>NW_004624735.1:2586414-2691311 GCF_000247695.1 Heterocephalus glaber | reverse complement strand
CCCCCCCGCCAAAACTTTAGCCCAAGAGATTATAACCTCTTTCCAGCATGCTCATAAGGCCCAAGGTATCTACAAAGTCTATACCATGATGAGCGTTTGGGGAAAAAAGACCCTCAAAGTCTCAAAATAAACAGGCCAGGCATGGTGGTAATATAGGGGGAATAGAAGCAACTACCAAACCAGCTAGCTATCCGAAATACGAGTTTGTGTTCTTTAAAATTGAAGAATGAATTCTAGGATCAATAGAGGTTAAGAGTAGGAAAAATTTATTGAGAGAAAGATAGCTTTTGTCTAAGTCAGAAAGGGAACCCTAAAGGGGGTTGCTTGCTCACCTTGCTTCTCAAAGGTGTTTTATGGGACAAAGCCACAAGGTGAGGTGGGTTCAAGATGGGACAAAATTATAGTCAACTAGTAAGATTATAACACAGTCACTTAGGTAATACTTATCCAAAGAGAAATCACAAGATGGACAAAACTATGAACAGCCAAAGATTATGACCAGTACAGTTGCTTAGGCAATATTGATTCAATGGGGATCCAATGGGGAAGCAAGTCACAGAGCAAGCATACAAGGAATGGGCAAGGGTATTCAGTAAGGGGTGGGTCAGGGATCTTTCCTGGAAAGGGTGGGTTAAGATCTTGGCCCCCACCCAGGTGACTGATACCTACTTAGAATATCAATCAGTGCTATTCATCCCTAGGGGAAGCATGAGAGTGTAGTAGTTTCTCTTCTTTTATAATGTTGGCCTTCAGGGAATGTGTCTTGATTGTCCTCCTTATTGGCTTCTTGAGGCCTGTCTAACTGCCTACAAGAGATCTAATTAATTTAACTATCTACAATATAGGTACGCTCCAGTACAGTAATCCAGGTATTCTCTGAGGCTGAGGCAGGAGGCTGAGGCAGGAGGATCACGTTTGAGCCCAGTCTAGGCAGTTTAGTGACAGTGAGACCCTATCTCATAAAACAAAACAAAACAAAAACAAGGGAGAAGGCTTTGGGTTCAAATCCCGCCCCCAAGACAGAGAGGAAGGAAGGAAGGAAAAATATCACATCTTCTTTTCCTCTTGTAGTTCAGGCCGGCTAATGTCTAACTTTCTGCCTAATAGTATCACAAATGTTAATCTGCACCTCAAAATCTTAAATTTCAGCCAGGCAGCCTGGTGTGGTGCACACCTGTCATCTCAGCACTCAGAGGCTGAGGTGGGAGGATCACTGTGAGTTCAAGGCCAGCCTGAGTTCAAGGCCAGTTTAAACTACCTAATGAGACCTTATCTCAAAAACCAAACCAAACCAAACCAAAACAAAACCCAACCTAAACAGAAGCCTTTTACTTAGGGAACAAAAAGATCTTCCTACTGATGTTGGGCAAAATAGCTCATTTTCCATACTAGGTGTCAGATAAAAGGGCCGAAGACCAAGACCACACCAGGCCACAACAAGCCTTTATTAGGGGAACAGATCTGCCGGGCTGTCTCTGAACAACGGAGAGACAAAAGTGATATGGCTGGGGCAGGGAGAGTCTTTTATAGAGACTGGGGTGGGTTTGTAGGGGCTGAGGTGGGGTTGAGGGAGGTAGTGACTAGGGAATGGAGGAGCTGGTGATGTCACTAGGTGGTAGGAGGTGAGCGAGTATTAGGTTACTCTCTAGGCAGGAACAGGGGCATGCTGGGAAGAAGGGTTTGTTCTTTGGTGGGAGCAGCCATCTTGGTGTGACCTCACACAGGGGAGGGGCAAGGCGCCATAGGAAGAGGGGCAGCTACTGTACATAATAGCTGCTGAGGTGGTGGGAGACCTCTCACTAGGCGTGGTGACTATAATCTCAGTACTCAACGCAGACCAACCTGAGCTGCACAGTGAGTTCAAGGCTCTGGAACTAACAAGCTAGACCATGTTTTAACACAACACAACACAACACAACAAAACGCTCAGCTCATTTTCCTTGTAAAAGAACAATGATCTCAGAGAAAGGAAATAATATTCCTTGAAGAATTAATTAATCATATATAGTAAATATAACCTGAGATCAAATTTAGCACAACTGCCATTTTGGTGCTTGTCCGTCTTCATGCTTGGAGGTGTGTTCTCTATTCCTTTCAAAAATCTATCCCTTCATGATGAACACTGCCTATACACTGTACAACTGCTGACTTGTCTGAAATCTGTTGTCAAAGACAGAGAGCTGACAAGTATCACCATTTCCTTGAGGTGTTAGGAGTTCTGGGCATTAAGAACTGACTTTCTAGTGACAATACTGTGGGACCCAGCGCTTGGGTGGCAGATAAAATAGGATCACAAGTTCAGGTCCAGCCAGGGCTACATAACAAGTTTGAGGCTGGCCTAAATTGTATACATAGTGAGACCCTCCTCAAAACATTATTTCTAAACAAGGCAGCATTTATATTCAAATTATGTAAATTATGATACATGTAAAACAGAAGTTTGTTACCCCTAGACTAGTAGACCAGTTGACTATTGTTAGAAAGAGATTAGTTTTATATTTTACCAAAAATGTTCCCTTAGTGTATTCAAATGACCTATCAGCTAAATTAGTTATAAACATTACAGGCAATTACACAGGGCTGGAATTAGCACAGAAGACAACTGCGGCTGCAGGCACATCCACAGAAGGCCACATTTCCAGAAAAAAAGGAAAGACTACATACTCACATACTTCCCCTAGGGATAAACACCAGTGATTGATATTCTAAATAGGCTACAGGCATCTTGGGTGGGGGCCAAAACCTCCCTAGCCCATTCCTTTCCAGAAAATCCTTCTTCAGTCTCTGTATGATTGCAGTGTGACTTGCTTCCCCATTTGATCAATGTTACCTAAGCAGCTATACTTGTTATAATCTTATTGGGTGACCATGGTTTTGTCTCACCTCATAGCCACCTTGTGATTTTCCATTGGGTCCATGTTACCTAAGCAATTATACTTGTAATCTTATTAGTTGGCTATAGTTGTGTCCCACCTTGTACTCACCTCATCTCAAGGCTTTGCTCCATAAAAATCCCTTGACAAGCAATGTCCCTGGCCCACCCTCTCAGGATCCTTTCAGTCTCTCTCTTAGGCAGAAGCTTACTTTCTCTTAAGAAATGCTTCCTACTCTTAACCTCCATTGTTCCTATAATTCGTTCGTTGATTTTAGTGAATATGAACTCAGAGTGTCAAGCATCTAGCTGATCGGGAGTTATAATATTTCCCTTAAATTATTTGGAGATCCACATAGCATACACCTTACAGCAACACCATCTCTTCCATTTGTTTGCCTTATTTGTTAGGGATAAACTTTGTGTCTCCAGCATTCCTAGAAGGGAGGAAGTCATTGGATTTTCTCTATTTCAGGGATAGAATAAGGCAACAGGGGCAATTTAGTTAGGGATTATTAAATGGAAAAGCAGTTTACAGTCAGATATTTAGAACCTTCTTCCCTTTGGGCATACTCATCTGCGGAGTCAGACTACCTAGCCTCACTGGGGTCTAGAATGCAGCATGTCCATTATTATGCATCTGTTACATTGTCACTAATCTTTGGGGTCTTCCTGTTTGGGCTAGAAAACAAAATTAGCTGGATGCCATTCCATACTCCTGTCTGGCTGGTCACTCCGATTTTAACATTCATCTGAATTTCAGTCATTTGCTGTTTTAAAAAGTATAGAATGTTTTCCTGAGCCTGACTGCCTGCAGGGTCCTCTGCCCCGTGTAGCTCACAGAACATCTGGGCCACAATTCTCTGTGCACATGGAATTGACTACTAATGCTTCAGGACTGGAGCAGGGCTGTATGCCACAGCCATCGTTTTAACAAACTGCTGCACACAGAAACCCTAGGAGAGGAGTACCAATTGGATCCTCCCTCCGCTTGCCCCAGAACTGCTCAGAGTTGACTATTTCTGTTGATGTTATGATCTCTCTCTCTTGCTTTTCTCTCTCCCATTCTTCCCTCCTTTCCCCTTTCTTCTTCCTTCCCTTTCTTCATTCCTTTCTTCTTGCCTTTCAAGTTGAGGATCAAACTCAGGGCCTCATTCATGTTAGGTACTTGCTCCATCTCTGCACTACATCCTCATCCTTGATCCTAGTGTAGGGACAGGAGTCTGTAGGAAAGAATAGAATAAGGGCCTTGTTAGGCTTTATTAAAGAAATTAGGGGAAAACCTTAATAAAAGTGGATTTGCCTCTGCAGTTAGATTCACTGGCTAATCCTGACTGAAAGAGTTAAAACTTTATTAGAGTAATTCCTTTAGGAGAGAATAAAAAGACAAAGGTAAAGAGAAGAAAAACACCAGATATAGAAAGGCACCAGGGGGCCAGGGATTTAGCTCAGTGGCGCCACCTCCTGCCTCTGCCTGCCTGGCAAGTGCAAGGTCCAAATAAAAGAGAGAGAGAGAAGGGCACCAGGTAGCACAAATAGCATGAGAATTTACAACAAGGGAAGGAATGTTCTCTAGTGGAGAGACTGACCAGAGGAAGAGCCGATGGGCAGAGCACAGAGGAAGCCAAGAGCAAGGAAATCAGGATAACTGTCCTCCACCAACTCCAATAAAATACCAAGGAGACAAGAAGCTGCTACCTAATTTAAAAGAAAACTCTTAGTCTCCTCCTAACCTACCCACAAATAATGGCGATAAGGCTCTGACAAGGACAAAAGGGAAAAAGGAGATCAAACAAAGGTGACCAAAGGGAAGTGCACTTGGGGGCCATCCCTGGGTAGCCCAGGAAACCAATCAGATTGCGAGGAGTTTCAAGCGTCCACCTGGAAGGAAGGGACCCAACCCTAACCAAAGAAGCCAAGGACGAAGCTCCCCGGTATCCACCTTTGTTTCCGGGCCCCTTGCCCACTCTCTGGGGCAGCTTCTTTCTGCGTTTTCCTCCTTACAAAGAAATAGTTTTTCTTTCTTAAACTCCACCCTTCTAATTCATTACTGGTGCTGGGGTTTTGGTCCTGGTTAGCTGCTCACCTAGACGTGACACTAGCACCTTTAATTGAGACAGCCAACCTGATTCCACTTGCTTGGAGTCCAGTATTCTGGGTGGTCTCCTCTCCTTCCCTCTTGGGAGTCCCCTCCCTTAATGCAGGCCCAGACCTGCATTCTGGCTCAGAGCAGTCTGCAACTGTATGTTATCTTTACAACCTTGCAAACAGGATACTGGGCACTTGCGTGATATTTTCTTTCAACTCAGCTGTGTGAAACTTCTCCTGACCCCCACTAACTTAGCAAAGTTCTGCTTCTGGGACATGACACTTGCACTCCCCCTCTCCCTGAGCCCTCCCCAACTTGTAGAGCCTTTTAAAAGAACCCCCACAAGCCGCTTTTCCTGGTGAAAGCCACTCTCCGGTGGTGTCGGTGTCAGCTGACAAGAAAGGACTCAAATTTTGGCGCTGGGGATTGAGCTCAGTGGTTCCGCTGCCTGCCTTGCAAGCACAAGGTCCTGAGTTCAATCCCTGGTACTAAAAAAAAAAAAAGGACTCAAATTTGGCTCAGAGTGGTGGCGATTCTCTATAATCTCTCGTGATTAAGTACAATATAATAATATTTTAATACTGAGGAAAATTTACTATAGTCTGAGACTGTCATGAATCCCACCCAGGGAGGAAGGGAAGTAAAAGAGTGGCCAAGGACAAAGGAAAATGACTAAGCCAGCATTTGCCAAGTGCCTGGGCTTTTCTTTACAGTCAATATTTTATATATTAAATATTTAACATTCTAACTACCAGGGATTTTCATATGTTATATATTTGATCTCCGGATAACACTGTGGGGTCTGTATGGTTTTGTCAGATAAAAGGCAGAAAACGAAGACCAGACTAGGCCACAGCAAGCCTTTATTAGGGGAACAGATCTGCCGGGCTGTCTCTGAACAAAGAAGAGACAAAAGCAATATGGCCGGGGCAGGGAGAGTCTTTTATAGAGACTGGGGTGGGGTTTGTAGGGGCTGAGGTGGGGTTGAGTGAGGTAGTGACTAGGGAGTGGAGGAGCCGGTGATGTCACTAGGTGGTAGGAGGTGAGCGAGTATTAGGTTACTCTCTAGGTGGGACCAGGGGCATGCTGGGAAGAAGGGTTTGTTCTTTGGTGGGAGCAACCATCTTGGCATAATGTCACACAGGGGAGGGTTCAAGGCACCATAGGAAGAGGGCAGCTACTGTACATAATAGCTGCTGAGGTAGTGGGAGACCTATCAGGTTTCAATGCCCATTTTTATACAAATGGGAAACTGAAGTTCAAAGAAATGATATTATTTGTCCCTGGAATTTGAATCTGAGCCTATTTGACTACGAAGCCCAAGCAGTGGCTGGATGTGTTGGCACATGTTTTTGATCTCGGTACTCTGGCAGGCTGAGGCAGGAGGATTGGCAGTTCAAGTCTAGCAAGGGAAATTTACCAACTTAATAAGACCCTGTCTCAAAATAAAAAAGCGCTGAGGGTCCGGCTCCCTTGAAGTCCCTGGTTCAATAACCAGTACAAAAAAAAAAAAAAAAGAAGGTGCCTGAGCATTTTCCATTCCATCACCTGGCCCGAAGGGGGTTTCCATTAATAAAAAGATCTCATCTTTCAGTATTATAGGAAATGTTCTCAGTCCAGATGTTTTCAAGTTCACAGAACTCCAGAATTACTTTCAGTGCCCAGTGCATTGGAGGCATAGTTGACTTACTTCAGAGATTCTCAAACAGAGTCAGATGGTAAATCTTCCTGCCTGTCACTGCACCATCCTCTTTCCTTCTCAGCTTCGTCCTTCCTCTGGTGGGATTAGGGGACTTGGGTGAGTGACAATGGATGAAACATGAAAAAAGGCGCACACATTGGCTCCCTTCAGGGTGGTCAGAATGCCGTTTTTAGTAGGAAGCTTCTGTGTTTCTCTGCAGTGATTGTTGCTGGCCCAGATTCCCTGGCCGGGAGGGTGAATTGGCAGGGTGTTCCTGCCTTCTGCCCAGAAGTGCCCTTGTCTTCACTCTGGTCTCTGGCACCCTGGTGCAGTTCCCGTCCTTCCACTGTGGGGTCCCAATTAGCTTTACTCCGTGTGGCTGGCACCCACCGTCCAAAATTATTCCTGTCTGTTCAGCTAGAGAATTGTCATTTCTATTTTCAACTGGCAAGAGCTTCTTACCCATCTGAGATATTTCCATCTACACAAAGCTCTTACATCAGTCCTTTGCATAAAAGTATTCAGTGTTTTCCCATTGTAGTTAGAATAACCCCAAACTCCTTGCCATGGTCTCTGGGACCCTGGGCCATCTGGCCCTGTCCCCATTTCCTGCCCCATTACGCCCCTTCTTACTCATGGAATGCAGCCTCCGTAAACACTCCACATTCATTCCCGTTCCCATTTGCTACGACTCGGTTCTTTTTCTTCCTGCAGGGCCCAGCTCTCTTGGAGTCTCAGGGGGGTCTTTATTCACATTTTCACTTTCTGCCGCTAGACTCACTTTTATCACATCACCCTATTTTTTCTAAAGGAAGTTTCATAGTCAGAAACGATGCTTTACATTAATTTGTTAATTTTGTTTTCTGATTCTCTCTGTTGAAATGTAAGCTGTTTCTCAGGGACTTTTCTCTATGTTCCTCTTGCATAGAAAGTTGGTCAAATGAGGGCACTATGTTATCACTAAAGCCATGACTGACCATCAGTGAGATTCCAGCCATCATGGCAAGCAGGTAAAGGAAAAAAATTTCATAGAAACTATGGCTAGGGGAATGGGTATGAGATGAGTCATAGGTCCTACTCTTTCCCTAAGACTCCTCCAAATTATTAGGGCTGTCTTTGTTTGGCATTGCTCTGTATGCCTTAATTTCAGCAGTCACAATTTAATTTAATAACCCAGCTCACCAATGACATAGTTAAAAGCCCAGTTTCCTTGCTGTATCACCTGTAATTCAATAAATACAAACATTTCTCCTTATTCTACCAATCACTGTATAAACAATAGATGCACACCTCGATCAGTAACCAATTGCATCACTTCTTTCACAGTCTGTCAGCGGTGAGTCTGTGTACATTTGTTAGCAGTTCACACACAAACAGTAAAGTGTGCAGTTACACTGCCTTCTTGTCTCTCAGTGATGAACTCCTTAGACAGTTTGCAACCATAGGTTCTTGAAAGAGGGCTTTGGGCAAGAGAGGCAAAAGTGCAGGAAAGAAAAGTGATCATGCGGAGTGGGACTGGGGAAGTTGTTCTGGACAGAGAACAAGTGAGGCCCCCGGTTCAATTCCCAGCATAAAAAGAAAAAAGGGACAATGTTAGCAATGAAATGGGAATCAAACATAAATGGAATTATAGAAGAAATACTTTAACTTGCAATCAAATTTAGGGGAAATTTACATAAAATATTTAGACTCCCACAAAATTGCTGTACTATCCATAATTTGTCATGATTGTAATCCATCATTCACCTTGAAAGCTGTCTCTTTTTTTGAGATGAGGTCTCACTACGTAGTCGAGGCTGGACCAGAACTTCTGGCCTCAAATGATCTTTCCATCTCAGGCTCCCAAGTGCTGAGATGATGGCCATGTGCCACCACTCCCAGCGCAGGTTCACTGCGGGGAGAATTCACAGCCAGAGCCTCTTCCTTCCTCTTACTTCCTCAGCTTCCTTAAGACTGCCTGCTTGTGTTCTCTTCTGACTTTTCTTCTAATGAGAACTCAAAAGCCAACATTGTTCTTCCTTCAGATGTTTATGGTGCTGGAGCACCGATTTCCATTTTTGGTTTGTATCGTTTTCATGATTCTATTTCATGCAGAAAGTAAATGTGTGAAGATCATGCACCTGCATTTTGTTATTTATTTCCAGGAGGCAAAATACCTTCATCTACCCCTTGCCTTTCACCTGTAATGAGTTTTGTGTTTCATTTTGATTTGATTTTCTTTCATTTCTGCTATATCAATAGACTAAGCTTGAAATATTACATTTAGGATCCCTTTGCTGGAAGAGCAAACTAAACATTTCATTTAGTGCTATAGCTCCTGGAGGCCCCATGGGGACAATGTCACTATTTCCATGCTCAAGACAGTTGGGTACAATCATCCCTTGTTATTATTAAATCTCCTGAACTAACTGATTCTGGGGAGGAAGCAAAAGCTGTAAATATTTGCGTATTCCCTGCTTGTAGCGATGCGGCAGTCCCCTCAGTGCACCACCCCGTCTGTAGATGGTCCACTGGCATAGAGAAGACTAGCAAAGCTATCAGTAGTGTCGAGTCTGGACAGAAGAATGACAGTCTGAGCTTAAAAATGTATATAAGAATGGAGTTCACTCACATACCATCTCTAAGATTGCTCTGAATAATAATCATGTTATTATGCCAGTATACAGTATAGAATTGTGAAGATTCAGAACTGGACGCTCTATTTTTATTCCCTCATTTTATGCATGAAGCAGTGGAGGCCCAGAAGGGCCAAGACGCTGTCAATGTCCCGACAGCTAGCTATTGCCAAAGCCAGCACAGAAATACGGGCATGGGGTCTGCAGTCTAGCTTTCTCTGGACTAGGGTATTTTTTATAACTTCTGATTATTCAGCTTGGGGATTGTTCAGAGTAGCTGCTTTTCCTCCTTAAACCTGCTAAGGAGGAAAGATAAGGGGTTAGGGATGTGGCTTAGTGGTAGAGTGCTTGCCTGGCATGAGAAAAGGCCCTGGGTTGGATCCCCAGAACAGCAAAGCAAAAACAAACAAGAACAGCAAGCAACTGCAAAATAAAAAAATGTTTTATGAGTCTGCTATTTTATCTATGGCCCTATGGTTTCAAGTTAATTAAAAAAATTTGATGGGAACAAAATTTAGGTCTGTGGCCCAGGCTGGCCTGGAATTTATGATCCACCTGCCTCAATGTCCTAAGTGCTGGGATTACAGAAAGTGGATGGTGATACACAAGGTGATACTCCTTCATTACCAAGAAAATGAATCTTTTCTCTAAGCATGTTTAGTAGCCAAGTGTGGTGGCACATGCCTAATCCTAGCACTCTGGGAGGCTCAGGCAGGAGAATTCCAAGTTCATGTCTAGCTTGGGAAACCTACCCACATAGGGAGACCTTGTTTCAAAAGTAAAAGTAAAAAGGGCAAGGGATGTAGCTCAGTGTGAAGGTCCTGGGCTTGATCTCCAGTTCCTCAAAACAAGCAAACAAACAAACATCAAGAACACAAAAGTATGTAGAGTGACATTTACTTTTTCATCTCTTTCTTTTTTATGGTTTCACTCCAGAACCCTAGTGGTGACCTCTACTTTCAATTGGATGTGCATCTTCCTAAAATCCTTTCATATGTCTTAGTTTACTAGGGCTGTCCTAAGAAATATTACAGACCGGGTGGCTTAAAAAACAAGAACTTAGGGCTGGATGTCCCAGATCAAGACGAGGTAAGCTGGTTTCTCCTGAACCACGTGGCTGCCTCCTCCCTGTGTCCTTCCTGGCGTGCTACGGGTTTTCCAATCAGAACAAATGTCCTCTGCCTCTTTATGTGTCTAAATTTCCTCTCCTTCTAAAAACACTGGTTGTATTGGATTAGGGCCCTATTAGGCCTTGCATCTAGATGTTCCCCCCAAACCTCATGCAGTCATAGGTGGGGCTGTTCGGAGGTAGCTGGACCTGGACCGTGTGATGCTGGGATCAAGGATGTGCGATTACTAAATTCGTCCACTGATTGGTTTGGCCCAGGTCTGGGTAGGATTAAGGGTGCCCACCTTGGGGGTGAGTGCTATTCACCCTAAGGGAGGGTAGGCTGGATAAGATATAAAGGATAGAAAGAGGGTTGCTTGTGGCTTGTCACGTGTCTCTTGTTGCTTCTTTGCTGCTTCACTGCTCTGATGCCTCTCTACTGTGCCACCCTGCCTTGGAGCCAGCTGACTACGGACTGAAACCTTTATGAACTGTGAGCCAAAATAAACCTTTCCTCCGTTAACTTTACGTGTTGGGTATTTTGTCTCAACGAGAACAGTAACTAAGAAAAGCCCAGACTGACAACCTCATTTTAACTGATTACCTCTTTAAAGTGTCTATATCCAAATCTATTACACACACACACACACACACGATTGAACTCAGGGCCTTTGCATTGAGCTATATCCTCAATTTTTTTTAATACATGTATATATAATTTTTTAGATAAATTTCTAAGTTACTCAGGTTGGGCTTGAACTTGGGATCCTCCTGCCTCAGCCTCCCAGAGAGCTGGGATTACAGGCCTGTGCCACCACAAATGAATATTTTTTTTTTCCTGTGATTTGTTTTCCTCTGAACAATGTAACAAACATATGACTGTGATAAATGTCCCCTAATATGGGTAATCTGCAATTTCTTTAGCCACCACATTGTTGATGAACAGTAAGATTGCTTCTAGCCATTTGCTGTCATATATAGCACTGCACTGGATATCTTCGCAAACATCTCTTTTTCACATATGTGATTACCTCTTTGGGAATAGATTGATCGGGATGGAATTTCTGGCTCAAAGTACAGGCTGTTTATGTATTGATTGGACTACAAAGTTGTGTCCCTGAAGGGTTAAGTTAATTCAAACTCGCACAAAGAATATGAGAGTCACTGTTAACTCTCACTAGCTTTTAATATTACTGAAAGTAATTTTGTGTCTCTAAAGGGGAAAACTTAGTGTTTTGATATATATGTTTTATAAATAGAGAGGTTGAATTCATTTTATTATCAAACACACACAGATACAAAATTTAAAACCATTCAAAGAAGAACAATGCAAGTGGGAAAAAAATACAATAATATTCAAATACAGTAAAACTCAACAAAAACAAAACTATAAAGCACTTAGACATTTTTCCATATAACTTGAGAAAGCATCTCAAGCACCAACAAGACACCAGAGGATGTGATTTGTTTCAGAAAGGTCCCCCAAACCAACATTGAATAAATAATGATCTGGGAAAAAAACTCCAGTTAGCAGATTCCACATAAGCCAAACTTCTCCCTAATTTAAATTTTGATACAGTCATATGACACGCGATGGAAACACAATCCGAGAAATATGTTGTTAGGCCATTTCATCCATGTGTATCCTTAATTACACTTTCAGTTTCTCACACTAGAGAAACTATTCGGTGTTTACACATGTGTGTCCTATTGATTTTACTTAAGAGTATGGCCTCAATATGCATCCATTTAGCTATAAATGTCTGTAGCTTCTCCTTCCTTACAGCTGAGTAGTACTCCATTTTATAAAAAAACCACATCTTCTTTATCCAGTCTCCAGTTGATGGGCACTTGGGCTGTTTCCAAGCTTTTGTTATTATGAACTGTGCAGCTATAAACATGGTGCACATATATCACTGTGGTATGATTCTTTTAATTCTTTTGGGAAGATACCCAGCAAGGGAATAGCTGGGTCAAATGGGACCTCCAGCCCTAGTTCTTTGAGGTCTCTCCATACTGATTTCCACAGTGGTTGCACCAGTCTGCACTCCCACCAACAATGCAGAAGGGTTCCTTTCTCTCCACACCCCTGCTAGCATTTGTTATTAGATGATTTCTTGTTAGGAGCCATTCTTTGTGGGGTGAGGTGGAATCTCAGTGTTGTTTTCATCTGCATCTCTCGAATGACCAGTGATGTTGAACATTTTTTCATATATTTATTTGCTGTTTTTACTTCTTTGTCTGAGAAATGTCTGTTCATTTCAGATGCCCATTTTTGAACTGGGTCTTTGAATTTGGGAGGTCGGATTTTTTTCAGTTCTTTATATATTCTAGACGGTAGTCCTTTGTCTAAGGTACAGTTGCTGAAGATTTTTTCCCACACAGCAGGTTGTCTCTTAGCTCTGTTGGCAGTTTCTCTTGCAGTGCAGAAGCTTTTTAATAGGATGAAATCCCAGTTGTTGATTCTTTGTGCAAGTTCTCATGCCACTGAGGTTTTTTCATAAAATCTTTTCCTATACCAATATCTTCAAGAGTTCTACCTAACTTATCTTCCAGCAAATTTAGTGTTTCTGTCCTAATATTTCAGTCTTTAATCCACTTTGATCTTAATTTAGTGCATGGTGACAGGCATGGTCTAGTTTTAATCTTTGGCAGGTTGAAATCCGGTTTTTCCAACACCATTTATTAAATAGGCTCTCTTTCCTCCAATGAGGATGGTTGGCTACTTTATCAAAAATGAGGTGGCTGAGCATAACTGTAGTTGTTTCTGCATCTTCTAATCTATTCCACTGATCCTCAGGTCTGTTTCTTTGCCACATGCTGTTTTTATCACAGTAGCTTTGTAGTATAGTTTCAAGTTGGGGATTGTAATACCCCCAGCCATATCTCTGTTGCCTAAAATTGCTTTGGCTATTCTAGGTCTCTTTTGCTTCCAAATGAATTTTTGGATTGTTTTCTCTAGTTCTGTGAAATATATTGTTGGAATTTCAATTGGGATTGCATTAAATCTATATAGCAGTTTTGGAAGTATGGCCATTTTCACTATATTGGTTCTTCCTATCCAGGAATAAGGGCTGTCTGTCCATTTTCTTATATCCTCCCCAATCTCCTTTTCGTTTCTTTTCTTTCTTTTTGTTTTTTTTCAATCTCCTTTTCTTAATGAATATTTTAAAAAAGACATCTGGAGCAGGGCACAGTGATACATACCTGTAACCACAGCACTTGGGAGGCTTAGGCAAAGGGATCAAGAGTTTGAGGCCAGTCTGGGCAACCTAGACTCTGTCTCAAAGAAAAAAAAAAGACGTTCAGATATTGATTTTCAGCTCAGAGGAAATCAACTGCCACTTTCTTCAGTTGTTCCAAATCTAGGTTCACCCAACACCAGTCCCTTTTACCATGTCACCCAGGCTGGACCCAGTGAGATCATAGTCATAAACCCAAGGTGCACTTGTAGCATTGTTGGTGCCATATCTGCCCTGGCCCTCAAGATGGGCCCCTTGGATTTGTCTGGAAAAAGGCTGGTGATGGTGTTACCTCCCTGTGACAGGAAAGCATAGAGATCACGGTGAAACTGCCACTCAGAACAGACAGGCCGAGGGTGAGGCGGCACCTTCAGGACACAGTGGGATTATCACTTTTGATAAGTTTGTTGACATTGCCCGAGGGATGTGGTACTGATCTTTAGCCAGAGAAGTCTCTGGTATTGACAAAGAGACCTTGGGGACTGTCCAGTCTTCAGGCTGCAGTGCTAACGACTGCAATATTGGGTGACATCAACGGTGGTGCAGCGAGATGCCCAACTAGTTAAGAAACATAAAGGAGAGCTGGGGATGTGGCTCAGAGTGCAAGAGATACATGCTCAGGTTGAATGCCAGCTATTTTCTAGGGCTTCATGAATTTTCATTTTCTGTGTTTACCACCAGGAATACCCTTCTCACATTCCCCGTCCTTATCTCTGTATCTATTTGGCCTTTTATCCCTCCTTTTCAGGATTCCACTTATGACTGGCGTACTCTGGGAGGCCCTCACACTCCTTTAAAAGCTGAGTGGACAGTGGGTGAACTCCCTTCCTTTGTCCACACTAAGGAATTTCTATCATTCCTGGAGCAGTTTGCTCCTGTTTCTAATATGGATTGATGAGCTCCTTATAGGCTTGTCTTGGAAAAATCTCTCCATCTTGTCATATTCAAAGGATTGGAAGTGCTATGCCAGCAACTGTTAAGGAAGAAGCCTATCCAGCTTCCCACAGCATAGTGAGCCCATTATCCTTCCCTTAACACAATGACAGTGAATTTCCCTCAACCTTAGTGCTATATAGCATGTTGGCTGTCCTTGGGAACACACATGGGAACATCTCAAAAAAAAAGTCTAGAACTGATCCTAGAATTAACCAACTCTCAACAAGATTATTTCAGGAGAAAAATGTAACTTCAGGTACTAAGTAGATGATGACTATCTCTGTTACTTTTGCCATTGGTGAGACAAAATACCCAAAATGTTAAAAGAGGAGATATTGATTTTGACTCGCAGTTTGTAGGGGTTTCAGTCCATAGTTGGCTGGCTCCAAGGCAGGGTGGCATGGCAGAGGGGCATCACAAAGGAGAAACAGTTCATGGCAGGGAGAAGGCAAAATCAGCAAGCAGCAAATGACAAGCAACAAGAGGTGACTCTCTTTCTGTTCCTTATATCCTATCCAGGCTGCCCACTCTTAGGGCAGATAGCACTCACACCCAGGGTAGGGTAGCCTTAATCCTAGCATCACACCATGAATCAATCCTAGCATCACACCCTTGATCCCAGCATCACACACCCTAGATCCAGCCACTTTCAAAACCCCCCACCTATGCCCACATGAAGCTTTGCGGCGGCGGGTGTGTGTGTGTGTGTGTGTGTGGTGGTGGTGGTGGTGGTGGTGGTGGCATCTAGATATAAGCCACAACAATGAGTTTCTTAGTAAAAGCATTACCAGCTAGCATGGGACATAGCTCACATTAGATAAAAATCAAACATGGACTAGTTCTGAAGTGAGAATAAAATGAAAGTTTATTATGAAAGTTTATTATAGGAAAAAAAACCACAATTCACTGCTGATTATTATACAGACAAAACAGTACCTAACAAAGGGTACATTTCACTTTTATGAAGTCTCAAAAGAATGCCCCTTCCTTCCTTCCTTCCTTCCTTCCTTCTCTCCTTCCTTCTTTCCTTCTCTCTCCCTCCCTCCCTTCCTTTTTTCTTTCCTTTCTTCTGTCTTTTCTTCCTCCTTCCTTCCTTTGTACTGGGGATGGAACCCAGAGCCTTCTCACTGAGATACATCCCTAACCCTTTTAAAATTTTTTATTTTGAGACAGGACCTCACTAAATCATTGGGTTGCCCAGAATGGGCTTGAACTTGTGATCTTCCTGGCTCAGCCTCCCAGAGTGCTGGATTATAGGAGTGTGTTATCATGCCAGGCTTATTTATATATTATTTTGTTGTTTTTTAGGAGGGGCAGAGCTCTTTGGACGTGGTAGAATTTAGTTATTGAACAGATGTGAATTTGTGTATGGCCCAAAATGTGCTCAGAAATGTGTTCTATTTCCCTCTGGGTGGAGATCTTACGATGGAAATGTATTACAAAGAGGTTAAATGAAAGAGGGTCCAATTTCGGTCAGACCCAGGGTCCTCTTCGCTTGCACCAATCTGTCTCAGCTAGTTTGCCTGGGGGTCTCACCTGTCTCTGGGACCACAGAGACTTGTTTGCTCAATTGACAGCCTGATTTACTTTCTCCCTCTTATTACCAAAAGTTGCACCAGCTTGCTTGTTTTCTCTCAAACTGCCTCATTGTTCCTCGGCTCAAATATATTTTAAAATTCCTCTATTTTCCCATGACATTTAACTAAAGATAAAACGAAGACCATGTGTTCTCTGTGTGTTCATTTGCAGTTTGCCATCAGAAGAAGTGAGCACACCGGAAATAGCTAAAGCTATTGGTGATCATGTGAAAAGCACGATCCATTTTGAACTTCTGAGAGCACTGCTGA
Organism: Heterocephalus glaber; assembly: GCF_000247695.1. Next base: position 2,674,921 of record NW_004624735.1, on the reverse strand, counting down.
ATTAAAGCCCAATTACACGGTGATCAGCAAAAGCAGGTGTAACTGAATAATTATAACAGAATGGCTAAGTGGCATCCATGCTTTGAATGTCCAGGATTGGAATAATTTTCTCTCTAATCTAATTTTTGAATTGCTTTATTCTTCCCCCTTACTCCCAATAAACCAGGAAGAATTGTGTGTGCCATAATTCCTATTCTCTGGTATTTATGACCAATATATTTTGTACGGTACTACCTAGCAGTGTATCCAGATTCTGCAGTCTCTTGGATCTCGACAACTGAGCTGTTATAAAGAGTTTGGAAGCCAGAGAGCCTTCACTTGATATTACACTCCAGGCTACACACATAATATTGCTTTTTACCTGTTACCATTAGCTGGAGAGAACTTCAAGTATGTCACAGATTGGATTTTAATGAGGGAAAAAAAAACTGAAGAAAGGGAACAACTGAATGTACCTTCAAGATTTTATGGAGAACATTTTCTATTCTGATTTGATTTGGTTTATTGCACCAAATGCACCACATCTCAAGCATATTTTGTTCAAATAACATTTAGAAAATACATTTTAATGGATGATCCCACATTGACCTCTAGAGCATTCTTTGTGTGTGAATACGTGTGTGTGTGTATGATCGGTATTTAACCTAGGACCTTCACTCTGCGCCACATTCCCAGACCCTTTTTATTTTTTATTTTGAGAGACGGTCTCGTTAAGTCCCTAAATTCCCCAGGTTGGGCTCAAACCTGTGAGATTGCAGTTCTCCTACCCGAGCCTTCCAGAGTGCTAGGATTACAAATGTGCAGTCTCAGTCCTTTTTTTTTTTTTTTTTGGTACTGGGGATTGAACTCAGGACCTTGTGCTTGCAAGGCAGGTGGTGGAACCACTGAACTAAACCCCTGGCTCTCATTCTTGTTTGATATGTCCAATGTAATTATTGGCATTTAACACTCATCTTGAGGGTCTTTGTAGATGGATCATGTTTTTGTGACCTGTACTATTATTATTTTGTCCAACAAATGCACAGAAAATGTTTAGCACTATATCAGACTGTTGAGTTATGAAATTGGAAAAATATATGCATGAGTTCATTCATAGGATGCTGAACACTGATTGGCATATGTGTCTTTTCTGTGTGCTTTTGATGATGTGTTTCTGCCTTCAGCACCCTATTCCTCTTGGAGTCTTGGGGTCTAGAGTCTCAATGCTAAATTTAGCAATTCTGAGCCCACCGTCATGTTACATCTCCTGGGGCTGCTCTCTCCCCAGGCACCCAATCACTCCAACATAATCTCTCTCTCTCTCTCTCTCTCTGACTTCCCATTTCAACAAGAAGATACAGGAAAATAAATTGTATTGTCTCCAATATGCTGTTTCACACATCTGTAACTTTGCCTCACAAAACCAGGGAGAAAGAGCTATCAGTCATTCAGTGCAAAGGGCCTATGCATTCCCCCATGCTTTGAAAAAGATCACTGAAACCAGGCAAATGAATATTCAGCTTCTCTTGCAAAATACTTGAATTTGTTCATGCAAATATGGCTCTATCAATGAAAGATGATTAAAGTGCTTATGAAAGAGTATCAACTCTCCCTAACCTTCAAATTAGCTTATCTCCTTTTTGGCATGAATATCTTGATCTATGGACCAGAAAGAACCTTGGATATAGTTACGTAGCAACCTGCTTTATATTACAATGAAGTAAGTAAGTTTGCCCAGAATCCAAAGTATATCAAGAACAGACACCTGGCTAGGCTTAACCAAAATCCATTAACTTAAAACCCCTATACATCAAGGTTACTTTCTTAGGTGTAAATAAATCTAATGCTTTAGAGAAGATAAATACTTCCAATTTTCTGAGCCTTGGCTATATTTTAAACCCTTTCTACAATTGACTGTGTTTGTTTTTTTCTCTTTGTATTTGATCTGTCCAGTGTTGCGTTGATCCTTCCACTTCATGAACATTTGCCCAATCACTGCATCTTGTCCTTCACATATTTGACGCTGGCTTGGTATTCTACGCTTGACTTCACCTTCCACTGGCTCATGTTACTGTCACTTCACACTTATCATTTATTCTCTGAATCTTTAGCATGACTTTGATAATTACTTTAAAAAATCAGCCCATAGGCTGGAGATGTAGTTCAATTGTGGAGCAATTTGAGGGCCTTGGGTTTCATCGCTAGCAGTTTCAAAGCAAAAGCAAAAGCAAATACAAAACTCAGTCCACAAAGATGAAATGCAAACTATTGTAATTTAGTTTAGACTTTTCTGTCCGTTTCTACTTCTCTTTGTGTTTGACTTTCCTGTGAAACACACTTCTCAGATTTCTAAAGGTCAGAGTTAAGCCAGTCCTGCAGCTGGTATAGAGTTGGAAAGAGTTATTAAGAGATTTATAGTCTTGTCAGCTCAACTGTGCATGTCTGTAATCACAGCTACGTAGGGGGCTGAGGCAGGAGGATAAGAGTTGGAGGCCAGCCTGGGAAACTTGGTGAGAACTTGCCTCAAAATAAAATAAAAAAGCGCTGTGGGGATATAGCTCAGCACTTCCTGGGTTCAACTCCCAGTACTACCACTACGAGATCCACAGATCAAGAGAGTGAGAGAGCAAGAGAGCAAGAGGAAGAGGGAGAGAGAAGGAGGAGAGGGGGGAGAGAGAGGAAGAGAGGAAAGCAGTCATGATCTTGTTGGTCCTGTCTGTGTCCTGGAACACACCCTGCGGTGATTCGGGCGGGGCTCCTCCTCATCAGCCAGCTGCCGGTGTTAGGTGAGTGTCCACGTGTGTTTAGGCAGGAGGGGCCTGCAGCTTGCCTTTTTCTGTTCTCGTCAGCATTAGTGGGGGTAAGAATAGTTTACTGGAGGCAAGAGGATTGTGATCGTAAGAGCAACCTGGCCTTTATAGCAAGACCTTGTCTCAAAAACAAACAAAGACAAAAAATGGATAGATGGAGTTACATATTAATACAAATATATAATAATTACACATATTTTTCTCTATTGCCATAAAGCCACATACAATTCTTTTGGTACTGGGGATCAAATTCGGGTCCTTGCGCTTGCACAGCAGGCAGCAAAACCACTGAGCTAAATCCCCGGCCACATACAATTTTTGACAAAAATGTTAGAAGACAAGTTTTGAGTTTTTTGTTTTTACTTTCAAATAATTTCAAATGTTCAGAAAAATTGAAAAATCAATACTTTTGTATAACCTCACAGAGTCTGGCTCTCACTTCATCCCCATCCACAGTACAATTACTAACATTTTTTGAATCTTTTGAGGCTAATTTCTTCTCCCCCGAAACACTTATTTGTGTTACCTAAAAACAAGGACATTTTCCTGCACGACCAGGGAATATCCATCAACACCTGGAAATCAGCACTGACACAGTGCTACCCTTTAATCCATGGGCCTTATTCAAATATCTCATTGCTCTGAGGATTTTCTTTAGGGGGGGTACTAGGAATTGAATTGAGGACATCACAGTGTTAGACAAGTGCTCTACCACTGCCACCGAGTGATGTTCCATCCCTTTTCATACCTAATTTCAAGATAGGGTCCCCCTAAGTTGCCCAGGCTGAGCTTGAACTCATGATCTTCCTGCCTTAGCCTCTAAAATCCTGGGATTATATGTGTACACCACCACAGCTGACTGAAGATCTACATTATTTTATTCATTCATTTATTCATTCATTCTAAAATATCTGAGGGTCTACCATGTTGGAGCTTGGTGGAGAAGGAGTTTCCTTTGTTATTTTTATTTTCTAGTCTGGGTTGGAATGTATTTGAAGTTTAAATACATTTTTTATTTCTCTTTTAAGCTGAAAAACAAATCTTCAACCTCAAAGATTTTAATTCAACAAGTCTAGCATGGGCACCAGTGTCAGTGTTTTCTAAGGACTCCTCAGAAGACCCATATGTGCACCCAGAGTTGAGCCATTATGATTACGTTAACCCCTGTCTCACTAGGAAATCAAAAGGTCAGTATGGGGGTCTGACAGGTTGTGCTAGGGCCACTTCTGGAATGAGTTTCTTTTCTTTGCAGAGACCAATGATCCTTGGAATCTGAATATACCATGGCTGGGGAGCAATTGGACCATTGGTCTCTAAGCAAGGACCCTGGTGCTACTTGCAAAAGTTACTGTTTCTCCCCAGAGAAACCTGGTGGGAGGCTATTAAATGTTATGTGATTTATTTCACATGTAACATGATGCCATTTTGGGCATGGCTTTTTTGTTTGTTTTTTTGGGGGGGTACCGGGGATCAAACTTGGGTCTTTGTGCTTGCGAGGCAGGTGGTGGAACCACTGAGCTACATCCCTGGCCCTGTTTTGTTTTTTTGAGACAGAGTCTCACTATGCAGTTGAGGCTGGCCTTGAACTTGCAGCGATCCTCTTGACTCTGTTTCCCAAGTGTTGAGATTACACGTGTGTGCTATCACACCCATCACCTGATCGGGTTTTTGTGGGAGTAGGTGTAACTTCAACAGGCCACCAACACTGCTTGAACCTGTCCAAGGGAGAGGCACTTACCCTGTGAAGAATAGCAAATAGACTTCACTCACATGACATCCTGTAGGGGATAAAAACAACTCTTAGTGTTAATAGATAGCTTTACTGGGTAGATAGAAGCCTTTCCTACTCAATCTGAAAGAGCCATAAAATATTTCCTTGATTGGGGCTGCTGTGATCACACTGGAGCGATAACAACTCCTCCTGTCTCTCAAATAGAACGAGGAATAGCAAAAGTCCTTGGTATAAAATATTATTTACCCTCAGCCTGGTGACTTTAATCCTTAGGTAAACTTTAAAAAGCCAATGAGACTTTAAAGTGTATCCTAGCTAAACTCTGCCAAGAGACTTCAGAATCCTAGCTCTAGTTTTTACAAATAGCCTCACTAAGAATCAGAGATACTCCTAGTACTAGAATTAATATGACCCCTTACAAAATGTCATACAGCAATGTGGTCATGGACCCCGAAGATGCTAGATCAGTTCTTACACCCATCTAAGAATTTGGGACCCACATCTTGCCTGCTCCTAGTCCCCAGAAAACTCAGTGTCCACCCAGGGGGACCAAGTGCTCCTTAAAATTTTGAAAGAAAGGGCTCGTGCAGGCTGATTAAAACTAAGATGGAAGGACCCCATTTCAGTGACCCTGGCCACATTTACTTCAGTAAAGGTGGCAGGAGTCAACTTCTGAATTCACCTTTCTAGGATAAAGCTTGAACTATGAGAGGCAAGAGAGTATCCAAAAGAAGAAAGCTACTCTGGTAAACCTCTGAAGGATTTACAGATCTCTTAAGAGCAAGACTCCAGCGGGGCTCAGATATAGGTAAGTGGTCATTAATGACCCCTGATTCACCACAGCTTAATGGGCACCTGCCTTGGGACTCCTGTTTTGAATTGGGTCCATAGAGTGGGTAATTTAGCTCAGGCTGTGACTCTCAGGCTCTTGATAGTCTATCGAATATCCCTCTCCACCATGCATTCCTCTTTGAGGGAGCTCGGGAACAAAACTCATTCATTAACTTTGAAGTGATCATGTGGGAAATAATCTCTCTAACTGCTGGATCTGTCATAGTCTGCCTTTTATGATAGAACAAAAAATATTCTGACCTATTCCTTGAGATGCCTTGATCCTCTTTAACCTAACCAATACTACCCACAACTCAAGACCAGTTGTGACATTAGATTTTAAGACAAGTAACTATCCATCCTTTGAGCTGAGCCCACACATAAATTCCTGGGAATCTCTTTTTCTCCTTTACCTTTCAAACAACCACTCTTGTTGCTTGTTCTTGTTGCTCGGCTAAAATATTCTCAATACCAGCCTCCAGTATCACATTACTATTAATATTTCATCAATAGTGGCTCTGTTTAACCAAACCAACTGCTAATTTAATTATGCTCATAGGTGCCTATGTTATTATAGTCCTCAGATGGGACAAACTAATAAGTGCTCTGCCTGGCAGGGGTGACTTCAGTCTCCTGGAAGGCAAGATATGATTGTCCACTGGGCATCCAAGAAATATGGTTTACTAAGCATCATTACCAAGGGAGACTCTTATCCTCGGGTTATAGCACTGCCATCATTAAGTGAACTCAACTTTTAATCCATCACTTTAATACTACAGCAAATCAGGATGTCTGTAGTGAGTCTTCTTTGCTAGCCCACTCAGACCCTATGGAGTGTACTTTCACCTTCAATAAATCTATACCCTCTCACAAAGAATCAACAACTGGGATCTCATCTTACTAAAAAGCTTTTGCACAGCAAAAGAAACTACCAGCAGAGTGAAGAGACAAGCCACAGTGTGAGGAAAATTTTTGCCAGCTGTTCCTCAGACAATGAACTAATATCTAGAATATATAAAGAACTGAAAAAAAATCAGATCCCCCAAATTTAAAGACCCAGTCCAAAAAATGGGCAACTGAAATGAACAGACACTTCTCAGATGAAGAAGTAGAAATAGCAAATAAATATATGAAAAAATGTTCAACATCACGGATCATTCAAGAGATGCAAATTAAAACAATGCTGAGACTCCATCTCACTCCAGAAAGAATAGCTACTATCAAGAAATTAACCAATAACGAATGCTGGTGGGGCTGTGGGGAAAAAAGAATGCTTCTGGACTGTTGGTGGGAGTGTGGACTGGTGTAACCACTGTGGAAATCAATGAGGAGATTCCTCAAAAAACTTAAACTAGCAGCTCCATTTGACCCACCTATTCCACTTCTTGTTATCTTCCCAAAAGAATTAAGAACATCATACCACAGTGATATATGCACACCCGTATGGATAGAGACACAGTTTGTAACAGCTAAATCTTAGAAATAGCCTAAATGCTCATCAATTGATGAATGGTGTGTGAACATGTGTCAGGGTGAACAGGTGTGTTTTACCTATATTATGTGCCTTGTCGCATTTTTGTGTATTTATAATTTTTTGTTACATGTTTTCTTTTGAGTTTTCTTAGCCAAATTCAATACATTCTCACATGAAAGTCCACTTTCACAACTTTGGGAGGAGGTTGAAAATGAGTTATCAGGTGATTCAGCTACCAATGATGACTTGGATCATGTAAACCAAAGAAGTTAGCAACATATGACAGATAGAGAAGTACAGAATGGAGACCTTGATTCAGATGAGGAAGAAAAGAATAATGTAAATAAATATTTCATTAGTTAAAATGATACAAAATTGTCATATATACCTGAATGAGCCAACATTAGAACTAGGTCAGAAAATGTTATTAGGTTCTTGCCAGGGATGAAATATTGGATGGAATGCCAACACTGTGATTCAGTGTTGGAAATTATAGTGGATAATATGCTACAAGATGATTTGAAATACACTAATAATAAAATAAAAGTTAAACTTTCTGTATCAGTAGTAATATGTAAAAATATATTTATCATGACATCTCATCTGAACCAAAAGCCTTCGTAGCAGGACATTATCATTCTAATGTCAGAATATAAAGGCTTCGTGGAAAAGTGATAGATGTGGCGTTGATATTTTTAGAACAATGAGGACACTCAAGAGATTTGATTTCTTTCAAAATTGCCTGCTTTGACAACAAAAAGACCTGCCAAGAAAGAAAAAAGAAAAACATCTCACAATTTGGAGGCTATTTACTCATTTTTTTTTTGGTACTGGGGATCCAACTGGGGTCCTTGCGCTTGCCAGGCAGGTGGCGGAAGGACTGAGCTAAATCCCCAGCCCTGTTTACTCATTTTTTGGAAAGCTTTGTTTCAAACTATCAAACAATTTACACACTGTCTGAATATATGACAATTGACAAACAATTTGCATCATTTCATGGTTGTTCAAGGTCTTGGCAATGTATGCCAAATATACCTTCCAAATAGGGTAGAACGATGTATGCCCTGATAGATGCAAGATATTTTATACCTTGAATTTAGAAATTTATCCTGAAACTTGGCCACCAGGTCTTTATTAGTGCAGTAATAAACCATCTGACATCGTGAACAGACTTATTGCACCTCTTCCAAAAAGTAACCCAAATGTCGCATTCAAAAATTGGATTGTGGGTAACCCATTGGTGTTACATTTGCTAATAAAGACACCAGTTGACCAGCACAGGAACTATTCTCAAGAACAAAGTGGAGATTCCTGAAAAAATGTTGCAAGTTCACAGTAGAGAAATGCATAGTAAAAACTTTGGATTTTGGAACAGTGTAACATTGGCCTTCTATATGGTGAAGAAAAACAAAGTAGCATTGGCAGTGTCAACATCACACTGTGATGATCAGATTGGTAGTGAAGCCAGGCGTGGAGGTGCACACCTGTATTCCCAGCACTCTTTGGGCTGAGGTAGGAGGATCCTGTGAGTTCAAGGTCAGCTGGTGCTACATAGTGAGTTCAAGGCTGGCCTGGACTATGTAAGGAGAACTTGTCTCAAAAATACAAACGACAAACAAACAAACAAAAGATTGATAGTGAATCCTCCACACAAATAAAGGCAGAAATGATCACATTTCACAACAAATTGACAGGCAGAGTAGATATTGTTGACAATTTTGCAGCAACTATGATGTCACTCAAAACATGAAGCGTTGACCAACGGTTGTGTTTTACTGGATCCTAAACACGTGAGGCATAAATAGTTTCATAGCTGACAAAGAAAATAACAAGCACAAAATATCATAGAGAAATTTTCTTAGCGGATTGGGCCTGGAACTGATAAATGATCAGTTACAACAGAGGAAGAACAATATGTATCTGCCCAAAGCACTCCACAAAAGAATTCTGGAGCAGACCGGTGAACAGGCAGGTGAAACATCATAAGAACCTCCTAAGGAAACAGGAAGATGAGCAAGATGTCAAGTGTGTCCTACCAAAGAAGATGGGCAGCAAAACACCCGTGCTGTCAGTGTAAGTGATACTTATGTATGGAACATGCTGTTCTCATGTGTGAAAACTTCCTTAGGTGTGATAATTGAAGTAAAGATTATTTTTGTGGTAGTTTTATTTGCATTCTCATTGTAGTTCACACAGGAATTTATTTCTGTTGTTACTTTTTAGATTTAGTAAGCAAAAAACAGTTGATGTAGAAATTGTTGTGTTTATTCTAAACACTCAGGATGTATTTGATATTTTATTTTATTGGTATTTCATTTTCCTGCTAAGTACACATTGTATAATATAATAGGAAGCTCCTGATAAAAGAAGAAGACAACAGAGGTGATAAGTATGTGACCTGCCAAACAGGAAAAGAAAGCTAAGCACACATGCTGTCAGTGTGAGCGTGACTTGCGTATGGAACATGCTGTGGTCATGTGTGAACACTGCCTCAGGTGTCATAATTGAAGCAAAGATGGTATCTGTGGTAGGGTTTTGTTTGTATTTTCATTGTCCTTCACATAGGAATTTATTTCTGCTGTTGCTTTAGATTTGTAAGCAAGTAGACATTTGGTTATATTTATTCTACACACTCATTACATATTAAAACTTACTATTTTATTTTATTGATATTTTATTTCCCTGATAAGCACACTTTGTTTAATATAATAAAACTCATAAAATTAAAAATTCATTGATAGAAATACTTCTAAAAAATAAATGTGGACATTATCTAACCCCCATAATGCTCCTTTAAACAAAATTTGGCATTATGTCCTGGAGACATATCTAGTGAAGTTCTTTAACTTTTCTGATCATTTTTGGTTTGAAGTCCACTTTATCTGATAGCTTTCCTTGCTGTTTACAGGGTCCTAGAGCATGGAATATTGTTTCCCATCCTTTTATTTTTAATTTAATTTAATTTTTTGGCTTTTTGAGACAGGGTCTCATTATGTAGTTCAGAGTGGTCTTGAACTCACTATTTAGTTCAGGGTGGCCTTGAACTCATGGGGATCCTCCTGTCAGCCTCTCAAGTACTGGGATTACAGGCATGTGCCACCATGTCCAGCATCCATTCTTTTCTTTTTAATCAATGAATTTCTTTTTGGATTAAATATATTTCATGTATATAGCATACCACTGCGTTTTGTTTCTTGACCTATTCTTCTAACCTGTGCCTTTTGATTGGGGAATTGAGACTATTCACACTGAGATTTATTATTGAAAGGTATTGACTTATTCTCATCATTGCATTACTTTCTTTTTTCTTTTTTTAGACAGGGTCTCATTATGTAGTTCAGGCTGGCCTCAAGCTCACAGAGATACTCCTGCTTCAGCCTCCTGAAATGCTGGGATGACAGGCATGCATCCTCATGCCTCATTGTCACTGCGTTATTTTCTTACTGTTGATTCTCTTTTTTTCCCTTTGGCTTAACTGCTTTTCCTGCTTGCTGTATTCATTCTATAAAACTTTGTCACACTGTTGGTTTCTCATTGTTGGCCAAAGCTGATGGCGATATTCAGTGTCATTCTGAGCTTACCTATGGATAAGCCAGCACACGATGGACCACCCGCTTCAGAGGCTTTTGGGTGCCCTGTGGGTGAGCCTTCAGGCAGAGGACCTCACAAATAAGATCAAACAGCTGCTACCCTGAGCACCTATGACTAAATTCTCAGAAATACATAGTTTCAAGTTTAGAAATACAGGGACTGCATATTTCAGTCCTTGTTAAATACTCACCAGAAATGAAAGTTCTTTCCCCCATCTTTTTCTTCAACCAGCAGAGCAAAGGAGCGAAGATTTATTCAAAGTGATGGATCTCACACCAGTGGCACTTTGTCACATTTCATGCTATCATCTTTGTAATAACCCAGGGAAATTATTTTAATGGTCTACACTGTATATGTGAGAAATGAGCTCAGAAGCGAGCTCACAGCGGAGTCAGGCAGTGTCTACTGCCGATGTCTTCGGCTCAGCTTCGTCCTTTGAAGTCTACTGCATGGCCTGCCAGTCAGCTCCCACCTACCCTCTACTTGGAGATGCTGCTTTTGAATTAACCAGGGTAATTATTTGGTCCATTATTTGGAATTGTATAGAATTTATTATTTGAGATCAAATACATATAGTAATCGCTTAGAAATCTTACTGAATTTGATATTAAATAATAAACATTGTGTGGGTACAAATTACTATTAGGGTCATGTATTTTGGGTATGCGAAGCATTTTTTGAAGGAAATAACTTTAGGACAAAACTTGTCACACCCATATGCATAGACATTTTATTGCTAGGATTGTAATATTCAATAAAAATATAGTTAACATAAAACACTCTTATGTGATTATGTACTACATTTATTCCACTTTTGGTTAAAAAATGTATAAAATATTTTTATTTCATTGAACAAAGTTGTGTGTATTCAAAAGGGCATTATTCAGCCTAATATGGGCTGCATGTCTGTAATCCAAGCACTGTGGGAGGCTGAGAATTGTAAATTTAAGGGCGTGCACTTGGGCAATTGAGTGACTTAGAGAGACTCTGTCTCAACAAAGGCTGGGTATGTAGTTCAGTGTAAAGGCTTTGGTTCAATCCCCAGTACAGCAAGCAAAAAACAAAACAAAAAAACAAATCAAAACAAAACAAAACGCAAGAAAGGTACGGAATATCTGTACTGAATAATTTTTCAGGCGGAGTCGCCCTCTGAGTGCAGGCCTGGAGGGGTGGTAGCCGAGCGCCGATGCTGGAAGTTCACATCCCGAAGTTGGGGCCAGAGCCTGGAGAAAGCCTACATGATCCAGAAACTGTACAAAGTGCCTGACTTCCTGTGGAAGTACCTATCCGACTGGAGGACCAGGAGCCTAGAACAGTGGCAGCAGGGTTGGAGGCCTGCATCCAGGGCATCCTGTACCTGAACCAAGATGTGCCCGAGGAGTTACTGGAATTCCTGAGATTCTGACACTTTCCAGGGGACCTCAAGGCCAGCAGCTGGGGATGAGGAGGGCCAGGGGGTCTCAGTAGCATGTGAGCAAGGAAAGGTTTTGAAGAACGAGCCCCTTTCCTCCTCCCATTGGCCAAGCCCTAGCCTGGTCCTCCCTGCTGAGACCTGACCTCTCCCATCGGCTTTCTCAACCCTGAGAGAGACTGAAGAGAGGCTGAAGTTGGACAACCTTGGTTACCCTAGCTGCCTCCACCTCCGGAACTGGGCTCCTTACAAATAGAAGCATGCCCCCGTGGGACATGAAGTTCTGGGCTCGTGTCTCCACCCCTTCCTCACCTCCCCCGAGCATCCCCAGGTAGCTTACGGAGTCTCTCTTCTTTTCAGCACCCCAGGGAATTCCTGCCTAGCGACAGCAGCAGATCACAGCTGCACCACTGGTCTGTCATCAGCTTCTGCAGGGACCCCTACATTAGTGTGCCTTCTCCAGAGCCTCTGCCCGATGTGGTGGTGAACCATGTGCTCCAGGGCCTCTATGGATTCAGCACCAGCCCAGCACCAGCCCAGTCAAAGGCTGACTCTAACCCTGTTCCTCTGTCACCCACGCCCTGATGAGTCCAGGAGCCTCAGGGCCACCTGTGAGTAAGGCCATGTGCCTCAGTCCTATGAGTACCACTCAAGGAGCAAAGGCTGGGTCATCCTTTGGCCCGGACACAGGACTCTACTGTGCCTTATTTTGTCAAGGCTCTGAGCTGGGGATTCGCTGGCAGTTAGGTGGTCTTAGCACCCAGGGGCCAAGGCAGGGCAAGGAGATGAGGAATAAAGGGAAAGACAATTAAGAGGAAGATGGGAGACATAGGTATAGTTCTTAACCTAGACCAGAAGGGGGCAGGGGCAGTAAGGTTGAGGCGAAGTAGCTCGTGCAGTTTGGGAGCCTGGGGATAGGGCAAGCACCCACTGGCCAAGCAGAATCCTGATATGGTGGGATGATGATTTGGAGTGGGGGCTACCGACCTAAGCCAGCCCATACACAGGTTATATATATATAAAAACAACCCACTTTTTTTATTGGTCAGCAAAGATACCAGTAGATTGTTACAAGATCGGGCCTGTGGAATGTGAGGCAAGTGGACCACTTTGTCAGGTGCGGGCACTGGACCAGCGCAGCACAGAGCCTGGGCCACCTTCACCCTCATTAGTGTTGTGCCAAGCAAGTCGATAAATCACCAAACCCTGGGACCAACGACAAAGTTAAACTGAAAGGAGTTTATTCACGCGCGTGGACTCCACTCCCTAAGCGAAGTGAAGCCCTGAGTCCAGGAACAGCACAGTTTATATAGGGTGTTACAGCAGCATAGCTTTTATAGGTGTTATTTTAAGGAGAGAAGTTCAAGGGGAGGTTAACATGTTTTTGACTAGTTGCAAAAGTATTTTTCACAACTCAGCTATCTCGCTGTCTTGTCAGATTAGGGCAATTTATAGTAAAGGGAGGCACCAGGCACTATCTCTTTCCGAGAAGCGATGAAGCAAGTTTACAGAGGCAGAACAAGCAGTGACAAAAACATCTATTTTATAAGGGGAGGGGCCTGAGGGGAGTTCATCTACAGGCCAAGATGGCGTTTCTGGGTTTATCCCGGTCTCACAACTAGGGCAGGGGGCTGGCACAGGTGGTCATGCCGAGGGCAGAGGTCCTTAGAGCCCTACACCAAGGAGTAGGATCCTGCAACTGGGTGGTCTCAACAAGCTTGGCTGGGCTCTGCCGAGGCCTGGAGATGCAGGCTGGGTTTTTGTTTTGTGAGTTCTTGCTATGTAGCCCAGGCTGGCCTCCTAGGCTCACATGGTCCTCCTATCTCAGCCTCCCGAGTAGCTGGGTGTGGGCTGTTTATGCTTGATTTCCCTCAGGTTAGGAGACATAAACACTGCCCTGAATCTGTGGATCAGGTTCTTCTGAGAAGGGATAAAACCCAGGGAGCCCCTGCCCCAGGGTCTGTGCCGCATCACCAGCGGGAACTGTCCTGGGTCAGCCTCCAGGACTCACCACGCCCTCTAGAACTTTGCCAAACACCATGTGCTTGGTGTCCAGCCAGGCTGTCTTGACTGTAGTGATGAAGAAGTGGGTACTGCTGGTGTCTTCGCCAGCACTGGCTATGTTCACCCAGCTGGGGCCATAGTGTTTCAGCTTGAAGTTCTCATCTGGGAAGTGCTCGCCACAGGTGCTCCTGCTTAGGAAGAGGGCAGAGCAGTTTGGGGAGTGGGGTTGACCCACACTAAGGAGAACTTTGCGGTGAGGATTTCAAGCAGCTCAGACAGTCCTTTGTGTCAGGCTAGGTGTGGGTGGTGCCGGGCCCCACACACTCCCGCAGCCTTGGAGCCACAGCCTGCTGCCTATGACGGGGGTGGGGTGAGGGCGGTTGGGTCTGCCCGGCTGAGGTGAGGAACAGCACACTGGACGGATGACTTTACGGCTTCTGACTAAGATCTGCGGGGCCCTAGCCTGGCTGTGACCTGAGGGATTTGGTGGAGGACATTCTGGGGCTGACGGGCTGGGCTTCCCAAGAGCACAGAAAAGAGGCGCAGCTGCAGCACAGAGATGGGTACAGAGAGGTAGGAAGGGGCCATGGAGAGGGGCTGCTCTTTGAGTTCTGGAGATTCTAGGAATCTTGCAAGGACTGAGCATAATAAAAGGCACTGATGGAACAACAACAAATAATTTTGCATAAGCAGAGTAACAGATCTTTCTCAGGGTAGGTGATGAGGGGTGCATGTCTGTGGGTATATGTGGTTATACATATGTGCATGTGGGTGCAACTATGTGTGCATGTGTGTGCACACAGGTGTATGTGCTCAGTGTCTCTCCTCATTGGCTCCTCTTATCACAGTTTGTATTTGGGACATTCTTTTTTTTGGTACCAGGGATCAAACCTGAGACCTTGCTCTTGTGAGGCAGGCGCTGGATTCACTGAGCTAAATCCCTAGCCCTGGGTGATTCTTAATATATCATAATCATGCAATCGTATTATATAGATATTAAATATTAAACTTTTCATCCTTATGAAATGAAAACATAAAGAAGGGTAAAAAAATGCTAATAACTATTCTTAACTTGGCTTTGGCTCAGTTTTCAAATCAATCACTCAAATAGTAGCATGTTGTTTCTAACTACTTACTGAAATGATTTCCCACACTGTGTTACCAATAGAGGTCTTTTTCTTTTAGGTTTTTTTTTTTCTGAGACATGGTCTTTCTATGTACTCCAGGCTGGTCTTGAACTGGGTATGTAGCCTAGGCCAGAGGTGAACTTTTAATCCTCCTGCCTCAGCTTCCCAAAGGCTGGGATTACAGGTGTGTGCCTCCATGCCTAGTGGAGGTCCTTCTTTATGCGCTGTGTTTCAGTGTCATGGTGCTCCAACTCTCAGTTACTCTGCTGTTGCTCTCTATTCTCTATTTCCACTTCTACCTGTAGCTCTGTATCTTGGCCTAGTGCTCATCCAGCTGGTTGATTATTATCTTAGTTGGAAAATGCTCTTTGACTGTAACTTTGGCAGGTTTTTCAGGTGACTTCTTGCTTCTGCTCTGTGCTCCCCAGTCTTTAAACCACCAGTTTGAGTAGAACTGCCTGCACCATCCTCCAAATCCTATGGGACTGGCAGCCACACTCATCAAAGGAGAGAGATGAAATTTCAGAGTCCATCGGGCTGGTATAGCCAAAGGGATTTAGAATTTTCTGATTTTGTATTTATTTAATCTTCTGGGTTTTATTCATCGTGAAATTTTACATTCATTTTGATTTTTAAAATTTTGTATTGAAACACTATTTACTTTGATGACTCAATTTGTTTGACACCCTCCCTCTCCTAACTTTTGAGGCTGAGGTCAGCACCTCGCCACCCCAGGCTGGTCCCAGCTCTGTCTGGAATTATTCTGGATCTAAGCCGTGGTCCTCCTACTGATTCCAGCCTTTCTGGGTCCACGAGCCCCTCTTATAATGAATGGAAGCTCTCAACCCCTGCCTAGGCCATGGTGGCTTTGATTTGGTTTGGTCTTTCTGCTTTTGTTGCCCAGCATTTTACCCTGGCAGATCTACAGGTGGCGCCTGGCTCTCTCTTTGTGGCTACAGGAAAGATCTCCTTGACCTCCTTTTGCCATGTTGGTACCTGCAGCAAAGAATGAAACTGTGAGGACCCCAGACAGATCACTCTAAACATGAAGATAGGAGCAAAAAGTGGCTTTCAAGGATGCCGGTGGCTCAGTGAGTGACTCCTGTCACTCTTGAGAGCCCCGAACAGAACTTTCTGCTGCTTTATATATCTCTTTTTACATTTATGAAGGTTAATTCCATTGGAGTTTCCCTGGGAATATAGCAAGAAGATTTATACCAAGCAGAGGGTGGGTGGGTGGGGCAAAGATTTCTGGCAGGGCTTTCTGAGTCCTTTATGCTGGTTTGGTGACAGATTACAGAAATTGTCATGGCTACTCAGGTACATTCTACAAAGAACATAGTTACCTGGTTAACCTATAGTTGCTTAATAACATAATTAACTCATAGTTGCCCAGTTTCTTTCGGAGGGGTGGCCTCCTCTCTCAGCAGTACTAGTTAGGTATCAGCCAGAAAAACAAAACAGTAGGAGGTAGATATATTTAAAAGACTTCTGAGCCAGGGATGTAGCTCAGTGGCACCGCTCCTGCCTGGCAAGTGCAAGGTCCTGAGTTTGATCCCTGGTACCAGAAAAACAAAAAACAAACAAACGAACAGAAAAACAGAGTTCTTGTGAGGATATGGCTTATACAGTTATGGAGCTGACTAGGCAAGTTCAAATCCATACAGCAGGCTGTCAGGAAGGACAGTGGGATCTTCAGGCATGGTGTGAAACTGCTGTTCATAGACAGAATTCCTCTTCCTTAGAGAAGCTTCAGCTTTGCCCTTTTAGAGGTTTCATCAGGCACACTCATGATTTAGGTTAATCTCCCTTACTTACAGCCAACAGTTTATGGTCTTAGACTGCTGAGAGCTATAGCTTAGCAGGGTTGACATATAAAGCTGCCTGTATTTGTCCTCATTGATTTCTGGTTAGGCTGGACCTTGTGTGAGGTTCCTCACACAGAGCAATCACTCAGAAATCAATATAAATTACTAAAAGATGCTGGGCATGGTGGCACACGTCTGTGAATGCCTGTGACCCCAGCCCTCTGGGAGGTTGAAATAGGAGCATTGAAAGTTCTCAACTTAGTGAAACCCTAACCCTAACACTGTCTCAAAATAAAAGACAAAAGTGGTGCCGGGATTTAGGTCAGTGGCACCGTGCCTGCCTTACAAGGGCAAGGTCCCGAGTTTGATCCCCAGGAAGGCAAAAAAAAAAAAAAAAAGAAAGAAAAAGAAAAAGGGCTCAGGAGGTAGCTCGGTATGCTACGGGCCTGGGTTCAACTCTCATTACCGCTAAAAAAAAAAGAAAAGAAAAGAAAGAAAAAAGAGAAAAGAAAAGAAAAAAGAAGAAAAGAAAAGAAGAAAGACCAAAAAGTACTTATTCTCGTCCATGATTCTACTGGGACATGCTTTACGTCCCACTGAAGAGCCTTACATGTACTGTTTGTTTTCGTAACAGTGCAAGGTGTAACACTAGTATGTCCTGACACTAACTTAGTTTCTTGAAATTTAGAACATATTTTTCACACAGAAAAACAAAAATATAAGAGAGAAAGGGCTACTATCAAAATCCATTGATAGGTCAGAGAGCCGAACCTCTTCGCGGGCCAGGGAACAATGAAACCGGAAGGATGAAGGTGACAGCGGTCCTGCTCCCTATGTCAGACCGGCCCAGCCCAAACTTTAAAACGTGTTACAAGTGACCCTCTATCGCTCCTTTTCATCTTTCTGCCCACGTTGGTGCTACTGGCACCTCGGTTCATTAACTTAATTCTTTCCACGATTCTGGCCGCATACCAAATCGGACAAGGACCTGGTCAAGTTTCCCCAGAAGGTCAACATTGAAGCTACCCGGTGAATCGGATTCCGTTTTCAGGGTACCATGGATCCATGTCGGGCATCGCCACTAGGGGCCAGACCACAGCGACGAGCTTGCACCCTGCTCGGCTTGCATGCGGGGAACAGGCCCCGGGGTTTGCTGTTGAGATTCCTGAGACTTCCCGTTCTAGTCCCGCGTCCCCCCCCACCCCGACGTCCCCAGTGCACCCCACATTCTGGAACTCTGGAGCCCTCTTTTCTGGGTCCCTCACCTTCCTCTTCCTATTCCCCAGCTCAACTCTCCGATTTCCTTCCTGCTCTGCGCCCTTCCTGGTCCTTGGATATTTTAGTGTTTTGGGTGAAAAATAAAACTCTTAGCCTAAATGACCTGCCTGGGAGGGTCACTCAATCTCTACCCTAGCTGTGTACCGGGACTAAAAGGCAGGCCTTGTTTGAAGTTGAATTTCTCTTGAGAAATGGGGCCATCACAGCAAGACAGCTCATACTAGGATAAAGGTACTCAGTGCTTTTTTTTCTTGACAGGGTCTTACTATGTAGCTCAGGCTGCAACCTGGCCTGGAACTCTTGATTACAACGCCTGGCTTCAGCCATTGATAGATTGACAGGGTCTTGCTATGTAGTCCAGGCTACCCTTAAACTAGCTATGTAGCTCAGGCAGACCTGGGTCCTGAATCTCAGCTCTGCTACTGACACTGGAAGCTGCTTAAGAGGTTTTCTGTGGGGGGCATTAGTGCTGTTTTTTAGTCTGTAAGGCAGAGAGAACAATATTTACCTTATAAAATTGCCTTGAAGATTAAACAGAACAGCACAAGTTAAAATATTTCCCACACACACACACACAAAATATTCCACATAGTAACTGTGATTGTCATGAACGTTGATAGAGGCATCCAAGTCCTTGGAGTATGCAAAGTATTTGGTGAATTTTCAATTAGCTGTGACTATTTCTTTTATTGGTAGAAATAATAACGTTACTCCTAGCAGTACAACTAATATTGTGGCTAAGGGAGAAATTCAAGGACACAATGTGCAGCTCATGCTGATGGCGTGTCGTGATGGAGGAGTGGGCAACTGATCTGCTTGTGAATACCAAGGCCAAAGACATGGGCACTTTGGAGGGTCTGGTGCTGGGTCAGGAAGGCTGCGGGTACCGCTGGTGAGTTGAGTTGTGAGTCTGTCTTCAAGGCCCAGTGAAGACCCGTATTTGAGTCCCTTAAAATTTGTATGGACTACTTTTGTTTTCTCAGTTGTTTAACAAAGCCAGTTATGAAACCAGCAGCAGATTGACTCTTATAGAATATGGAACAAAGCTAAAACAAAGACACTATGGCTTCCAGTGTATCTGAAAAGGGCTCGCCAAAAACTGTGGCCACTTGTACCTGATTTGAGGCAGCGAAACAAAAGGCAGGAATTGGAGAAGACTTAAAATGAAGACTGCTGAAATCGATAGTGTGTGTAGGTCAGCGAAATCTGGTGTGACCTCAGGCAGAACTTGTTCTCTGCAGGGCAACAGCTTTCTGCCTGTGTGTGTCTGTATTTGCAGGAGGGTGGGAGGGGGTTTGGGGGAATTGATGGGAATCAGTTCCACTTGTATCAGTGAGCCCATCTGGGACATGGCAAGGACACACGGAGACTGCAGGAACTGTCACATGGGGAGCACTGTGGCCCAGTCATGATCATTTGAGCCTGAAGTGCTGTGTAACTGCTGAGAGAAAGCACTGTAGCAGCAGGAATCTCTTTTCCTGGATGGGTCTGTTGCATGTAACCCGCTTACACTGCAGTTTACACAGGTCACACCTGATACAGGTTGATCTCCAAAGCAGCATTCCATCACCTACCATATGCTACTCACTTCCCCTCGCCCCGTCAGTTCTTTTTTTTTGGTACCGGCCGATCAAACTCGGGACCTTGCACTTGCAAGGCAGGCGGCAGAACCACTGAGCTAAATCCCCGGCCCGCCCCTTCAGTTCTTAATCCTTGGGGTGAGATCTATTTCTAAGGAATCCAGTGTGCCCTCGGAACATCTAGGTAATAATCACTCCGGAGTAAAAGGAAGCAAAATTAGGAGGCTCCTTTGGAGTTAGCAAGAATCACAATTTGCTCACAAACTGCCTTCCACCTGTAGCTCAGGCCCTCCCCTGAGCAGCTGTGCCCCTGAACAGCATGGCTTCCACTTCGCCAAGGTGCATCATTCACCAGCTGTCTTCTCCAGGAATCATCTTCTTTGACTTCGCTGTAGCATTTGAGTGTTTCCTATGAGATACCTGCTTATTTGGTTTTGCACTCAGACACCCTCTCTCCCTTGAACATTCCCTCCTATCTGCCTTTCAGAGTGAGGCGCAAAGCACACCTCAGTGCTTCTATCAACCCTCACTGGGGGAAAATCACTCCTCATGATGCTAGGAACCAGCTGCATACACATAGCTCGCCAAGTGCACCCCTAAACGCAACCTAACCCCTTCCCTCCACTCACATAAGCTCTTCCCAGCTTCCTTTGCCTTCAGTGACATTCTCCTACTTCTTCACAGGCTCAGGCCTGAAGCGCCACCTGTGATTTCCTGCCATTAACACCTCCAGGGGCATTCTCTTTCACAGTTCTCTATATGGGCATCCAGTCAGCCTTGAAGGCATTTTTTCTTTTTTTAAAATTTCATTTTTGTATTTTGAGGCCAAGTCTCATATGTAGTCTAGCCTGGCCTTGAATTTATGCAGCCCAGGCTGGCCTTGAACTTCTAATCCTCCTGCCTCAGCCTCCTGAGTGCCGGGATTAGTTTTGCAAGGTACTCAATCTTAAATTTCAAAAATCCCCTGCTACCTCTTCCTCCTTACTTCCTGCCCTGCCCTTTACCAATTCAAGGCTTCTAAGTCACCTTTTCTCAGTCATACTCTTGCTTCCTATTGTCATAGATTTCCATGTTGGCAGCTCACGGGTGAGCGTTCTATCATGCACCCTGCCTCTAAGTCTCTGCCCTCCACGTGAGCCTGGAGTGTGTGGATTTTTAGACACTGCAGAGCCCCTCCTCCTGCATGGCCATGCTTTCGCCTGTACTCAGCACAATGCCTTTTGAAACAGGCACTCAACTAATGTCTGTGTAACAAATGGGTACAAAAAGATGCACTTGACAGCCGCCACTTCTGAAGCACAAGGGGAACCGAGGTAGACAAAGATTGCAACTCCAATTTAAAAATGCTCTTCTGCTGAAAATGAGCACAATGTTTGAGCTGTAAATATTCTGCCTGGATAATTAAACAGAACAAAAGATAATAATAGTTAGCATAAAATGCAATCACATTTTAATAGATTCTGAAAATTAAACAGGTTTTCTGACAATAAATCTTAAAACATTTCCCTTATCCATATTAGACAACCATAATTTCTGGTGACTCAGAAATGGCCCAGTCCTTTGAATTACATTGTCATTATTACCATGGAGCCTGGAAATTGTATCCTTGGTATTATAGATACAAACATAGTCCCTTTTTCTTTTGGTACTGGGAATTGAACTCAGGACCTTGCGCTTGTGAAACAGGTGTGGCACTGAACTAAATCCCCAGGCCCATAGTCACTCTTAAATATCAGATGCTGTTGTATTTAGCATTTGATTTTACCCGGCTTACTAGACTTGTAAATTATCCTGTTTCTGTATTATAAACCCTGTCAGAAGACACAGGACTCTAGGCCAAAGCACAGCAGGTACATGACTGACCCTGGTTCCCTTGTCCTCTAATCCCAAGGGGATGCACAGCCCAGATGGGTGTCAGCACAGAGGGTGAGCTCTGTTACAGCTGAGCGAGGGGAACCCCACAAAGAGTCTGTTCCGAGGGATTCTCCACCCTTCAGGGCTGTGAAAATAAAGAGAGTGAGGGCTTTGCATTCTTGACAGACTCAGTGAGATACAGCAAGTTTCCTGGGAACCATGGTGGATTGGCTTTGCCAACATATATCAGATGAGAATCCATATTTGAAGGAGGCAGGATGTCAGTCTTATCTTTCTGAATTTAGGGTATAGACTATTAGGATTACTTGCTCGGTGAATGACCTTTACTCAAGAAGAAACTCAGTGGGCTGGGGATTTAGCTCAGTGGCACTGTGCCTGGCTGGTATGATTCCTGCTACCAAAAAAAGAAGAAGAAGAAAAAAAGGAAATTATTCCATCCCAGCTTGCTGTGAAAAAAAGAAACTCAGTGGTTATTAAAACCAATATTTATGAACAAAGGAAAAGTTATGACATTTTATTTCAACAGGAATGTTTTTCATCAATGCATGACAGTAAACCAAGTGAAATTCTTTTACTTTAGCAAAATTTGAGACCTTAGGAATCAGCCTTTTTCATGCTGTTAGTCAGCTTTCCAGCACTGTGACAAAACACTTGAAATAATCAACTTATAAGAAGGAAAGATTTCCTTTGGCTCATGGTTTTAGGGATTTCACTCCATGGGCTGCTTGACTTTTGCTTTGGGATTGTGGCAGCACAGCGTGTCATTTGGGCTGTGCCTGAGTTGGTGGGAGTGAGGGCGTGTGGCAGAGCCCTGTTCCTCTCACAGAGGCTTGGAAGCAAGGAGAAAACAGGAAGGTGCTGGGGCAGCAATATCCTCTACAAGACATTCCTCAAGACCTGACTTCCTCCAGTAGAACCCGCCTCCTAAATGTCCTA
Organism: Heterocephalus glaber; assembly: GCF_000247695.1. Next base: position 2,652,485 of record NW_004624735.1, on the reverse strand, counting down.
CTCCCTCCCAGTAGCTCCCTGGGCTGGGGACCAAGCCTTCTACACATGGACCATAGGAGGAGATTCAAGATCTAAACTGTAACACATGCTGTGTGTGATTCTTCTTTAAAGCTATAATGTTGCAGCAGAATCTGACATACAGTGGAACCTTGAGTTAAAACTGGCCTGACATATGAACAACTTGGGTTACAACTGGAATTTTTGTTTTAAATAATGAACAAAGTCTGGAGTTACAACCCAAACGCCACCCACTTGTGCTTCTAGATGGTCTCAGATACAGATTTAACTCTTAAAAAGTTCTGGAAGGAACATTACAACATCCTTTCCAGTGTGGGATTAACTGAGAAACCCTGGGCCAATATCTCTCTAAGGGCACTGAGATCCGCCTGTATACAGGAGAGAGACTTTGAAGGCTGTGTAGAGGAGCCTGAACCTTCAATTGTCCAACTTGAGTTACAACCAGCCCTCATGAACGAATTGAGTTTGTAAGTCAAGGGGCCACTGTAACTTTGAATATTATTATTAATCATTGACAACAAATATTATTTTTGACAATAAATATTATTTAACAATAATTTATTAACTAACAATTAATACATGATAAAATAATACATAAATAATTTATTCAACACAATATATCCAGAATACTATCATTTAAAATGAAATCACTGTAAAAAAATAAGGTATTTTGTACTCCTTTCCTTCATAGCAAGTTCAAAATCTGGTGTATCGATTCCCCTTCTTGCATCTCTCAGATTCCTAGCACATTTGAAGTGCGCAGGCCTCACAGGGTTCCTGGCCATCATCCCAGCCAGACAGCTCTACAAGAGGAGTGCTGGAGAGGTTCAGGGAGGGGGAATCAGTAAACCCTGAGATAGGAACATAGCAAGGAAAAGTACAACTGGAACTTTTTTTGAAGTAATATTAGAGTTTATAGAAATTTGAAGAAGAAAAACAAATATGGCCAGTAGGTTTGGCTATTTCCAGGGGTCCCTACAGGTACCCTAGTCAGGTTGTCCTTGATGGATTTGTGATGTTGAAATCTGGCCCCCAGAAACCTAAGTGTCTAAATATAGTGAGTTCTTCTCATAGAGGCAAATGGCTAGTAGCCAATCTCAAGACAGGGATGCATGAATTGGCTGGGCTCAAACTCATGATCCTTCTGCCTTGGGCTCTCAGGGTGGGACTATTGTTGCATGCCACCACCCCTGGCTGATTTTTTAAAACCCTTTTTTGTTCTTTTTTTACCCACTCTTTTTTTTTTTGGTACCGGGCATGGAACTCCAGTCCTTGTGCTTACGGGGCAGGCAATGGAACCACTGAGCTAAATCCCTGGCCTCTACCCACACTTTTTATTGGTTATAAAGTTTAATGAGTTTCATTTTGGCAGGTGAGTATAAACAAATAACATACTTTGATCATCTTCATTCCTTCCATTACCCCAAGTTTCATATTTTTGGGGGGTGAACTTCAGTGTGTACACTATATTTTTGCTCATATCCACCCTCTTTTAAGAGGACCAATTTTTAATGAAACTTTTTTATTTTGAGATAATTGACATAAAGTTACAGAGAGAGGCCATTTTCTCAGTGTCACCCAATGGTAACATCTTGAAGAACTGGAAGACAATATCACAAACAGGATCTAGACATGTATGGGGTCAAGACATTGAGCAGTTTCATTGCCCTCTGATCTTTCCTCTTGCTCTTTTGAAGTCACACTCCCTCCCTCCAGCTTCCAGTGTCCACCTTTTTGGGAACCATTTTAATCTACTTCCATTTCTATAATTTTGTCATTTCAAATATGTTATATAAGTGAAATCATACGTTACGTAAGCTTTTATACTCAGTGTAATTCTGAGAGTCATTCAGGTTCTTGCTTGCACCTATGAACGGTTAGTTCTTGGTTCTACTTCTTTTGTACAGATGTGTCACTCTTTCACCCATTGAAAGACACCTGGGCTGTTTCTGGGGTTTGACTATTGCAAATAAAGCTACTACAAACATTCATATACGAGTCTTTGGGTAAACATGTTACGATTTCTTGGGAATAAATATTTAGGAATGGAAAACTGGTTATGTTATGTTTAGTTTGTTGTTGTTTTGTTTTGAGATAGGATCTCACGATGTAGTTCAGGCTGGCCCTGAACTCATGGTGATCCTCCTGGCTCAGCTTTTTGGTTTTATAACTTCTTATTAGGAAACTAAGGCAAAACAACAGAATTCCAAAAAATTAAAATACAGAATTCTAATTTTAAATCTAAAACACATATGAAATCTACACCAATAACTAAAAATCAGTTTATCAATATTTACGAATAAAGGGAAATGGCTAAAATGCATTCACATTGCTTTTTCTCCACTAGCCTCAGGTTCGCCTTTTCTCCTGCTTCGCTTGTATGATATCTACCTATCTACGGTCTGTAACTTTAAAGGAGCTTTTGTCTCCCTACATAATTCTTCTTTGATCCTCAATAAAAACCTGAGCCCCTGCCCAGCTGAGCCATGCAGGCAGAGATGAGTTCATCAGAGGTCCTGTGCCTGCTCAAAGGAGCCAAGACACCAATCAATAATCAATAAATACAAATTATTTACACAGGTATAAAGTCATACAGCATTAGTTAAGTATAGATAAAATATAAAGCTAAGAGCTAGGATTACAGGTGTGCACCAGCATGTGCCAGCATGGTGGTGCATACCTGTAATCCTAGTTATTCAGGAGGCTGTCTGCCTCAGTTTTTTGGATGCTGGGATTATAGGTGTAATCCACCTGGCCTGTTTAGTTTTTAAGAAACTGCCAGTTTTCCAGAGTGGTTATACATTTGACATTATCGGCGATGTATGAATAGCCTGGGTTCTCCACATCCTTGTCAGCATTTGGTATTGTCATTATTATTTATTTTAGCTATTCTTTATGATATGTAGTGATGTCTCATTGTGGTTTTAATTTGCATTTCCCTAATGGATAAAGCTGTTTAACACATTTTCATGTGATTATTTGCCATCTGCCTATTCCATTCAGTGAAATGTCTCTTCCTTCTTTCAACCACTTTCTAATTGGGTTGTTAATTTTACTGTTGAGTATTAAGAGTTCTTTACATATTCCAGACACTCTCCTTTCTTTTGATATATAGTATGCAAATATAGTACTTTCTCGACATCTGTAGAAGCTTGTGTTTTCATTAACTTTCACAGAAAAAAATTTGCAATTTTGTGGGTCTATTTATTTATTTATTATGGTAGTGGTTATTTATTTATTTATTTTTATTTTTTTGGTACCAGGGATCAAACTCGAGTCCTTGCACTCGCAGGTCAGGTGGTAGAACCACTGAGCTAAATCCCCAGCCCAATGGTAGTGGTTATTGAACCCAAGACTTTTGTACTGAGCTACATTCCCCATTCTATTTATTTTTTGAAACAAGTTTTTGGTAAATTGCTAAATTGCCTAGGCTTGGTTCCAATTTTAAATCCTCCTACCTCAGCTTCCCAAAGTGCTGTAGTCATGGGAAATATGAAATATTATATCTCCCAACCTGTTAACTGTGTGATACTCCAAGTTCTTGTTCTCTAGAAGCAATGATTAGGGCCTAGTTTTCCTGTCTACAAGCCTAATCATGATTTAATTGTGAAATGATTTTTCCCCAAAATCATGTAGAATTGCTCCCACGGTATGCTAATAAGGTAAAACTCAATGTATGGTGTTAACCAATGAACCTGCTATATGTGAAACTCTGGTTGCTGGGCCTGTAAGTAAATGAAGCAATGAAACTTGTAACTTTCTAACTGATGAAATGATGTTCCTGTAATCCCCCCCCCTTCCCTAAGTGTATAACAATCCAGCTCTGGCTGAGTTGCCCAGTCAGCTTTTTTGTGGAGAAATCCCGGACTGATCCGTTGACGTTAATAATAAAGCTGTACACTTTGCCTCCGAGATTCCTGGGTACATCTTCAATTCTCCTGGACTACCCACCTTGAGCCATAAAATCTGATGCTGTAAGACTAGAGCTGTAAGCTCTGGAACCCTAACACTAGAGCTGTATATGCTGGCTGGCACTTTGCCGCTACACCATGACTGTAAAACTTGCTTTGTTCTAGGAGCTTTTGGTAGATTCTTTGACCTCTTATGTAGATAGTTAGGTCATCTAAAAATGGGGTTATTTGCAGTATTCTTTCCTCCGTCTGATCTATAGTCTCTTCTATTCACTTTTCTTGCTGTATTAAACTTCTTATAACTCCTAGAGCTGAGTTGGATGGGATGATATGAGCAGATATCCTTGCCTTGACCTTGATCTCAGGCAAAAAGCTTTCAGTCTTTTTGGGTAATGCTAGATGTAGGAGTCTGTAAGTATGTTTGACCAAGTCAAGGAAGTTTTCTTATATTACTATTTTTTTGAGAGTTTCTATTATGAATAGGTATTGAATTCTGTTAGATGTCATTTTTTCTTCCAGTTAATATTTTGTTTTTATTGGTACATGTTTGCAATGTATAATGATTACATTCCTCGTTACAACTTCTGATTCCTGATTACAGCTCTCACGGAGAGTTGGTGCATGTATATTTCACATCCTAAGTCTTTCCTCACCCCCTTCCCCTCCCTTTCCTCATCCCACCTCCCTCCATCTTCTGGTGCCCTTCCCTTTTACAAAGATGCGTCTCCCTATGTCCTACTGTCTATCTTTTCTTTTACTCTTTAACTTTGGAAGGGGGTACTGGGGATTGAACTCAGAGCCTTGTGTTTGCGAGGCAGGCACTGGAACCACTGAGCTAAATCCCTGGCCCCTTGTTTTTTAATTGCTTATGCTTTGAATTTTTCCAGATGCCATTTCTGTATCCATTGATATGATCGTGGCATTTTTTTCTTCAGCCTATTAATTTAGCACACTACATCATCAATTTCTAAGTATTGAGCAACTCTTGCATCCTTGTGATAAAAACCAAATGGTCATGGCATATAACCAATTGTTGTGACAAAGACCACCTAACATAAAATATACCATCTTAATTTTACTATTTTTTTTGAGACAAGTTCTCCCTATGCAGTCCAGGCTGGCCTTAGATTCTCTATGTAGACCAGGCTGGCCTCAAACTCATGGCAATCCTCCTGCGTCAGCCTCCCAACTTCTGGGATTATAGGGGTGAGCCACCACACCTGGCTATCTTTTTTTTTTTTTTTTGGTACTGGGGATCAAACTCAGGTCCTTGCGCTTGCACAGGAGGCGGAGAAACCAGTGAGCTAAATCCCCGGCCCCACACCTGTCTATCTTAATCAATTTTTAAATGTACAGTCCAGTAGCATAAAGTATATTTACACTGTTATGAAACAGATCTCCAGAACATTTTCATCTTCTAAATTTGAAACTCTATATCCATTAAATAACAACTCCCTTTTGGCATTCCTCTCAAGACCCTGGAAAACAGCATTCTTCTTTCTGTAACACGAATTTGACTAATCTCTAGATATAATAGGAAATTTTATGAATGAGAATCCCAGAAACATTCATATTAGGACAAGTAACTATATTATGACACGTGTATCAGTGCAAATCTGAACTAGCCTATGTGCATCATCATGAATAAAAGCCAGATATAAAATGCTGAGTAGAAATATAAGTATGCATCACAGCATATCTTTTTTTTTTCTAGCCAGATCCATGGAGAATGCTAAAGAGAACAAAAAGAAGGCTCTTTCTCTGTCAAAACCCCTCTTATAAGGCAAAGGAATTTCACAGGGCTGAAGATAAAGTGCCTGAGAAGTTTACCTAAAAGATGTGTTGAAGGGTAAGGAGAAAGTTTGTCTATGAAAAAGCCAAGTACTATTGTTGTGGCAAGGGAGTTGAAATGACCTTCTAGAGACAGTAGAGTAGAGAAAATAAAAACGTTTATTGTCAGGCAGGACACCTTCAGGAAATGAGTCCTTCTAGGCTGACCATGAGTTAAGACAGTTTTTCCTTTTCATATCTCTTACAGGGTAGCTTAAGTTGCAGTTACATAACAGAATGTGGCAGAGATGTGATAAAGAAGCATTAAGTGGCAAGGGTAGCTTAGATAAACACATTTCAAGGCTGGTTTTTAATCTCTCCAGGAACAGGCTGCCTCACGAGAGGGGGAAGACCCACCGAGAGTTTTCCAACAGGGACAAGTTTCAAACAGGGTGTTGGGGTAGCACACACAATGTACATAAGCCCACACAAAGTATACAAGCAGTACATTACTAAAGCTGACACAGAGTTCATGAACAAATATCCCACAATAATTATCCATTTCAAGTTATGTTTGGCAGTTCTCTTCACCTCACTATTACAAGGAATATAGACAGATATACAGACCTGAGATGTGAATGGCTTGGATGGCAAGAAAAGCTGGCAACTTCCATGTAGCTGCAGAACCCAAATTAGTATTTTTTTTCCAGTACTGGGGATCAAACTCAGGACTGTGAGCTTGCGAGGCAGTCATGGCACCACTGAGCTAAATCCCTGCCCCCCAAATTAGTATTTGTCATATGGATCAGAGATATCAGTGGTGTGAGCCCAAGGACCTAAAAAATGTTGCAGCCACTGTGCCTTCACAGATCTTCAATAGCACCTTTATTAAACTCAGCAAGGCACTGATTATTATGCAGAAAAGTGTGGGGCCAGATATTGCATGGGGGGATCCAAACCTGAAGTCAGTAAATCCACTAATCTACAAGCATGGTTATGAGAAAACTGACAGGAAGTGAATTGGCTTGACAGTTAACATTTTGCTTGATTTCTTGGAAAATATGGCACCATCTACTTGGAAGTTCAGGTTCATGTGATCTGTTGTAAAATTATCAAAGAAGCAGACAACTTCCTCTGGCCTTACAAATTTATCTTCTCTGTGGGATGGGATGAAAAAAAAGACCACTCATTTTCTAGGAGAGGTACCAGCAAGAGGGAAAACCAGATCAATAGGGTCATGAGAAAGATGAACTAAGGTATTTGATTACGGTATCTGCTCAGTTAAAAAAGTGAGCTTTCAAAAAAAAGATTTATCCTTTTAGAACATTTTAGGTATATGTTATAATATTGTTAACTGTAGTCAAATTGCTGTACATTAGCCATGTATTACTAAAGAATTAACAATAATTGTTAAATTTAATTCTTTAAATTTATAAGATTTCTCCTATGCAAATTTCTGGGCAACAAGATATTTTTAGAATTTAAAAAATAAAATTTATATTCCTTTAATAGTTCCAGGCCATCTAAATTATTGATTTCACATTGGGTGGCTTGTGAAGCTTCTATTTTTGAAGAAGCTTCATTTAAGTTGACAAATATATGTCTTGTTATCCTTTCCATCCTCCTCCTCCTCCTCTTCCTCCTTCTCTTCATTTCTTTTCCTCTTTTCTCCTTTCCTCCTTCTTTTCCTCCTCCTTCTCCCTCTCCTCTTCCTCCTCTTCCTCCTCCTCCTTCCCCTCCCTCTCCTCTCTTTCCCCACTTTCCCCATAATGCTCTTCTTTTACCTTCTTCTTTCCCTGTGGTGCTGGACCTAGGGCCTCAGCCATGATAGGCAAGCACTCTGCCATGACGCTATACCTCCAGACCCCCTTGTTATTATTTTGATTTCTTCAGTTTACAGTTATACATCCTGTTTTATTCCTGATATTCATTAATTGTGCTTTTCCTCTCTCTCCCTCTCACTAGTCCTGCTAGAGATTTGCCCATTTTATTGGTCTTTTCAAAGGAGTAGTTCTTTCTTTCATTGATTTTCTGTGTTTTATTTGTTTCCAATTTCATCATTTTATGTTTACAACCTTATTGTTTTCTTCCTTTGACATTCTCGATATGTATTTTGTTGATTATTTTTTTAGGTTCTTGAGGTAGAACTTGGAGATTCAATTAACATTTTTCCTTTTTTCTATGGTAAGCATGGTGTGCTATGCTTTCTACACTCATTTAGTTTTGTTCCACTAATGAAGATATATTTTATTTTTATTTCCATTCAGTATATTTTTCACTTTCCTTGAGCATTGAAACTGTGGATTGTTTAGAAGTATGTAGTTTTGTTTCCAAATTGTATTAGCTTTCTTCTATGAGTAAAAGTTTGTATTCACAGTTCTGGAGGTTTCAGCCAATGATCTGTTGGCCCCATTGCTTTTGTGTCTATGGCAGTACATAACAGTAAGAATGTATGGTGGAGTAAAAACCACTCACATATGACCTGGAAGTGAAAGAGAAAGGAACAGACTGGGATCACAAGATCCTTTCATAGGCATGCCCCTAATGACCTAAAACCTCCCCCTAGGCCCCACCTTTCAAAGTTCCAAACTGCCAAAGCACCAAGCTGGGGACTAAGCAACAAACAGGCTGTTGGGGAACATTTTCAGATCTTAAATATAGCATACGTGATTGACAATTTTACTGTAATTGTTTGCCATTGATTTCTAATATATATTCATTGTTATCAGAGAACACACTTTGTATGACTTCAGTTATTTTAAGCCTATTGAGGTTTGTCTTATGACCCAGGAAATAATCTATATTGTATGATTCATGGATTTTAAAGAAGAATGTGTATTCTGCTCTTGTTGGATGGAGCATGCTATAAATATTAATTATTAATTATATCTTATTGGTAGGTGATGTTGTTGAGTTCATTCATGTCCTTGGTTGATTTTCTGTCCACTAGTTGAGTAGTGTTGAACTCTCCAAGTGTATTTGTAGATCTGTCTATTTAATTCTTTCAGTTTTTTCAATTCTTCCCCCACAAATTTTGCAGCCATGTTGCTTGCTGCATATATATTTATAATTACTATGCCTTCTTGATGGATTTACTCTCTTATCAATCTATAATATCCCTTTCTGTATCTGGTAATTTTCTTTGCTTTGAAGTTTACTTGATCTAGCATTAATGTGGCCACTCCTACTTTCCTTTGATTAGTATTTGGATGCATATCTTTTTCCATGCTTTATTTTCAATCTGCCTGTATTATTATATATGAAGAGAATTTCTTTTAGATGGTAGTTTATAGTTGGCTTGCTCAGTTAAATCCATTTAAAAAATATTTTCCTAATTGAAATATTTAAACTATATCATTTAATGTAATTGTGGATATGTTAGGATTTAAGATTTCCATTTAATTAATTTAATTTTCTTCTTTTTAATTTTTTGTCTCATTTTGTTTTGTTTTGACTTTTATTAGTACATGTTTGTAGGACATAATGATTACATTCACTATAGGGGACTGGTACATGTACCTAACACATTTGAATTCCCTTCTTTTTCCCCCTCCCTCCATCCCCCTTTTATTTTTCTAGCATCAAATTTATTTATTTATCTAAGATCTTATAATGTTAATTATCATATATATAGACTGGAAACCAGACTAATAGACCAAAGAACATATAAAATAAGTAGGACAATTATAGTAAGGTACACTTTTAGATATATTGTCTGCACTTGATTACAATACCAGTTTTCTTCTTTTTTCAATTTTTTTAAGTTTTTGAGGCAGGGTCTTGTCATGTAGTCCAGGCAGGCCTCGAACTTGTGGCTATCATCTTGCCTCAGGCTCCCGAGTGCTAGGATTTTTCTCTTTCTCTTTTTTCCTATTATCTGTCATATATATATGGCAGTGATACCTTGACATATGAACACTTTTGTTTGCAAACAATTTGGTTCACAAACAAAAACATTTAGCAAAATTTTGTTTATGTTGCAAACTTTGCATCAGGTGACAAACATGACTTCAGCCATCTTTCTTACACAAACACAAATGTGGCCATCTTTTCCATAGAACAAATTAAGTTTATGAATATATACATCCATATATATATACACACAGACATATATATATATATATATATATATATATATGTCTCACCAGTTTACATTCCCACCAACAATGTAGCTCTTCTTTCTTGATGTTCTGTTATTGTTTTCCTTCTATTAACCAAACTTTTATTTATTTATTTATTTATTTATTTATTTATTTATTTTTGGTACCGGGGATCGAACTCGGGTGCTTGCTCTTGCGCAGCAGGTGGCGAAACCACTGAGCTAAATCCTCAGCCCCTAACCAAACTTTTAAAGACTTCTTCCAGGGTAAGTCTGCTGGCAACAAATCCTCTTGTTTTCTTGCATCTGAGAACACTTACATTCTCTTAATTCCCAAAGAATATTTTCACTGGATATAAGATATCTTATTCTTTTATTTTAGCATTTTAAAAATGTTGTGCAACTTCCATCTGGTGTTTGTGGTTTCTAATAGGAAATGTGCTATCAGTAGCACTGTTTTTGTATGTAGGGAAGCTGTTATTTCTCTCTTCCTTCTATAAAGTTTTGCTTTTTGCCTTTAGTTCAAAGAAATTTACTATAACTCAACATCATTGGGCTTTTTGACTTTACTCTCTTTGGGTTCAGTTAATTTCTAGACTTTTTTTTTTTTTTTCAATACTGGGAATCAAACTTAAACCTTGCGCTTACCAGGCTGGTACGTTGCCACTGAGCTACAACCTTGGCACTTCTAGACTTTGTAGTGTATGTCTTTTGCTGAATTTTGGAAGTCTCACCTACTATATTTTGAGTACACTCACAGCACTGTCCTCTTTCTCCTATCTTTTTGGGATGTTGATGATAGGAATGTTGATTTTTAATTTTTTTGATCCAGTCCCCCTTCTCTGTAATTTTTCCCTGTCACACACATTGGATAATTTTGATTACCTTCCAGTTCACTGATTCTTTTCTTTTCCCCTCAATTCTTTTGCTGAGCCCAATAACTGAGTTTTTAATTTCAATTACTATTTTTAATGGTAAATTTTTCTCTTTTGTTCTTCTTTATTTCTTTGCCAAGATATTCTGCTTTTCCCCCCCATTTATTTCAAGCTTTTTGGGGCATTTTTATCAGGGCTACCTAAAAATTTTTGTCAGTTAATTCTAAACTCATTCTCATCTTAGTGTTGGCATCTACTAATGAATCTTTGCATTCAGTTGAGAAAATTTTTGGTGATGTGACTTTTCTTTTCTTTTTTTTTTTAATTGAAGCCTAAACATTTTGCTTATCATGCCATGAGATTCAGGATCTCACTGAAGTCTTATTTTTAAGCTGTCTTCCTCTGATACTACATTTCTTATCAAGGGACAGCACCTTTTTACTGCCAGGTGGGAGGAAAAGCCCAGGCTCTCCATTCAGTCTTGATGTTGAGATCTGAAGTGGTGTTCACTGTATCTGCTTAGCAGAGATGGGAATTCTGGATTCCTATGAGGCCTTCAAGAACATTCCCTTGGGTGACAGGGGCAACAGTGCCTTTTCACTGCTTCCCATGGAGCAGAGGTGGCCTCATTAGTACTGAGCAGTGGTGCAAATCTTGATTCTCCACCTGGCCACATCTGACACCAGCCTTAAGGAAGGGAGCAGTTGTTTTAGAGCATGAAAGTCCAGGCTCCCTATATTAACTTCTTTGACACCAACTTTGCAGGGATGGTGGCCTGGGACATATGGTTGCAGTCTAGTGAGGGGAGCTTTAAGATTCACGTGGATGGGTGGGTGGAGCCATGGATTTTTTTCCCCCTGGTGGTTGGCTATAGTAGGGTGGTTATTGTATAGAAGTTTTCTGCCCCTTTTGATATGGGGGAACAGATTTTCCCTGAGGCTTTTTTTTTTTTTTACCAGGGATGTAACCCAGGGCCTTCCCATTGAGCTATATCCTCAGCCCTTTTTATTTTTTATTTTGAGATGGGATGTCAGTAGGTCACTAAGTTAAAATCAGGCTGGACTCAAATTTGTAATCCTTTTAAAAAAAATCTTTAATCTTTAAAATATTCAAATTTTTATTAAAATATTTTTATTCAGTTTTAAGATCATAGTTAAAGTGTTTACTTTAGCATGTTATACACATGACTTACATGTGCAATTTTTAGAAATATCAAATTAGGTATAAGATTTTGAAGAAAAAATTATATAAATGTGTATACTTTTGCTACATATACAACTAAGGAAACAATTATCTGTTGAATGTGTAATCTTTCTGTCTCCACCTCCCTGAGTTCTGAGATTATAGCCATATTCCACCATGTCAGTCTAGGTCCACTGGCATTTTTGGGTTGCTGGCTTCTCTGGTATTCAGTCTGAAGTAGATGAATAAAAAGAAAATGCAAGGAACTCACTGCTGTGTTGTTGCTCAGGTCTCGGGCTATCTCATTTGTCTGTTCTTTCTCTTGATTTTTCAGGGCCTTCTCATATTCATTTATACAATGGCCGAGGTTTTCAGTTACATTTAGTGGGAGGAATAGAGAAAAGTGTGTCTATTTTATCTTCTAGAAAGGGCCAATTCTGTGACAAAAATATAATTGTCATGGCGACCAGAAAGTCTAGTTTGCAATATCATTGGTGATGTATTCTCTTCCTGTGTTTCATCTTACGTGGGAAGACAAATTATAATCAGGAGACTGTTGGGTGCATTTGGAATCAGGACACGGGTTGTTGGATTAACTGCTAAAGTTTAAAGGCATCAGATTCACGAAGCTGGACCCAGGCATCTCTCCAACAGAGACTATTTCCCAACATTGCATCCTTCCTATGCTCCTACCAAGAGATAGGTACATGCACTATGGTATGGTGAATAAAAGTGTAGCTTGGGGCCAGACTGGTCAGCCCCAAATCACGGCTCTGTCACTTATACACTCTGTAGACTTGGACAGGACAGTTAGCTTCTGTTTGCTCATCTGTAAAATGAGCATAACAAACCAAGTACCTGCTTTACGGGGTTGCTTTAAAAGTAAAATAGTTAAAACATGTAAAGTATCCAGGGAAGTCTCCAGCATGAACCAAATGCTCAATAAACGTTGTCTCACTGAAGCTTACCAAGTTTCCTGAAAGACATACTTGTTTATTAACTATGTTGATAGAATCACATGATAGTCAAGTAGTCTTATTGCACTTCAGGATGCCTTTGGCTCCTTCTTCTTCGATTCATTTAAGTTGATTTTCAGGCTGAGTATCTAGAAAGCTGTCTATCTCCCTTCAGTGACGAGTCCTGTGAGGAGGCTCCAGTGCACTAACAATGACACTTAGAGAATTCCAGAGAACATTTCAGGAGAGCAGATTAGAAGGGGGAAGGGAGGCGTTGGTAGGTGGTTGGGGCAGGCAGTGACATACAGCTGTGTGTAAGTTGTTGTGCTGTGAATGATGCAAAAGGGTGTTATGAAACAGGAAGGGCCAGATTATCACAAAATTTAAAAGCCGGGTGAAAAAATTTGAGTTTTGCTTTTGTAGCAATTGGAAAACCCTGGGAGAATTAGTCTACAGCAGAAGTGAATATTTTTGTATGCCAGTGTGCCCTTTGTTAATCTAGCAAAGTTCGTAGGCTCCCTTTTAGAAAATTGTCTTAAGTGCATAAAATGAAGTGGAATTATAGGGCTGGGGATTTAGCTCAGTGGTGCTGCCGGCTGCCTCACAAATACAAGGTCCTGAGTTCGATCCCCGGTACCGAAAAAGAAAAAAATGTAAGTGGAATTATATAGGAAGTAAGTTATAGTGAAATACAACTTCAAATATTAAGAGATAAATGTGAGAAAGTACTAGATGTGCTTTATTGTAACATTAAATAACAAGATCTATTGACTATAATTTCAGGTAAGTATTACCTTAAGCAACTATTATAATTTCAATGTACTGAGATATATAAATAATAGAGATATTCACATGATGAATGTGTTATGAAAATATCAGTGATTTCTGTTGGTGGGAAATCCACAGGTACTGATAACACTACTGTCATTTGTTGCCTACATGCACAACTGAGCAAAATGCTAAATCTCAGTTACAGCTAAGTGAAAATTAAGTTTTCTTTCCCCCCCCTCCATCTAAAATAAATTTATGGCTGTGTATCTTATCCATGGAGTTCTTTCAGTTCTGTTTGCCTCAGGTTAAAAACTCTGGCCCTTGGCAATTTGGTTTGACATGTCACGGCATATTAAGCCCAAGAAACAGTGAAGACCTGACCCAGATCAATATCTGCCACACATTTGCCCCAGCAGCTACCCATTGCCTTGAAGATTAAAGAAGTGAAGGACACAGACAGTAAAGAGAGCATAATGCTGTCTCTCAACTGGATGCACACAGGCTACGAGGCATTAGTAAATACACAAGTATGAAATTCTGTAGGGAATATTTTGATAACTTGATTTCTTTAATTTTTTAAGCACATCACATTTAAAGGTAAAAGACAAAAGGATGAAAATATATGACTCAAAAAGCAGACCTAAAGCAGACAACCTATTTATACTAGAATGAAATAAAGAAGTGTCTACCATTAGTAATTGTTAACTCTGTGCTTGGTACTCAGAGATGAAGGAAAAAAGATGCATTTTGAAACACAGATTAAGCAAATGAATTATTGAATGACTCACAGTAAGTCGACATCCCTAGCTGTTGCTTTGACACCCGGATTCTAAATTGATGGTGATCATCCCCTGGTGACTCAGAAAACTTACATAAAGCCAGAATCAAGCAATTTAGCCACTTTGAGGTAATATTTTCTCCGAAAAGATTGGATATTTGTTTATTTAAGACATCAATTCTCTGGCTTTGTCTCCCTCATTTATGGAGCTAACTCCCAATTGAATCAATAAGAGCTAAATGTATTTAAAAGCTAGGGGAATAAAATTGTCTAAGAGTGGTCTATATGGTTTATGTATATGCTATTTGAATAGCTTACAAGTTTTATCATAAATAGCACATTGTTGAGGGCTTTCCTACAGGCAATGTCCCATGCATACATTCACAAGTGAGTGTAAGTTTTAGTGTGGAGCCATCTGGTTTCTAGACACTGGATTCCTATTGCCAGGCAATGTTCATTGAACTTGATATATTCCAGGTACAGTTTGAGGTACTTTACAGACAACTGACTTACTTGAACCTCTCAATAACATTAATTTTTTTTTGGTACCGGGATCGAACACGGGACCTTGTGCTTGCACGGCAGGCGCTGGAACCACTGAGCTAAATTCCCGGCCCCAATAACATTAATATTATTATCCTGTTTTACAAAAAAGACAGTTGAGGTCACTGATGGCTCAGTAACTTGCCAAACACAACTGGTAAGAAGTGGACCTGAAGTTTAAACCCAGACTCTGAAGTTTGCACATCTACACAACCACATAACTACGGTGCTCTCTTTTTCCCTCCCCCAAACCCTCCCCCTTTCTCTCTGTGTCTCTCATTTAGTTTTGGTGATGGATCTTGCTGTGTTGTCCAGGCTGGTCTTGAACTCCTGGGCTCAGACCATCTTCCTGCCTCAGCTTCTTGAGCATCCATGAATGCCACTGTGCCCAGCTTCATTGTACCCTCTTGCCTTCTTAGGTAGGATTTAAATGTTGAGCACAAGCTTGTTTCTGTTGTTTTCTGTAATACAGTAACTTGTGAAGCTGGAAATAATAGGTAAGAGTAGATAAGAAAATATTTAAATATATTTTCCTCAAAAAACCACTTCAAAGATAATTAGATAAAAAGTACAGATTGCAGACATCAAAATTCAAATAATTATTCATGTAAAGCTACAAGTTTTGGATACCTTGGATTGTTTTACTGTCAGTTAAAACATTTCCTTTCATAAAGTCACAACTAATATGTCAGAGATTAAAGAAAACGAGTTAGCTGGTGGGATGGCGCACTCCTATAATCCCAGCACATGGGAGGCTGAGGCAGGAGGATCATCTTGAGTTCAAGGCCAGCCTGGACTACACAGTGAGACTATGCCTAAAAAAACCATTGAATTTCAGTCAAGCTGAGCATTTTGTTAAGCAGAAAATGATCAATATTTGCAAACTTGAACTTTCTTGCTTTCGTGTTTGCTCTTTGCTTTTTGGTTTGTAACCTTCTGGAGCACAGAGTTCAGCTAATAACACTGAGATCAGGGACCACTCTCTTCGCCCGTCTGTGCAGTTCTTTTGGCAGATTTCTCCCGTTTATACCTTGCACCCTCCCTTTCTGTTCACGCTCTCCTGTGTATACAGACTCTAATGTGCTTAGTGTCCTTGGACTAACATGCACCTTGGAAGGAGAAATATGTTTTTTATATATGGGTTTTTTTATTTGCATGAAAAATGTGGTGCCTGTTTGTGCTGCTAAAACAAAATATCACAGACTGAGTAATTGATAAAGAATAGAACTTTATTTCTTCCAGTTCTGGATGGGAGGGAGCCCAAGATGAAACCCAACATGGGTGTCTGAAAAGCTGTTCTGTGCTTCCAAGATGGCGCCTTGTTGCATTCTCATGTGGTAGGTGGTGGGAAGACAAGAGGCCAAGGTCTGTGACATCTTTTTATAAAGGCCTTAATGCCATTCACTAGGGCTCTGCCATCATGATTTTGTCATGTCCTACAAGCCTCAACTTTTAATATTGTCACGATGGCAACATAGTTTTAACATATGAGTTTTACAAGGGCCCAAAACATTCAGACCCCAGGCAGTATAGTAAATCTGTTATGTGTTTTTCACACAATACTCATTTTAAGATCTATCAGTGTTGCCAAATGAACATCTGTATTACCGTTTCTGACTGTAGCATTTAATCATAGCAGTTCTGGATGTTTATCTGTGTCACGTTTGTCCCAACATGGATACCTAGGTTGCCCCTATGTTCTCTTACCAGCTAGTTTCCCCTGGTTACATACCCAATGGTGGGATTTCTGGGTTGTAGGAAGCATTATGCTTACTTCTTCTGAGCGATGCCAAATTGCTCTGCAAAATCACTGTTTACACTTCCATTATCAGTACATGTGAGTTTCATTTCTTCCCATTATTACCAACACTTGGTTTTAGTTTGTGTTAGTCAGCTTTCTGTTGCTATAACAAAATACCCAAGAAAATCTATTTAAAGGGAGGACAGGCCTATTTTGGTTCACA
Organism: Heterocephalus glaber; assembly: GCF_000247695.1. The sequence continues at coordinate 2,635,618 of NW_004624735.1, read as the reverse complement.
GTTTTAGAAGATTCAGTCCATGATTAGTTGGTTCTATTGTTTGGGGCCCATTGTGAGGCTGAACATTATGGTGAGGAGCTCATGGCAGCTGGGAAGCAGGGTGGGTCCTGGGGTCTCAATGTTCCCTTTGAGGATGGATCCTCAGTAACCTAACTTCCTTCCACCAGGCTCCACTTCCTGAAGGTTCTGCTAGCTCTCAATAGTACCACAGGCTGGTGACCAAGCCTTTAGCACATGCTCTTTGGAGGATGCTCCCAAACCATAGCATTGTAGAATTTCTAATTTGTGTCAATCTTCTAGGTAAAAACCAAATTGCTTTAATTTTTTATTTCTCTGATTGGCAGAAAAGCTGAGATTATCTAGAGTTTACCTTGTAAGTGTTACCTTTTATCTTTTGACTATTTCTATTGTGTTTTAATATATTTTTCTCTTTGAATTGCAGAAAGACATTTAACTTATGTCTATTTTTCACATTTAAAAGAGCTATTTATTAATATTTGTAGTTTTTTGAGACAGGGTGTTTCTTTGTAGTTCAGGTTGGTCTTGAGCTCACTATGTAGCCCAGGTTGGCTTCAAACTAGCAGTGACCCTCCTGCCTCAGCCTCCTAAGTTCTGGGATTATAGAGATGTGCCACTTTGATTAGCTCTGTGGTCTTTTCAAAGTGTAATATATTTTACAGCTTCCTATAACATGGGTTTTTTGAAATATAGTTCTTCCAAAACAAATTTCATTTTTAATATTACTAAGGTAACTACATATAAACTATTCCTCTGATAGTCACAGTTTCCCAGGAGACATTGGTTTTTAGAGATGATAAAACTTTTGAAAATTTTAATTAGTGAATTAAAAATGAATACATATCATAAGTAATCTTTTCCATTGCAGTTCTCTTTCCAGATGTATAGTATATATTTAGTCAAAAAAGAAATGTGTACTTTGAACTCTTTAGAAATGAAGTATATATGCATATACAAATCCAAGAGAAAATATATTGGACTTTTTACGTAACAGCTTCATTGAGATAAGATTTATAGACCATGCAAAAAAAATACCTCCGTCTTAACTGGGAAAACATTTTAATGACCCAGCTACTCAATAGTACCAGGTGGTCGGGTACTGCTACATTGAATCATTTATTGATCTCTTGAGGTTTCTTTAACCAGGAACTTAAAAAAAACTGAAAAAGAATTATTTGATGTGCAGAATTTTAAAATATTTTAATGGTCAAATCTATTGAACATTCACTTTGTAATTTCTGCCTTTGGAAGAATTTCTCTGAATCCATCACCATAAAATATTCATTTATATTTTCTTCTAGTTTCTTTATGATTCTGATGTTTATATTTACTCCCTAAACTTTTAAAAAACCATTCAAAAATATATACTTATGTTCTAATAAGAGATAGCACCACTTAGACAAGTTAAAATCTTTTTGGTTATGCATATAAATACAACTTAATTGGGTATTATTCTTGACCATAAATGTTTTTCTTAGTGTTCTGTAGACTGTAATCCATTTTCGTCTTGAATTTAGCATTGATGAGAAGTGTGCAATCATCCTGATTATTTTGCATCTCTTTTATCTGCCTGGCTGCAAGTTTTCTATTTTTAATCTTTGAAATGACAATAAAGGACAGAAAGATATAGTACTACACGATGGCCTCTTTCATTGATTTTGCTTTGAGCATTATGAGAACTTTAGATCTGAAAACTCAGATATTTTGACTTTGGTAACTGCTTCTCTAATCTAGCTTGAATTGTGTGATAGAAGGGCTGAATTAGGGTCCCTGTGTTTTAAGGAAATGATTTGTTTTTTATTTTGTTTCTGTTTTTTTGAGACAAGGCCTTGCTATTTTGCCCAGACTGGACTCAAGTGACCCTTCCAGTTCAGCCTCCTGAGTGTGTGTGTGTGGGGGGGGGCTGCAGGCACGCACAAGTGCACCTGGCTGTTCGAGGGAATTATTTGAGGAGGATGAAGAGAACATATACTAACCATGATTCATGCTTACTAATGATAAAATGATCATAAAACGTATGAAAGTAAGTATGTTTATTACTGGTAAGTGTAAATAAATAAACATATTATGAGTGAACGTGTAACCTATGACTGTCGGTTTATCTTTACTAAAGATCTAAAGAATATTTATAGTCAAGGTCTTTGTCCTATTTTTCTTTGAAGTGTATTTCACTTCTAATTAAGAGCTCGCTGAACTTTTTTGTCTTTTTTTGAGACAGGGTCTCACTATGCAGCCCAAGCTGCCCTTGAACTCTCTGTGATTCTCCTGCCTCAGCCTCCTGAGTGCTGGGATGACGGGTATGCCACCATGGCTGGCTCTGACTTCTTTTAAAATACCAGTTTAGCATCTGTGGCAGGTATTTCCTCTGCTAAAGTATTAGTGATTATTGCTGGAATCCTTAATTCATTTATTAATTTAAAAAGCATGAATCATGTTTCTCCTGTATTCTTTTAATAAGGTACAGTATTTGGCTCTCAAGGAATTCACAGTTTGGCCAGAAAGCCAGACATGTAAACATGGGAAACAAACCACATCAGAACCACCACCTTACTTTATTTTTTATTTTTTATTTTTTTGGTACCAGGGATTGAACTTGGGTCCTTGCGCTTGGGCAGCAGGCGGCAAAAACACTGAGCTAAATCCCCGGCTCCTACCCTACTTTAAACTACTTTGGTATTTTTTCTTCTGATTAGGAAGAGTAGAAAATTAGCATACATATACATATATATAATTTCAATCTAGAACTTTAGAAGAATTAATTGTGATTTAGAATGATTTTAGAGCAAAAAAATTTCACAAAAGAAAAAGAGGGTGGAATATCTGTATCTATATCTATATTTTTGGTACCAGGGATTCCACTCAGGACCTTGCGCTTGCAAGACAGGTGCGGTGCCACTGAACTAAATCCCCGGCCCTAAAAGCATATTATTCTATTTATTTTCTCAGTAAATTTGAATGGCTACATTTCCTGAGGCTCTTGAAAGTTCTGGACCATAAAGATGGCAGAGAAATCCTGTTCAGTGTAGTCCTCCTTTTCAGACTCCAGCCTTCTCCCCTGCTCCAGTCGGCCTGACTCCAGCTGCCTGCCTCCCACTGACTGCACCCACAGCCTGGATGTCTGTGAGTCAAGAAGCAGGACCTAGCAGACATGGGATGTGCTGGTGCCTTGACTTGAACTTCTGGCCTCCAGGACTGTGAGAAATGAATGTCCACTGTTTACAAGCCACCCAGTTCTTAGTATTCTGTTATAGCAGCCTGGGTTAAGCATGGGTTAAGACAATGGCTAACAGGGAAATGGATTCAGCACAAGGGAAAAGTCTGCTGTGTCTTTCAGTCCGACGCGGGAAATTGTTGGAAAGTCAGAGTTGTTTGGATGGAAAGTGTCTAGAATGGACACTGGAGCTTGGCTGTGGGATTGAGCACAATGACATTTCTCAACCGGAGTTCACACTCGGGTCCTGATTATTGGTAGTAGAGGGGAGAGAAACATTTGGCATTAGATATCAAAATGAACTGAAGATTGCTTTTGCTCTTCTGGGTCTCTTCCGGTTTCATATAAATTTTAGGATTGTCTTTTCTAGATCTGTTGGTATTTTGATTGGGATGGAGTTAAATCTGCATATCAGTTTTGGAAATACAGACATTTTGATTCTATTGGTTCTGCCCTCCAGGAACAGGGGATAGCTTTCCATTTTCTGATGTCCCCCTTGATTTCCTTTGCAGAGTGACAGAGGATGGAAAAAAAGACCAGATGAAAATAGAGCTTTTGGAACTAAGAAGGGGACCAACAGTTGAAGGAGAAGGGTGGAAGGGGTGAGGATAGGGAATGAAAAGCAAACAAACAACAAACAAACAAACAAACACAGAGAGAATTAAGGTGTGCTATGTACATGTTTCAACTCCCTGGGACAGTTATAGTCATTATTCACTGCAAACTTGTACCAATAAACTTAAAAAATGAATTCAAATTTTAAGTGAATTCTTTTCTTTGCAACAATTATTGTAATGTGTAATTTGAAAACTCCAAATATGAAATTCTATTTGATGAAATAAGTCACCTTTCCAATTAGGATACAATCTAGAAAATTGAATCAACTAAAGAAGAAATTTATAATTTATTTGTACAGTATTGTTCATCATCCTTATGAATACATTTCACACTCATTTTTGTTTTGATGATCTCTAAACAATGCCCAATATTGCTTGTTTACTCTGAAAACTGAACTAGTAGAATTTTGTATTAAACTTCTCTTTCTCTCCCTCTCATGTTTTTGAGACCAGGTCTTGCTAGGTTTCCCATGCTACCCTTGAACTTGCAACTCTCCTGCCTCAGACTCCTGAGTACTGAGATTTAACTTCTTTTCATAGTAAGTAAGAATATAGTGCTTAATATTGTGGAAGAATAGTTTCAGATAAGAGAGGCATACTTTTAAACTTTTATTGGCTTTGTTTTGGTCTCTTATTTTTGTCTTAGAAGTGGACACACAGAGAATTAAAATAGTGCACTGTGACGACCGCAAATGAATAGACACGTCACGTCGTAAACAAGGAGAGAACCAAGATTGACAGAGGAAAGCTGAAAAGGATGTTTTTAAAGGTCATCAGTTTGATTTAGTTTATTGCACTGTAAGTGACCCAGAAAATTCCTAGAGAAAGCCTAAAAAAATATAAAACTAGACAGATACCAAACCAGCCTCACACAAAAATGTTCCATAACAGGTACCAACATCTAATGGGTAAGAGAAAAAAATTAAAAATATTTTTCCTTTCAAACCCCAGTACCAAAAAAAAGGGAGGGAGGGGAGCGATACCAAAAAAAAAAAGTAGTTTTCTTAGCAAAGCAGGTCACGGGGATGTATGTGTAAAAATGATTATACGTTATGTATGAATCTGTCAAAATAAAACCCACTAATCTGTATAACCAATACAAAAGAGAGGAAAATTATTTTTCTACTTTTGTGTTTGAAAAACAAGCAGGTAAAGATAGCATTTTAGAGAAGTTAGTCAATGTATTACACTTATTTATATGACAGTTCAAAAGTACTGAGAGTTTGGATCTATCTCTGAAGAAGTATACCTGTTCTCCAGCAACTTAATTTACATAAAAATTTTCACAATCCAATGAATCAAAATATTTGGTGAAGCTGCATAAAGAAACAATAGTGGTTTGAAATTCCTTTTAGTGTTCCTTTCTAGTATTCTTCTTAGTAAGTTCCAAAGAAAACTGGGTCAGAATTCCAAAGTTTGCATAATTATTAAGTGCTCCTTGTTTTCTCAGGGAGGTAGCCATTAACAAGCTAATTTATTAATTTAGAAGGAGCCAGGGGCTCTGCCAACAGTTGAGGTACAGAGTTCCTGGAATGAGATCTGGTTTCTGCCTCAAGGGACCCCCAGCTCCACTGGGATTGGAAGGCATAATCAGGCACAAGTAACATTATTTTGTGGTGGAAATATTAACATAATTCTAAATTTTATTTATTGTTTATAAAAATTTTTCTTCTGTCTTAGGTGTCATTTTTATACTTCCAACACCAATATGTTTCTTTATAAAGCAGCCCTCTGTACCCATGTATCCATTCAACCAACCTCAGATAAAACATATTCTGAAGAAAAAATTGTATCTGTACTGAACATGTATACATTTTTGTTTTCTTGACATTTGTCCCCCCCCAAGCAATATAATACAAAAACCAAGTACATAGCATTTACATTGTACTAGGTATTATAAGTAATCTGGAGGTGATTTAAAGCATCTGAGAGGATGTATATTGGTTACATGCAAATGTTTTAGTATTTTATACAGGAAACTTGAGCATCAGTGGGTTTGGGTATCCACAGGAGATCTTGGAATCTAGCCCCTGAAGAAACTGAAGGATGACTATATTTTTGTTTCTACCATCAACTTCATCATAAAAGCTTTTCCACATTTCATACGCATCATTTCTAATTCCTCCTAAAATACAATTGAGATTATCTCAGCCTATTCTCAAGAATTTCAATGGCTCCCCGTTACCTTCTACCTTAAATCCATGTATCTCAACTAGCACTCAATACTCATCTATTGTATCCCAGCTACCCTGAACTACTGACTCGCTTCCCCAAATGTCTTTGTCATGCTCTCTCTTTTTTTCATTGCTCTTTGTGGAAGTTCAGTGAATCTTTAACACCTCCTCCCCACAATATACAAATTTACCTGTTCATCTCCAAGCACCCTTCCCATCAGGGGCCGAGGGGATGTTTCTTAAAGTAATCCCTATTTATAACACAAAGATATTGTGTTTCCCTGTTTTCTTCCTCTTTTTTTATGGAGACAAGCACACAGTTTTCATGGATTCTGTGTTCTTTGAGAGAAATTCTACTTGTTCATACCTTCATGCACACAGAAAGAAGCTCATGCCTCCAGAAGCTCACTGAGGGGAAGAGACAGGTACAGAGCAGTGGGGGGGGGTGGTGGAAAGCTTTGTAGGTCAGAAGTCTCTTCAGGAAGGAAAAGCCTAACAACAAGTAAGACTGATTTGAATTTGGGTATAGGATGGGATTTCTGGAAGAGTCCACTAGAAAGTAACCACTGTGTAAACATTTAGTTCACCAGTAGATCTTCAACCATGCACTGAGTGGGCAGTCAACAAATATTTCCTATATGAATGACTGGGGTAGAAAGCAGCATGAGAAAACTATAAGCTTTTTGGTGATGTGGAAGGCCGAAGGGAAAGGACAGAAGCAGTAACAGAGCATGAGTTATGGGTTGAGTTTCTGTCAAGGAAGCAGTAGCTGCTGGGTTGATTTCATAGCTGATGGTGCACCAGGGGAGGGTGAGTGGAACAAAGTGATGAAGGAAGAGTTGGGTATTGTACTGATGGCTCTGGTACTCTGTGAAGGAAACAATTAAGCAGGAGAAGACTGATGGCAGGAGAAAGACAATAAAATTTTTGTAAGCTGGATACAGTTGCACACACCTGTAATCCTGGCTCTTAGGAAGCTGAGGCAGGAAGATAATGACTTTGACTTTGAGGCCAGCTTGGGCAATTTAGCAACTTAGCCAGACCCTATTTAAAAAAGGAGTAGTAGACCAGGCCTGAAAACAGGCAAACCAGTTGGATTTGAGAACATGGACATGTTTTGACAATTGATTAGACGCAGACAAGTAGGGGGAGAGCAAATTGATTATTAAAATTGTGGTTTCCTTAAGAACAGAAAACAAAGAGCACATTTACCAGGCAGACAATGAGTGTACCTGTGGGGATACATTGAGGGAGAAGGTCAGTAGGCATTGGTGATAGAGACTGTAGTGATAAAGTCCTGGGACCTGTTTCAGTCAGCTTTTCATTACTATGACAAAATACCTGAGATATTTAACTTATAAAGAGGAAAGAGTTTTTCTGGCTCATAGTTCTGGAGGGTCCAGTCATTACCAAGCCAGGCCTATTTGCCTGCCTGCAGTATGTCAATTACAAAAACAATGAGTTTTGCAGAAAAGAAAGAGGTTCTTCATAAGATAGTCAAGTGGTGGAAAAGGGAGAGCAAGTCTCAAATCCACCTCCCTGAGGGTAGAGTTCAGGGTATTTATGGAACAAAGAAGCAGGATGGTCCAAGGTGTGGGAAATGGTGAGTGCAGGTGGAGTAATCAGGGGTGTGCATTTGTGTAATCAGTCTGCATGGGTCTTTATAGAATACATGGTCATAAAATGGTAGCATTAGCATGATTTGAGGGCAGAAAACCTTAAATCATTGATATCGAAAGGTCACCCATCGTACACTTGTGCAGACTCAGGTGAAGAGTCAGTGGCTTCAACCAAAGTAGCGTTCAAGTCTCTGAAAAGTAACCTAGGTAATCATTGTCATCATGGTAAACATTTTGGAAGTGCTACAGGGCAAGGGTGGTGGAAGACAGATAATATATTTCTTGGTTGTATGATCTCCAAAATTAGTGAGTTTTGAAATCAACTAAAAGCAAGTGAATGAAGCCAGAGGGTTTATTCTGGTTTTCCTTTGGTTTCACAAACCATGATCAAGTTGTTATCACTTTAGGGTTCAGGTGAGGCAGCAGCAACTCAGCCTCCTGAGTGCTGAGATTACAGACATGTGCCACCACTCCTGGCTAGCTACCACACTCATTTTTTTAAATATGTCCTACATAGGTCTGGAATTTACCAAAAATAAGGAATTTATAATTTCACTAATCAGAAGACAATAAGCAGAATTTAAAACTAGGCAAAAAGTTTTAAACAGACAAGTCACAAATAAAGATATACAAAAGGGCAGGACTGGAGGAGTCCAGCTTGAAACTGTGCTGGGCAGGCTATCAAATGTTATTGAATTAGCTTATAGTTTGGCTATTGATTAAAACTATGAGTCTGTCCTAGGCATAAATGACTTTCTAGAAGAGCCTTCAGCTAGCATAAGGGAAAAGAATTCCCTATGCCAACAGTCACAGTTGAAATCTCAATGACTGATGATACTGTGACATCTCTGATAGCAAGATGACATTGCAGCTGGGGGTTTATGACTCTTGTGCAGCAATTCCCCCAGATCAAACATTAGCTAAGGATAACACGTGTAGCTTGTTAACTACGACCTGTCCTTTGTGAGAAGGCATCATTCCTCCTTTTTACAAGCCTGGTTCATTAATGCCTTAGTCCCATTGTTCCTTACATCTGCCTTTACGCCCCCTGCTATGTTGTGTGATCAATAAATACTGACAAGTCTGAGGCTCGTGGTCTTAGCCAAGAAGAGCTAAGGTCAGGTCCTGGCCCCCTGTTTATGCAAACCTTTGTCTCCTGCATTGCTATGATTCTTTATTCTCTGCTGTACCCTCAGTCAGGAGGTCAGGCAGCCCTCGATACAGTACTTGGCTGAAATGAGGTTGCAGGCTGATAGGCTTCTGCACAATTGAATTTGAAGTGTGGTCTGTGATGTTCATTGGGGTTTCCGTTTATCTGTTTTGCAAATCTTAGCATTCTGAGCATTTCTGAGCAGTTTGTGGTATCTGTTTCTAGTTTCAATCTCTGCTTCTGATCATTCTTCAGCTAAAGCAAAAGGTTTGCAATGTAGGGGAAGAGCAATCAAGATTCATATCGTTACTCAGGAAGAAAAGGTCTAAAGGAGCAGGGGAAGTGGGAGGGGTAGGGGGAAGGGGAAAAGGGAAAAGAAAAAATATGAGAAAAGGAAAAAAATGGAAACAAAAGTCTTTGCAAATAGGGAAGGGTGGAGGGGGTGAAGGGAGGGCAAGGGAAGGGGAAAAAAAATAAGAACCAAGAGACTCACATAATGGTACAAGATCCCAATGATGAATGTAACTGTATTTTATACCTAAAATGGACCAATAAACTTAATGGGGAAAAAAAAGATTCATATCATTACTTGGTAGATTATGAATGTTTGTCAGCCTCTTGACAGAATTTTGAAGTCTTTATAAAGCACTGGGCATTTTTGCTCTTTATTCTCTGATGATCGCTCATTGCATCACCTGGCCCCACTGGCTGCACAGCAGCATTTAAGACTCTGGAGATCACATATTTGGTATCCACAGAGGACAGAAACTCAGACAAGAATTACAGTATCACCCCCGCCAGCACACAGGAGGTGAGCTGCTCCCAGCGCAGAAGAGGAGACCCCTGGGCCACTGTACCACCCCCGCCAGCACCTAGCTACCACACTCTTTTTTTTGTCTGTTTTGGTACTGGGGATTGAACTCAGGACCTTGCACTTGCGAGGCAGGCAGCGGAACCACTGAGCTAAATCCCCGGCCCCTACCACACTCTTAATAACTTTTGGTAGCGTACAGTTCATTGCAAGACAATACAAGAAGAATTTAGGAAATAAACCAGTGAGGCTATTAGAAATTTATACAATTTTGCAAATAAGGTTTGAATGATCTACTTGCATCACTTTTGGGTAAAGCATGCAACTAGGTGAAATATATGCATGCAGGTTTCATCACTGAAATTAGTCTTCATGGTAATGACTTCATGTCTTTTCAAGATTTGGCATAAACATGATATAAGAGGAATGAGTCATGTGCATTGGACAACCAAGAGAATGCTGGTTTAAATACCAATTTGCAGGTAAAAATATGTTATGCTTTGTAACAATATTTTAAAACACTAAAAAATTGATCTCATAGAAGTAGAAAGTAGAATAGAGGTTAACAGAGTGTGCAGAGAGCTGAGGGAAGGTGGGATGGGCAGGGGTTGGGCAGTGGGTACAAAGTTACAGATTGCAGAAATAAATTCTAGAGTTCTGTTCCACAATAGGGTTAATGTCATTATATCAGGCAGTATTTACTACAGAAACAGATAAAACACAAGATATACAAATATATAGGAATTACAAGATTGCCTTACAATGGCCACCCACAGAGTCGGACGAGGAAGTGTTCAGAGGGTCTGTCTGCACTGAAGGTCTGGAGTTCTCTGCAGTATCTCATGCAAGTCCATATCAGGAGGCTGATGCGTCTGCAACAGAAGGCTGAAGAGTCTATGCTGGCAGTTAGGAGATGACATCCAAGGTGAAAAGTGGAGTTCCTCCAAAGAAACAGGAGCAGATCCATCTCTGCTCATTTCCCCTCTATATCAACGAGGTGTCAAGTGGTGGATCCTCCACACCCCAGGATCGGAGCTGATTTAGCTAAGCTTCTCTTAACCAAACCTCTCAATTTGACACAATCAACCATCACAATCATTAACAATAATATACTGTACATTTAAAAAAAGTAGAAGAGGAGATGTTGAATGTTCTCACCAGAAAGAAAGGATAAATATTTGAGGTGATGAATATGCTAATGACTCAAATTTCATCATTAGACATTGTATTCATGTATACATTGTATATAATATCACACTGCCTTTTATAACAATGTATAATTACAACATATCAATCAAAAACTAAAACTTTTTAAACTGATAGAAAAAAATACCAATGCATGACAATATTTTGTAAATTGTCTAATCTTCTCCAACCTTTATGAGGAAGTTAAAAATGACAAATTTCACCAACTGGTTAGTGTGTAAACCAAGACTGAAAACTGGATCTCTTATCCTGTGTCTTCACTATTTTTCAACAATGGAGTTTATTCCTGGTATGACCTCTGAACTCATTTGCAAGCACATGTCTAAAGAATTACTTCTTTAAAAACTGTAAATGCCTCCCTTGCTTTGGCGGAATAACCTTTCCCTGACTAATGGATATAGCCAAAATGCAGCTTGACCATGGCTGCTTCATTTTATCTGGCCTCATCACTTGCCTCTCTCTCATTTGGATTCTTACCTTCTAGTGAGGCCCAGTTCCTCCCAAGTGCCTGCATGTCCATGCTTTCTCTGACCTTCCACATTTCACGCCCTATGGATGTAATGCCTTTTCTGCTTACTCTAGAGTCTTTGCCCTTTGAGGTTCTATTTCACCTATAGCTCTCACATCCTTTTCCAATCCCTCCAGTCACAATCTCTGAGCTCCTCCAGGCTCTGGCAGTGGTTGCCGACTGAATGGATGAACAAGTGCTCTAGTTTGGTTGAGTTGGCCCGTGTGTTGAAGACTTAATCCCAAGCAGTTGTGCTACTGGGACATGGTGGAACCTTAAAGAGGTAGGGTCTAGTGGGAGGTCTTCCAGCCACGGGGACCAGGCATGCCCTTGAAAGGGACACTGGAGCCTTGGCTTCTTCTTCCTCTCCTTTACTTCTGATCCTAAGATGAGCTCCTTCTCTGCTACACACTCCCACCATAATGTGCTTTCTTGCAACAGCCAGTAAACAATGGGCCCCCTGACCGTGGACTGAGACTTCTAAAACGAAGAGCCCAAATAAGCCTTTCCTCTTTTGAAATTTATTATCTTGGATATTTTATTACAGTAATTTATCAGTGGACTAATGCAATGAGCTCCAACATGGAACCTTCTTTTTTCTATTTAATCATGTGTGTGTGAGTACATGAATGTTTTGTGCATATACATCTACGGAACAGAAAAACTACTGTACCCATAGAAGTGGCTGCATTTAACATGCATAACTGTCTATAAGGTTGACCTCTTATGCCCATTTTAAGGATGAGGGTACTGAGGCCTTTCTCTTAAAACCATATTATTCTTTTCTTTCTACCATAACTCAACTATGTTACTAAACAGTGACTGAAGGGAAAAAGCAGCTTTTTTCAAGATCAAAAAATAAATTATAGATTACAAATTTTAAACCATAAGAAAAAGGGAATGACTCATTACTTTTTTTTACATTTCAATGTATCGATTCCTTGTCCATACAGTTTGCTACCATTGGTACCTACAAGTGGTTTTCACAAGTGACTTTTGAGATTCAGGGAAGTGTGGTTAATTAATTGTCAGCTTGGGTGGGGAACGCCCAGCTGAATTGAGTCAGCACTGTTCTGGGCGTGAAAGACCCACTTTAAGGAGAATTGTTGTCCGAACAGTGTAAAAGGAGAATGTGAGGGAAGGTTTTCAGCTGATTTTCCTCTGATTCTGAAGAGCCTCGCTGCGGCTGATTTTACTTGGAGGCACTTGGGCTGTTATCTCTGGAGGAGCTCTGGTCTTCATCTTCACCTTCTCCTTGGGAGTCTTCTCCTGGCTTTCGGCCCAGATTCTTCAGCTTCCTGCACCGGCCTTTCGGCCTGCTGGTGTAGAGGTGCAGGCTCTTTATCTTCTAGAGCTGACCCTTCAACCTCCCAGGGGCGCAGACCCTTCCGTCTTTCCTCGCGGATCCTTCGGCCTCTTGATGCAGGCTTGCATGGGACGTTGCTGTGCGCTCCAGGCGTTCAGCTGGATCCTTCAGATCTCCAGTGCTTGGACAGATCTTTTGCATTTTTCTACATTTGACTCTGTGGGTGGCCACTGTAGGACAATTTTGTAAATGTCTGTGTCCTGCATTAAATCTGATTCGGATCAAGTGCAGTCTTTTGAGAAGCCTTGCCCCAGCCCTGCAAATTCTTGTAAGCACTAATACAGTGAAGTGTGCGCTCAGAGTTTGTTGACATGACTTTTGCTTGGCTTTAGGCAAAGAGTTGGAAAGAAAGACTATACAGTTATAACCAGAGAGGTCTTTTTCTTCCCTGCTCCTAAGCTGGAGTCAGGTTGTTGAGTCCTGGCAGAGCTGGGTGTCTGCCGGTTGCTTGTCTCAAGGTTGCTAAGAGATGATGAAAGAAAAAGAAAAGAGTAAGCATCAAATCTGAGTTCCTCATCTTTCCCTTGAAAACTTTATTTTTGAATATATGATTTTCCTCTCTTTTTCCCCACACTTCATTTTATAGACTTATCACAAAAAACACTGAAGAGATTTCTGAATGCTCTTTTTTTTTTTTTTACTATAATGGAAATATAGGGATTCATTTATTACTTTTTGGTGTACAAACAAAGGCACTCGATAATGCTTCTATTTTTTTTTTTTTCTTTTCGGTGCCAGGGATTGAACTCAGGACCTTGCGCTTGTGAGGCAGGCGGTGGAACCACTGAGCTAAATCCCTGGCCCAATGCTTCTATTTACTGCTTATAAAAGAGTATTAGTTTACATTAATTTTTTTTTTAAAATTCTGAAATAAATTCCTGGAGACACAAAGAAAGGGGGAAAATGAAATCTTTTCCCTCCCTGCTTCCAAGCTTTATTTACAGAGATTCAAAAAATAATCTATGGCATCCTGAAGTCAAAAAATAAAAGAAAACAAAACAACAACAAGAAAACTCCACAAACCACAGTGCTGTCTCAGCATTGAGTTTTAGGACATATTAATGTTGCTAAGTAAATTTAAATATGGTCACAATGACATCACAATTTACAAATACATATACCAGAGCTAAGAGTAAATGGGGGGGCACCTCAATGTTTTAGAATAGCGTTTTATTAAATGAATTATATTAAATAAATTTATTTTACAGGTGATACAGTTAAATGAGTTTGTGGAGAAAACACAGAACTATACTCATTATCTAGCAAATGACACAAACATAGTGGATTTCCAAAATCTTTAAATTTGACTTAAATCCAAAATCTAGATGGTATGGATTATTAATCTATAGACTTATTATATTAATTTTAGAACTTAATTTGTTCTTTACCTTTCTTTCACAACAGAATTCCAAATGCACAAAATTAATGCAGTGGTCCCGGGACCCTACTAGTTACTATTTCTTTAAATTCTGAGGACAATATAGCGGTTCAGAAAACAAACTCTCTATGTTCTCACAGGCTTGCATGAGTTGTGCCCTGATTCTTTTGTAAAACACAAATTGATCTGACTCTAGTTGTTTGGCAGGAGTATAAAATCATAGAAATTTCAGCGCACTATGGAAATGTATTTGGAGGTAGGTGCTCAATGCGCATTGCACAGGCCACCTTCAATCAAAGGCTTCGTCATTTATTCCACTGTCACACACTCTCATGGTCTCTCACACCTCATACAAGATATGGTCCTAAACCAGAGGCTTTAGTATCATTTCAAAGAATATACAGATATTTACATAAATGTTTCTTTTAAGAGAATGTTTAAAAGTTTTACTACAGAAAATCTAGCTTCAACATGGAAGCATTTTTTCTTTTCAAGATTATACATCTGCATTTAATTTTTCCACAACAGCAAAAGAAACTTCTTATACATGACATTTAAACTGACAAAGAAAATTAGGATGAAAAGTTGTGTGTAATTTTTTTATATTGTGAATTGACCTCTTTAAACATATTCATGATACACTGCTAATGATTTAAATATAGTACAACTTCATTAGAGCAGTGGTATGCTGAATGATGTGTTAAACCAAATGTATGTTAAAATAATAAACTATTTATTGAGTTTTAAAGGGAATTATAATGTCAAAGTATTCAATTCTCTTGCTATAACTTGTTTCTATATAATGCGTTTCTTTCTAAAGCTAAAACCACATGCAGAAAAAATAAGTGATATCTTCAAACTCATTCAACAGTTTGCGTCTTTATGTGGTATGTAAATAAAGTCCTTTATTTAATTTTATACACATTATGCATTTTTTTTCTTGAAGGAATTCAACTTTCAGTGTCAAAATTAGTATGTGTTTATACACGAGGATATTTTCTTGATGTCATTACTAGCTGCAAATACATTCTTCCATAATAATGCACTTTCAGACATCATCTGAAAGACAGTGTGGGCCTTTTTAAAGTCCTAAAACAATATTTATAAAGGGAAGAAAGCACAAAAGTCTCAAGAAATCTTCTTGTTTCAAAACATGAACACAATCTTGTTTGATTCCCAGTACCAAGGCAGGGGGGCATGAACACAATCTCACAAGATTTTTATTTTATCAAAATTTGGACAAGAAAGTTTATTCCTACTCTTTTTGATGCTTAGTTTTATTGATATAGATTTTCAAACCCATTGAGATTCAATAGGGTCTTTAATATATAGCCTTCTGATTATAAAAGCAACTGATTATACTTACAGAAAAATGATATGTACCAGGCATTTAATCAGAAAAAGAAAAGTGAAAACATATTTTTCATGTTTGGTACCCCAAATAACTTACAGAAGGAAGTAAAAATAGTTTGGCTATAGTTTTAATAAAACTAAAACCCACTACAACTGATGAAAAAAATCAAACATTTAAGGATCAAGTATCTACCCACTCAGCTAACATTCTGTCCAAATAAATTCTTTCCATTGCACTGAGTATTAGAATTATGTGTTAAGGCGTTTTTAATTAATATGTTCCAGAATTGCACAGTTATACTGGTCAATGTTCCTATTTCCCTATTCTTGTCTTTATCTAACCTTTTTCTCTCCGTGGATCAAAATGTTGAATCATAACAATAATGGCTCTTGTAGACAGATTTGAGCTGGCATACAACAGCATGTTCACTAGGTTTTATGAGCATAAACATTAAGATGTTACATAAAATGTACCAGGTTTTACTCTACGCACTGACCTAAGATGGTTTAATGTCTTGACAAAAGTTGAGATGACTTAAGTACATTTTACATTTTGTGCATTTAGACCACCAAGTGCATAGATGTTCTAACGCGAGATTCTGGGTCTTCAGTATCTCAGTGCTGGACGCTCTGAAGTGTGACAGAAACTTGTAACACAGACTGACCACAAAGCACCAGATGTTTCTTGCCATTTGTGACCTTGCAATAAACATGCACCGGATCAGGATCTCAAGGATAATATTGAAACCATAACGTATGTTCCGCAACTTGTTCAGATGTTTTCTAGCTGCAGGGAGGCCAGACATTTCTACATTTAAAATATATTTCTTAGTTCCCATGCAATAGTTTTCTATATACTCTGCCCAATGTAATTGTCCTACATCAATACTGAAGGTCTTTTTATCTTCAGGGTTCAGTTGATACATTAACATATTGACACTATCAGTATGCCAAACCCAAGAATTACTTGTGAAATATTTAAGAAACACCATAGCTTTGTGAAGATGAATTATTGTTTTTATCATCCGTAGGCTTCTTCCAGTCATCCTGAGGTAGATATCATACAGGAATGCTGGGGCCTTATGGCTTACAGCAATCCAGTAATGATATAAAAGGTGATTGGACATTAAATTTACATTGGGTGGTCTGAAAGCCTGTTCAAGAGGATTCCTCTTGAAAGTGGAAATTACATGGTATTCAACTTTGCCCCAGTGGAAAGGATTAGTACTGCCCATTGTAAAATTATACACCATGATGTTTCTTGGTCTATTAACTCCAGAATACCAGGCTGCCGTAGGTCTTGTGTTGACAACTACATCTACAGGAACAAGATCTGCAAGGGCGTTGTTGGAGGTGCACCTTGTTCCAAGAATTCCTCTCCCTGCCACAATAAAGAGACCACTTGGTCCATTAAAGTTATCAATCCATCCACGAAAAGATTCTTTCCAGCTGGCACCAACAATTGACGGCCTTACAATCTCCACATTTAGCTTTGCTCCTTCTTGCTGTGCAACATATTCTGCCAAAGCTTTTATGTATATGTATGTATTAGGTCTGTCTCCTATTAATTTTGGTGTGATATTTACTAGGTCATCATCTATCCTTTCTAAAGAATCAGCTTCTTGGGATCTACAGAGGGTGGACAGACTACTTCATCAATATGCTTTCGATTGCAGTCGGCATATGCTGTTGAGACATGCATGAACACTTCCAGATTCTTCATTTGTTGTGCAAGGAGAATAAGCTGTCATATAGCAATCACATTTAACTGAAAAGCATCTCTTAAATTTTCATTAAACCGTACTATAGCTGCACAGTGGAATATAACATTGGTAGAATCTATGATGACTTCTTTATCTTCTTCACTAAGAGCCAATTTATGCTGGGTGAGTTCACTGTTGATTGTTACAATTTTCTCTCTAAAATCTGGATTTTCATCTCAATCTGTCAAAGAGCTTGCCACTGGCCGGAGGTGTAGCTCAGTGGTGCTGCACCTGCCTTGCAAGCAAGGTCCTGAGTTTAATCCCCAGTACTAAAAAAAAAAAGCGCACCACTAAGGTCTTCTTCCACTCGCTCCTGGGGTGTCTGACCAGCTTTCTGCCTCACCAAAACATCCACTGAATTCACCTTAGAACAAGACCTCAGCAACTTTTCCAGAAGCACCTTTCCTAGAAAACCACCAGTAGCTCCTGTCAGACGAACATGATGGGACTGAAACCATTTTGATCCTTCACAGCCTCTGCGTGGCCTCCCACCCTCGGTGGCACCCCGGGCTCTGCACCACTTAGCCCTGGCCGTCCCTGCCCCGGAGGGTGGTGGTCCGGCCAAGCCGCGCAGGGACCACCCGGGCTTGGCCGAGGAGGCACCCCAGCTCCTGCAGGGGCAGGGCCTGGATGCTCTTTTTGATGTACAATCCATATGTTCTCATCCAGTACCCTAGAATATGATGATAATTGTATTGGAGATGGGACAATTAAGAATAAATGAGGAGATGATGACAAAAGAGATGGAGGTGACCATCAGCAAGCCAAGGAGAGGCCTCAAAAGAAACCACCCTACTGACTCTTTGATCTCAGACTTCCAGCCTCCAAAGAGTGAGAAAATACATGATTACCTAAAATTCAAAACCAGAGGAAGAAAAGGCTGTCATTAGAGTAACATTATTTTTGAAAATATAGAGAAATTATTCCACAAATGTGCAGTTTTATCTAGATTTACTGTAATGTTTTCAATTTTAAAACTATGAAACCATATACTAAAATGAACATTGGTTCAAAAGACTCAAAACTGAACAAATACAGAGAACAACAGAAGTGATATACTCTTCAACAACAAATTCGTCAAACTCTAAAATGAGAAACTGTGCTTATGAATGTTATGGGATTATTGAACATTCTACACTCTGCGAGACATAAACAAAAAGCAGCTTTCTTTTTCTCTAGTATTAAACTATTCTTTGTTTCTCCTTACTGATATTTTGGATAGATTTTTTAGGTTATGGCCATTTTTGAGTCATTAACAGTCCAGCTGGTCTTTCCTCTCATACCTAACTCAAGGACTCCTCTTTCCATTCTTCAGCAGGGTCTGTGATTTGAGAATTTAAGATAGAGGAGGGAGTAGTTCTTTTTTTATTGTTGGAATCCAAAACATCCTCCAAAATTGTGATGAAGACTTGATTGCCAGCTGATGGCCTTTTGGAACATGACTGAATCATGAGAGCTCTAACTTCATGAAGTAGATGAATCCATTGTTGAGTTCATTAGCTGAATGGGCCTAGTAGAAGTTGGCTATGACTACATGAAGCAGGGCCTTGAGGGAATGGCTTTGAAGAGTTTGTCCCAGGCCCCTTCTCAGGCTCTTTCCATCGCTGCTTCCTGGCTGCCTTAGCTTTACTCCACCACATGCCTTCAGGCCTAAGAGCAGTGGAGCCAGCTGATCATGGACTAAAACTTCTGAGAGTTTCTTCCTTGAAGTTGTTTTCCTTCAGTCACAGTGACAGAAAGATAACACACTCTTTAACTCTGTTCTTCCCCTTTTCTTTCTTAGTAAGAGGACGTGTGGAAATGCTTTTCTTCCTCCTTCTATTGGAATCTCTATCTGCTATATTGAGGCAGATAAAAAAGAAGAAGAAAGGGGCAAATATCTCCTATTTACTTGCCCTTTCGTTGGGATTGCTGACTCTCTGGGACATTCTACCTGGCCATGGGGCCCCTCTTGGCCAAACGCTGGCTTCTTGTGGATTATACCTGTAAATTCTTCTGAGACAGGGCAGGTATCTCTGCTTACCCATTTCTCTTATCTGGATCTACTTGTTCCCATTCTTTCAATGTCCTCCCTTCCCACATTCTGCTCCTTCAGTGAATTTAAAGCTTCTCACTGTTGATTTCCTGCATGACAGCCTTTTCAGACAGTGAAAATAGGTGAAATGTAGCCATTTTTTTATGGCATCCATGGAACTCTTGGCTATGCCAGGGAGTGCTGCTGCAGCTGTCCCTGGGACCCCTTCTCTTTCCTGTCATTTCCTCTGGTTCTCCTGTCTTGCTATTGACATAGAGATAGGCCTGATGGAAAGTTCACCTTCTCAGAAAATATTAAGTCAAGGAATAAGGCAAGAGTGTCTCCTTCCAGCGAAGAGCTCCGAAGTTTACACTCGATTCCCCTGGAGTCCTCCTCACAACTGTCTCTCCTCACTCCTGCTCCAGAGACCGGGAAGGCCGAGTGCCACTCTCAGGAGCGGTGGTGGGATGGTTACGGGAAGACAGATTCTGCCTTGGGTTAGTGCATCCTGGAGAGAGAGTCTGACTACAATGCCTGACTGTTCTAGTTTAGAATATGAGGTTCTAATCCTGTTAGTTTCTTTCTTTCTTTCTTTCTTTCTTTCTTTCTTTCTTTCTTTCTTTCTTTCTTTCTTTTTTTTGTGGTACCAGGGATCAAACTTAGGACCTTGCGCTTGTGAGGCAGGTGCTGTACCACTGAGCTACATCCCCGGCCCTCCTGTTAGTTTCTTATATTTGGGCTTTAGTCCAAAAAAATTACTATTTAAGATTTTTTGTCACTGCCTTTGTTTATATCCTTGAATAGTGGATGATTTGTACTCAGGTTTCTTGACGTGAACTCTGAAGAGCAGAGGGCCATAACAGTGTAAGTCCTTTGAGTTGTGCCCTGAGACTATGGCAGGGACCAGGAGTGTGCAGTGATGCACAGTGGGTGTCATGTGACAGTGAGGATGGTGGCCTTTGTTGCAAGTGCCCTCAGATGAAATCCTTGACCTATCCTCTTCTGCAATCCAGAACTCTTCGGTGTGAATTTTGATACATATAAGAAGGAATCAAGTGACAACTCAGTTTGAAGTGATGGGAAGTATTGATAACTGAAGAGTTGATAATTAGAAAGCATAGGTCATGAGAGAAATCTCCGCTATATTGATTCAGTATCCCAGTTTTCAAGGTTGTGACAAATGAAGATGGATTTTTTTTTTCCTCAAAGGGTTCTATCTTGAGAACGTGAGGTCTAGAGGTGAAGATATGTCTTACTGTGAATGTTTGGATCATGTTTGTTTAAACACAGTAATACACTATCATATTAAGTCTTAACATGTTTCATTTTAATTAAAGACTTTTGTGGCTTAAAAAAGTCAACCACACCCAAAGAGTTTGGTGACAGTAACCTCATGTGAAGACTGACCACTTTGGGGCAGGGTGGAAGGACAGCCTACAGAAGGGCACAGTAGAGTGAGGGAGCAGGGCCAGCCCTTCAGTAGTTAGTAATGGAGGAGTGTGAGGTCTGCACTGGAACAGGGAAAAAGGCAGCCTTCTAGTGTCAGAAGAGCAGTTACATGGGAGGGATGGAGCAGTTAAGAAATACACAAGGATATGCAAGCCAAGTGTCTTACTGTTGGAGAATGAAGAGGGAAGTACATACAATTAAAAGGGCAACAATAACAACAACAACAACAAAAAGATAATTAAAAAATTGGGGGCTGAGGATTTAGCTCAGTGGTTCCACCTCCTGCCTCGCATGCTCAAGGACCCGAGTTTGATCCCCTGTACCAAAAAAAAGACACTTAAAAGGGCAAGCTATAACTCATATGTCTTCTATTGCACTGCAAGGTGACTAAGGTTAATAATAATGTATTTTATATTTCAAATTATTTTAAAAGAGAGGATTTAAAAATATTACCACAAAAATTATAAATAGCTGAGGTGATGGCTATGTTCATTAGCCCAATTTAATCATTCAATGATACATACTTGAATGGAAATATCACATTATGCCACATAAATATATATAATTAGTATTTGTCTATTAAAAGTAAGAAAATTTTTTTTAAAAAGGAGAAAGCTAGGGGCCAGGGATTTAGCTCAGTTGTTCCTCCGCCTGCCTTGCAAGCACAAGGAGCCGAGTTTGATCCCCGGTACCAAAAAAAAAAAAAAAAAAAAGGAGAAAGCTAAAATAAACTGCAGTATCATATTAGAAATGGAGCAATAAGCATGAATTTTATAGAGATAGATATAAGTAACTTGGTATGCAGATACAAATATAACTACATGGTTTACATACATACATGGAATGTAAAGGTGTGTGTGTGTGTGTTGTATATGTATATTTCTGAACCTCAAGAAGACAAGGAGCAACCTCCACACCCCAGAAAAATGAGCTCAATTTGCAAATACTCTTCCCCTACTAAATATACATGTGTGTAGTACATAGTGTTTACATTTCTTGTGGGTAGTTGGTATGTATGTGTGTGTGTATATATATATATATATATATATATATATATATATATGACACATCTTAATTTTTTTTAGGGATTGGAAAAAATGTTCACTGTCCCCATTATCCACCAAAATTGCTGTAATCACCATTCATACATGGAATAACTGATAGAGCAAGCATGTGATAATACTGATCTAAATCCAAATTGTGCATTTTCCCTTACATTTTTTGTTTTATGTTATTTTTCAAATTAAGGTATTTTTTGTTGTTGTTGTTGTTGTTGTTGTTTTTTGTACCAGGGATTGAACTCAGGACCTTGTGCTTGGGAGGCAGGGGGCAGAACCACTGAGCTAAATCCCCTGCTCAAATTAAGGTTTGTAATACTGAGATAGTTGTAGAATCACATACAGTTGTAAGAAATAAGGCAGAAAAATTCTATGTACCCTTTATGACCTTTCGCCTTGCAAAACCATAGCATAGTATCACAACCAGAATTTTGAGAGTGTGTGGTTAAGATATTGAGCAGTTTGGCTGGGGATTTAGCTCAGTGGTGCCGCTGCCTGCCTCACAAGTGCAAGGTCCTGAGTTCGATCTCCAGTACCAAAAAAAAAAAAAGAACCTGAGCAGTTCCTTCATTCCTTCATCACAGGGATCTTTCATGCTCCCTTTTAAAGCCCTTCCCATTTCCCTCCTGCCCTAACTGCCTCCTTAACTCCTGGTAGCTGCTCATCTGTTCTGCAGCTCTATAATTTTGTCATTTCAAATATGTTGTACAATTCAGTCTTGCAGGATGTAATCCTGTGAGATTGATCCTTTTTTATTCAGCACAGTTCTTCAGAGATTAATCCAGATTGTGCATGTATCCATTGTCTGTTCCTTCTTGTTGCTGAGCAGTATTCCTCAATGTGATATGCAGCTTACTTTGCCACTCACCATTCAGGGACATCTGGATTGCTTCTGGCTTTCATCTAGTACAAACGAAGCTGCCATAGACACTTGTGTACAGATTTTGTGTGACTCTAAGTCTCATTTCTCTGAGATAAATACTCAAGAATGCAATTCCTGGTTGTATGTTTATTGAGTGTTTTAAGAAATCACCAAACTGTCTTCCAGAGTGGCTATATCATTTTACAGTCTCATCCCAAAGTATATATGGTTCAATTTCTCTGCATTCTTAGCAGCATTTGGTGGTGTCATGATTTTTTTTAACTTTACCATTCTTATAGATAATGTAGTTATACGCCATTGACATGTTGATTTGTATTTCCCTAGTAGCTAACATTGAACATATATGCTTATATGTCACTGTATATGCTTTTTGGTGATGTGTTTCCTCATATCTTTTGCCATTTGTTTGCTTTTTACTGCTGAATTTGAGAGTTCATTATCACTCTTGTCTTTTTAATATACGAATTTGCAAATATTTTCTCCCTTTAGCTTGTATTCTCATTATCTTCAAAGATGTCATAGAAATCAAAAAGTCCGAAGCTTTACATTTTGATAAATTTTTCCTTTTATGGATCACTTTTGGTGTCAAATACAAGAAACTTTCCCCACATTTTGATCTAGAAGATTTTATGCTATGTTTTTTCAAAACACATAAATCAATGTAACAGAGAATAAACAATTTTACATTTTCATTTC
This sequence comes from Heterocephalus glaber, assembly GCF_000247695.1. The sequence continues at coordinate 2,612,344 of NW_004624735.1, read as the reverse complement.
CATCTATAATGATCTGAGTTAAATTTTTGTAAAATGTGAGACTCAGGTTGAAGACTTTCTCCTCCTCCTGTACATCCTCCTCCTTTTTGTTCTTCTCCTCCTCTTGGTCCTCTTTTTTGCCTGTGACGTCCAATTGCCCTATCTCATTTGTTGAAGGAGCTATTTCTCTCCCTTGTTTTTCATGTTGTCTATAACCAGTTGGACATATTTGTGTGGTTCTGTTTCTGGCTTCTCTGTTACATTGATTTGTGTGTCTATTGATATAACAATGTGAAACATTCCTGATTGCTGTAGCTGTATAATATCTTGAAACTGAGTTAGACTGATTTCTCCTACTTTATTATTTTTCAAGACTGTTTTAGTTCCTCTTTTGCATTTTCATATAAATTTTATAATCTTGTTGATATCTGCAAAATTCTTGTTGTGATTTTGGCAGGAATTATATCAAACCTGAATATCAATTTGAAGAGAAATTATATTTTTACTCTGTTGACTCTTTCAATTCATGTGGTGATGTCTCTGTTTTTATGATATTTGATTTCTTTCATCACTGTTGTATAGTTTTTAGCATCAAGTCCTGTACATATTTTGTTGAATTTATACATAAATATTTTTTCTTTTTAAGCAATTGTAACTAGTATTGCATTTAAATTTTTTGTCTATGTGTTTATTGTTAATATGTAGAAAACCAATTGGTATTCAATATTTACTTTGTATCATGAGGCTTTATAAAACTCTGCATTCTAAGAATTTTTTAGATTCTTTGAGATTTTCTGTTTAAACAAGCATGTCATCTGGATACAGGGACAATATTATTTCCTTCTTTAGTATCTATATACTTTTTATTTCTTTTTCTTGTCTTATTGTATGTGTAGAACTTTTAGTACCACATTGAACAAGATGTTGGGAGTAAACATTTTGCTTTGTTCTTGATCTCAGAGTGAAAGCATTCAGTCTCTCATGATTAAGTAGGATGTTAGCCATAAGATTTTATAGATGCTTTTGATCAAGTTGAGGAAGTCCCCTTTTATTCTTATTTTTCTGAGAGTTTTAAAGAACATTTTGAACAGGTGTTGAATTTTGTGGAATGCTATTTGTGCATCAATTGATAAGATCACAGCATATTCTTCTTTAGCTTTCTAATATGATTACATTGATTTTTTGAATATTAAACCATCCATAGAATAAACCTCATTTGGTCATGGTGTATAATTAATTTAAACATGATTAAATTCTGTTTACTAATAATGATTAAGGATTTTTGTGTTTATATTCATAAGAAGTCTTGGTCTATCATTTTCTTGTTGTATTTTTTGTCTTTTTTGTTTGGTAAGGACAATACCAGCTTCAAAAACTTAATTAAGGTAACATCCCTTCTCTTGTATTATTTTTTTCAGTTTAAAGGTTTCTTGTTCTTAGTATGGCAATTAATTTTTTGTTGGAAGCTGAACATTATGTTATTATGAGCCTGCGGATCTTATGTAAATTTCCTGTTTCAGTATTTATTGATTTGTTCATTTGACATTGCTTTGGCAAAAGGAAGGAGAAGGGCCACCTGGTAACCTGGTAAGTGCAAAGTGGAAGTCACAGTATAGGTTCCTGTCTTGGACTCATTGACTCCCTAGGGGCAGCCTGTTACTGATGGATGGATGGGACAGCCCTGATGGAGGCACAACACTCCAGTGGGGAGGGGGGCCCTTTGCTGCTTCTGGGTAGAAGGCCTCCCCTCTGGTCTCTGGAGACTCTTTTGGGGATTCTCATTACCAGCAGGCAGGGGTGTGGGGGACCACCTTTGGTTTGTTGTTTGGTCCATGCCTGTTTCCAGGTTGTTTATGTCTTTGGCCTTCAAATCTGGGATATGTGAGGTGAGATGCAAACCCAGGACCTGAGAGTGTGCTTGCTTAGCATATGTAAGTTTCCATGTTTGATCTCTAGGCCCTGCTCTACCCCTAAAAAGTTCAATAGAAAAAGAAAACTCAGAATTCACCACCACGTTACTTTGCAAATTTTAATGTTGCTAGCTGGTTTGTTTCTGGTTTGTTTTTAAGTTTTCTTATGTTTGTTTCACATATAATGTCCAGGATTTTTAGTTTTACTCTGCTTAGCGAGGGTAATATACATTTATTACATTTTCCCAAAGTTGTAACTTCCTTTGTCCCAAGCAACTTTTGAATTCCTGTCCTGTCCATAGTAGGTTGGGACACATGCTCAATCAGTTCCATGTTCTTACCATTGAGACTTGTGGCTTCTTGCTGATGTGGCCAATGGGAGGCTCTGCTCAGAACCTTGCTTAAAAGTGAAGGACTTATTTTCCTAGTTACTGGTAGTGATGCCTACAGGTGCCACTCAGCCCTCCAGCTCTTCAGCAGGTCTCTGTTTCGCCCAACGTGATATCTATACCCATATCCATAATTGTCCTTCCCTTGCTCCAGTTGATGACAGATGACTCCAGCTTCAGAGCTGCACAAATCCTCCACAGAAGCCAAGTCAGAGCCCAATTTCTCCTCTTCTGAGTCCTTCTTTCTTCCTTTTCCTTCTCAGTGAGATTCCTAGAACACTCCCCTGAAGATCTCCTACCTCTCTCAGTGTCTCCCCAGGAACCCAACCTTAAGGGCCGTGCATCCTCTTTGAGCCATTCAATCCTCTTTGAAACCAACTAGACTTCAGTCTGCTTGGTCTCATTAGGCCTAGTCAGGAGCACCACACCTACAGATCCTGGAGGGGCTTTCTCCCATTCATTGCTTTCTCTCTGCCATACCTTTTACTTTCAACTGCAGGAGGCATCTTGAGCTGATCTGGCTTCAGTGGGACAGCTACGGCAGAGTCCTTTCTTCATCTGTGCCATTCCATAAAATTTAAAGAATTTCATGGGCTCTATACTCTTGCTTTGTTCTTTTCATGGAGGCTCTTTAATTCATTGTAAGTTTTAATAGTAGGTAGGAAGGCATAATTTTAATTTTATCCTCTCTCCAAGCCTACATTTTAATGGGTTTTTGATGTTTAAATTTTTTTTCTCAATTTTGTCTTCTTATTTGGATAAAGAAAAGAAGTCTTTCAACACTGTAAGTATCCAAATTTCTAAAATATCTCTATTTCTCTTCATTGCTGTTTGAAAACTGGCAGTTTCTTTTGAGCTTCTGTCATTCTTATAATCTTTTTGTCATTTACGGTCAAAAGAATTTAATATGCACCTTCCAACCTTCTCTAGAGTCACACTTCATTAGGTACCTAATCTACCTTTGAAGTTATCTTTTTTTTTGCCAAATAGTTGCCACTGCCCGACACAGTTTCCTATTTTCTGACTGCTAAGCTACTGCTACTGACATTTAAGACATTTGTGAGAAAAGTACCCAGATTTTGCTACCAATATTTTTATCAGTGAAGATAAAGTTGGTTATGCTTTGGTACAAGCAACCCCCCAAATCTTAGTGACTTAACACAGCAAATATTTCTTTTTTTGGTACCGGGGATCGACCTCAGGACCTTGTGCTTTCGAGGCAGGCAGCAGCACCACTGAGCTAAACCCCTGGTCCAGCAAATATTTATTCCTTACACACATATAATCTGTTCTGTTTTTCTGGTGTGTCTAAGATAATACATCTCTTTTTGATAGTATAGCATGTCCACTCCACTGTGAAGATTCTTCAGTGACAAGCACAACAAGGGATTAGAGAGCCCAGAGAATTATGTAGCAGCTGTTCAGTGCTACAACCTAGACTGGACATACATAACTTCATTTTTTAGTGGATCATTGGGCAGAATGCTCTTTTTATTAGTGTATGCTTGCAATACATAATAGTTATGTTCATTTTATGGAATTGGCACATGCATATAATACATCTTTGTATAATTCTTTGATCTTTTTACCCTTTTCTCCTTCACTTCCTCAGAACTTTCAGCTGCCCATGTAAGTAGAAGGTGAATAGAAAGTATTATTTTCTCCTTTGTGTCCAAGAAGGGAGAGAGAATGAATGCAGTGAACACCCAGTAGAAGAACTAGAGTCATGTTGGACACTGTTGTCACAGGTGGAGCATTCTGCTAGACTCCACGCTGAACTCAAAAGTTAAATAAAAATTTTCATTTGCAGTAACAAGAGTCCCTTGATCTAAAATTTGAAAATAGTTATATATAGCAAAAGAGGCCAATTTGAAATGTCCTTGAATCATAGACTATGTCAAAACATGCAAGACTATGTCAAACCATATTATCATGTGAAGGTTTTAGAGCGTGTTCAGGAAAACTTGCAAGCGACATTAGAATTCTAATCTCTAAGTCTTTCGGCATTCTGAAAAGGCTGTCATGGGTGCAAATTTGTTATTATAGTTATATTCCGAGCAGAAAGCTTTAGAAGAAAGTATATAGTTTGGTGATCTTTCTAAACTCTATATGCATGGTAGTAAGACTTGGTGATGTGATAGTTCAGAAACCATATTTTTAGAAATAGAGTGCAAGGTATTTTATTGAGTATTTTAGGATATATGATTGTGTTAATGACCCATTATTGTTAAAAATATCTGAGATAATCAACTTGAAAAAAAAAGTTTATTTTGGCTCATAGTTTTGGAGGTTTGGACCTCCAAACCTTGTTGCTTTTGGATCTGTGGCGAGGCAGCACATCATGGTGGGAGCATTAGAAAGACAATAACCTCAGGGCCAGAAGGAAAGAGAGAAGCAGGGACCACGGTCTCACACTATCTTTTGAGAGCATGCACCCAATGACCTCACTTTCTTCCCCTAGACTCTGCACGCTAAGGTTCCATCACCTCCCAGAAACAGCATAGTCTGGTAACCAAGCCTGTGGGACTTTGGAGTTCACTTAAGACCCACATTCTAGCAATAGTGGTATTTTATTTAAATTGGTATAAAATATTTCACAGTATTATTACCACCAGAAGGGATAAAAAAGGTATTTACATACGTTTGCATTCCCCAAGTACACACTCACTAAATGGACAATAATGTGGCTGGTATTGTCAAGAAACTGCCCCAGGAAATAAAATTGGTCACTGATTAGGTACACAATAGGTAATCTGTGAACTCTTAGGGAGATGATGACTCTGATGGCCAATGAAAGAGTATGGTGTGATTTTGAGCTACTTACCCAGTGATGGAGATCCATTGCCACTTCCATTTATATATTCCCTCACTTCATTAATTTCTCATGTACTCACCTATCTTCAAAATTATTTGAGATGGGCTACGATGGGAAATGTAAGTATGGTGGACTTCCACTTCTGGCCATTGAGGGAGAATCTGACTTGTCATTCACCATAAATATCTACAAAATTGGACACTGATTTTCAGGTTTTGGACAAAGGTACACCAAACTGGTCCCCAAGGGAAGGGAAACACAGGACAAGGTCCCTTTGTTCCAGCTGTCTTCTAGCTACAGTGTCCCCAAGGCTGAGAGCGCAGCTGGAGGCTATGCAGGCTGCCACAGTATGGGGAGCTGGAAGGTAGGGGGTGAAGTCTGTGGCAGTGGAAACAGAGCAGCAAGCTTAGAAGGTGCCACAAAAGAGGGAGCTTGAACTATCTCCCACAGGTTTAATTTGAAAATCACCCGCAAAACTCGGTATGTCATCTTTATAGGAGTTTAAATCCATGAGGCCTTTAATCAACAAGACTTTATTTCAAAGTTTTAGGTTTGTTTCCTTCCTTCACCTGCTGAGTAACACTTTAATTACATGTATTAGTCACATGCCTGAACTCATCTGCCAGACACTTAGGTGTTCATCCAATTTCCAAAGAAAAGGTCACCTTTTCCGGGACAAATTCTTATAATCGTAAGTTTTAAAATCACATTTTTAGAAGGTGCTATTACAATACGCTAAAATACTCAACTTGCTAAAATACTCAACTAAGGGGTAAATGTTCTTTATATTTTTTCTTTTTTTAAAACCTTCCTTTGCTTTTGTGGTGTTAGGGATCAAACCCAGAGTTCATATAAGCTAAGCCTGTGTTCTACCACTGAGAACCCTCTCAGCTTTTTTTATTTTCAAAAGTTTTTAAATTTTATTGTTTTTTTGTAGTACTAGGGATTGAATTTAGGGAGTGATAAACTACATTCCCAGTCCCTTTTATTTTATTTTGAGACAGGATATCACTAAATTGCCCAGATTGGCTCAAACTTAAGATCCTCCTGGCTCACCCTCTTATGTAGCTGAAATTACAGGAATGTGCCATGCCTAGTTTAAGTTTTTAAATAACGTTTAAAAAGTCATTATTCTTTCATAATATGTTGATATCTATCATCACTTATTTTTCTCCTCTATCTTTATTCATAGTTTTCTTATTTTTTAAGTTGCTGCTATTATTATTCCTTGTTATTTTTCTCTTGCATTCATATTAATTTATTTCTAAATAACATTGAAAATTGAGGCATTTTTACCTTTTAACTGATTGTGTAAATGATTTTCTGAGCTAGTTAAAGTGCAGATTTCTGAAGATTCAGTGAAATAAACTCTTCATGGAGGAGAGTGGGAATATATTTTAAATAAACCCTATAGGTATCAGGTGAATGTGGGCAGCTCATCTTATGTGTCTTTTTATTTTCTTTCTTTCTTTTTTTTTTTTTTGTACCAGGGATCGAAATTGGGACCTTGAGCTTGTGAGGCAGGCAGCAGAACCACTGAGCTAAATCCCCAGGCCGTTTTCTTTCTTTTTCCTTTTGCAGTGCTGGGGACTGACCCTAAGGCCTGCCATATACTAGACAAGTGGTCTGCCACTGAGATACACTCCTAGCCCTGGTTTTGTGTTCATACTGTTTAAATAGCTGCAAACTTTCCTTTAACTTCCCCAAACCTGATCAAACTGGGTGTATAAACCTGGAAGCCATGGAATAATTTCATTATAATATCAATTTATCTGATTAATTTGAGATTAAAACATATATTGTTATATTACATATTGAATATTAACATGCTATTTGTATTAGACATATGTAAATATATAAACATATATAAATATGAACATACTGTTAAAATGTGAGTACATTTAGCTTTATATGGCTTAGCATCTGATTGCCCACTGGGGAAGGACAACAAAATATCCTTTTATTACAGAGTTTGTATTATTTTCTTTTTTATGATATAACCTAATAGTGTCTAACAATAATCCCTTTTTTTTTTTGGTACCAGGGATCGAACTCGGGTCCTTGCGCTTGCGCAGCAGGCGACAAAACCACTGAACTAAATCCCCAGCCCGATAATCCCTATTTATGACATCTACACCCAGGAAAGAAAGATTTACTTTAGTTGATACAGTCATTCAAAAAGCAATAATCAAATAAAGACTAGCATTGCTTTAACCTGTATGATTACAACAATGGACAAGGACCTAGAAGTTGGTGTCTTCAAAGAGCTTATTACCTGGTTGCTTCATTTCTTATCTGCTAACCTAAAATAAGAAAAGGATTAGGCCATTTTTGATTAGAAGGGCATTCAGTCAGTTAGCTTCAGAAAAATATATTTTCTTAGGTAACAAGAATAAATATAATGTAATAAATAATCATGGTGAAGATCAGTCCAGAGAAACTTGGCTTGCCCATCATGTAAGAAGCTAAATAAACCAGGCACAGTGGCACAAACCTGTAATCCTAGCACTCTGGAAGGCTATGGCTAGAGGATCCAAGGTAACTCAGTGACTTAATGAGACCTTGTCTCAAAATAAAAAAGAGGACTGAGGATGTAGTTCAGTGTAAAGGCCCTGGTTCAATCCCCAGTACTGCTACAAAAACAACCAAAAACAAAACAAACAAATAAACAAAAGAAATCCAAAAACTTAAATTTATATTATTTTGCTGAGAGTGTTGCTAAACACAGAATGGGTGGTTTAAAAAAGTAAAATGAAAATTCCACTAACAAATGCAGACATTTGATAATGTTTCAGGCAAATCTTGAAATTCTTCCTGTTGTAATAAGTGTATACGGGATCAAATATTTTTGTGAAAATTTTAATGCAAATCTCATCTTAACATAAATTAGTAGTTCTATTCATATGAACCAATTTAGTTCTTTCCTAAATGTTTGGGTCTCTGCATATCTCATAAACATTAAAAATATGTTGCTTAAAAATTAAAGAATATTAGATCTTGAAGTTGTAGAAACTATTTTCCAAATTGATACCAGACACAGGTAAAACATTATAATTAGCCATTTTAAAATGTAGGTATTAAAAAGAACCATTTCTCTCTTGAACTATGAATTTAAAACTTTTACAATTTTGCAGCAGCTACAAAGGTATGTAATTAAGCAGAAGAGATAAAGAAGCCTCAATTGAAAACCTTTGCAGTTTCCTGATCAGGTTTTAAATCTGTTATCAGGGAATCCAGATTGTTTCCTTAGAGAGTAATATTACATAGCCACCATTTCTAGAATGTGTTCAATTTAATTCCTATATCAAATATTTGAATCTGGATGAGTAGACAAAATTAAATATGTTTATTATTTAGAAATAATGTAAATATATTTAATATTGTTATAGATAACTTGTATTTAATGCAAGGTTTATACCATTTAGAAACAGCAAAAAGTATATGTTAAAAAAGAAAAACTGGTACTGAGATAAAAATGAATCCTGTCTTCCATACCTTATAGTCTGTCCTCATATTGGCGCATTCTGCTGCGCATACATTCAACGGAGTTCTTAATCTCCTAGACATCTGTTTGAATCTGTTTCATGGATTCCATTTCTTTCCTATCCTGGGTGTTTATGTTTTCCATCATGTTCTTAAGCTCCTGTATTTTTTTTTAATCTTTATTTGCTCTTGTTACTAACCAAGTCTTTCATTATGATCACAATCTCTGTAGTTACCTGAGAAATTATTTCTGATTTGATTTTTTTCTAGAGCCTCATTTATCTGCTGTGTATTGTTACCCCTTCTAAGAGTCCAGGTGGGTGGCTTTCAAATTATTTCACCTCTTTGACCACTCAGTTTGCCTTTGTTAAGCTAGAGGTCTGGGGTTGTATCTCGCTTAAGTGTCTTCTCATTTTTTTTTTTTTTTTAGTTTAATTGCTGGGTTGATGCTTGTAAATTGCTTATGACAAGCAGTTTTATTGCTACTATTTAGAACCCTTGGGAAATAACTACTTCTTGTGATGTCTTCTAGATATATCTGGCTTTTGGATTTTGAGTCTGTTGCAAGATCCCATTCCTTCTTTTTGGGGATGGGAAAGTTACTACCTATTTAGCCTAGCCCTTGGTTTTTTGGCACTGGCTTATAGTATTGTTTATGACTCTTTGGCAATCTTAGTCTTGGCATCCCAAGAAGAACAACTGATTAGAACAATTATGTCTCTATCTCTAAGGTAGTACAATCAGCAATCACAAAAGCCTCAAACAGAGGCTAGCAAATGACAAGTTGTGGTAACTATTGAATTGCTACCTTTAACTGTATGAACCATATATGTGATCATATAACAAAATCTAAAACAAACCAGAAATTGTACACAGTAAATATGCCCTCAATATGGTGATTTTACCATCAAATGAGAAAACTTAAAAAGGGTTAGCGGGGAGAGTAGAGAAATAGAAGAAGAGGAAGAGATTAGAAGCAAGGCTGGAGGACAAAAGAGGATTACAAAAACTTTGCAAAACTGGTGAATAAGACAAGAGGTGAAGAGGGAAGGAAGAAATATAAATAAGAGCAGAACAGAACAACAACAACAAAAAACAAAAACTAAAAACTCATATAAAAAAGAACCATGAAGAAAAAAAGACCCCCCCCCCAAAAAAAGGAAAGAGAAGAGAATAATAAAAAAAAGTCCACTTCAAGGTTTCTCTGCTGCCACCGGTAGGCAAATTGGGCAGACAGAGCACAGATCCATGTTGATTAATCCCAGCAAGCCAGCTGTAGATTTACAGCATGGTAGTGGATAATCCCAGCAAGCCTGCACCATAAATTCTACTAAAGTTCAGGCTGGTTTTGGGCTGGGAGGTTGGAGCTCAATTTGTTTAGCCTGCAACATTCCATGTGCCTCCTGCCAGCTTGAACTCAGCTTCTTGAACTCAAACTTAGTTCTGCCTCACCCTGACATTAGGAGATATTAGATGGAGCCAGCAGTTGCTCTGAGTTCTGAGCTCAGTTGGCCTCTCTCCAGGATGGCTACTGGCTAATAGCCTCTTCTGGGGATTATCTGAACCTGAATAACTCACCAACCACTGCAGTCTGCTGTGTCCACTGCTTTGTTCCTCTGGTACATTTCTTTATCGAGGCTTCTCGGGTCACCAGTAGTCTGCAGTTTTGGGGCCACCCTTCCCATGTGGTGAGTCAGGGCTCAGGGAAAAAGTGCCATTTGCCACTTACTTGTTCTTTGTTGAAGTCTATCCTTGCTCCTCCATGGGTTTCAATTCTCACTTCAGATCCTTACTACATCCTGGGGACCCGCTTCCCTCCTTCTTCTATTCTTTGTGTTGAAATACTCCAGGGTCTGTATGCCAAATCTTGGAGAGGTTGTTTCTCTGCTGTTCAACACCCCACCATCTTCCAGAAGTTCTCTGTGATTCTTTCTTGAAATTAGTTTTTATGATCTATGCATTCCGTTTCTCTCAATAAAAGAAAGGTCTCTCTTCAAGAACCTTAAGATAAAAAGCACATATCTGAGATTATTTTTTGGTAACAAGGTAAATAACTCCAAGTAGGGACACCTTAGATAATCACCAAATACAAGAGGGCCTTTCCTGAATACTTGTAAAACACGTCTCCAGTCCTAGGGTCAACTGGGAAATAATATAATTTCCCAGCTATTCAATAGGACCAGGGGGTGAAAACTGCTAGGTTAATGCTTATATGAGTCTTTCAATGGTTTCTTTAATTTAAGAAAACACAAAAAGAATTGTTTGAGGCAAGATTTTAAAAATATCTTAGCAATCAATTCTACTCATCATTCATTTTGTATTTTCTGCCTTAGAAAGATGTGCTGCACCTCCATCACCACCAACATATTCACTTAGATTTTCTTTTAGTTTCTTATGGTTTGGCAGTCTATATTTACTTTCTAGTCTATTTTTTCACATTCAGAAATACTGATGTTATGATAAAATGTAACATTATTTAGATATTTAAGATTTAAATATTGATTGTTAACATAGATACAACTAATTAGGGTATAGATTCTTGAATCATAACTTATGTAGTAGTCTTTGGACTACCGTACATTTTCTTCTTGGATTTAGCATTTATAAGAAGTATGCAATTAACTTGACTAATTAATCTTGTTTATCAACCTGGATGTAAAATTTTTATTTCCTGTTTTTGAAATAACAGTAAGAGACAGAAAGACAGGGTAAATCAGATTATATTCTCTTTCATATATTTTGGCTTTCTACATGGTGAGAACATTTGATCTGAAATCTCAGATATTTCAACCCTCACAATTGTTTCTGTAATGTATCTTGAGTTGAGTTGTAAATAAGGTAAGACTAGGATCCAGACTTTTTAAGACAATTATTTGAAGAGGATGAAAGCAACATATAGTAGACACTATCCATGTTCACTAGTGATGAAATAGATATAAAAACATACTGAGACCAAGTATTTCCTCTACTATTGCTGTAATCCCAGCTTCACTGACTAACTTTAAAAATATGAATTGAATTCCTACCGTATTTTTTTTTTTTTGTACCGGGGATCGAACTTGGGTCCTTGCGTTTGCTCAGCAGGCAGCAAAACCACTGAGCTAAATCCCTGGCCCTCCGTATGCTTTTAATAGGGTATGATACCTGCTGTCAAGGATTTACAGTTTGGTCAGAAAATGAGACATGTAAACACATTACATTATATGAGACATGTAAACACATTACATTATATATAAAATGAGACATGTAAACACATTACATCATGTACATTATATGCCTTTGGTACCACCAACGGCATCAGAGACATATGACAGTAGAGGGTTCGGGACCTCCTACTGCCAGAACAGAAATATCTTTGGCTCTATACAATTGTGTGTTGTGCTACCCAACTCATTTATTCATTCATGCAGCATATGGTATTTAGGAAATGTCATGGCAAACTTACATCAGAAGTCATAAGGGACTTACTTCTTCCCCTTTCTCTTGTCTAAATTGTTTTTGTTTCCTTTCTTCTAAATTGTATTTCAAATATGGCCTTTGTTACTTTATGTGATTTTGGTAATTTTTTCTCTTGATCTGAGAAAAGCAAAGCATAAGCTTAATAATTTAGGTAGATGAAACAAAATATTTTCTACTATTTTAACCTAAAATTTGTGGGAGAATTATCTTATTTGTGAATTAAAATTAATTCAGAGCAAAAGCAAGCTAGAAAAGAAACATAGGGTGTAAGAGCTTAGAAACTATTATTTTATTAATTTTCTCAATTAAATTTTGAGTGGCTACACTTCATAAGCTTGTGAAATTCCCAGAGTGTGAAAGCAACAGAGGAACTGTGCAGTGTTTTCTCTTCCTGCATTTAGGCCCCAGTCTCTCTCCTCCTTCTCCTCCTGCTCCACTGAGGTCAGCTCCCTCGTATACTTTTTTCTTATTTCTTACTTATTTTCCCAAACATTACCTACAGTTTTTATAGTCCCTCTGGTAAGACTTCTCAGATTACCCAGTTTTAGGCTGCTCCTGGATTACCACTGGGACTGAACATACTATCTAAATTATATTTTGACAAAATCTCTGACTGTGGACTGTCTAAAGTATAATTTGAGCAAACCTGAAATTTAAAAAGCTCTATTTCTTGGTTTTAAAGGGTAAAGAATAGATTAATTATAAGACAGAAATTCTATTACCTTAGAATTTTGTCTCATTATAAATTCATGTACCAGAGTTTATATTTTAACTTCACTTTAATTTGAAGTAAACTTTAATTATTTGTAAACCATGCTGGGAATGTCATGAAATATAAATGTAAAATATTATATCACACTATGCTAATATTTATAGCTACAACTTACCCATATCAAAATGTCTGGCACCAATCAATATTTATTAAATGTATGAATTGTACAAAAGTACATACAGTAACTTAAATTAAGTGAATATATTTACAAAATTTAAAAATCCTCCAAAAATTAAATTTCATAAGAGAATTGAAAGTGAACATGATTTTTAAAATAGACTGCCTTCTACTTGCAAATTATCATTAGTCCCTGGCCTGAGAAGTAAAAAGAAAATAGCTGAGTAGGGAAAGAAGTAATTATAGAATAGCCCCATAAACTTCTATGATAGTCATTCCTCTGACTTATCACAAACAGATTCAGAACAATCTGGCTGCAAAAAAGTTAGTACATTACTGCCTTTTAAAGTGGTATCAAGAATTGACATTTAAATCAAAAATTTAGCTGATAATCTTAAAAAATATTAGGCAAATTGAGTGGTTTTATTGACTCTAATTCAATACTTTCTTACGTGATTAATATTTTTTAATTCTAAGTTTCCTCTTGTGTCATTTATAAGATACTATGAGTATCATTGTTCCCTGGTCTTCTCAACTGCAGAGAAGCTGCATTTGGGAGGACTAATTAGAAACTAGGCTGCTGGCCCCACATGGCCTGGCCCTGAACCCTTTCTCTCGTTTAAGCCTTCTATTATAAGCAAGAACAAATGGGGCATTATTGGAGATGAATTAGCACAGCAATCACTTCTAAGAAAGATCACATGTGTATTGAATGCTTGTGAAGTACCAGGCACTGTTTGAAGTGGTTTTCCCAAACGTGACACATTAAATTCTCAGATCCTACATGGCACAGAGAAGGTGAGCCACGTTCCTGTCACCAGGCAACAATTTAAGATTTCTTGACTATCACCTAGCCTTGAAAAAAGGTGTATTAGCTTTTTATCCCTGTGACAAAATACATGAGGATGACAACTTAAAAGAGGAAAGTTTTGTTTTGGCTTAGGGTTTCAGAGGTTTCAGTTCATGATCAGCTGACTCCACAGTTTTAGGCCTGTGATAAGGAGGAAACATGATGGTGGAGGGGAACTGCTCACCTCACAACAGCCAGGAAGCAGAGAGAAAGCGGACAGCTGTGGTGGTGGGCTTCCTCCTTCTGTCTTTTGTTTCATCCAGGTGCTGCTCACATTCAAGGTAGGTCAGCCCCTCAGTTTGCTGTCCACTTGCTGGTCACCTCTGGAACATCCTCACAGACATACGCAGATGCACCTAGCAGTGTGCTTTACTAATTTCACAAGTGCTTCTCAATCCAATCAAGTTGATGACCAAGAGTAACTGTCATACAAGTCGATCATTAGGGAAAAAAATCTTATGAGTTACCTTGATTTAGTTTTTCTCAGATAACCACAATTTGAGGGGAAGATGCTGGAGCCCTCAACTTACATGATGTTTCCTGCTTATACCATCAAAAAGCACTTTGGCTTTTCAAAGTGCTCTTGCATGTATCTAAGACAGTGTTGTCTTAGGTCAACATGCGGTAGTACCTGAAGCTACACAGGATCGAACCCAGGGCCTTGCACGTGCTAAGCAATGCACTACCACAAAGCTGCACCTCAGCCCTGTAACATGACCTTTGATTTTCAGAATGTGTGCAGTGTTTTGAAAAGTGAGGTCATCTGGGGAGAGCCTGTATGGGGCACAGCAGCAGAACTCTCAAATCACAGCAAAGAGGGGGAAAATGTTGCTTCAGCAAATGCCGCTAGGACAATGTTAATTGATTATCTTGAGTGGTAAATTAACATCCAAACACAACAATTATTATGTCAACTTAAACCTTTTCCAGTTCTCAGTATATATTCTTACTTAAATAAGAGCCTCCATTATTATTACTATAATCTCCCTGTTACTCATATATGGCCATACAAGAAAGAAGATAAATGATAATAACCTTTAGTCTTTTATGAATGTTCTGTGACCTTTAAGTTGCAGACACTTGGGCCACACATAAATTGCCAACAAGCCAAGCTGACATGGTGACAAAGTTAAGCTGTAAAAATGGCCAATTTTTTTTTTTTTGGTACTGGGGATAGAACTCAGAACCCTGTGCTTGCAAGGCAGGCACAGCACCACTGAGCTAAATCCGCAGCCCCAACAAGGCCAATTTTAAGGGCACCCTCATGAGTGGACCAGCTGGTCAAGAAAGACGATGGAGAAGCTATGAATACTGATGTGCCATTAAGGATTTACACCTCTAAGTGTGCACACCACAAGCAGCACGGACATAGTTTGGTTTAAGAGACGTCAGAGGCATCCTTGCTTGCAAATATGTCTCTACTAGTCAGCTCAGTAACTGAAAATCTGACTTTCTTTGGGTGGAAACATCTTTGAAATACTTTAAACAATAAACTTTACATAAGACAGTTTTTTTTAACTTGACAGCATCCTTTGATATTATTTGAGTTTATTTATCCATTCATTAAGTGTTTAGTGAGGCACCTACCATGTGCTTAGCATTGAAAATAAAAGAGATACAGCTATACTCGCCTCCTTCAGTCAGCTCTCAGTCTACTTCAAACATGGAAATACCCATAAACATCAGTCAAGGGTAAGGAAGTTCCAGAGCCTGCAATATTGATCATGCCCCAAAACATGCTGTAAGCAGTGGAGGCTGCAAAGAGTTCAATCCCTCAATTGGCTTGCTTTAAGAAGCGAGTCGGACTAAAGCTACGTGACCCACAGAAGTATCTCACGAGCATTGCGGGAGCATGCAGGGTAGCATGACCTCCCTGCTAATGGCCACAGTCGAGACCAGAACAATGGCCTGTGAAGCTGTGCGGCTAATATGAGATGACATCCACAGCTGAGGTCAGAGTGATCGCACCCAAATTCCATTCCTACAATTAGTGCCTTCGTTGCTTGAAGGACAATGCTCTAATTACTAACATATATTTTGTCTATCTTGCTTCTAATTTGAAAATGCGTTGACTTCTCTTTAAAGCCTTGCTTGCATTAGTTTCCATGGTAATTTCACATACTGCACCTTTACCCTGATTGATGAATAATAAAATTTGGTGGAAGAGATGGGGCAGTGCCAAGATCTGGCAGTATGTAGGAAGTGGTTTTATTATAGTTACCCAGAATTTCTTTGTCACCAATATAACAAGTACAAAATAACTCTACTTTATTCTACATGAGATTCTCTTCATCTTCCAGGTGTTGCTAGCAAAATTGGCCATTTTTATTTTTTTCCTATCATTGGTAAATAATATCATCAACATAGTTTTTTAGAACAAAAAAATGTCAAAGTTATTCTCTCTTCATGGAAAATCAGCCACTTCTCTGCCTTCGTTTTTTTTTTTTGGCTCTGCTGTCTCTTTGATCAGGACTGTCCTTATCCTCATTATCTGTGTCCTTCAGAAACTAGCTGCAATGCCACACTCTCAATGACATCTTCCCCATTTTTTCCTTGATTGGAAAGAACAATTCATTTTTAGGGCCTTCCACAAGACTGCCTAAACATTGTCTGGGCTTCATACTTTATTCTGCACTGCATTTTCTAAAGAATTTTTTGAAGAATACTAATCCTTTAAAAGCATCCATAGTAAACTGTTCTTACATGATGTTAGTTTAAAGAATTTTTCCTACTGTTGTCTTTAAGAATCTCCTGATTTACATTAACATATTAAAGTTTCTGAAATAACATATTATAGTATAGCTTTAACTTCCCTTGTTTTACCATTTTTCTTATCTTGCAGAACACTTTTGCCCTGTGCAATATCTGCTTTCCTACTGTCATATTTGTTAGTACCCTACATGTTGTTTTATGCCTTGTTTCTTGACAATTTTTTGTTTTTGGTACAGGGATCAAACTAGGGTCCTTGCATTTGCAAGGCAGGCAGCCTTGCACTGAGCTAAATCCCTGGTCCGTCTTAACAATTTTTTGATGTGCTGTACCTTCAGATACATCTCAAGCAACATTTTGAAGATGTTTTCTTCTAGATAACTCTACTAGAACTTTAACCAGGCCTCTGGGAACTAAAAGATGTAAATTATGAAACTATTACCAGAAGGAACTGACTGAGAAATTAAAATTACGGGAGGTCACTATTAGTGGAAGAATGAATAAACTACATCACAGCATTTTAAAATGGAACAATTATAAATGTGGGAAATATTATCACTGGCTTATTGACAGAAGACATAAAAATGATAAGAAGCCAAATATTCAAATTAGTTATATTTTTAGCTTTAGTTCTGTTGAATCGAGCACCAAGGAGTCAGCCCAGTCAGACAAGGAACCAGCTGCTGACAGGTGTGGAATTCATTTAACAGCTTGTAATAACGTGCATGTCACCATGAGTTGGGTGACTCTCATGCAGTGCATGTAGGCATGATATAAGAATTTAATCTGTTGTTACATGAGTCTACGTGTGCTTATCTACCTCCTAAAATAGCGAAGAGGCATTATTTTTTCTTCCCAAGTTAATTAATATACCCAGTGATCACTTGGTCTGATCATTGTTCCTTAGGGCATCCCTCAGAAGTACCATGTGCAGAAACTGGGAAACACTGTTGTCTGTTTGGTGTCATCAAAAGCGTTTCATTTGGAAACAGTAATAATCAAACAGCTCTAGTGGCTTTATCCAAAAACTGAGCTCATATAAATGTTACAACTTATTTTATTATATGAAATATCTTCTGCAGAACATTAGTGTCAGCTGCATCATGCACACACTTTGGCTTTACCACTTCGGGATGAACGGTACTTTCATTGTTTATATGGAGACATATTGTTTGTTATTTTGATCATTTGTGTTCATCATCTTATATTCTAAGCCATAAAAATAAACTAATTTTGGTATGATTTCCTTCATATCTGTTTTAGCCTCCAGCGTAAATTCTGTAAGTGAAATATGATTTATTAATATTAGAAAAAAGTAACATCTGGGACTAAAACCACAGAATTATAAGAAGGAAAAACTGATTTATATACATTGAAAAGGTCATTTCCTCACAACTGAGGAAGTCTTTCATCCTGAAGCTATTGGTTGGACAGCCAGATCATTTATGTTATCATATTTTTTTCTGATTTAGCATACTGTAATTGCAAGCCAAAAAATGAATTCCAAGGGAAGTATCACTTACCAAACTTCTTTTTCCTTCAACTATTATGTAAGAAATGGGTTAAATCCTAATTAAAATCATAAAAGCTACAGAGGTGTGGTCCATATCAGATCCTGAATGTTGCCTTGGCACAGGAGTAGATATAATAAAGTGATTGAAAGGATCTAACTTTGATAATTCTTGATTCATGAACAAATTTAAGCACCTTCCCTTTTGGGCTGTTTTGTTATATTTCTAAAGGTTTTGTTACAAGTCATTAACTTAATCATATTTAAAGATTTCTGAAAAGGGTTTCCAATTTTATTTTTCTTTTAAAGAGGTGTATTTTTAGGCTATTTGGGGATTTAAAGAAGGATTGAGACCAAAATACAGGAAATTCTTTCATGCTTTCCCACTCTCAACACAGAATTCCCTTCAGTCCCTTTTTCACTTAATTCCTACAATTTCTTACATTATTAACATCTTGAAGTAGTGGGACACTTGCTATAATTTATTGAGCCAGTACTGACACATTATTATTAACCAAGATCCACAGTTTATATTAGAGTTGGATCTTTGTGTTCACCTATTTATAGACATAAAACCATACAGAAAAGTCTCACTGCTCTAAACTTTCGTGTGCATCACTGGTTCATCCCTTCCCACCCTCTGCCCTCCCAAGTCCAAACTCCTTGCAATCACTGATCGTTTTGCTGTCTTTCTATTTTGTCTGTCTCAGAGTGTGATGTAGATGGCATCATGCCCACTCACACACACTGTGATGAAGCAATACCATTTAGACTTCTTGCCTGCATTTTTATGCCTCGATAGCACCCTTCCTCCCTTTCATCTAGTCTTTCTTTCTCTCTCTCTTTCCCCCTCCCCCCTTTCTTTCTTTCTTTCTTTCTTTCTTTCTTTCTTTCTTTCTTTCTTTCTTTCTTTCTTTCTTTCTTTCTTTCCCTCTCTTTGGAGCTTCCTCCCTTTGACCCTCCCTCCCTCCCTGCCTTTTCCTTCTCTCTCTCTCTCTCTCTCTCTCTCCCCCACCCTGCCCACTCTCACTCTTAGAAGACTAAACTTAGGGCTTCTGCACTAAGCTACATACTCAGCCCATTCTAAATTATTTTTTATTTTGATACATGTCTCACTAAGTAGCTAAGTTGTTCAGGCTGGGCTCAAATTCATGATCCTCCTGCTTCATTCTCCCAGAGTACTGGGATTACAGGCACGAGCCACCACATCCAGCTGATACTTTCTTTCTTTTTATCACTGAATAATATTCTATTGTGTGTATATATATATATTTGTTTATACAATCACCTATTGAAGGGCATCTTGGTTACTGCCAGCTTTTGACAATCATCTGTAAAGATACTATAATCCTTCATGTGCAGGTTTTTGTGTGGACATATATTTTCAACTCATTTGACTAAATACTTAAGTGCACAATTACTGAATTGTATGGTAACACTATGCTTAGAGTCATAACCTTCCAAATTATCTTCCAGAATTTCTGTACATATAAATGCCATATATATACACACATATATTTACAATATATATGATAGAACATATTGATATATATGGTATATATATATTATATTAATTCTTGTTTCTCTAGAGAGCACTGACTGATACACATGAGATGCATGTATAACAAAAGAAAAATAATCTAAGTAATGTAAATTTTCACCTCAGGAAAGCAAGGGGGAAAAAGACCATTTTAAATCCAAAGTAAACAGGAAAAAATGAAATAATAAACATTAGAACCCAACTCAATGAAATTAAAAATGGGAAAAGATAAGCTTACAATTGTTGTCTGCAGAGTCAGGTGCAGAAGAGTGCAGAAGGGCTGTGTGGATGCTGGAGATCCAAAGGATCCAGTAAAAAGTCCAAGGCCTGGAGTTTATTGTAGAGTCCAGTGTGAGTCCATATCAGGAGGTTGAAGGATCAGCACTGGAAGACTGAAGAGTTTGTGCTGGAAGCCAGGAGACAGATGTCAAAGGTAAAGGCAAAGACTGGAGCTCCTCCAAAGAAACAGAAGTGAGTCTTCCTTCTCCTTTCCTTTTTAAAATTCCATTCAGGCTATAAGCTTATTGGTTGGTGCCATTCACACTCAGTGTGGGTCTTCATTTTCAGTAAATCCATACAGTTACACCCAGAATGATACTAAGCCAATCAGTAAGGTGCTTCTTACTCACGTTGACACAATAGTTAACTATAACACAATGTTATAAATATCTCTCAAAGCATACCTTTCACTGCATTCTACAAATGTCATAAGTTGTATTTTCATTTTCATTTAGTTCAAAATATTTAAAAATGTCTTTTAAGACTTCTTTGACCCACTTGTTATTTATTCTTTAATTTGTGTGTGTGTGTGTGTGTGTGTGTGTGTGTGTGTATGTGTGGTAGGGAGGAACCAAACCTTTCTGCATACCAAGTGAGTGTTGTACCAGTGAAATACACTCCCAGAACTCCTGTGTATTATTTAAATGTGTTCTTTAAATGTTTGGAAATTTCTAGCAATCTTCCTGGCTTCTAGTTTAACTCTGTTGTGGTCTGAGATAATTCTTTGCATTATTTCTATTCTTTTAAATGTATTAAATTATGGACTGGGGATTTAGCTCAGTGGTTCTGGAGCCTGTCTCACAAGCACAAGTTCCTGAGTTTGATCCCCAGTACCAAAAAAAAAAAGATTTGTTAAATTTGTTAAATTATGATTTAGGGCCTAAGATGTGGTAGGTATTGCTGAATATTCAGGGTGAATTTCAGAAGAATATAGATTCCCTTAATGATTTTGCCAGTGTCAGTCAGAGCTAGGTGATTCTGGGGCTGTTCAGCTCAACTACATCCTTACTGATTTTCTGCAGGATGACTCTGTTAATTAGAAAGAAGGGTTTTGAAATCTCTAGCTATAATAGTGGATTTTAAAATTTCTCTCTGTAGTTTTATTCCTTCTGGCATCACATGTTTTGACGCTCTGTTGTTAGATGTATACGTATCCAGGGTTGTTGGACCTTGTGGAACTAATCCTTTTATCGTTATGCAACCCTCTCCATCCCTGATAATTTTAGTAAAATGTCTGCTCTGTTTGAAATTGATAAAGCTATTCTAGCTTATTTTTTATTAGGTCTATCAAGGTATATCTCTCTCCATTCCTTTAATATTTCATGCTACACTTTACACAATTTAAATGATTAGATGAGATCCGGCGTTTTCAGGGTGGTATGGCTGTGGACACAACTTAAATGATTTGTTCTTACATTTAAATAAATTTATAATAGACAACATATATTTGATACTTTTTAAATCCACTTTGAAAATTCTAATATTTTAATTGGTGGATTTAGGCTACTCATATTTAAAGTGATTATTAGCATAATCACTTTAAATTACATAAATACTATATTTGCAATTGTTTTCTATTTGTTGTTCATTTTGTGCCTTTTCTCTTCTTCTTTTCCTTTTCCTGACTTGGCTGGTTTTCATTACATCTTTTATGATTTCATTTGCTCCTCTCTTAGCATATCAAGTATAATTTAAAAACCTTTTGAAGTAGTTACCCTGGAATTTGGAATATACATTTGCAACTAGTCTAAATGTGTTTTCAAATCACATCATATCCATAAATGGGAAGTGTCTTGGTCACTTTTCTCATCACTGAGACACAATACTCAACACCTGCCACTGTAAGGAGCAAAGGGTTATTTTGGCTCGCAGTTTGCAGAGGTTTCAGCGGATAGTTGGCTGGCTCCAAGGCAGGGCGGTAAGGCAGAGGGGCGTGGCAGAGGAGAAACAGTCCATGGCATAGTGGCAGGAAACAGAGAAAGAGATCAAGGAGAGAGGGAGATATACCCTTCCAGGCCACACCCCCAGTGACCCACCTCCTACAACTAGACTTTACCTGCCAGGGTCACATTCAGCTATACACTAACTCACCAGTGGGCTAATCCATTGATCAGTATCACACCCCTCATGACCTGATCACCTCCCAAAAGCCCCACGGGTGAGTGCATAGGGTTCTGGGGTGGGGGGGCACATCTAGACATAAACCATAACAGGAAGTGTAAATGCCTTATAACAGAGTGTTTTTAATTCCTTGCTTCATCTTTTATAACATTTGTCATTCATTTTATCTATTAATAAGCTATAACAATCCAATAAAATGTTGCCAATATTGCTTTGAACAGTTATGTGATAGGCCAATATAAAAAATAAAATATTTTATTTAACCTTCTTTTATACCTTTTCTTATGTGCTTCCTTTATGTGTATTCAAGTTTCTGGCCTACATAATTGTTCTTCTAATTGAGGAATTTATTTTGATATTTCTTCCAAGATAGTTCTACTGACAACAAATTGTCTCAGTGCTTTTTTGTTTTGTTTTGTTTGTTTTTATGTTTGTTTGTTTTCTGTGTTTTGTTGTATGAGAAACTTTCTCTTCCCTTTTGAAGATTAATTTTGCTAGATACAGAAATTCAGGCTGATGGGTTTTAACTTGACAGACTTTTCTTTTTTTCTGATACCTAGGATGGAACTCAGGACCTTACACACTTGAGGCAGACGCAGCACCACTGAGCTAAATCCCCGGCCCACACCAGCTCTTCTTGCTACCACAGTTTCTGACGAGAACTCCAATGTAATTCTTATCTTGTTTTTCTCTTGCTCTCTCTGGCTTCTGCAAAGATTTTCTATTTGTTTTTGATTTTCTGTTGTTTGGATATGGTAGCCCTACATGTAGTTTTTTTGGGGTTTTTTTAATCCTGCCTGCTGATTTCTAGCTTCCTGGATAGGTGTTTTGGTGTTCATCATTAATTTTGGAAAATCTTACCCATCAAACTTCAAAGTTGCTTCTACTATTTTTTTTCCTTTCTTTGTGGTATCTCATTGTTCACAGTTGCACCTTTTACAGATGTCTTACAGTTCTTAGATATTTTGCTCCATTTTTTAAAATCCCCTTTCTCATTGCATTTAAATTTGGGAACTTTTTATTAACATATCATCAAATATACCGATTCTTTCCTTGGAATTATCCAGTCCACTGATAGTCCATCAAAGGCATTTCATGTCTGTCACAGTGCTTTTTATTTCTCTCTCTCTCTCTCTTTTTTTTTGCGTAGTTTTTTAGTATTTCCATGTCTCTGTTGACATTGCTTATCAGTTCTTTGATGTTGTCTGCTTTTTCTAGTAAGGCTTACTAGAGACTGAATGTTTACGTCCCTCATTCATTAAACTCATGTGTTGAATCACTAATCCCCAATGTGATAGTATACGGAAGTGGCCTTTGGTAGGTAATTAAGTCATAATTCCTCACAAATGGAATTAGTGTCCTTAAAAGCAGAGTCCTAAAATAGATCTTTTCTTCACCCTCTCCCTTCTCTTCTCACTCCTTTATGAGGATAGAGAAAAAATTCATCCATAAATTATGAAGAGAGCCCTCAAAAGTAATGCAATCATGTTGGGGTCCTGTTACATACTTCTGGCCTCCAGAACTTTAAGAAATAAATTTCTTTTGCTTTGGCCACCTTATCTATGGTCATTATTACAGCTAGAACTAAGGGACTGGCCTTAGCATATTCATAATAGTTACTTTAACATTTCATTTTAGATCCTAGTTCCAAATATCTGAGGCTGGTTCTGATGCTTGCTTTATTTCCTCAGATGGTAGTTTTTCTTTAGTGTGCCTTGTAATTTTCTGTTAAAATCTAAAATGATATTTAATGGTACCTCAGTCCACAAACCTAACTCTTTCTATGATCCTGGTTACAGAATTCATTCTATGTATATTCTTGCAATTTGGTTGCAACCAGAATCATGGAACTAATTGTGTGGCCAAAAGAGTGGAAAGAATTAAGTACAGGAACCAAGGTATCACTGTTCTAGTTAAATAAAACAAAACAGGCTATATTTACTCTTCGTTGAAACTTCAGGTATGAGAGCCTGAGACTTCTCCTAGTGCTCTTGTCTTCTGTTGTCTTTGAGTTTCTGAAGTTGTGTCTGTGTCTGAGACACATAGTACAATTGGTCAGTTATCTTTGAAGGTTTCCCACTACCGACTGACGCCACTGGAGGCTCTGGTTTTTGGTCAGCTATGATTCTTCCACCTCCCAGTTTTCCGAGTGGTTGGCCCTTTCACTTTAGTTCTGGGGGTCAGGGATCTGATAACAGGTATTGATTTTCAGTGGTCAGCTTTGATGGGTGGAGTGAGAACCTGAGTGGCAATTCTCAAGCTCATTGCATATCAAACGGAGATCAGACATCTCTCAGTTGTGCTTTTGATTTGCATGTTTTGTGAAATAGAACTTCAAAGTCTTGAAAACTATTGCCCTAGACTTTGAATTTACTATTTTTCCTGGATTTTCCTATTAGAATTTCTTACTGCCTCAGTCTTATAGAATATTTATAACATTTTAGAATGTCTTTCCATAGTTGCAGATATTTATACACAATTAGGCAACATGTATTATTAACCTACCATTGTTGATATATACACCCATGTCACTTTTCACAAGTAATTTTCTGCACAAGAAGCTTTACATGCTAACTTCTGTTTTCAATTATGATAAAACAGTTTATATTTATTATTACAAACTACCATAAAAATTTAAAGGAAAACTTTCTACGAAAACTAGGATTTAGGGTACCAGATTGATGTGCAGAAGATAAAAAGGGCAGGAACAGACAAGAACACAAAGGTCTACTAGGTACATAATTAGACCCCTGAGGAAGGAAGAGAAACTGAAACAAAACTAATACTTAAGAGAGAATGGCTGGAGACTTTAAAAACTTGGGGAAAAAAAATTCAAATAACAGAGTTAAGTTCTACAGATACAACACAGAGCTAGATAAGTGGAAAAAAGAAGCTAGATAGATGGAAAGAAAAATCTCTCCTAGCCCATCATTGTGCAACTTCTAAGAGACTAAATCACAGGTATTATTTAATGACAGTGACAGAAAATAGGCATATTATCTTCAAAGACTACAGTAAGATTAGACACCATTTTTCCAATAAAATAAAGGAAGCAAAAAGAAAGCAGAATGGTCATCTTTCAAGTGTTGAAAAACAGTTGGATGCCGTGGATTTAGCTCAGTGGTTTCACCACCTGCTGTGCAAGCACAAGGACTGGAGTTCGATCCCCGGTACCAAAAAAAAAAAAAAAGAAAACAGTTAGAAACCTAGAATTTCTTATCTAGTGAAACATCCTTTCAAAATGAAGGAGAGGGCTGGGGATTTAGCTCAGTGGTTCTGGCACCTGCTTTGGAAGCCCAAAGTCCTGAGTTCGATCCCCAGTACCAAAAAAAAAAAAAAGGGGGGGGGAAATAGGAAATTTCAAATCAACATCAATAACAGTTGAGTTACTCTCCAGGAGAATGGCACTTGAAATGTGAAAAGAGTTCTTGAATTAGAAGAAAAATTATACTGCATGGAGGCATAGTAATGCAGGAAGGAATCAAAGACCACCTAAAATACAAATGTGTGATTAAGTAAAAAGGCATATTGCCTATTTAAAGCAATGCTAATAATATTTTATAAGATTCAAAATATATATACATTTAGAGTACCTGTTAACAGTACCACAAAAGGAATAAAGAAATAAATGGAATCTAAATGTTTAAAAGTTCTTGCATTGTCTGTTTGTAAAAGTAATTAAGTAAATGTTAATAGGATATTAATAAATATTAAATATTTCAAAGATACAGATTATAATCTCTCTCCAGTAGACCTCTAAAAGAATAATAGAAGTATGTAGAAATAAGCTAATTACATGGGAGAAATTGAGTAACAGAAAATTAACCCAAAAGAATGTAAGAAAGGAAAAGAAGATAGAAGAGATCCAGCCTGCACCAGGCACATCCTCGGGACAAGGTTCCCGGGTGGCTGGGAGCCCCGCCCCATTCAGCCTGCGCCCACGGTGGTGATCCACTTAGCCACGCGGGTGCCTGCAGGACACCCCCCACCTTCCACC
>NW_004624735.1:2534783-2580411 GCF_000247695.1 Heterocephalus glaber | reverse complement strand
CATTTATGGCTAAATGGATGCATATTGAGGCCATACTCTTAAGTGAAATAAATAGGACACACGTGTGTAAATACCGAATAGTTTCTCTAGTGTGAGAAACTGAAAGTGTAAACAAGGGTTAAAATGATTGAAATGAATAATTGATCATTTGAAATAAGAAGAAAGGTCCAAAGGGGAATAGTGGTGGGAGGAGAAGGGGAAAGGAAAGAAGGGAAAGGAAAAATTATGAGAAAAGAAAAAAAGTGGAAATGAAGTCTGTGTAAATAGGGAAAGGTGGAGGGGGTGAAGGGCACACAGGTAATGGGGAAAAAATAAGAACCAAGATCCATCATGTACAGGTACAAGCACCCAATGATAAATGTAAGCATATTGTAGACCTAAAATGTGCCAATAAAAGAACTTAAGAATAATAATAAAAAAGAAGATAGAAGAGTAGGGAAATAGAGATTAAACAGTAACACTGTAGGTGGATGCCCTTGTCTTAGTCCTTTCAAGCTGCTCTAATGCAGTACTATAATGCACGTATCCTATAAACAAAAGAAATTTCTTTCTCCTAGTTCAGGAGGCTGAAAAGTCCAAGACCATCGTGCCAGAAAATTAGGAGTCTGGAGAGGGCTCACTTTCTAGGTGACCACATTAATGCTGTAACCTCACAAGGAAGCTCTCTGGGGCCGCTTTCATAGGGGCATCCGTCTCCCGGGTGGGGCTCCACCGTCACGATTTAATTATCTCCCAAAGGCTCCATCACATACCATCACTACCTTAACGTATGGATTTTGAAGGGACACATTCAGATCACAGAGTTCCACCTCCGGCCTCTCCAAGTTCATATCATTCTCACCTGCAAACTGCATTCATTCCATTTCTGTATCCCTCCAAATCTGAAGTCATCCCAGCACCAACTCAAAAATCTACAGTCCAAAGTCTCCTCCAAGTATCATCTAAATTAGATATGAGTGAGACTAAAGGTACCATTCACGTTGAGGCAAACCGCACTCAAGCTGTGAAATCAAACACGTGCTACCAAAATACAAGGATGGGTCAAGCATAGGATAGACGTTTCTATTTCAAAAGAGAGAAATAGGAAAGAAGTAAAGAGAGATAGGTCCCAAGCATCTCTAAAATCCAACAGGACAAATAAGGTTAAATTTTAACCCTTGAGAATAAGTAACCCTTTTTGATTTGACGCTCTGTTGTTCACTATGACTGAGGGAAGATCCAGCCCTCCGGACGCAGGAGTGCAAGAGACCTGTTGCCGTGACTTTGGGAGGCACTACTTCCGTGGCATCTCTGTGCCTCAGCTGTGACCTGGTCCCCATTGCTGAAACCTCTCATTGGAGCTGCTACTGGTCTGGGGCCAAGGGAGTGGTCCCACGCCTACAGCTCTGCTGGGCATTGTCCCAACAGAGTCTCTCTCTGGTGGCGCTATGCTCAATTGGGCTTCTGCCCTCTGGACCTGTGATGTGGGGCAGCCCTGATGATTTCTGAATTACCTTATTCATGTTCTTGAACACTGGGCCCCGACTTCTCTTTAATTTTATTATCAGAGAACGTAGTTTGGCCACAACCTTGGTGTTCTCTCCTGAATAGGCCTTCTTATTCCTTTCAATGTGGATATGCCGGGAGTTTCCCAGATCTTTAAGTTCTTTCCATCTTTGAGTTTTCTCTCCATTCTTACATTTACAGTCAAGAGGAATTTGGCCTCTCCTTTGGCATTTTGTTTAGACATTTCCCCAGCTGAATATCCAATTTCATGGTTTGTAAGTTCTACTGTCTCAAATCGTGATTCAGACAAGTTCTTTGGGATTTTATAACAAAGAATGTCTTTCATTCAGTTTCTAATAACATGCTCCAGTAACAAGAGACCTCAGTAGAATGGCCTTTCCTAAGAAGACTGGGGTCTTCTCCCCAGTTCTGCTCTTTCCTTTCTGAGCTGTCACCACCATCATCTTTAAAGGTCCATTCATAACACTGTAGGCTTCTTCTAGAACACACTTAAAAATTCTTCAGGCCTCTTCCCATTACCCCATTACAAAGCCACTTTCTCATTTTTAGGTATTTGTTACAGCAGTACCACACATCTTGGTCCTAATGTTCTCTTTTAAGTGGTGCAGGCTGCTGTAAGATAGCACCAACTAAGTGGCTTATGAGCAACAGAAGTTGCTTTCTCACAGTTCTAGAGGCTGAGAAGTCAAAAAAAAGGTGACAAAAATTTGGAGCCTATTAAAGTCCTGCTTTCTAGACAATCACCACTATAACCTCACAAGATGGGAGAGGTAAGGGTATTTTCTAGAGCCTCTTTTGTAAAGGCACAAATACCAGTGAAAGGGGCCACTCTCATGGTCTAGTCACATCCCAAAGTTCCCATCACTAAATGTCATCCCACTGCAAATTAAGGTTTTTTTTCTTCTATTTTCACTTTTTAAGAAATAAATTCTATTTAATCCCATTCCCCCCTCAAGCCCCCTCCCCTCCCTATGTACAGAAGCTTTGTTTCCATTTTTTCCTTCTATTTTCACTTTTTTTCTTGTCCCTTCCTTCCTTTCTCCAGCCCTCCTCCCTTGTTCCCCTTTCCATTTGAAGTCTTAATAATTTATAATGGGATCATGTTCTTATAAACTTATTATAAACAGAAACTATTGTAAGTCCAAAATTTATGTAATACGTCTTAACTTACTGAGCATCATAGGTTAGCTGTTCAATATAGAACAGTGGTGTACAGGTTCTGTTGAATATGTATCATAAAGATTAAAAATCTCTAGTCAAACATTGCAAACCAGGGATTGTGCATGAATTTATGGAGGATACAAGCATTTAGACCATAATAACCCTAATATCTGTAACTTCATTAAATACACAATGAATTAAATTCTCCAATTCAGAGACAAATAGCATTAGACTGGATTAATAAAGCTTTATAGTGCCTACATAGGACATACTATAAAAATAAGAACACAGGAAGATTTAAAGTTAAAAAAGTAAAAATGATATACTCTGGTAATACTAAGGAAAGAGTGTAGCTATGATGATACCAGCAACAAGCAGTAACTGAATTAAGGAGCTTATATTGATGAAAGAATCTACTGGAAAATCTAACAATCTGAAACTGTGGGCACCTGATAAAATAGGATGAAATTAGGTAGTCAAAATTGAAAGAACTGAAAGTATAAATAGATAAATCCACAATTATTGATTGAGATTAGCACAGCTCTTTCAGCAAATAATAAAACAGGAAAAAATGTCATTAGTGAGAAGATTTGAACAACATAAGTAATAAATCTGGCTAGTTGACATATGTAGTGTTTTGCACATAACAAAATGCAGAGCCTACATTATTTTCCAGTATATTTGAAATAGAAAAATTTCTACTGGGAAGTAAGTTTCAACAAATTCTTGTGAATCAAAATTATATTCTGTGTGTTCTCTGTCCACTAAGCTGTGTTCTCTGTGACTAAGCTGAAAATGAGTAACCAAAAATAGAAAATCTCCAAATGTTTGAAGTTATCAACTACATGCACCTATATTCGACACATTCAATACATACATACACACAGGTCTATGTGAACGTATATACGGGTGCTTAATATAATCCTTTCTCATTTTTCTTAACACTGCATGGTGTTTCCTTACATCATGTTCCCAGGGACATGGTCTGTGAATTTCCTGTCATTTTCTTCACTCAAAGCATGAAACTGCAGAGGAAGTAAACTTACGTAGATCCTGTATTTTTTGTTTTTGTTTTTAAAGAGTTAAGGAAAGCATTTGTATTTCTGTTCCTCTAGACCTCTTCCCCTGGCTACTTGTGATGTTTTTCTCAGTATCTCAGACCCTCCCTTCTCAAATGCATCATAAAGGAACAGATGAACACTGTATTTGAGCTTTGCCTGCTTTTGGGGCAGGAAGTTTATTAGAGGGTAGGATCCAGAGTTTTATTTTACTGGCTCTCCCAAAGGGAAGTTGGGGGGAAATATGAATTAGAGAGAACCGATATTTAGTTTATTTCATTCAATCCTCAGAGTATCTGCGCGGTGTTTTCGATGATTCCCCCTTTCTGGAGAAAGCAACTGAGGTTCAGGGGGACAGTGATAATGGAGTCCCAGCCTCCGCTTGCTTCCCTTAGCAACCCCAGGCCTTGAGTACAGGAAGTTCTCATTAGTGGCAGAAGCAGGAATGTGTGTTTGAAAAGCAGGAGAACGTGTGGAACAATACACGACATTTTTGTGACATTCATGACAGTGCCCTGAACAGCCTTCAGAAGCCGTTTGTCCACATTAGTCAAGTCTACACCTATTTTTGGAAACAGGAAAGTATCCAGAATTGTCAGCCATTATTTGACACCAAGGATCTTCTGACCTTTAAAGACTGGAGTATTAGAAAACCAGTTATTTGCATTAAAAAAATTGTAATCACTTTCCCCTTCTGTGTAGCAATATGGTATGCATGTAATTTCAAATTCCAAATTACATTTGTCCATGTGGGGCACGGCGTTTGAGACAGGGCAAGGAAGTCTCAGCTGCATCATTCTCCTTTAAAAACAGAGCACCAACACCTTAACCTTGTTTTTCTTAAATTTAACTCCTAGCAGGGAAGCTTTTTATTATTTCAGATGGAATGACGTTGACTACTGCAAGGAAGAAAAGAACCCCTTATATTTTGATGGATGCTGCTTTCTGTTATCCAAGGCTGTTTTACTAGGAGCGGGGGCCAGTGGGGTCAGCGGAGAGCATCGCGGCTGCGCGGTCCCAGCACTTTCGGGCGGGCTGGAGGGACACGCGGAGGAGCTGGCTGCCGCCGCAGGGAGGAAACTGGGAGGAGGGCACCCAGCCCGCGGGCGCTGCATCCCATCCCAAAGCTGGCCTGCTCCTGTCCTCACCTCTCCGGGAAAGCAGACCCTTTCCAGAAGCCAGTCAGGTAAGCCAAAGATCGCTCTTGAGCTTGGTCTCACTGAGGGCGCAG
This sequence comes from Heterocephalus glaber, assembly GCF_000247695.1. The sequence continues at coordinate 2,575,455 of NW_004624735.1, read as the reverse complement.
GAACCCAGGGGGCTGAGTTTCTCTCTGTTGAATTCGGCGGGGGGACCCCAGCGTGCCAAGAGCGTTCTGAGCAGGGGAGATGGGCTTGTACGTTTCCGGTCAGGAGTGAGGACGGTTCTGTCCAGCACGGTGATGCATTGAACTGGTTGGAGAGAGATCTCAACAGGTAGCACAGAGCACTCGCGTGGGGCAGGGTTGTGGCGCTGCGCCGCCCCCGCCTGGGTACCTGGCTTCTCTCTAAAGCTGTTCTTCGAGGAGGAGCCTAACTTGTCTTTTCCACTCTGCTTTCCAGCCTCAGGAGTCCGCGGCTACAGTGGGCCGAGGGTGGCAGGAACGCCCCTCCCCGCGGAAAGCCAGAAAGGGGCTCCGCGCAGCAGCCTGAGCCCGCGCGCACGCGGGACTCGCACTCGGGTCCCCAGACCCTTGCCCTGGCCAAGATGCGCAACGCCTCTTTTGAGGAGCCCGGCCAGGCCAATGAGTCCTGCCGCGCTCTGGCGCTGGGCTGCTCCAACGTGTCGAGCCCGGAGCCGCTGCCGCTGCCGCAGGCTCTGGCCGTGGCCGTGCCGGTCGTCTACGCGGTGATCTGCGCGGTGGGACTGGCGGGCAATTCGGCCGTGCTGTACGTGCTGCTGCGGGCGCCGCGCATGAAGTCCGTCACCAACCTGTTCATTCTCAACCTGGCCATAGCCGACGAGCTCTTCACGCTCGTGCTGCCCATCAACATCGCCGACTTCCTGCTGAGGCGGTGGCCCTTCGGGGAGCTCATGTGCAAGCTCATCGTGGCCATCGACCAGTACAACACCTTCTCCAGCCTCTACTTCCTCACCGTCATGAGCGCCGACCGCTACCTGGTGGTGCTCGCCACGGCGGAGTCGCGCCGCGTGGCCGGCCGCACCTACAGCGCCGCGCGCGCCGTGAGCCTGGCCGTGTGGGGGCTCGTCACGCTCGTGGTGCTGCCCTTCGCGGTCTTCGCCAGGCTCGACGACGAGCACGGCCGGCGCCAGTGCGTGCTGGTCTTCCCGCAGCCCGAGGCCTTCTGGTGGCGGGCCAGCCGCCTCTACACCCTCGTGCTGGGCTTCGCCATCCCGGTGTCCACCATCTGCGTCCTGTACACCACCCTGCTGTGCCGTCTGCGGGCCATCCGGCTGGACAGCCACGCCAAGGTGCTGGACCGCGCCAAAAAGCGGGTGACCTTCCTGGTGGTGGCCATCCTGGCCGTGTGCCTCCTCTGCTGGACGCCCTACCACCTGAGCACCGTGGTGGCGCTCACCACCGACCTTCCGCAGACGCCTCTGGTCATTGCCATCTCCTACCTCATCACCAGCCTGAGCTACGCCAACAGCTGCCTCAACCCCTTTCTCTACGCCTTCTTGGACGACAGCTTCCGCAGGAGCCTCCGCCAGCTGATGAGCTGCCGCGCGGACGCCTGACTCCCCCGTGCCCAGCTTCTCCACCAGCCCTGCCCTCCACCGCTAGTTCAGGGGCGCCTGAGAGCTCCTCCGCCCGCGACAGGCAGCCTCGGCGTCCGGCGGAAACTTGCTAGGGACGCACGTTCTCCGGCCCCAGTCCAGACCTCCCGGCTAGGCTGCGCTGTGCCTGTGCCTGCTGTTTTCCTGTCCAGCCCTGGGCGTGCGCCCTTGTGTGGGCACAACTGAGGCTGAAAAGGCCATGCTGCCTGCTCCCTAAAGGAGAAGGGTAAGGGATGAGCCCTCGGCTTGGCCGAGGGACGAGTGAAGTAGAAGAGGGCAGTGTCCCCGGCTGCCTGCCCTGAGACCCTGCAGGCCGGGCAGTGGGCGACCCCGGGTTTAGGCGGAGCCCACCGCGGCCTCGAGGCACCAAGGAGAGAGGTCGCAGGCGCCCCCAGGCGCTGGCTCTGCGCTCGCTTCGGCGCTTCGCTCCTTTGCTTTTGGCGGTGGATCCCGGCGACTGGGGAAGAGGGTCGAAGCCCACCCAAGTCGTGCTCGCCTCTCCGAGGTTCCCTCTCACCCCCAGGCCCCACCCGGAAGTGCTCCGTGACTGTCATTTTGAGGGAACCTGCCTGCCCAGGTCGGAAAGCGACAGGAGCAGTTCGGGGGCAGTCAGGGCTCTGCTCCTGGGGCAAACGCAGCAACTCGAGGCGCGCGGCGCGGTTGTGCGGGGCGCGTTCTGCGGGCCTAGCAGAGGCCGGGAGTGGGGTGAAGGAAGCTGCAGCCCGGCGGTGGCCGCTCCCCGTCCCAAGGTCTTCATCTTTGCCTTTTGCCTTTTCGATTCCGATTCTTGATCCTACCTGCGAGCCTGCTTCGCGACTGCCCCTCTTCTGCAACCTTGCTGCCCAAACTCAGGAAGAGCCCGGGGCCGGGAGTTCTTGGCTTGGAGCGAGGTTCCGGCGCCCCCTTCAGGAGCCGGGTGCTCAGCTAAGGCCTGGCGCTGGGCTTTTGCCGGGGAGCTCACGAACCCTCCCTGGTCACGGCTGCTTAGGCAGAGCACGCCAGGTCCCACGTTCCCCGCGGCGGCCCCGGTTGGCTCACTCACAGACAGACGACGTGAGCAGTGCTTTGTAGTAACTGTGTGAGTACTGATTTTCAGGGCTTGAAACTGCATAAGTACTACTTGTGTCCTCATCTCACAATTTTTTTTTGAAGATGGAAAGAAGAAATGCGATCTACTCTCGTCTTTGTTTTCCTCGCTTCCTATACTTCTCAGACACTGCCTTAGGGAGAGGCAGGAAGCTGAAATGATCGAGAACCTCAGTTTTCCTTGGCTGATACCTTTCTACTTTTATTCCTTAGGCCCCAGGACGGAACGTGGCAGTAGTCCGTGCAATCTGGTAAATATCTGGTTCTGAACTCACCAGGGAGACCAGCCAGTATCTATTTTTACTTTATTTTTACTTATGAGAGACAAAATTGAATTAAGAAAGGATTGACAATTGGATTTCTCTGGTCATTTGTGATTTAAACCTCAGACATCAGGCCAGAATTAACTACGCTCTGATCATTGGTTTCAGTGCTTCAAAAGGTATTGTTCTTCAATATGAATTCTAAAAAGGAATGAACATTTATAAAAATGTTTGTTTCCTATGGTAGGATTCAATTTGTTATGTGTAAGAAAGAAAAGTTTTGTTTACCTAGTTTGTCATTTTAAATCAAGTTTTCAATTATTTAGTTTCAAAATACCTTTAAAAACATGTGGAGGAGAAATACTCTCCCTTAGTGTGGGGAATATAAGCCTTTCCTCTGAGTTTGGTGAATGAGAACTGGTTCTTAGCTCTCTAAGTCATTAGGATCATTGAGATTATTTATAGCTATTGGTTTAGAAAATATTAATTTAGGAACTTTCTGCCGTGGTGTAAATGGTAGTAAAATGTTTGAAACAAAGTTTTTCGTCTCTAATGCTTTTATTTTATTTATTTATTTTTTTAAGTAGGAAGATATTTATTTATTTATTTTTAAAGTTTTATTGATTTTTTTATTTTTGGTACTGGGGATCGAACTTGGGACCTTGCGCTTGCGAGGCAGGTGCCGGAACCACTGAGCTAAATTCCCAGCCCAGAAGATATTTATTGATAGGAAAACTCCTGAGGGGCAGAAGGGGTCCCAACTGGGTAGCCCTCTAATGCTTTTAAGTGATGACATTATGCCATTTGAACAGGTCTCTGCTTGCGGTCTTCAGAGGTCTCTTGGAATACCTGTCAATATCTCTCAAATTTCTAGGAAATAGCCTTCAAATTTTCCTTAAAACTCACAAAATTTGTTTATGAATCCTCTGTAAGTTTTCAAAATTAAAGCTTTGAGCTTAAAAGTAACTTTTAATTTATCCAAAGTGAAAGACAAAGACTGAAGTAGATACTTGACACAAACACAGCCAGATGTGAGCATCTCGATTCAGAGAATCTGTCTTCATGAACTCAGTGACTGGACACAGATTAGAAGGAGACTCAGTTGGTCTGTCTGCTGGATTATCTGTACCATTGATGGACATGAAGCTGTCTCAGAATCTATGGAGACTACTGTTGGAAAAAAAATTACAGGAACTGGTATCACTGTGTCATCTAGAGCAAGGAATAGGTTGGCAACCTAGTATGCATGTGGGATTAAATAGGACAGTTTCATTCTGGCATTCTAAGTCACTGTACAAACTGTTGCATAATTTCTAGGTGGTTATCTTTCATATGTGCATGTAGGAGGCCAGACTATATAGTCTTGAACTTCTTAGGTCTTCAGTAATAGGTAGAATAAATATGCAAATAAACCATGCAAAAGTAAAGTATATTTACATCATTATATTGAAAAGGCTTTAATTCTGTGTTGAATTCTTTCAGTCTTTGTGTATACTATATTGTTTGGTTTTACCACTTCTGATATGTAAAAATGTTCATTTAGTTTTACTTAATTTAGTACAGTTGTATAATGTGCTTATGCTTTTTCTTGTGAGATGCAGAAACTCTGTCAGTCCATTGCTGAAGAACTCGGTTTAAAATAAAACCTAAAACATTGTGTGTTATAAGTACATACTCTATTTCCTAAAAACATAAGATGTATAATTCAATCACCTTAGCATTTTTACATTAATAATTTTTAAGGACACTGCCTTCCCAGAAAAGTTATCTAATAAGTAGCAATGAATAAACAGAAGTATTTGACAGGACAAGATTAAGAATAAACTCACCCCCCTTTTAATTTGGTTGATTATGAAAATGATTCAATAGTTGACACATAGATAGTCCTGGTTAACACATAGATCCTAGAACTTAAGTTGGGCAGAGAAAGGATAATAAGCTTTTATCATACACTCACAAACTTCTTTTCTTGCATATGTGAGCAGCTATATGGAAGGTGAAGGAAAGAGAAATTGCTTAAATGATTAGGAAACATATAACACTCAGTTAGCAGAATGCATAAGCATAACCTAAATACCTGCAAGGTAGAGAATTTCATCTGAAAAACCCAGCACACGCACTGTGAATCTGCTTATCCTCAGTAACATGTTGGGAAAAGAGTACTAATATCAAACATGATCCATCATAGACAGTAATCATCTGTACTTATGCATGTTAAGAAAATGAGACAAATTTTGCTTATTATAGTCCTTTATTAGGACAGCTCCGAATCTGACACATTGGTCCTCATTTTACTACAAACACAATGAGATGTAAAGAAGTGGATCAGTTTAGCTAGGTGCACAGAGGCCAATCAAGACTAATCAGAGTCCCCATTCTAGGAATGTTTCATACAGTTTCAGCAGGGAGGGACTTGTTTGCACTGTGTCATTTGGAAATGATAATAGAAACCACTGATATCTTTGAAATGTTTAGTGGATTGAACAAGTTGTACATAATATTACATCATGAGAGATGAAGGGAGAGGTAGATTTAACAACAAAACCTGAGGACTAGGGAATGCGGCTCAACAGTAGAGTGCTTGTCTAGTGTATGTAAGGCCTTAGGTTTGATTGTCAGCACTGAAAGAGAGACACAGAGGGAGGAATGGAGGGATGGAGGGAAGGAGGGGGCAGAGAAGGAGAAGAGAAAGGGAAAAGGGGAGGAGAGAAGAGAAAAGAGAGATGCTGCAGTCTTAAACCTTTGCAAAGCATATGGAGTCATTAAAGGTTATATAAAAATAATTCCTAGCCCAGAGCTGGCCAAATTACTCAACTGCAAAGGCACCATGTGCATGGCAGTCTTTGAGCTTTCTGCACATGAAAATGTGTTCCAAATGCAGTCTTTATATGGAATAGAGTATAAATGGTACCCCTGTTTTATACAGAATAGAGTTTTGCAGTGATTGACACTCTGAATTTAGGGCAAGGTACCCAGATTGTTTTACCATACCCAATAAGGTTATATGACATCACTCCTTATACAAACTTTGCTTCAGTTTCCCTCCACTGACCCTGCAACTCCCTCTCCCAACTTCCATGGGCTCAGTGGCCGCTCTAGGGGTGCCTACTTTCTAGTTGGAGCCAGCCAACTATAGACTGAAATGTCTGGTATTTAAGACATTTGTGTTAGTGATGAGAAAGAATAACTATGACATAATCTAAAATATTAGGTTTCTCTGGTAACAAGCATTTTGATACTTGGAAATAGTTCATATATCTGTCAAGAAAACACAAACTGCCTGCAGCGGGAGAGAATCTCTGTACAATTCATCACTGCATCATCCCCAGGCTCAGCACAACTGATCTGATTCAGAAGATTGGATTTTTTCTTGTCTCATCACTGTTTATTTTACAGTAATAAACTAATACCATGCCAATAACAAATACCAATGTTTAAACTATCAAAATATTTTTAGGCTCCCAAGGAGTAAGTTTTTATTGATTGTAAGGTTTGTTTTTAATCATAAAGAATTATATCTTTATCCTCTTGCCATGCTTCGGAGTTCTTTTACCCCCATCACTAGTATATTGTTATAAATAACTTTCTCAAAATGAACACTGTCCTTGTGACTAATGCTTTATGTTTAGTGAGTGAAAAATAAAACTAATTTAATTAATTCTATTTGTTTTTCTTAGTAGGAAGACCCAAACTGATAAAATAAATCTACAGGAATTACTTATTTACTTTCTCTTATTTAAGGTATTTGTAAAAAGTGGACTTGCCTGCCACCTTAAGGATGGATTATGCAGAAAAATCAGGACTTGCAGCTGTAGCAATACTACCTTCAGCAAAATAAGACAACCATAGGATGGGGTTGGGGATTTAGCTCAGTGGCACAGCACTTGCCTCACAAGTGCAAGGTCCTGAGTTCTATTCCTGGTACTGAAAAAATTTTTTTTAAAAAAACCCATAGTATGCACTTATGGGAAAACCTCAAGAAAAAAAAATCTTGACTTTCTTTTTACTTCTGGGATTCTATCTTTTATAGGCTTTCTAATTATGATTTTAGTGCATAATATTTCATAGAGATTAAAAATGTGATAATGGGTCTTGCCATTTCTCTATTGCTATTCCTTTAGTATTCCTATTTTGAGTTTTTTCTTGTTAGTGCAGTGGGCATCTTTATGCATGTTTCTTTTTTAAAAAATCATTTTTTTAGGGTATGCCTAGAAGTGAATTTGTTCCTTCACCTTCTTATATCTAAACTTCCAAATCCTACACCTTCCCTTTCTTCCTCCTGTTATATGGAGGAGCTGTCTCCTCAACCTAACATTGGCTGCGATGCTCTCCATTCCATTTCACTTTTCTCAAAGACTTTTTGTTTTGTTTTGCTTTGCTTTGCTTTTATTATTCTTATTCTCATTAAAATTATACATATTCACCTCTACTTCATAATGATTCTGGCTGGCCATTCAAGCATTCTAATTATAGCTTTAAATAACAAAAAAGAGAAAAGCTTCCTCAAACTCTTCTTTTCAGATGAATGACAGCTAATAAATGTAGAAGAAATGACAGAACAAGAAAAATCACAATTTTGCAGTAAAAATAGCAGCACTTTGCAAATTCAAACAAGCCCTATCAAAGGCTGCCAAAACTATTCAGTGTAAAATTTACTGGGAACAAAGATTTTTCATATGGTGCCAAAATATCACCCAAAGATTGCTTGCTAAGTAACTGAAGAGTAAAGATATACTTTTATAAAATAGAAATCTGGCTGCCTTACAAAGTAACCCAATATGGTGTGAATAATGACAAGATCTCCTGGTATTAGGTACCATTGTGGCCCATGTACTATTATATATACAGCACTACTGTGGTGTGTTTTTGCCCAAGATGTTTAACCATTACCTAATCTAACATTTGACTAACTTTGGGTTAAAAGAGAAAACAGGAATAGGAGAATAGGAAAAATGATGCCATGTGGAAACAACCACACAAATCTAGAATGTGTGCTATTCTATATGACAATTGTTTTACTGTACTCTCCAAAGAGTCAATGTGACACACATATGCCCAAAAGAGATGAAGGAAATGATTAAAGTTAAAATAACAAAAAGTAACCATCAAAGGCACCAATAGATTTGGGTTTGAAATGCAAGCTCCAAGAGAGCTTTTAGAAACAATCACGGAACTTGGAGAATGGTTTGAATTTTAGAAATCATTGAGGAATTTTTCTTTTTGTTGTTCACAGTGTTGGTTTAACAATTCCATTTCCAAATGCAGCATTTTCTATCAGTTTTAAAGGCTATTTACAAAGTGTTACTCTGCCAGTATTTTTAAATGCATTCAGCACCTGTAAATATCTAGAAATAAGGGGTAGTTCATGTAGGAAGTTACCCTAGTATGTACACAGCACTGCCACATAACACTGCGCACCTGTAACAGTTGCTATCATTTGAAGTGTCTTTTCAACAGGACCCTCAAGGCCTTGAACCATTTCCTCCTCACCTTCTTTCTACCTTCAACCCAATGAACAAACACAGGCATTTGTAATACTCGGAGATGGTTGAACAAATTTGTATCCAAAAGTCACTTGCAGAGGACAAGCTTTCCTATGAGTTTCAACACAAAGTTTACAAAATGTGCTAATTTTGCTGGTTTCTTTGTTGTATGAGGGTCTGCTAGTTAATCTCGATTATTAACTTGATTGAATTAAGAGATACATAGTGAAGTAGTTGGACTATGAGAATGCAAACATCATCAAATGGTTTAATCAATAGGTTAATCTGTTGATGAGTTCATAGCTGAATGGGGCTCAGTTGGAGGAAGTAGGTCACTGGGAGCATAACTTTCAAGTGTATATCTTATCCCTAGTCCCTTCCTCTCTGGCTCTGTTACCCTTTCTGCCTCCTGACTGCCATGAAATGAGCAGCTCTCCTCTGCAATTCCCTGCCACCATGGTGTTTCTGCCTCACCAAAGGCCTGAAAGCAATAGAGTCAGCTATGCATAGACTGAAACCTCTAAAAGCATGAGCCAAGCATCTTTAAAATGTTTGCCCCTGTATTTGGACATTGTAGACAACTCTTTTACAGCGTAGAGAATAAATGTTGCAAAATTAGGACTCATTTGTTCATTATGTAGACTAATACACAGTAAAACAAAATGGACAAAACATACAGAAAAATGGCATCAGAACACTTCCAAGTATGAATGCACCTTTTGCAATTCCTTCCATCCCACCTTCTCCAAACCACCACATTAGGAGGACCATGTTGCTCATGAAGGTGGTTCAACAATTCCATTTCTAAAGAGATAATATTTCTCATGGTTTTTATCAAAAATATATTTACAAAGGGATACTTCACCATTTCTACATTTAACGTATGTTAGGCACTTCTAAATTTAACATCATTCTAGGCAGACTAGGTGTTTCAAGTAAAGACTTAATTTGTCCACTGTATACACAGTCCTCCTAAATGCACTTCATGTATGTAACAATAGTCATAATTCAAAAGTGTATTCAAAATATGGACTCTTCCCTTCACCACCGATGCAGTGGACTTAAGGCTCAGATTTTCAAAAGACAATCTCTCCTAGGAAATTTAATACAGCAAACCCTACATTTATCAGTTTGCTAGCTCTGCTTCTGTCACACACGGGCAGTTTTAACATCTAAGAAGACAAATATTATTAACTAGGAGGCACTTATCCTTTTCCTGTGAATTTTTGTACAAAAAATTTTGTAAAAGGAATTTACAAAATGTTGTTTTACATCCTCTACATTTAAACATCTAGCAAGTCTAGATACTCTATTTCAAAAAGTCATTCCCAGAGATGTTCTTATGATTTTAAAACAAAAACAAATGGCCACTTATAACATGTATGATTTTCTAATTATACTCTACCTTACATTAGCAACCTATTTACATCTAGAATGCCTGGACATAGGAATACTTTTCTCCTTTCTTTCTTTCTTTCTTTCTTTCTTTCTTTCTTTCTTTCTTTCTTTCTTTCTTTCTTCTGCCTTTCCTTCTTTCTCTCTCTCTTTCTCTTTCTCGCTCTTTCTTTCTTTTTCTTTCTTCCTCCCTTCCTTCCTCCCTCCCTTCCTCCCTCCCTCCCAATCTCTCTCTCTCTCTCTCCCCCTCCCTTCCTTCCTCCTTCCCTCCCTCCCTCCCTCCTTCTACCTCTCTCTCTCTCTTTCCTTCCAGGCAGGTGCTGTGCTGCTGAGTTATATTGGCACCCAAGGAATAGTTTTCTTTTCAACAGTTGAGGGGTGGAGTTAGGAATAGCTTTTTTTTTTTTTTTTAGTACCGGGGATCGAACTTGGGTCCTTGCGCTTGCGCAGCAGGCAGCGAAACCACTGAGCTAAATCCCCGGCCCGCATGAATAGCTTTTTAAATATTATGAACACAGACCTTCTATAAATGCCCACACAGGCCTTCTTTAAATGCCCAGTGAATTTTCCTAAAGGTGGTAGACGTTTCCCATTGGCCAAATGTGATGTTACTTTACCATTTCTCTTTCAATATCTAGGTCCAGTATAGCCAAGACACTAGCCTGATGACCTATCAACAATTTCCTCCATTATTGACTGGGGTTGTGCTCACTTAGTCTGGTAAAAGATGAAATTACAGCAAATCTAGATTTTCAGATCTCAATTGGCTTCATTTGTAATTAAAGAAAAAGGCAGCTGTTCAGACCAAAAATGGTGCAGAAAGCCTTCCTATATCGCATGAGTAGGTTATATTTTCTGCTAGAGAAAGGAAAGTGGTGTACAGGAAGAAGTGAGTTACAGCTTGAGTTTTTACAGCTTGGTGAATCTTATTTAAATGTGGTTTGAACAGTTGGCTGCCCTTGATTATCTGAGACTCAGCTATTTCTTACAAAAGTAGGTTACAGTCTGCATATTAACTGAGGTTGTAGCTCACTATGTGTGAAGAGACCTTTAGGTCAAACTTAAAATATTCATGGAGGAAATTTTAGGCCAAATACAACAGGCTTTTAACTGTCAGAGGAGATGAAGTTTTGTCCATTTGGGATGTGGTGGAGTGGTCACCCTGAACAGAACCTGCATCTGGGCAGCTCCATGGCCTAAACAGGTGGTGGCTGAGTTTGAGTCTATGAACCTACCTTCTCTGTCCTCGAAGCTTGTAGTGACTGCTCTTCTTGCCCTTGCCTTGCCTGCTACCACCCAAATTCACCATGTCCTCTGTGGCTTGGCAGAGGTTTCACTGAGGACTGGTAGGACTTTGCTCGGAGACCTGGTGGCTGGCAGAATCCATGACTGGAGAGGCCACTGCCACCATCAGGTCACCACATGGGATGAGGAACAAGTTCCCTGTTATTTCAAATCCTGAGCTGAGCTGGTGGATGGCCACAGCCAGGCCTTTGGGTATCTGCAGGACAGTGGCTGCTACCTGTTCCCTAATGTCCCAGGTCACTGCTGAACTGGTGCTAAAGGATCATGTTATGCTTCTGACCATGATCTCTGTGGGGATCCTACTAGGGAATATTTCTTGTAATTTCTTTACTTGTAGCAGTAATATTATTTTGGCTGTATAGAATTTCTCTATTCTTAGGTTAGAAAGACAGAAACATGAAGGAGTGAAGAGTTATGATGCTTATAATTTAGTTTCAAATTATTTGGTAAATGTATCTTTGAGTCCATATGTATCTACAAAACAAATACATGAAAATATTTACATTTAGACATAATACAGGCATTATTCATGCTTTGTTTTTTACTTGTCTATACATTTAAACACTTCTGTAGTGATATTTGGAAGGAAAACAGCAACTTTAAAAGAAGGAATGTCATTGGCCACACATTCTCCCTAAATCTATGGATCCTCAAACTGCCTCCCCGAGTGGTCAACTGCACTACATCTCGTGTCCACTTTCTCCCTCATGTCCATCCTTCAGGGTACTCTAATCCTATCCTCCTATTTTAATGCATTCAAGATGCTGTAGCAGAATACCATAGTCTGGGTGGCTTAGGAAACATAAACACTTAATTCTCACGATTCTGGAAGTGGGAAGACCAAGATCAAGGTGCCAGCAGACCTGGTGTCTGATGAGGTTCACTGACGGCCATCTTTCTGAGGGGCTTTTGGTTTTACCTTTAAAGTAGATCTTGGGAAAGTGCTGCCTCTCTTCTCTCTTTATCTCTTTTCTCTCTCACGCACACCTTCCTGCAGTCACTCTATACAAACCACCACAATTTCTTGCCTGCACAACTGAAGCAGCCTTTACGTAACTAATATCTGGACTTCCACTCTTGCTTCCCTCAAATCATTTTTCACGAAGAAGCAAGAATGATCTTATTAAATTGTAAATTGTGCCATTATAAATTGTGCCATTCACTAGGTTGCACATCTCCACCTGACTTTCAGTACAGTTTGAATGGAATCCATGCTTTCTACCTTGCCTTTCAGGGAATGCCCTGACCCCCATCTGCTTCCCTCTTCAACCCCATCTCACGGCCATTTTCCTTACCACATCTTGCAGCAGGTACCATCCCTACCTAAGGCTTCTCCTGAGCAGGGACTTTGCACCTGCTCCTTGTTTGGCCAGCTACACCTCCCCAGGACACAGGGTCAATTCCATTTGTCTTTGAGGTCAACTTGATTTTATCTCCTTGGAAGGAAGACCTACCCTACTACTCCTTGGTCTTCTCTATTTCTGCTTTTAATCACAATTTCCAAGTATTTACTTGTTTCCTTGGCTTTGCTTGTCACTCCCACTGTATGTAAGCATCCTGAGGGCAGTCACCAGGCTTCCTGAGTTACCACCCAATCCTGGAAATTTAAAAAGAATTGTCACATGGTAGGGACTCAAGGAATATCTTTGAATGGAAGGATTAATGAACAAATAGATTTAAACCCAGCATTTAGGTTTTAGATACCTTCACTTCATTCATAGTATTAGTTTATAGTCTTTCTTGGTGATTTTCTTTGAAACTTTAGGAAGCCCTAAAAACAGCCTAAATATAGTGAAGATAAAGTCCGTTTTTTAAAAAATTAATTTTATTGGTACATTTTAGGTATATAATATCATGACATTCACCATTGGAAATTTGCACCTTTACATAGTGTCTCTTGGTTCTTATATTTTACCCGTTCCCCTGCCTTCCCTTCAACCCTTCCATCCCTCCCTATTTGATAAAGTCTGTTTTTGAGAGAAGCCACCAGAGGGAGCACTGAGATAGATTTTGTAAAACAAAACAAAACAAATCTAAATTACTGTTACTCAAGTCACTTGAGTCTTTTATTTGTTTTTTGGTACCCAGGATCAAACTTGGGACCTTGTGCTCATGAGACAGGTGGCAGAACCACTGAGCTAAACCCCGGCCATTTGAGTCTTTTAGATAAGAAGTCTCACTAGGTTTCATTCAGAACCAGAATTTTTCTCATTATATCTTACATATTAAGACAGAAATATATCTCATATATTAAGACAGAAATTACAAAACTAAACCCACAAATTTAATTATTGTTAGACACAGATTTGCTCTTAATTCAGAATTAAGAAACCACATTTAAGAAAACTTGACCTGGAAAAATCCTGATAATTATGCAGATCTTCTGTACCATTTAGAGCTTGATAATATATTTGGACATAATTTGCTAGGAAACAAATTGTAGTTCTATTATTATGTATACATAATTAAAATCTCATGCTTTTAATTTAACAATAGCTTCACTGGATATTACTTTTATATTATCTCAAATTTTGGATTTCTCCAAATAAAATTCTGTTAAACAAAATCTGCTTTTAGTTCTGCTCAGTGGATGTTGACAAATTTGGATGGTTAACCGTAAGACAAATTGGCCTATTAGCAATTTATAAATGATAACAAACTGAGCAACATTATTCTCCATATATCTCATTTCATCAGTGAGAATTTTCCTTGTTCAATTTGGAGGTCAGAAGTTCAGATTCATGCAATGGCTCTTTAAATTCTTTGTTTTACCATTCCTAGTGCATATTGTTTGCTCTGTCACTCGCCACTTTCTTTATCACAAGTGGCTGCTTAACTCCAGCCTCTTGACCACAGTCCTTCAAGAAGAAAGGAAGAAGAAAGAGACTGAAGGCATATCTGTATAAGGAAAGCAATTTTTCTGGAGACCCTCAATAAATTTGTACTTAGGTCTTATGGGGAACCATTTCATGCCCCACTGCTTATACGAGTTGAGCGAGTTGAGCTATAGTCTGAATATTTGCCCCCCATTCATATATTGAAAATTAATCCTTAATATGAGGGTATTGAGACTTGGCCTTTTGGGAGGTGATTGGGTCATGAAGGTGGAGTCCTTATAAACTGAATTAGTACCTTCATAAAATAGGGCCTTTTTTTGTCGCTTCTACCATGTGAGGATGTAGTAAAATATCACCATCAGTGAGTAATGAGCCTTACTAGACAGTAAATCTGCAGATGCCATGGTAATGAGCTTCCTAGTTTTTAGAACTACAGGCAATAATTTGCTGTTGTTTATAAATTACCCTGTTATAACAGCCAAACAGACTAAGACAGAAATATTCCTGTTGTTAGGGATGCAGATATGATTCTTGATTCTGATATTCTCTATTGGAGCAGACAAAATAGAATACAGTAAGCTGCACCATGCAAACCAGTAATGAACACACATATGTTCTAGGACAAGAGTTTGACACACTTTGTTGTTTCCTTACAAAATCCCTATGAAGAATTTTAGTAGTGCTGCTTCAGAAAGGACAAATTGAGGCCTAAAATGTTGGTGTAAATTTTGGCCAAAGTTATATAGGTAGTGAGACTCTAGGACAGTCTGAACTTAGATTGGCACAATGAAACATTCAAGGTCTCCCCAAGATGAGCCTCCAGTCCTTATTGCTGTCATCTCTTTATGTAGCATAGTCACCTCTTTCCAATTGGCTCAGGAGAATTTTCTACACATTTATTTTATTCAAGAAATAATAATCGAGCTCCTGCTATGTGCCAGTTCTGGGTGCCAAGTTGAGATGCAGCTGTTGAAGGACCCTAGTTAGCAAGACAGACTTCATATTGCTGCTGAAAGACCCACCTGCCTGCCCTTTAGATGAACTCAGAAGGAGGAAGCTTAGAAACCTCCTCCCCTTAGAGAGTCTCTTAGAAACAACAACTAATCAACTATTGTTTTACAAATGTTCTAATGACAGGGTGTTCTGCTTCTGTACTTTTTGCTTGCTTTGCTAGTTCTATCCCATAGGGGGAGCCTAGAAACTGCTGACCTCAAAGGTGTATAAAATATGTTAATCTTCCCCAGACTGGACTTGAGTCTGATGCAGATTGGACTTGAGTCTGATGCTTGGCTCGGGTCCCAGCCGGTAATAAACTCCTGTGTGGATTTGATATCAGTCTCTGGTTGGTTCTTTCTCGCTGGGTGCAACATACTTGGAGGTCCCAGTGAGATAGCCAGCTGCTCTGGAGCTTATTATCTTGGAGCCTTTGTTTCTTTTTAGGAGAGACCAGGATGGGACATTGGCGGTGTTTGGCCCCTCTGGACACTGGTCTGGGGAAGGAGAGGCCACCCTGACGGTATTCCGGGGCTCCAGGTAGGCCAGTCCCAGTGGGGCCCTATCACTGATCAACTGACCCACAGGAGTTTATCGGGGAAGCCTCTAGAGGTAAGAATCAAACGACTCTTAGTGCACTGTGAGTAGGTGGGAGGAAGCCAGATGTGGCACAGGTTCCTCCCACCTAGACCCTCTTCGGGAAAGTGAGCAGGCTCAACTAGGGTGGAGTCCTCAGAAGAGCGACTCCCTGGGTGGGGTCCGATTCATCCCCAGAGGTTTATGTGGCCAAAGTCTGGTTTTGTCTGTTTATTGTTGTCTGTCTGGTTGCTTTGTGTGCCTTTTGTGTTTTCACAGGCTGAAATTATGGGTTCCTCACAGTCCACGGAAGGAACTCCACTTGATTGTGTTTTGAATAACTTCAAAAAAATTTATTCCACAGACAGAGAAGATGAATATGGCATGAAATTTTCTAAAGGCAAATTGCCAATTCTGTGCCAATCAGAATGGCCAGGTTTCGGGGTTGGTTGGCCCCTGGTGGGAACTTATTCCGTGCCTATTGCTCAAGAAGTTTGGAATGTGGTCATGGGAGTTGGTGCCCCAAGGCATCTGGATCAATTCCCGTATATCAACATTTGGATCGATATGTTGGAAGATCCCCCTAAGTATTTTATACAATGTACAGGTCCCGATCGACCTTTGACAACCCTAAATTGGAGGAGAAGGGGAAATCGAAACCTACTGGAGAAGAGCCCCTCTCTGATGGTTCTGTCAACCAGCAAAGGTGTTCTCCAGTCTGACCCTGAGGACGGTTTGTGCCTGACCTCCCCCTTATCATGCAGGTGGAGTCAGCGCCCGGGGTAGGGGTCCTGAATCTCCCCCTGTAGGCCCTCCAGTTCCCGACTCCTCCTCAGACCAGATCCACTCCCCTCCCCATACTCGATCGGGACAGGACTATGGTCCATCGGCCCGTCTTCCTCCTCCCTTTATCCTTTAAAACAGACAGAGCCCGGGGGAGGATTGATTTATGTCCCTTTTACAACTAGTGATCTTTACAATTGGAAACATCAAAATCCCCCTTTCTCTGAAAAACCTCAGGCATTAATCTCTCTTCTTGAGTCCGTTTTTCATACCCACCAGCCAATTTGGGATGATTGCCAGCAGCTTTTACAGATCCTGTTCACCACTGAGGAGTAGGACCATATTTATTAACAGGCAGTCAAAGAGGCACTGGGGCCAAATCCCGGTGTCACTCCCAGAATTCCAGGGCATTCGGCCAGGGCTAAAACAGTAGTTCCATCGCAACACCCCAAATGGGACCCCAATGATGATGATGGTAGGAGGAGGATGGGGACCTACCGCCAGGACTTATTAGGGGGACTCTGGGCAGTGGCCAGAAAACCCACTAATCTGAGTAAGGTAAGTGAGGTTTGTCAGGGAAGAAAGGAGTCTCCGGCTGCATTTTTGGAGACTCTTGGAAGTCTATAGAGTTTTTACTCCTATTGACCCAGAGGCTCCCGAAAATGCAGCAGCTTTAAATCTGGCCTTTGTTTCCCAGTTGGCCCCAGACATTAGAAAGAAATTACAGAAATTGGAGGGATTTGAGGGAAAGAATAGAACTGAGCTTCTGAGCATAGCCCAGAAAGTTTATGATAACCATGATGCCCCCAAGGAAGTCCTAGCTAAGAAACTGGGGAAAGTCACTATTGCTGCACTTCAGGCACAGGAGATAGTTCCTCTGAACAGAAGGAGGGCGAAGCCCCTTAAAGACTCACACCATCCCCAGTTGGGGAAGAACCAATGTGCTAGATGCAAGAGGACTGGTCACTGGATAAATGAGTGTCCCTATGGGGAAAAAGGAGCCCTCTCCAAGAAGGACAAACTGGAGGTTTTGGTGATACAGGAAGAAGAGGACTAGGGGGGTCAGGGCTCTTATCAGTTAAGCCCCAGGGAGCCCAGGGTAAAAGCCAAAGTAGGGGGCAAAATTATAAATTTTCTGGTCGATACAGGAGTGGCACGTTTGATTTTGACCCAACCACTAGGGCCAATAACCAAAAGAAAAACTTTTGTTCAGGGAGCCACTGGGACTGCTACTACAGGCTTCCCTTGGACTACAGAAAGGACAGTGGACCTTGGGCACCACAGGGTGACACACTCATTCCTTGTAATCCCAGAGTGCCCATACCCATTGCTTAGAAGGGACTTACTTGAAAAGTTAGGAGTTACAATATCCTTTGAGGGCCAGCATGCTAGTCTTTCAATTGGTAATAAACCTGCCAGAATTCTTGTTACTTGCCCCCTATTGGAAGAATATTTGTTGCTCCCCGATATTATACCTATGGATTCAAAAACCCCAGACTCTCAATTTCTTCAGGAATTGACCACCTTGTGTCCTAGAGTATGGGCAGAGACCAACCCCCCAGGACTGGCAGCCCATCAACCCCCAGTAGTGGTCACTCTACATGCCACCATGACTCCAATTGCAGTAAAACAATATCCAATCAGAAAAAAGGCCAAAGAGAAAAT
Organism: Heterocephalus glaber; assembly: GCF_000247695.1. The sequence continues at coordinate 2,557,600 of NW_004624735.1, read as the reverse complement.
CCAGATTCACATCGAGAGGCTTCTGCCTGCTGGAATTCTCATGCCATTAAGTCCCCCTGGAACACCTCTCTCCTTCCAGTCCAGAAACCAGGCACAGATGACTTCCAACTGGTCCAGGACTTGAGAGAAGTCAATAAGAGAGTGGAAACCATTCACCCCACAGTCCCAAATCCTTACACATTGCTGAGCTTAATTCCCCTGGAGAGACAGGTCTATACCATTCTGGATCTCAAGGATGCCTTCTTCAGTATCTCACTGGCCAAGGTAAGCCAGCCCTTATTTGCCTTTGAATGGGTGGACCCAGATGGCGGCTACTCTGGTCAATTAACTTGGATGAGATTACTGCAGGGTTTTAAGAACTCCCCAACTCTCTTTGATGAAGCCCTGAACAGAGACTTGTCCCTGTTTCGGGCCACCCACCCGGAGGTGACTCTACTACAGTATGTAGATGACCTGTTGATTGCAGCAAAAGACATGGACATGTGTCAAAAAGCTACTCGAGATCTTTTAAAGTTGTTGGAACAACTAGGTTACTGGGTTTCAGCCAAGAAGGCCCAATTATGTGTAGATGAAGCCACATATTTAGGCTACCAGCTCACTAAAGGAAACAGACTGCTTTCTCCTCAGAGGATACAATCTGTCCTACAAATCCCCTCGCCCACCACTAAGAGACAAATTCGAGAATTTTTAGGGACAGTGGGATATTGCAGGCTGTGGATTCTGGGTTTTGCCGAGATTGCCAAACTGCTTTGCTCAGCCACCGTGGCGGGAGGGGGGGGGGATGACCACTCCCCTAGTGTGGACAGAAAAAGAAAAAGCCACCTTTCTGGCTTTAAAGGAAGCCTTAGTGTCAGCACCAGCCCTGGCCCTACCTGATGTCACCAAGCCCTTTCAGTTGTTTGTGGCCGAACAAGGAGGCACAGCCACAGGAGTGCCAGCCCAGACATTAGGGCCTTGGAACAGACCTGTGGCCTACTGTGTAAAAGAGTTGATCCTGTGGCAAGCGGATGGTCTACCTGTCTGAGGGCAGTTGCAGCCACCGCCTTCCTGGTCAGGGAGGCAGATAAGCTCAGCCTGCAACAGGACTTGGTCATCACTGCACTCCACGTGGTGGAAACGTTGCTGAGAGGAGCCCCAGAGCGATGGCTCTCCAATGCTTGCCTGACTCAGTATCAGGCCCTGTTGCTGGAGGCTCCGCGCATCAAATTCACCCGAGAGACGGCCCTTAATCCAGCCTCCTTACTCCTGGACTCCAACCTGCACATACCCCTCCATGACTGTCTGGACACTCTGATAGCCTCAACCACCAACCGCCCCAACCTGACTGGCATTCCCCTGCAACACCCGGATGCGACCTTCTTCACCGATGAAAGCAGCTTCGTGGAAGACGGAGTCAGGTATGCAGGGGTGGCCGTAGTCATTCCAGAAGGACAGGTGCACTGGGCACAGGCATTGAACTGGGGAGCATCAGCACGGAGGGCTGAACTAATAGCTCTAACTGAAGCCTTGAGGTTAGGTTGAGACAAGGCCGTAAACATCTACGCTGACAGCCGGTGTGCATTTGCCACTGCCCATGTGCATGGTGACATCTACAGGCAGAGGGGGCTATTGACATCAGAAGGAAAAACTACTAAAAATAAAGAAGAAATTTTGGCCTTATTGGAGGCAATTTGGGAACCCAGGGCATTGGCCATTATTCATTGTAAAAGCCACCAGAAAGGAGACAGCTCCGAGGCCCATGGTAACGAGAGCCCACTCCACTGCGGCACATGTGCCATGGGTTCGCCATCACTGGCCTAGGCACACTCAGGCTTTCACCCACCAGGCCCTGCAGCCCAGTGGGAGGTAAATGTACATTTGTTCACCAATTCAACCAACAGTTATGGAACACATACTATATTGTTACAGGTTCTGTTCTGGTCAATGGAATCACAGCAGTGGATCATAAAGATGGATCCAATTTACAAGAAATGTACACTCTAGCGCAGAGATAGAAAATGTAAACAATCAGTAATAAGATGGTTTTAAATGAGCTAGTCCCCCCTTATCTGTGGGGGACACATTCCAAGACTCTCTGGGTACCTGAATTTGTGGATAATATTAAACCTTATGTTTTTTCTGATCCATACATGCTTACAATATAGTTAAATTTATAAATTCGGCACAGTAAGAGATTACCAACAATAGCTACTAATAAAATGGAAAAGTAATGCCAATGTACTTTAATAAAAGTTATGCGTATGATGTCGCTTTCAAAATATCTCACTGTACTGTGATCACTTCTTGTGATGATGTGAGAATATACAATGCCTGTGCGGTGGGCTGAAGTGACGTGAATGACACTGGCATTGCGATGTAGGGTCAGGCCATGATGAGAACATTATGCACAAGCTCGGCGACGGTGCAACAGTCAATCTGATAACCAAGCCAGCCTGAGTGGCTTACAGTCAGGTAGTGTAGTATGTCCAATCCCGTCATCAGCCAGACCCGCCTCGTAGGACTGTCTAGAACCAGCTGGTCAGGACTGGCTTCTTCAGAGACGAGCAGCCTTCAGCTTCTGGAGCCACTCTCTGGGCCCTTGCCTTCAGTGCAGGTCAACCCTAAAGGGCCATCCCTCTGGCTCTGTGCCATCTTACTGCCCGCTCCCCACACTGCTGTCCTCACAACCTGAGGCCTCAGAACAAGCTGCTCTTCATCTCTGCTGAGAGCACTACTGTACCCACACACGTCTGGACTCTAGCTTCTGTCCCCTCCTTAGTTTTAAAAAGAAAGATGCTTACCCTGTTTTGTAGATTTGAGAAAGGAATAAAGCTCTGTAATGTAAAGAGATGGCTCTTGGGCTGGGTTGGTTAGCAGGATGTTTCCCTGGCCTTCTGGTCAGGTGAAGAGCAAGTGAGCTGGCAGTGAGGGGCTCCCTTGGTGTTTTGGGCTCCCATCCTTGCCAGTAAATGGGGAGAGGGGCCCTGGTCCCTGGTAGGAATGCAGTGTTCTGTGTATGTGTATGTGTATGTGTGCATGTCTGTAGCCTATGTTTACTTCATTTATCTATATTTAATGTTTATTATTTATGTTTTATAGGCTTCTTCATATTTCTGTATATTTTTACATGTTATCTATATTTAACTGTTTGTAAGTGTGTTAATTAGCTTTCTGTCATTATAACAAATACCTGAGATAATTAATTTATAAACAGAAAAAGTTCATTTTGGCTCACAGCTTTGGAGGCTCCACTGCTTTGGGCTTCTGGTGAGGCAGGACATCGCTTTTAGGAGAGTGTGGAAAAGCGAACTGTTCACCTGATGGCTGGGCAGCAAGTGCGTGGTGAAGGCTTGGGGTCCCAGTGTTCCCTTCAGAGTCCTACCTCAAGGACTCAAGGACTTCCCATTAACCCCCAACTTTGAAAGTATCCACAAGTTCCCAATAACTCCCACCAGAGAACCAAGCCTTTAACACATGGGCCTCGGGAGCACCCTCAAGATTTAAATGATAGCAAGTTCCAAACTATAAGTATGTGTTTGTATTTGTGCAGCTGTCTATCTATCTATCTCATATACATCTTTTCTTGTACACCAGTGAAGCCCCAGTCAGTCAGATTTACATATTTATAAGTATGATGTTTTATAATATATACCCATTATTGTATTTATGTATAAATTCAAATAAGCTTCAAGTTTCTCCTTTATTTACAAATATATTTTTCATATGTGCATAAATATTTATCAAATATGGCTTTTATATACTGAGGCAGTCTTTCATAACTAGGCCTGCCACTGATGACCCAAGAGATATCTGGAAGTCTTGCTGCTATCCCAGGTCCCCATGCCTGCCTGTGGCTTTGTGTCTTCCTGTAGTCCCGAACCCTGAGCATTCACCGTTCATATCTCCTAGACACCACCTTTGCTGGACCCCCTCATTCCACAAGTTGATCTAAATTCAACCTCCATTCATTTTGCGAGGCAGTCCCAGTACTGCCTTTGACCTGGTTCCCTTCATTTGGTACCTGCCTAAAGGGTTTGTCAGGCCATTTCCTGCTTTGGGTGCTCCTCAAACAAGTGGAGTTGACCTCAACTGACCTCTTTCAGGTGTATCCAATCTGGGTATTAATCATTTCCATCTAGCTTACACTCTCTAGCTCTAGCTAGAATGGGCCAGAACTGGGTTTCTCAGAAATGTTTGGGCCTCAGTATCTGGGGCCATTTCTCTGGCCTTCAGGAGCCCTCAAAATGAGGCAGGACTTTGAAGTTGCCACCTAAAAGGAAACAAGCAAGCAGCTTCACTTTGGGGTGACCATAAGGGGGATGAAAACAAAGGGTGGATTAAAGGGGCAAGCCACTGCCTCCCCTGCAATACAGAAACAGGATGCAAGAGCAAACTGGGAAAAACTGATTCAAGGAACTAAACTGCATCCCACCCAAGCCTTAGTGAAGGGCTAATGACATTCCTCTGAGACTCCATAAAAGTGAAATTCCTCCTTTGTTCAGTACTGCTCTGTATGTGGAGCAGCCAGCTGAGTTTCTTTCCTAAAATAAACTAGTCCATGTCTGATTTCCATCTTACACAAGGCAAGGACCTGCACTAGCCAGTGACAAGGCTTTTATGAGTCTGACCCTGGCAAGGCCTTCCCTCTATCATGGTGGCATTTTAACTCACGTCCACAGGTACTGCCACCAGAGCAAGCTGAGGGATCTTTACTCTACTGATCTTCAGCTCCAGATACACGTCAATTCTATTTCCTCACACCAAGATCAGTGTATGTGTGCTTCTTGGTGTTCAAAAAAGGTGTCTTATCCTGGTTGACGGTTTTGGGAACAGAAACCGGCTTCCCATTGAGGCACTCTAGTTAGCTCTGTTTAAAGGGCTCTGTCTTGGTGCTTGCTGTCAGCCAAGGGCCACATGGACCTGACTGTGAGGGACTTCCTTTGGATTTTGGGCTCCCAACCCTGTCAGCTGATGAGGAGAGGGCTTATAGGTCTTGGGCCTAAATGAAATTTCATGTGCGTGCATATGAGTTTCTGTGTCTTTCTTTGGCTTATACTTATCAGATAAAAAGCTACATATTTATATAAATATAGTTTTATACTTTTATATAAAAACTTTGTCTATATATAGATGTATATTACATGTTTCTCAATATAAATAAGTATATAAGTATGTTAGTTACACATAAATGTAATATACAATATTAAAAATTACATTTACGCATATTTATATAATAGATTTATATTTAAATATAACATTGCACATTAAATATAACATTTAAATATAAAAATAGAAATACATTTAAATATTTTAATATTTAAATGTTTAATATAAATATACACATTTACATATCTCAATGCAAATATAAATATTATGTTCCTTTTTATAAATACATTTTTGTGTGTATAAGCACACACATGTATTGATCAAAAGGTATTATTTTTGTTTGTGAAAGCCATAACCACTTAGTTTAGCACTAAAAATCTAAGAGACATCTTTATATCCCTCAGAGGCCCTGGGGCAAGCCCCTGCCCATCCCAAGGTCTTACATACAGTGAAGAAAGGGAACACATAAGAAAGTGAATACTGGCTTTTTTATGGCCCCCAACCACACAAATCTAAAAATCAAATTAAATTCATCAGTCTTTAGAAGAAGTAATGCTTTTATATGTCACTGACAGAATCAGTAAATTAAAATGAGTCAAGTAAAAAATTTTAAATGAAAAATTCTTCAAAACCCAAGCATAGAAGTGAGATTTGTTTTATTTGAAATGCTACACATTCGTGTAAAGGGCATGGTATAAAAACTGCACTGTGCGAATGTTATGGAAATTCTTTAAGAAATAATTGTAAATGTAGTGGAAATGTTCTTTCATAAAAGTAAAATCCCTGTGTAATACTCTGAAAATCATCTTTCATTTTTGAGAATATGAATTTTGTGGAAAGGGTATTAATATTTATTCAGTAAAGAGCAAAGGTAAATGAATTATTTTTAAACATTACATGCCTCAGATGTTGTTACATCTTCCCGGGTTTCGTTTTCTGTGAACACTGTACATGTTCAATTTTTCACTAGATGGCACCAAGTGGCTGGCTATATAGACATGGGTAGAAACCGCATTTTTAAAGGATGCTTGGAAGACTTAAGTATTAGCATGAAGAATCCTAAGAAAAATTCTGAGTTGAAAGTGTTGGGTCTGCAAAGATTAGAAGAAGTTGATCTTGGATGTACATGGGCATTTGTACTGAATGTGGTTTCTTAAATGTCTCTCTTTTTAATATCTAAGTAGATATATAGGTTCAGCTCATGACATTTAAGGTGCTAATACTATTTTAAAAATAATATATAATAATAAATCCATAAAATATATAATAACTTCATTAAAAGTATTAAAATGACCAATTTTTACTTTAAAAACAAGTTTTTATGTTATTCTTTGAACATGTTATGGTGCGTTATAAGATCCAGTCACCCACATTTTAAATTAGCATTTCTTATCTCTTTTTTCATGTAGTAGATAAATAAAGAAGATAGTCCAGTAAAGGGTTGCAATTTTAGGTTAGTTACGGCAGGCTTAATGAATGCAAAAAGCAAACAAAAGTTAAATCATATCACCAAACCAAATGACATTGCATTTATTTAGACATTTTGTTAAAGGTTTCAATGACCCCCAAATTGGGTCAGTAGCCTTCCCACACAGCCTTGTAGCCTCTCGTCCGTACTCACCTCATCAGAGCACTTCAATTTTGCAATTACCTTCACATTTGAAATCTTTGAAGGCAGGAGCTGTGTCTTATCAACTAATTCATCAAGCATCAAGCATTGTGGGCTGGTACTTAGCTGACATTTCTATATAAAGAGTAAAATTCTATCATCGGACAGACATTGGGTTGTTTCTCAATTCTATCACTTATTTAGGTAAAATTTTGGGCAAATTACTTAAGTTCTAGATCCTGGAGTTAATAACAATAAATGAAGATACCAATAGTAAGTATTTGATAGAGTTTTGCTGAGTATTAAATGATAACAGATGTAAAAGACAGTCCCTTTTTAATTTTTATTAGTACATATTTGCCATACATCATGATCACATTCATCACAGGGAATTTGTACCTGTACATGATATAGCTTCCTTCTTTTTTTCCCATTCCCTTCCCCTCCATTCAACCCTTTTCCCTTCCCCATCTACAAAAGCTTTGTTTCCATTTTTTCCCTTTCATTCTCCTTTCAAATCCCCTTTCACTTACTTCTCTTCCTCTTTTTCCCTCCCTCCTTCCTTATTCCCCTTCCCATTTGAACATGTTCTTTCTACTCCCCAACATGTATCCTTCATTTTGCTCATCTACCCTTTGGGTTTCTCACAACAGAGAAACAATGCAATATTTCAACTTGTGTGTCTGATTAATTTCACTTAAGATTATGGTTTCAAGGTGCATCTATTTATCTAAAAATGTCTCAAGTTTATTCTTCTTTATGGCAGAGTAGTACTCCATCATACCTAAATACCACATTTTCTTTATCCATCCATCTGTTGATGGGCATATTGGCTATTTCCAAGATTTAGCTATTATAAATCATGCTGCTATTAACATGGGTATCCATATATCACTATGGTATGATGCTTTTAACTCTTTGGGGAAGATACCTAGAAGGGAAACACCTGGATCAAATGGAACCTCTAATTTTAATTTTTTGAAGAATCTCCACATTGATTTCCACAGTGGTTATGCACACCCACCGGCAATGGAGCAGGGTTCCTTTTTTCCCACAGCCTTGTCAGCATTTGTTACTGGTTGATTCCTTGATGGTAGCCATTCTTTCTGGAATGGAAATGGAATCTCCGTGTTGTCTTAATTTGCATTTCTTGAATGACCAGTGATATTGAACATTTTTGATATACTTATTTGCTGTAAAACACAGTCTCTTTTGCATGGTAAGAACTCAATAAATGTTATGTATTACTTATTATTTAAAATGTGTATTTGTTGGATCTTAGCTAAATTTTTTGAAATTGTTTTTATCTATTTTGCATTACTGTTATAGCCTGAATGTTTATGTGCTCCTAAAGTTCATATGTAGAAATCTAATTCCCATGAAGGCCATGCCTTTATGATTGGGATTTGTGCCCTTACATAAGAGGGTTGCAGGAGCTTGTTCATCCCTTTGCCATGTTAGAAACAGGTTCTCACAAGATATAAAATCTGCTGGAATTATGATGTTAGATTTTCCAGAGTCCAAAACTGTGAACAATAAATCTCTACTGCTTATAAATTACCATCTAAGGCATTTTGTTGTAATAGCTCAAATGGACTAAGACAACTGATACTTTTATGGTGTGGGGATTTCTCTTACTGTGCTGTATGTAATTAGGAGTAAATATAACTGTTCAATTTGTAGAAAACTCAGACACACTCTTTCTCTCTCCTTCCTTCCTTCCTTTCTTTCTTTCTTTTTTTTTTTTTGTACCACCGAGCAAACTTGGGTCCTTGCACTTGCAAGGCAGGCAGTGGAAACACTAAGCTAAATCCCCTGCCCTGCACACACTATTTCTATGAAATACAGTGCTGGATGTTAGTTTATGGTCAGGATAATTAACCTCTGTTAACTATTACACTGTTGGTGGGCATGTAAAGTATGGAAGTTCCTCACAAAACCAGAAATAGATCTACCATATGATCCAGGTACCTCATTTCTGTGCATATACCTAAAGGAAACAAAATAGGCATAGTACAGAGATACCTGCATGTCCGTGTTTATTGCAGCATGATTTACAATAGGTGAGACATGGAACCCGCGTAGGTACTCATCAACAGATGAATGGATCAAGAAAATTATATATATATGCACCATGGAAAAGAATGAAATTTTATTATCTTCAGAAAAATGGAGGCAACTGGAGGACATTTTATTAAATAAAATAAGCCAGACAGAAAAAGACAAGTATCACAGGTTTCTCTCATATATGAAAGCTAAAAAAGTAGACTTGAAAGTGGAATGGTGATTTCTAGAACTTGGGAAAAGTGAGAGAGGTGAGGTGGGTGTTGAAATGGGGCAGCTGGATTTGGTCAGGTCATGCTCTATGTATGTGCGGAAATACCACACTGAGCCCCATTATATAATCAATATGCATTAATAAAAAATTAAAAACCCATGCACCAGTACATTTTTAAAAGGCTAATGAAATCGAACAGATAATATAGATAGATAGATAGATATGCAACCCTGAAGGCATAAGTCTTTTCAACTTCTCATAGAAGAAGCTTTTCAAGAAAAAAAATAGCAAACCCTTAAGTTTTGTTAAAATTGCTTTGTCCTTTAATAGAACAGCATCTTTCTTCTGTTCTCTTAACTACTCTGTTCTTTCTTAGGTTAGTTTATGTTTCCAATCATGCTTCTATCTGGTGAAGCAATATCTGTAGGTGCCTTTGCTTTTAACCCCAATTTAAAATATTCTATTTGAATATGTGGGATAGTAACCAAACCAAAGCCTAAAATTGGTTTAATGTTGGCAATGGAAAATTTCCTTTTTAAAGAAAAGAACATTGGAAATATTGCACATAGCAAGTTGAGAATCAAGAAGCTCTTGCAAATAAATCTTCAGTAACTGAATGCAAAAGATTAAGGAATATGAGAATTTTCCTGATGGGCAAGGACATTCTTAGCAATGGGAGAGCAAGATTTCTTCCAGAACCAAAAACACTTTAGCATTTATAATATGTAGAAAGTAATTTTGATTATTTGTGTACAGTAACAATATCCACACCATCTGAACATTCAAGAAAGCCAGAAAAGAAGTCTCTTAGAAAATGTGGTATGAGATAAAAGCAGACTCAGCTGGCATTATTAATAATAATTCTTTGCAAACAAAATAAATGTATCACATCTAACTCTCAGTCTTTCCTACCCAGTAACTTGGTCATTGGTTTGACAATTGTCACAATAACAATCAAATGTTTGATTTCACAGTTATAAAAAATAATGTGCACAAATCTTTTCAAAGGGAAACAAATATGTCAGGAACATCAATAACATAAGTGATATTTACTCTATAATTGACAATGGATATTTTGACTATATATGTTTATTATGTGCCTATACAAATGCAATAGTTTATACTACAAATACTTGTTAAAATTTGAGGCTTTGACTATACATGTAGACCTTATCTACCTATTTTCAGCTATTCACATGCATATAATAATTTATATTACAGTATTTGAAAAAATGGAGACTTTTATTAAAGCAGCATATGCCTAATTCTTAAACAACTCATTTAATAATATCTTTTCTATAATTCTTAATATATTTTCTATAATTTTAAAGACAAATCAAATTTCCCAATGTCTCAAGTCAATGTTATGTTTTCATATCTATCATTATTGTAGTTCTATTAGAATCCCAGTTAATAAATGGACTTGCTAAAATATCTGATTAACACATCATTAATATATGTTATATATAAATGCAAAAAGATATAGTTTAAATAGCTTAGCAGACTCTACTGTGTCCCTGCTTAATGTTTGTTATTGCTTTCATAAGGTGAAAAAGAACATTGCTTTTGCAATGGGTGAGTATAGTATATGAATTTCTGACCAAAAGAAAATTACTTTAGAGGCATGAAACCAGGCCACGGCCATCTTCATGACACAAAGGTCAGAGAGGTGGCTCACGAGCAGCAATTTCAGGTAGTTTTGTAGAGCAGGAGGACATTTCAGCTAAGAAAAGAGAGCAGAAAAATCATGTGCACTCCGCACGCTGATTTAGCCAGCACAGAATAGCTCTTATATAGAAAGGAACAATCCTCTTTCTTTACTTTTATATAAAAGATAAATAACAAATAGTGCTCAAAAAGAAAATTATCGTACCTACCCACATAGAAATATCTAATAAAGTCTAATATCCAGTCATTCGGATTCATAATATCAAACATCTAAATACATCCTCCATGCGGATGTTTAGTGATATGTGGACAAAGCATTCAAATGATAATTTAAAAAATATTTATTTTTAAAATATTTATTTGGATATTTTAATTTTGTCAAAGGGCTCAAAATAATAAAAGTGGCTGAATATATGCATCCTTTAATTAACATATTCATTTATTTATTCACTCATTCATAAAAACAGAATGGTTTTGTTATGTGCTGCATCTGACCTACATGCAAAGAGGCAGCAGTCAGCCAGGGCTGCAGTGTTGATCTCCAGGTGTCACAGATGGAGTTCGTGTCCATTCATTCAACATTCCTCTCTGCCTGTCTGCCCTGTGCTGACCACTGGAGATGCAGAAATGTAAGGGAGGTCTCCCTCTTCCAGAGAGCTGGTGATCTAGAGGCTGAGACCACACATTCCACACAGGTGAGGTGAGCCATCCATTTTTTAAGATACTATGGGATGCATTAAGAAACAAATACATAACAAGGTTTTGTGACAATGTTTTACTTGATTAGAAGGAATTAATTTCATAGTCTTAAATTGAGTATTTTTTATTGATCTGTTGGTCTATAGAAGATCTTGGAGAAGATTGTTACTGAGATCCTGTGAGCTTTCATGTTAGTTGTGAAGTCAGAGAAAGTGAAAAATAAAAAGAATAAAAATACAGAGGTAAATCACCAAGTGGCCTATCACCAGTTGTGACTTTTGAGATATAAACAAGAATCTTGAAGCTAAAAAAAAAGTTCCCATGATGCTTGGCTTGACATTGGGGCTTCGTGCAGCACCACTGGCCATCTTGGGAGCCTCACCTTTGGGCTCCTCCTGTCTTCTCTGCAGTAGCAGCTTTGTCAGTTATTCAATAATGTGAATAATTTGAGACATAAACCACACACATGTGGGTCAATAATACAAACTCAGTAGACTCCCAGCCTTCTCTTATCTGAGTATCCAGAAATCTGCTTTCATCTTTAGTTTCACTTGAACATTGCCTAAAATCACCCGCGTCCTAAGGAAACCTGCAGGACGCTTCCATTTCAGGTTAAAACCCTGGTCAGAACTTATTTCAGGCCAGGCAGGGATCTATGCTCCCAGGCTGTCTCCTGAGCACCCGAGTCTCATTTTCTCACCTCTGTTCCTACTCTCGTCTTTCTTCCCACAGTTCTCTGTTGATTCATTTGGTTGAGATTTCACATTTCATTTGTTGACTATATTTCTCCAGGGTATCTTCAGGTCATCACAAATTAGCATGTTCCGAGTCCTGCCATTATCTCAGGTGCTCCTAAAATCGTTCTATTTGTTCAAAGACTGAAAGGACCCCTGTGACCATATATAATGGAATTAGGATTAGTCTCTGAATTTGCCATTTTCATTAAACGAGGAAAACATGCCCAAAACTTTCCCTGCAATTAGAAACCTTCATTTCGACAAGTAAATTGAATATCTTACTTAACTGGATAGTTTGGTCTTGGGTAGATAAATGCATATACAAGAAATTAATCATTCAAAAATAATAGCTTTTTTAAGAAAATATTTTAAGAAATGTCCTTATTTATAGGATATAATCTAAAACCTTTGTCTTGTGATAGAAGAAAAATTCTACTGTGTTCTAAACTTAATTACAAGAGGAAGTGACATGAGGGAGTTTCATTAATTAAAGGATCCTAACCTGAAACAACAAAACACAATTTTATACTTCAGGGTATATGTTCAAATGCTAGCTCAAAATCCCACTGTGGTCTTCTAAGTACCATTGCACTCATCTTAGAAGCCCAAGATATGAAAAAACGAAAAGTCCTTTTATTCAGAAGCTGTCCTAACCCTAAATCTTCTACTTGTCAGTGTTATCTTGCTCCTCTTACAGTTGCCACGTTCTGGGCTTCTGGGGTCTCCTAGAGGTGTTTTCTAGGTTCTTTCTATCCTGAACAAAGCATTGGTCAAGACAGTGCAAAAGGTACAGGAGCTTTACATTTATTAAGGCTATGAAAAGAAACACACTTTGCAGAATGAGTGCAAGCCAACAAAAGGAAAGAAAAGAAACATATACCTTGCAAAGCCCAGGGAGGCCACTGAGAGTTAGCAGTGGCCCCGACTTGATGGCAGCCATCTTTTGTAACTCCCACTCTTTAGGCTGGTGTCAGGTCTAGGCCATCCTATCAAAAATCAGATTGAGGGGGCGGGGATTTAGCTCAGTGGTTTTGCTGCCTGCTGCACAAGCACAAGGTCCAGAGTTCGATCCCCGGTGCCAAAAAAAAAGAAAAATCAGGTTGAATTCTTATAAGAAGAATTGAAGACAGCATTCTCAGACTGGTCCAAGGTGTATGGCTTTGGGAGCTGTTTTATTCTGCATGTCCTGGATCTCTGTGACTGACAGCTCACACCCATTTGCCCAGCTGCTGTGCCACCCCTTAATCGCCCATCTCATTTTCTGTAACCAGTCTAGGTTCAATGCAAACAATTTATTTTGGAGCGGTCAAATTTTAATTATAAACATGGTTTTATTATCTCTAGGTCCAGTGGACATTTTCCAACTGTTATCTAGCCTTGCTTCTGGAAGCTGGAGGAATTTGTTGCAGGAGTTGGTCCTTTTCTGGTGAATACCTGCAACTATTCGATAAACCCATTTGTATCAGCGAGCCTTTGTTTCAAGAGTTTTGACAGCTGTCATTCAAAGTTCTTCATAATTAAGACAGTTACATTCTTAAAATTTTTTATTGAAGTTCACATAATATACACCATTTTAAAACAAACAATTTAGTAACATTTAGTATATTCAAAAAGTTGTGTAACCACCGCCTCTAATTTTGCAACGTTTTTATCACTTTGAATAAACATTATAGCCATTCTTCCTTCTTCTTTTCCTCAGGCCTTGAAGCCACCAATTTACTTTGTGTCTTTGTTTTTGTGTATGGATATTTCACATGAGTGGAATCATATACTATGTGACCTGTTGTCTGTTATTTCACATAAATGAAATCATACAACGTGATCTGTTGTGTCTGGGCTCTTTGTTTTAGCATAATGTTTTCCAGGTTCATCCGTATTGTGGTGTGGGAGGAAAGCCTTTTCATTTACCAGTTCAGGTTCTGTGGTTGAGGCCTATAAATTTAACCAGTAAGACGTGGATTAATAGAAGAAATGACAATGTTTATTCATATGCATATATGGGTATGAAATAAAAGTAGGTCTCTGAACAGCTAAAGATAAGGGTTTATATACCTTTTTTAACAGGGGAGAGGAAGCAGGAGAAAGGGTTTCTATGGACAGAGCAAATTGTTTCTCGGGAAAGACAATGGATTTTTAGGGATAAAAAGGAAAGGTAATATATTTTTAAAAATTAATTTTATGAGTACATTTTAGGTATACAATATAATGACATTCATCATTGAAAATTTGTACCTTTACATAATATATCTTGGTTCTCCCCCCCGCCCCCGATTCCTTGGCTCTTCCTTCAACCCCTCCATCCCTCCCTATTTACAAAGACTTTGTTTCCATTTTTTCCTTTTCTCATATTAATTCCATTCCCTTCTTTTCTTTCTCTAACCCCTCCTACTTCCCCTTCCCCTTTGGACCTTTTCTTCCTATTTCACATTATCTATTATGCTTTTTTTTTTTTGGTACTGGGGATCAAGCTCAGGACCTTTCACTCGTGAAGCAGGCGCAGTGCCACTGAGCTAAATCCCTGGCCCTATTATGCCTTTTATTCCTTATTTATTTATTTATTTATTTATTTATTTATTTTGGTACCTGGGATCGAACTCAGGTTCTTGCGCTTGCACAGCAGGCGGTGAAACCACTGAGCTAAATCCCCGGCCCTTTTGTTTCTTATTTACACTTTCAGTTTCTCACACCAGAGAAACTATTCAGTATCTGTGATAATGTTTGTTAATGTAAGTCCAATTGATCTTATCCATCTTTTTCCTGAATGCAAAACTTCCCTAGAGAAGGGAGGGTTTATGACTGTGTTAGTAAGTTTTCTATCACTGTGATGAAATACTTGAGATAATCTACTAAAAATAGGAAAGAGTTTGACTCGTGGCTTTAGAGGTTTTGGTTTGAGGTTGCTTGGCACTGTTGCTTTGGGCCTGTGGTGGCATAGTACATCATGGTGAGAACGCATGGAAGAAACTACTTAGCTCACGGCAGTCAGTAAGCAGAGAGAGGCTGAGGGAATGGTGGCTAAAGTCCCTATATCGCCTTTAAGGACGTTCTCCCAGTGACTTTACTTCCTTTCACCAGGCCCCACCTCCTAAAGATTCTACCACTTCCCAATGTGCCACAGGCCGAGGACCAAGCCTTTAACACATGAGGCTCTGGGGATATTCAAGAACCAAACCCTAATACTGGCAGCCTCACTCCCAGATGCTTTTGCTTATAGTGGGTAAAAGAAGTTCTGAAAAAGTTTTTCAGCACCAGCTGAATCTCAAATGTCTCCAGTTTAAAATAATCTTCATAACAACTCTGGGATCCAAGGGGTCCCCACAGTGACATGCATTAGTACTTCCCTGCTTTGTAGGGCTGAAACTATTTCATTATACTACACTATGTTTACCCACTTATCAGCTGATGACACTTGCTATGGTTTGCGTGTGTCCTCCAAATTTCATATGTTGGAAGCTCAATCCTTAAAGTCCTATATTAATGGAAGTTGTGAAGTGAGACTTTTGGAAGGCTCCCATTCTGTAGGTTGTCTTTTCATTTTCTTGATAATATCTGCATATGTGCATAAATTTTTAGTTTGATGAAGTCCAATTTATCTCTTTTTTGTTCATGCTTTTAGTGTTAAAATTTTAACTTGAAATTCAAAGCAGAAGTGAAGAGGTTGAAAAACACAACTGTGGCTCATTGTTATTTGAATGCCTGGAAAAACATCATAGAAAAATGGAATGATGAGTTTTGGCTGACTTTACCATCCTTTCATTATACTTTTGAGTTTGAAGAACAAATAAAAAGAAGCCTTTTTATGTTTCTAAGGGATACAATTTTCTGAGAACTTACCACTCATCTGAAATGGCATTTTTATTTCAAGAGGCAAAAAAAAACTTTCCTAAGGGATGAAGTTCAGATTGCTATGTTTATGATCAAAGGGGTATTTTCTGGAATTCTGTCATTTATATATTTTCTTAGAAAATACTATGATTGTTTCCCCATCCTAAATAACAAAATCCTAATTCTAAAAGTTACATGCTAGGAAAGGGTCTTGTGAAAGATATTATTAGCCTTTTGGGGGCAACTCCAAGTGTTAAGTACATGAGATCTTTGACATGGATTACCCATTTCATTCTGTGTGATGGTTAATTTTGTGTGCATTATATTGCTTTAAGGACTACTAGGTAGCACATGAAATATTAATTTCTGGATGTATATGTAAAGGTGCTTCTGGAAGAGATTAGCATATAAGTAAAGAAGATCCATCCTCACCAGTGTGGGTGTGTCTCATCCAATTTGTTGAGAGCCTGAATAGAGCAAAACTGAAGGAAGGATGAATTTGTTCTTCTTGTAGAATGGGGCAACCATTTCCTCCTGTCCTTGGATATCATTGCTTCTGCTTCTGAGCCTTTAGACTCCAGGACTTACACCACGAGGCCCCAGGGTTCTCCTTGCTCATCACTGTCACAACCACACTGTTGGCTCTTCCTAAAGACCCTTAGCTTTGCAGCCTGTGCACTTTGTGTGAGGCAGTCACCCCCACATCCTGGACTTTTCCTTGCAGTACTGGAAAACATCAGCTTTTTCTGATACTCCTGACATCACTCTAGTTCTTTCACGATCCACACAGATGATCTTTCCAATATCTTGGCTTCTTTACATCCTTGTCCTATCTTCTTCAAAGATCTTTCCCCCTACAAGAACTCTTCAGCTTACAGTTATGGTTCATTTGTCAGTAGAAACCATCTGTTTCCTTTCTATAATGCCACTTTTGAGAATATCATTGTTTGACCAAGAATGCTTCCTTTTACCTACATCCCCACTCTGACATCTGAACCCTCAATCCCCCTTCAATCTCAGCATGGTTTACAACTTGCTCTTTTTCTTGGCCAGGCATCATGACCTCGCTTCCCTCTGAATCCCATTTAGATGCCATGTTGCATGATTATAAGTATTACTTTGCCTATAATTTCAAGTCCCTTGACACTTTTTCCTCCTTTGTACCAGTTTGAAAAAAATCCTATGTCAGAAATGCCAAGCATTTAATTTATGATTATACCAGGCAAGTGATTAAGTAGATGAAGAATGCTGACCAACCTTACTCTAAATTGATAATCACTAACCTCAAGTGGATTTTTGGTGCTGGCTGACATTCCCACACCATTTCTCAGGACTTGTCACTCCAGAATTCTTCTATATGATTATTTTTTCTTTCTTTCCTAAAATCACCAACACCACCCTCCATCACTGTTCTCAGCTAATGACCTTTGTTCCATGGAGGAAATGGAATCGATCAAGGAGTCTACTCACTGGGTATCAGTATTCTCATGGTTGGTACCACTGTGACTGGCAAGGTTCAGCTGCTTTCTAGTTGTGCCCAACCTCTACCAGAACATATCCCATCTTCCCAACTCAGTTATAATTGCTTCTGTATTTACCCTTTCTTTCACCTGATGACTTACTATTCCCACTGTATCAGATTATTTACAAAACTGTTGAATATCTTTCAACTTTTATAAGAAGCTTTTCTTAATGGAAAAATAGGAACAAAAATCTTTGTAAATAGGGAGGAATGGAAGGGTTGAAGGGAGGGCTGGGCAAGGGTGAAAAATAAGAACCAAGAGAGACTATGTAAAGGTACAATTCCCAATGAGAAATGTAATTGTGTTGTATACCTACAATGTACCAATAAAAGAATTTAATACAAAAAAAGAAGCTTTTCTTGTTTGAATTGATGTTTCTTTCACTTGTAAGTATGATGCAGTCACATGTAGATGCATTTTATTGAGTTGGGAAATCCACTACCTTCTTAGTTTCTTAAGAGTTTTTATCATGATAGATAGGTGTTAGATTTTTTCCAACACCTTTTCTGTGTCAATTGATATAATCAGTTGATAGGATCTGATCCTTCTTCAAATGTCTCCATCATGTTTAGTGATAGTGTCACCTCTGTAGCTGCTCAAGCCAAAATCCTTGGTGTCGGACTGGGCTTCTATTTTTCTCTTGTATTTTATATCGATATACCCATTCCCACACCTTCTGCTGCTCCTGTTCTGGTCAAAACCACCTCACTGCTCAAGTAATAGTGCTTCTGCTTATCCCTCTTCCCCATCTGAATTTCACACTTTCAACTTCTCAATCTGGAAAATAAAGTCTGCCACTCTCAGTAAATTACTCTTATATTACTTCTTCCATTACTTAACATCAATAAATGTTAAGACATGTAGCATTTTAAATTTTTATGTGCCGTTTACTTTCCTACTTTAACAATTTATAAGGTAATCTGAGTCTTGCACACAACACATTTTCAAAGTTAATTTAAAATTTTTAAAATAACTCAGTCACTCAAATTAATACCTTGAGTTCAACAATATTGCCTTTCAATGACAAAGTAAATTGAAAACAAGTTAAGTGACAGTCAGAGGTTGGCTGTTCTTGATAAATCTCTTCAGAGTGTGAGAGAGTGGACTGTAGTTATGAGTTGTCTGCATGCGGGAAGAAGGGGTTGGAAATGCTCTGCAATGTCAGACAGTTCATTCTCTCTGTGAAGGTAAAATATTTCTTTTCCAAATGAGCCCATCAATCCACTGCCATGCATCTCTCTTGGGTCTCAGCAGGGCAGGGATCATTCAGGTTGTGAGACTGGTCAGTCCTCATGATCTAAAAGCTATTTAAATACATGGATAGCAGCTTACTCCATGAAGACCATCTTTCTACTTGACACCCAAATGGCCTATGTCATGCGGGCTGCAGTTTCTTATCTTCATTGATGATCTTTTTCTTTTCCAGTTTATCATTCTTTCTGTCCAGGTATCTTGCTGATATATTGGTGGTTCAACTAGGCATTGTCTATTTTTTATTTCTTTGTCCTAACTTTCTTAATATTCCTTTTCCCCAGGCTGCTTCAAGAAGGAAAGCTGATTTCTCTTTGTTTTCAGGCTAGTGAGATTATGGAAAATACACTTGATACCTCTTGCACTATTGTGACTATGGCTCTTTTTAATATTGGAAAATATTTTTCAACTCTGTAAAGTCTGTCATTAAAAACATCCATTTACACAACACAGGTAATTAATAAATAACAATATTTTTATAGTTTGAAACTTTTTATGTATGAAAATGAAAACCCTTGGTAAACACAAAATTGTCTTTATGAGTCCCATAGCCATTTCCCTACTTCCTCACTGGGGCATTCAAAAAAAATCTGACATTCTAGGAATCCTACTATTTTATCTTTTTGCTCTCTCTAGCTATATACCATCTATTTGTAAGCAATGGAGATCCTGAACTTTCTATTTTAGTTCCCTTATCATTTTCTGTATCTCTGCCTTTATGCCATGCTGTTTTTGCTTCTCTCTCTCTCTCCCCCACCCCCTCTCTCCCTTTTTTTTTTTTTTTTTTTTTTTTGGTACTGAGGGTCGAACTCAGGTCCTTGTGCTTTCGGGGCAGGTGGCAGAACCACTGAGCTAAATCTCTGGCCCTCTCTCCCTATTCTTGATGTCCAGTGGGACAGTTTTTAAGAACTTTTGTTCTTTTTTAATTATCTTTTCTATTCCTGGGATTTTATTTTTCTAGAAAACTTTATAATATGTTTGTCAAACTCAGTAGAATTTTACAGGAATTTCATTGATTTAGTAGTTTGAACTGTCTTCCTAGTCAAGAAAATAATATATCATACCTTGATCAGGCCCTTTTTGTCCTTTATAGTGAATCCTTTTTTGTCCTTTATAATGATTAACATTCTTACTTCATTTGTAATGTTTTGTTTATTTTAAAAAAAGATTAATGCTTAGGTAACAGAATTTTAAAAGTTATTGTTGTGAATCACCACTGTGAGTTAAGCAAGAAAAAAGGAATATCAATCTGCCTCAGTGAGATATCTGGGGTATCAACACATTTAAGAAATCTTTATTGAGGAATGGTATGTTAGGGTTTTCTGTTGCTATAACAAAGTATCTAATATTGGGTTCTTTCCAAAGTACAAAAGTTTAGTTAGCTCACAATTTTTGAGGTTGAAAATCCAAGATCAGAGAGCTGTATCTGTTCAGCTACTAATGAAGTTCCCCTTGCTACATGGCAGAGAAATAAGAAGAAGAAAAAAAGAGCCACATGCAGAAGGGACCAAACATGTGCACCGGGCTTTTTTCTAACAACCTACTCTTTTGAGAATTAACTCCACGAGACCAGCATTAATCCCTTTCAAGGGTGCTGCAATTGGTGACCTAATTATCTCCCATTTGGTCCTCCCACTGAAAGGCTCCACCACTTTTTAACATCACCACACTGAGCATCAGGCTTCCAGGAGAAGCTTCCCAGGGAACATACTCGAACCGTATACAACATAGTAAATAGCATTAATAAACACATATATTTAAATTGTCCAATGTGATCATCTTTGATACATATATACAATATTTCCCTTGTTCTATGCTACAAAGCTGCAAGCATCACCACAATGTAGATAATAAACATATCCAGCAGAAGCAAAAGTTTTCTAATGAAACTTTCAGTGACTGCTTCCTGCCACTTTGCCACCATCTTTGACTGAAATGTATGAGAATAGTTTAGGCAATAGATAGGAAAGCACATGAGAAGAAAATGTGACAGTGAGACCCTGCATTTCTCACCTGTTCCATGATTGGAACAGTGTGTGGGTGATTTTACAGTGGTTCTAATTCTTCGTTACCGAAACTTCTCTTCTTCACACGTGAGGACCAGCCGACTTCTGATGCATTGGTGCCATGCTTTTAGGATCCTTGAGTGGCAAGTGGGTTGTCTCCTCTTTTGGGTTGAAGGTCGTGGTGATTTTTGCTCTCTATTCAGAAAGAAGTATGGAGTGGGGTTTTCCCAGACAGACAACTCACCAATGTCAACATCAAGAACCAAAATATTCTTATTCTTAGGAATGGCTACATTTTTCATAGCTATCTTACAGATCCAAGTGCTATTTATAACATTGTTTCCGTGGGAGAAAATTTATTTCATGTTCCTGACAACCTAAGTAAAAGGCAATTTTGTGAATATGAGTTACATGTAAGTTGGGGACACTTCTATGGGGAGGGTCTACCCTGCTGTGGGGCTCTTTCTTGTGCAGGTCACAGTCAGTTTATTCTGTTTGAGGAAATTACTCTGTTGGTCTGCCTTTATACATACAGCTACTTTCTTTTTTTGGTATCAGGAAAAGGTGAAAGTTGAATTCACTGAAAATCCTTCCTTCCTCCCTTCCTTCATTCCTTCTCTTTCCCTGCTTCTCTGTCCCTCCTTTACCACTCAGACTTCTCACTCTGTGGTCATTTCCACAGTGAGGCAGGCAGTAAGGTGAAAGCCACAGCTCCATGAAGCCTTACTCCGTCATGTTCTGACTGCTCAGATCCCTCAGCATTGAGAGAAAGGCCAGGTCAACCTCTCTTGAAGCATGGGCTCCCCAAGGGAGGTCTACCTGGTAACAAGCTCTTTACTTCAAGTCCAAACATTTTAAATATAAATCTGTCTGGTGTAATTTGATGATAAAACACAGTTTGAATTTAAAAAACTATATTTGAAATGTTTGAAAGTAAGTGCAACTGGTCCTACAGCAACAGAAAACAGACTAGGACAGTATTTAATCACGCTTCATGAATTTATGTCTTAATGCAAATTCCCACTCATTCAGAGAAAAAAATAACTTGTGAATAATAATTCCACCTCTGGACCTACAAAATTGGTCTTTAATCAGACTAACAGAGCATAACGAATGTTTGAATGACAACATTGGTCATAAGTTTGATTCTTCTACTTTGTAAACAATTAGTCTCCCATGGCTTGTTATAAAAAATTAAAGGTCATCTTAAAAGACAAATATGTCATAGTTTGTCACAATTTGGATTTGGTTGGCATAGAAATGCATCATTAAAATAACCAAAGTGTAGGTAAATAATTGTTTTTGCTTTCTTGTATGGATATGAGGTTATTGATATTCATAACTAGCACAGTAAGACCTTAGCTTTTATAAATGTGGAAAATAAAGTCAACTTTCTTTACTACACATATGGCTAATTGTGTTGAGTTTTACTTTTAGAAATAAGAAGAAAAAATTCTCAAAAAAAAGGAGAAATGTTGGAAGTAGCAAGAATGAGCAGGAAAAGAGGACTGGCTGCTATAGCTGAGGACACCCGCTTGAGCAGGTTCTGTGCAAGACTCTGCTCTTGGAGAGGGGCAAAAGACAAGAGCTAAGATGCCTCAGGAACACTACATTCACCTTTGGGTTGCAATTAGCTCTTTCTGCAGAGAATCTTAATCTGCCATCTTACAGGACAACCAACCATAGGCAGGCTGGGAGTGAGTTTAAATTGTACTCATTTTATTTATTTGACTTTTGAGGTAGGATCTTGCCATGTAGTTCAAGCTGGACTTGAATTCCCTATGTAGCCCAGGCTAACCTTGAATCTGTGGCAATCCTGCTGCATCAGCCTCTTGAGTGCTGGGATCACAGGCGTGCATCATCACATCTAGCTAGTTGTTCTCATTTTTAAAAGGAAGGGAAGAATGTAAAGCATATGCTTAGGAGAGAACTGCAGGCTGATTATGGGTTTTAAATTCACTTTCCTTGTTCTTTCCTGCAATCTTCATGGCTGTTGATAAGAAAACTAATGTATCAACCATTCTTTTTAAAAAATATTATTTTATTTGTACATTTTAGGTATACAATATAATGACATTCATCATTGGAAATTTTCAGCTTTACATAATCTCTCTTGGTTTGTATTTTTCCCACTTC
>NW_004624735.1:2503373-2530067 GCF_000247695.1 Heterocephalus glaber | reverse complement strand
TCCTGGAAATCTGTTTGCATCTGTTTTATGGATTCCATTTGTTTCCTATGTTGGGATTCCATCATGTTCCTCAGCTTTTCTCTAGATTTATTAATCGTGTCTTGCAGTATGAGCACAATCTCTGCTGCTATCTGTGAAATTATTTCTGATTTTATTTTTTCCAGATCCTCTTTTGTTGCTGGTTCATGGAGTCCAGGTGGCTGAGTATCAGAGTGTTCCATCTCATTTGTCTTTGGGGTTGCTGTAGGTGATTCGGAAGTCTGGTTTTGAGACTTGTTTATGTGTCTTCTCATTTTGATGGGTGTGTGTTTGTGTGTGTGTGTGTGTGCGCGCGCATACTGTTGGTGCCTGCATGGCTCACACTCCTCCTGGAGTGGCAGTTCGGTTGCCTGGAAGCCTTCTGTGCATTGGGAGTAGTGATACAGTGGCTTGGAAGCCTCCTCTGAGATGGTAGCATGGTACTGCATCCCAGAAGCCTCCTCTGCACTGGGAGTGGTGGTATGGTGGCCAGGCAGCCTTCTCTGTGCTGGGAGTGGTGGTATAGTGCCCCTTTATTATACAATATTATTCACTTGAACTAAATGAATATTTAGCATTGTGGAATGTGGTGTGACAGGTGAGAGAGGAGTAAAAGAAGGTCTTCATGCTCACAGATGTTGGTATCTAGAGAAGGATAAGCACAAGGACCACCATATAATGCAGAGGTGAGATGTGTCACAAAGAACAAGTGAGAATTCTAATGAGAAGTGTTCAGAAAGCTTCCAGGAAGGGCTTTGAAGAGGGGCCTTCCTGCATAGAAGATGAGGGAAGGTAATGTTAGGCAAAAGAGATAAAGAAAGACTGGGAGGCACAGAAGTTCAGTGCTTATCCATTGCAGTACTGCAGGCAGGT
Source organism: Heterocephalus glaber (assembly GCF_000247695.1). The sequence continues at coordinate 2,529,176 of NW_004624735.1, read as the reverse complement.
CCAGCGGATTGAGCCACCTGGGTGTGTACACTGAAAGGTCAGGAAGCTAGCTTGTATCTGAATTTGGTGGGCATTGATTGCCAGGTACAGCAGAAGTGGGAGTCTAGTAAGGTGTTTTGATCAGGGGATATAATTTTGTGATTTAGATCTAATTTGGGAGTTATTGTAAAAAAGATAAAATGGGAGCTCAATGATAGTGAGGAGGTCATTGCTGTCAATAGTGTGGGTAAGAAATTATGTGAGAAGGAAGCAGGATGCTAACAAAACAAACAAACATAATCATTGCAGAGGCATATTAAGGATTGATTAAAAACAAGTTGTGGGGATAGGCACTGGAAAACCTAGACCCAGTTTCCTCATCTGTAAAAAGAGAGGTGAGATCTACTTTATAGGAGATGCTTTATTAGAATGCCTTTTAAATTCTGAATTGCTATCTATACTTATATTCTTTTTTTTTTTTAAGACATCTATTCAGCGTCATGATCAGACTATTACATTTAGCAATCAACAGCATGGGTGCAAAAAAAAAGTCTACATTAAAACCCTTTGTTGGAATGCTTTCCACTTTCCACAGAACAGAAACTAAAATAACCTGTTATACAATTAGTCACAAATACAGTCCTCAAGTTTTTTTGCCCATACAAATGAGTATTGTCTAAAACATGTCTTCTTTGTAGCAGCTAGGTCCTGCCTTCACTGTGCTTGGCTGAGCTCACAAATCTGTTATATGTAACCTGCAGCTTCCCTGTCACTTCTCTGGCTCTCCTCTCCTGCTAAGCTTTGTTTCCTGGCAGTATTAAAACCTTCTGCCACTGCCATAGCTACTGCTGCTGCTGGAACCGCCATAGCCACCTTGATTTCGTGGTTTGGCAAAGTATTGGCCTCCACCACCATAGGGCCCAGAGCTTCTGCCTCCAAAGTTTCCTCCCTTCATGGGTCCAAAATTTGAAGATTGATTGTTGTAATTGCCAAAATCATTGTAGCCTCCACCACCTTCAAAACTGCTTTCATCATTACCAAATCCATTGTAGCCATCCCCACTGCCACCATATCCACTTCCACTACGGCTGCCACTGAAGCCACCTCGACCACTGAAGTTTCCTCCCTGACTGAAATTGTCATTGCCCCCAAAACCACCTCCACAGCCACCACCAAAATTTCCAGAACCACTTCGACCTCTTTGGCTAGATGAAGCACTAGCCATCTCCCGTTTCAACAGGGCTTTCCTCACTTCACAGTTGTGGCTGTTCACAGTATGGTATTTCTGAATGACAATCTTATCCACAGAATCATGGTCATCAAAGGTTACAAAAGCAAAGCCCCCCTTCTTCCCACTGCCTCTGTCAGTCATGATTTCAATCACTTCAATTTTTCCGTACTGTTCAAAATAGTCTCGTAGTGATGCTCTTCAGTACCTTCTTTAATGCCACCCACGAAGGTCTTCTTCACGGTTAAGTGGGACCCGGTCTTTGAGACTCCTCTCTCGAGACAGCTCTCTTTGATTCCACAACTCTTCCACCCACCTTGCGTGGCCTTGCGTTCCTGGCTGCATCCACCTCTTCCACAGTGGTGTAAGTGACAAACCCAAAGCCCCTGGAGCGCTTGGTGTTTGGATCTCTCATTACCACACAGTCCGTGAGCGTTCCCCATTGCTCAGAATGGCTTCTCAGAGTCTCATCTGTTGTTTCAAAGCTCAGCCCTCCGATGAAGAGCTTCCGCAGCTGTTCGGGCTCCTTAGGAGACTCTGACTTAGATATGACGGCAGTCGGAAGAGAGACTAAAGATGTTTCCTCCGTGGCGTCCACGAGCAAAAAGGAGTGAGCTACCGAACGTACTCCTATACTTACACTCTTATGTTTCATCATTTTGAGACTGTCTCATTGAATTATTTATTCAACAAATACTTACTTAGTGCCCGTAACAGGCCAGGCCTTGTTTCAAGTTCTTGGGTTCCAGGAGTGAATAAAACAAATAAAATAATCTGCCCTTGTGGAGATTATGGCATTAGTGGTGGAATAAAAAGAAACAAGGTATATATGTAAAGCTTATTGACTGCTGACAGAAAAAAGGGAAATATAAAATGATGAACAATTTTTAAATTTTAGGTAAGGTGTCCAGGGCAGGTTCTCATTATGACCAACTGGAAGAAGGAGAGGGTAGTATGCAGATATTTGGGGAAGAGAGTTCTAGGAAGAGGAAGTAGGACCTGCAGGGTCCTGAGGCAACAATGTGCTTAGAGTCTTTGAGGAATGGCATAAAGATCTGCATGGCTGGAACAGGGACACAGGAAGCCAGTTTATGTAGAGCTTGTGGGCTAATGTAATAACTTTGACTTTTACCCACAGTGAAAGGGAGAAACTATTGGAAGATTTTAAGTAGAGGAATAACTTAGTATTTTTTGTTGTTCATAGTTTTTAGTGCTTGTGGCACTTGGGATTGAAACCAGGGTTGCTCTATGACTGAGCTACATTCCCCACTTTTTTTACTTATTTATTTTTTTTATACCAGGGGTGGAACTCAGGACCTTGCACTTGCGAGACACAGGTGGTGCCACTGAACTAAATCCCTGGCTCCCTTTTATATTTTTTTGAGACAAGGCCTAAATAAAATGCCCAGATGGGAGTTCAACTTGTAAAATTCCTGCCTTAGTCTCCCTGAGTACTGGGAACAACTTTGGTTTTAATTGCTTCTGACAATAAATTTAGAAGATATGCAAGAGATGAGGAGACCATTTTGGAAGCTTTTTGAAATGATCCAGGGTACAGACTATGCACAAGGGTTGTGGCAAAGGGAATGGGATGTAAGAGGAATCCAAATCTCTGATATGTTTCAAAGGTCAAGCTGACAATATTGTTAATAGACCCCAGTAAAGTTTGAGAAAGAAAAGTCAAGAATTATTCTAGGATTAATGGAGTGATTCTTTGATTGATTCAAAAATCTGCAGAGGAAACTGAACTGGGTGGGAATATTAGTAATTTCACTTTTGGGGGGTGCAACTTGAGAAGAGTCCTTGGATTCCTGGCTTAGGAGAGAGAAAGTGAAGGGAAGAGGGAAAGAGAAAGAAGAAAAATACTTCGTGGAGTGAAACAAAACATTTTTTGCCCAGCTTGGTTGGGCCTTACCTTCATTTCTAGTTACTGAGATTTTTACTTGTGCCTGGCCCCACCAAAATGTACTCTCCTGGCCGCAATCACCAAAATATTATTGGGTAGCTTGTTTTTAAAAAGTGGCTCATCAACTTAATGTTACCAGATTCTGGAGAGCTCACCTCTCCTTATGGAACTGAATTCCAGGTGTATTTTTTTGGCCTCAAACAAAGAATTGAACAAAACGAGCAAAAAACAGTGGGAAAGTTTATTCAAGAAACCAAAGTGAAGAGTGGGAGAGAAAATGGTTCTGTAGAGCAAGCTTAAACCAAGTAAATAGAAAAAGGGGATGAGAGCAAAGCAAAAGCACACGCTGTATCTGGCAAACACAGTGTGGGCTACCCTAAAAAGTTATGACAGCTAGTGACTCCATTTTGGACCAGCTGTGAATACATAATGGTCTTTGCTTTTCTCACATTGGCATTATTGGTTTATGGCCATATTCCTATCATATTTACATCACAGGAAAATGATCACTCTGACAAGGAGATTCTGTAGCTTAAATAGTAGTTGGAACTACTGGGTATATATTCTTTTTTTTGGGTACCAGGGATCGAACTCAGGACCTTGTGCTTCCGAGGCAGGCACCAGAACCACTGAGCCAAATCCCCGGCCTGGGTATATATTCTAATATCCTTGGAACCAGTTGCAACTTTCCCCTTTGACTTCCTACAAACTTCTCTAAATCATTGTTTAAAAATATTTAAATTCATTCTTGATGCACTTTTGTGCATCAAAGAACAATTATAATGTTAAATTGGCTCTTTTTTTTACTATGAAACAGCTGAGTCCAAACAATTAATTATATGATCAAATAGCTGTCCTAATTAGGTTATTTGTACAGAAATAACCAGAACAGTAATGGTCTATTTACTTTGAGCTAATTAAGTTTGGAACTTGACTTGGGCTGAATAATTTGTTAAAAGTATTTTTAACATGATAGAATATATTAGTTTTTTTTAAAAACCAAGATAATTTTGGAAGCATTTCTATTATGAAAGCATATAAATGTTACAGAAAAAGTCTTGGATAAAATAGAAGGTTCATATATTAAAACTATTTTTCCCTATATACTTATCAAAGTTATTTAACCCTCTTTCATTATTTTTCCATATCAGACTTTAAGACTGAAAAGTATCTGAGATTTTATTGTCATTGAAAAAAGATCATAGTTTTAAATCCAACTGGAACACAAAAAAAGCCATTGCATATTGGGTTTCAGGAGAATTGGATTGGAACCTTTGTTCCTTTAGAGACAAATTCCCTTTGGGCTTATCTCATAACTTCTCCTCACTTCTTTCAGTCCTAAGGCAGAGATGATGATCTCTGCCTTATGGAACTCACAGGACTGAATTGCAGATGCAGTGAGATCACATATATGAAATAATTTTGCAAACTAAGTGCTAACAGCAATGGGATGTATTATTACAATGAAAAGACAGTAAATTTAGTTTAAAGATCTAATTAGCTTTTACTTGGATTTCTAGAAGTGGGTAATGCCTCATTTTATAAGGCAAAATGTACGTTGCAATGAGCTGAGCAGAGGTTGTCTTTATAGGTAGAACTGGGTTGATTTTCCTTTGCGAGCCTTTTTTATTTTATGAGAAATGAAAAGAAGATTGTCGCTTCTTTGTAGGGTGAAAGGAGAGGGAACTTCCTTGTCATTCCAGCTCAGGTAAACTAGGCTCTTTTTTCTTGGTTGCTGTGAATTTCCTGCTTTTTTTTTTTTTAAAAAACTAGCTCATTTCAAGGTTCAGTTTGATTGCAAGGCAATTAACATGAGTGACCCTGCCTTAGTCTGTTTGTGCTGTTATAACAAAATAGCACAGACTGGGTGATTTATGAAGAGCAGAAGTATGCTTCTCACAGTCTTGGAGCTGGGAAGGCCAAGATGGAGGTTCTAGCACTAGTATCTGGTGAGAGCTGCTCCCTTCTCCCAAGAGGACGCAATGCTGCACCCTCACATGGACAAAGAGCATAAGGGAAAGAAGCCAAATGCCGGGTGAAGCTTCTTTTATAAAGGTCTTAAATCCACGGTTTAGATGTGGCATGTCCACCCAAAGGCTCACATATTCAAAGGTGGGGCTTTTAGAAGGTGACTAAATAGTGGGGGTGTTATACTTAGCAGTGGATTAATCCAGTGATGAGTTCATGGTTGATTGTGCTGTTAGGGGGTGGGGCTCGCTGGAGGTGGGTCACTGGGGTAGGACCTAGAAGAGTGTATTCTTGCCCCAGCTCCTCCCTTCTCTCTCTACTGCCTGACTGCCATGTGTTGATTAGCTTGCTTCCACCATCCCCTTCCACCTTGTCCTTTCTGCCTGGGAAACAGCCACACATGGTCTGAACCCACTGGAAACTGTGCCAGATAAACCTCTCATCCTTAAGTTGTGGGTGTCAAGTATTTTTTCCTGGTGACAGGAAAGTGACTAATATACTAGAACTCTGGTGACCTGATCACCTCTTAATGGCCCCTTTCCTTAGTAGCACTATCACATCATTGGTGAGCAAATTTCAACCATGAATTTTTTTACCTTAAATTCTTTTATTGGTACATTTTAGGTATACACTATGTTTACATTTATCATTGGGTGCTTGTACCTGTACATCATGTATCTTGGTTCTTATTTTCTCCCCATTCCCTGTGCGCCCTTCACCCCCTCTGCCCTTCCCTATTTACATAGACTTCATTTCCATTTTTTTTCTTTTCTCATAATTTTTCCTTTCCCCTTCCCCTCCCATCACCCCTACTCCTTTGTACCTTCTCTTCCTGTTTCAAATTATCAATTATTCATTTTAATCATTTTCATCCTTATTTACTCTTTCAATTTCTCACACTAGAGAAACCAGTATTTACACATGTGTGTTCTATTTATTTCACTTAAGAGTATGGCCGCAATATGCATCCATTTAGCTATAAATGTCTGTAGTTTCTCATTCTTTATGGCTGAGTAGTACTCCATTTTATAAAGAAACCACATCTTCTTTATCCAGTTTCCAGTTGATGGGCATTTGGGCTGTTTCCAAGCTTTAGCTATTACAAACTGTGCTGCTATAAACATGGGTACACATATATCACTGTGGTAAGATTCTTTTAATTCTTTTGGGAAGATCCCCAGCAGAGAAATAGCTGGGTCAAATGGGACCTCTAGCCCTAGTTCTTTGAGGTATCGCCATACTGATTTCCTCAGTGTCAACCATGAATTTTGAAGGGCACTTGAAAGTTCAAATCACAGAAGACTCATTTCAGGCTTGGTCTGGTCTGCTGAGGCCTAGTGTGGGACTGGAGTCCAAAACAATGGCCTTCCATCCACTTTTATCATCACTATTGGTTCTTAATCATATGTAGGATGACAAAGTACCTTAGATGTATTTTAAACCTGGTGTTGTTCTCATACGGAGCAAGAACGGCCTAAGGATCTTCCTTCTTCTTGGTAGGAGCCTCACATCTCTCTTTGTTTTGGTTGCTGGTCAGGAGTACGTGGATGTCAACCTGCAGAGATTTCCCATGGTGCTGGGAACCATGTAAAGCTGTACTGAACTGGACTTAAAATATCAGAAAACTCCTAATACACTAAAATAGCAAGAGACTGTTACAAGCTACATGAATCACAATGTTCAAAAATACCATCTGCGGATGGAAGCAGCTGCCTTTATTAGCAGCCATGTAGACTCCACATTGTCTCTGGACCCTCCTCCTCATCCCACCCCTCCACTGTGCATCACTGGGAGTGTGGGATGTGCACTTAGGGGAAACAACCTCTCTCCCAGTTGAAGGAATGCATGTAATGGGAGACATTTCAGGATTTCTTTATATATATAAACAATTGAGACTCACCAAGACAAAGAATGCTCCTTCTCTAATGAGGGCTTACTCTGCTAAAATCTCTGCAAAGCTGGAAACCATGTTTTCTCCCCAATTAGTGACCTTTATTTGGGTTTTACAGTTGTATCCTCCAGAATTGTGCTATTTGGCTGCACTGATGCTTTGTATTTCTCTGGAAGCTCATCAAGGGTCAAGGGTACTTTGACATCTTCTGTGCGGCCTCCACTATGTGGAACTGTGTGGCCTCCACTGTGAACACAAAGCAGATCAGAGGAAAGAAATTCTTCAGCTTCTTACAGGATCTCTGCATGATACTTTCTAACTGGTCCTATTTGTTACTCTCCAAGTGAGTTAGCAAAACCTTCTGGTTGATTTTCTGCTGTAAAATGATCAAAACCTGAACAACTTTGATGTGGACACTTAAGCATCCTTGTTTTATGCATACTTAATCTTTCCTGACATGAGACAAATATGAATGCTTCGTCTAGAATTCAGTATGACCTTAAACTAGCTTTTAAAAATCTTAAGCTCTTAAGATACCTAATCACATATATCTTAACACAGATTTTCAGTTCAGGGTTGTGAGACCCTAATTGTATTTTGCTGCAGAAAGATCCTGTGTGTAATAATTCCATTGTTTTTACAAATGACAGATTTACCTAAAAAAGCAGTGGGAAAATTTAACTGAAATCATAAAAAGTCTTTGTTCTGAAGTGCTATCTTACTGTTTTTCTTAATTCAAAGTGATTGCTAGATGTTATTTGATTATTTCTTGTTAAAATATTAATTGGGAGGCCAGCAAGCTGAGGTGGCTCCCAAACCCTAGGTTCCTATATAAGCATACTGAAACCCAACTCAGGATAAACGGTTTCTAGGCCAATCAGAAACAACCAACTGACCTTTAACTAGGGACTTTCCTTAGAATGAGCACAACAAAGCTGTGGCTTCGCTCTAACATATCAAATATTTTCTTTACCTTGCTTTCATTTTTACCTTAAAAAAACTGTAACCTTTCCCTGTTTCCTTCTTGGAGCCCAGAACCACTAATGGTCTGGTGTGGCCTGATTTTTGGATTGTTGGTTGCTCAAACAAACTCTTCAATATTTTAATGTGCTTCTGATTCTCTTTGAATACTCTCATGACAACACACAAATATAATGGGCTCATTAAGAAAGGGAATAGTATAGCATTTTATGATATAGGTTTAGCTATTGTTCTAAAAGTAAAACCTACAAGTTAAAAGAGGAAAAGTTTATTTTTGGCTTACAGAAAGTTTAGAATAGTTTAATATAGAAGTTTCAGTCCATAGTTGGCTGCGTGGCATGGCAGAGGAGAAACAGTTCATGGTGTGGCAGGCAGAAGGAAAAATACAGCAGCAATAGCAAGCCTGCCTTTCCCTTTTTATTCCAATCAGGCTAAAAGCCTATTGGTTGGTGCCGCTCACACTCGTGGTGAGTCTTGTGTATTTAGTAAATCCATCCAGCCACACCCAGATCCATGCTAATCCACAGTGGACTAATCCAGTTATCAGATACCCACGATCCAGTATCACACACCCCTGTTCCCACCACCCCCTCAAAGCTCCACCTATGAGTGTATGAGGCTTTGGGGAGCATCTAGATATAAAGCATGACATTGGTGAAGCTAGAAAGCTGAACACTAACTTCTGTGACATTTGGGCTAAAATGAGCAGAACTTGATTGATAACTCACAGGTTCTCTATTTTTAAAAATCTCCTTTTCATTTTAGGATTAAGCATTAAAATACAAATCTGTACCTCTGAAGGACATCCTGCTTCAGACAGCTCTTTCAGTTTTCCCAGGGGAGCTTCCTCTACTAGGGCTCACCTGGTGCCTTCCTTCTGTTCTGTCACAATGGTTTCTCTCTCCTCTGCCTGCCTGTTAGTCTTGCCAAAGCGTAGGTGATAGTGGCTCACTCCCTGGCTGTAGGAAGCTCAGAATACAGTCTTTGCTTTTCTCATTTGATTAGTCTTTCTTTATTTATGCAAGGGTTTTGAGGATGTCACAATGACCCACTGGCTTGATTTTTTAAATATACTCTCCCAATATAACAGAATATAAGTGTTATCTATTATAAATCTATTTACCTACAAATGAGAAACTAATCAACTAGTGTATATTTTATTTTATTTTTTTTAACTAGTGTACATTTTAATAGGACAAGTGGCTAAATGAAGCTTATTAAAAAGCCTTTTTAGGCCAAGGATTTAGCTCAGTGGTTCTAGCACCTGCCTCGCAAGTGCAAGGTCCCGAGTTCAATCCCCGGTACAAAAAAAAAAAAGCCTTTTTACTATGGACTATTTAATTTTTAAAGTATTCTGCAAATATAGAGTATTAAATCTTAAGATGTTTAATTTTTTCCAGCTTTATTGAGCTATAATTGACAAATAAAAATTGTATGTATGTAGTGTACAATGTGATGTTTTGATATATGGATACTTCATGAAATGATTATCACAATCATGATAATTAACCTATCACCTCACACAATTATTTTTGTATGTTCTTAGAACATTTAAGATATATTGTCTTAGCAATTTTCAACTATATCATGCATTAACTGCAGTGACTAGGCTGTACAATAATTCTCAAGAATTTGTTTATACCGTCTAATTGAAATTCGGAACATTTAAGTTTTAAGTCAGTCACCAAATATTCAAATAAAACACTTTGTATCAAAGTTACTGAGGTCAGGGTAGATCTGAAAATAATTGTCTTTGTTTACACTGGAAGGAGAAGCTTGGCCAATGAAGAGGGCTGCTGAGGGGGCAAGTTGGTTACCAGATTAAGTGTGTGATCACCTTGAAGGATTCTGCAGAGGGCCAGTGAGCTTTGAGCTTGGATGGAGCATAAATTCTTACAAAATGGGAGGTGCTCCTTCTCAAGAGAAAACGGAATGCTATTTTGCACAAAACCATTATGTCAGTTTGAGGGAGGATGCTGAACACTCAGTAAAGTTTTTCTAGCCATTCATTCATCATTCACTCATTTAGTTATTCATTCACTCATTCAACAAATATCCATGGGATATCTGATACCTACTGAGCACTGTGAGAACTTCGGTGGGTTAAAGAAGTGAGTTAGAATCAATTTAACCTCAAACTTTACACTTGAGCAAGGAAGACAACACACATGTTGATAACATATAGATAAGACTGATTCAAAGTGCCTAAGACAATGAGTGTAATTGGGAAGCCTAGTTCCTTTGTCAGCAAGGCCAATGTACCCTAGCATCATTGGTAGCTGGAAGATTGTAGCTGTCAGGTCTCCCACATTCTGCTTTCTCTGACACACAGATATAAATGCATTATAGTTTCTCAGACCAGAACTGCTTAGAGCTGACTTAACAGAGGTTTTTTTACATTTTTTCAATTATTCATATAGTTGAGACCCATCACAATCAGTTTCACTCAACCAATTAAATTGTTCTGCTTCTATGATCTTCATTATACTGTAATACTTGTTTACTTTCAAACATAAATTTGTTCAACATAGCATCTTCAAGGCATTTCTTTTTTCAGGAGTTAATGGCGTCAAAAAGAATAGAATCTATACTTGGTTGGAATTAAGAAAATAATAAGTTATGCAATGTTTTTATATGTTCAAGCATAACTTTTAACCTAAAATCAGAATTTTAGAGATAGGAAAAATGTAAAAGTACCTAACTAATCTCCCTGAATATATTTGAAGATACTGAAAAAGTGGCTTGTTCAAGTCTACCACTAAAGGGGACAGTCAGACCTCTAAGCCAACCTCTGGATTCCTTGCTGCATTTTTTCTTCCAGTGCTGGGAATACAACCTAGGGCCTTGGGCAAGCCAGACAAGCCCTCTGTTACTGAGCTACCTCCTCGTCCTCCCAGTTTTATTACCACAAGGAAATACTGGCCTTGTGTCATTGTATTAAGTAATTCATAATGTTGTCCTGTATTTAGATTTTTCTTAATTGTGTATCTGAATTCTGCTTTGCAACAGAATTATGACTACCAAATTAGCCATCACCATTTTGTACTGAATGTTAGTGATCATTTCTTTATGGAACGTTCTTCTATTTTGCTTTTGCATCTACTGGTAATTCATTTTGGTAAGTTATTGAGTCATTTTCATTTTTAATTGTTCTGCAGCACCTCTTCATTTTATACCTTTAACAACTAATTAAATTATGTCCAATGAAATTTTACAGAGGTAAGATTGGATACTATCTCATGAACACAAAACGTGTGTACTCTGGTAAAACAATTTCTGGTTGGATAATATGAAGAGATGTTGGGCAACTCAGAGTGTTTCATTATGGGATAAACTGGAAATGACGGCAAATTATCCATCACCTCTACCTGTCATTAATCCATCTATCTTAGTGGTTCTCCCAGGAGCTGTCCTCTCCACTCCCTCCTGGAAGATAGTTTTTGCAATGTCCAAGACATTTTCTTGTCACACTGGGAGATGTTCCTGGTATCTAGTGGGTAGAGGCCAAGGATGCTTCTAAACACTCTACAAGGCACAGGACAGCTCCACTAACAAAGGAATTTCTGGACTCAAACAGCAATAGTTAGCAATAAGGCCAAGCCTTAGAATCAACCTATCTCTCTATCTATCTATCATCTATCTATTTCTATCTTTATATAAAATTCATCATATAGTAAATTAAGTATAGGAAAAGGAATAATGATAAACCAATGAGACAATACTTGGAAAATGTATCATTTTGTCAGGAAATGTAAATTGAATGTCTTAAGTTTTCTTTGGAGAGCTACTCTGTTTTAATGGTTAGTCCATTACATGAGGCTGCAAAGAGAGGACCTGGGAACATTTTCAGTGTATCTTGGGACATTTATCTCAAGAACTGATTAGGAATGTATACTGTTATGAAGTGCATTGGTTATTCTTTTTTGTTTGCTTTGTTTTGTTTTGTTTTCCAGGACAGGGGATTGAACACATGATTTTGCTCTTGGCAGGCAGGCCTGGCACCACTCAGCTAAATCCCCGGCCCATTGGTTCTTCTTTTTTTTTTTCTTTTTATGTTTTTAATATATTAAAAAGTAACAGTGCAATTGAGATTAGTATTTAAAAAGGATCCAAATTTTTCAAGGAATGAATTTTATAAACAATTTTGTAATGAAAGGGAAATAGCATCTTGCTTGATACATGAAAAGTTTTAAGATTTTAAAATTTTAAAAGCAGAAAAATGTTAACATTAAATTCTTTCCAATGTTCAAACAAAAATCAACTTGTATAATCTCTGTAGTAAAATGTGTCCTCGGTACAGGTCTTGGGGACTTGGAAAATGTTAAAATTTCTGTAATTTGAGTGATAGAGGCAGCACATAAAGACTTCATGAATCTTTTTTCCCAAAAAGAATACTTTCAGTAAAACACTTTACTATTTTATGATTATGCATTGGTATTTTTGTTCTTCCCAAAAAAGTGAATTTACATTAATACTGTAATTTTCCATGTAAAAATATACACATACAGATATTTCACATACAGATACTTAACTTCCTGAGTGACCAGTCATACATCAAACATGGTTTAATAAAAAATTTCTGAAATTTTAGAATGAAAGAGCATATGCAGATTTATTTTTTCTTTATTTATTTTTTTTTTGTGTGTGTTTTTTTGGTACTGGGGATTGAACTCAGGTCCTTGCGCTTGCGCAGCAGGTGAAGAAACCACTGAGCTAAATCCCCAGCCCTGTATGCAGATTTATACTTGTACAGGGTAAAGCTACAAAGAGCATCTCACAGAACTTATACTTAAATTCTCTAAATTAACCAAAATGATTTATCCTCTAACAACCAATAACTTCTGAAACTTAAAATGACAAATCACTCAAAAATTATATTTTCTAATTTATTAACAGAATACAGATAGCCATCTGATTAGCCAATAGCTATTAATATGGAATTCCTATTATACACACCAAAACTGGATTCACTTAGCACGGAATTTCTTGCAGAACAAAAATTTAAAATATTTGCTGTATAATACAACCATCTATGAGGTCTGATCAAAGCATGTGGGAATGTTTAGATTTTTAAAAATTTGTTACAGTAAAAGACACAATGCTATTATGGCATTATAGAGATGTGTCTTTTACTATAATTTTTTTTCAAAATCTAAACATTGTATTTTTAAAAATCATGCCTGGTATACAATCCACCCTTCTGAAGCTGTCTAGATGATTAGCAACTGTGGCACTTTCTTTTGTATAAAGCCCTGTCCTCTTCATAAAACCCTGAGGTGAAAGGTTGTTAATGAAATAAGACTGGAACCATAATTCTTCCTATTTCTGTATTAAACTGTAGCTATACATTTTTAAAAAACAAATGTGGCAACTGGATGAGTTTCTCTGTACAATTTTTCAACATATTTTCAGTTCAACTTAGTCGAAAGAGCCTAAAATGGCCCTACAAAACAAAGCCCTTTTAATATTTGCTGGTGTCGAGATGAGCGTCATTTTCCTTCTCCACTGCTGTCGCTTCTGTTATCATAGTCACGGCTCCAGCCAGCACGATTCCTATCTTCACAGAGGAAATCTCTGCTTCCTCTGTAATGGTGGTCAGACCCATGATCCGTGTAAGGCTGTTCTCAGCTATAATGTCTATCTGCTAGGTCGGGATGAGAATTCTGCCTGACTTTACGCTGTGATGGTGTTGTATTCTGGAGCCACTGGGAGCTTGAAGTATGAAGTTAAAAGTATGATCATGTGACTGAACTGATGGTAAAAATCCTGATTGATCCACATGTGGAGAACCAAATTTCCCAACAAATGGCATCCGTCTTCAAACATTGTTCATCACCGCTTGTCTCTGATAATTTCCTGGAGAAGAGAATGATCTCTGAATTATCTGTGATGATGGTGTCATGTTATCTCCAGTCCTTTCATATCTGCTAGGAGATGTGGAGGTAGGGCTTCAATTTCCAACATGATGCCAGGGTTTGATAAACTGACATCCTGTGAGGGATGACTACTTCCTGATCTAAACTGAATTTTGATGGGCCTTCCAAAAAGTTTGATTCCATTAAGGAGCTTCATTGCATAAGGAACAGATAGTTCGTGTTTAAAATTCACAAATGCAAATTGCTTTGGTTTACCATGCTTATCTTTTGGAATTTTCACCTTTATCACTGGCCCAGCCTGGTGGAAGAGCTGGAAAAGCAGCTCCTCAGTCACTTTAGTTGCAAGGTTGCCCACAAAGAGAGTGCAGTCCTCTTCTGCAGCCGCCACCCTCATCTCAACGTGGCCCCCTCTCCACTTAGGCCGAAGGGTCCAGGCCAACACAGCGACTGCACAAACTCCAAAATGCTATGTCCTTGCGCTCTCCATTGGTTATTCTTAATAGCTACATGTGAATTGATTTATATTTACCTTTATAAATAGTGAAATGCTCCCCTACAATTTACCTTCTAACACAACTTGCCTATTTTTCTATTGCTACATTATTTTTTGATGGTAAAATTCAAAGCCTTTGAATAAATAAATGAAGAGAAGTTACAGTATTTTGTCACCAAATAATTTCAATTAATAAGTGTCAAGAAAATGAGACAAATAGAAAGCAACTATTAATTAGAACAGCATCAGCATCATCATTGTTGCAGGGCAGATCCAGTGACAGATGTTAAAAGTAGTGGACAAAAGTTTGTAGAGAAAAAGGATTTCTGAATAGTCTCAAATTATATCTCCTTAAATATTCATTAATTATAAAGGAAAGAATAAGGTATGAACTTTTTATTTTAGGTGCATAACAAATGACCATAAATTTGTGGCTCAACATAATGTCTAATTATGGTTAGTCTCCGTGGGCGGGGAGCCCAGGGAGGGTTATTGTTCAGTCTCACAGTTTGAAATCCTGGTTCCAGGAACTGCATTTTTCTGGCTGTCACCCAGGAAGTCCTCAGTCCTGGATGCCACCCTCTGCTCCCTGCTGTGGGAACCTCCACAACATACAGTTAGTTCCTTCAGGACCGGTAGGGGGAAGTCCCCCCGACTCACAATTGCTCCCAACTCTTTTGCTGCCTTTTTGCATTAGTTCAGGCCTACTCAATATAATTTCTTTTCTGATTAACCTCAAAGCAACTGATCAGAGACTTAATTAAATTTATACAATCTCTTCTACTCTTTAACACATAGCAGGAACTCTATGACATATCACAGGAACTTTCTGGACCATTTCTTTCACAAATTTTAAGTCTAAAATTATTTCACAATAAAAAGTTGAAAACCAATCAATGATTTCCCAGGGCAGTTGGTTAAATTCAGAGAGCTAATGATTTGGAGCTAAATATTCCCACTGTAATGTTTTACGTGCTTAGAGAAGAGTGTACTTTATCTTTTGTTCTTCACAGGAAATGTCAAGAAAACTGATGAGGTATAGAAAGGACCTGGTTGCCGACACTGGGAATGAGAAAGCAATGCATTCCCAGGAAGGAATGAAGGAGATCACTACATACTAAGCACCTAAAATCTGCCAACTAATGTGCTAGGGTCTTCTATCTCTGTTAGTTTTCAGGGGGGCAATTATGATACCTGTTTTATTGATTAAAATGATCAAAGCTTAGGATTGTTCCAAACACAGGAGTGGAGCTCAGAATTCAAACAGAGATAATTCTAGATGGTTTCAAAGTTTCAAATGATGTGATATCCCATCATTATCATAGGATACCAGAGGCATCTTGACAGATGGAGAAAATAAGAGAATATTGGAACAATACAAAGAGAAAATAATAATCACAGAATTTTCTCCTTATTAGAATGCAGAACTGAACTTCAGCGCAGTTCATCAGGAGTGCTCTAAAGGTGTACCAAATTCAGACATTAGTCAAGAAACTATCTTGTTAAAAAGGATTATACCAATAGGTATGGCAGAGCACAGATAATTCCATATCTTCACTGAATTCTGAGTGTAGGCAAAATGGCTCTTGCCAGCAAATCTGTTCATTTTTGACAATGAAATTGGGATCTATTGCTGGGAAAGGAATCTGGGAGGAGCTGGCCAGGAAAGGCAGCTGAACTAGCTATGGTGAGCAGGAAGTGGAAAGGGAGGCAGTAGCTCAACTCTGTAGTGAGCCAGCGTTGGAGATGTGCAGGCCATACAAAGGGTGATTCACGATGGATTCTGTTTTCAAGACTTGGAGACTGCTAGGTTTGGAAATCTAGTTGACAGCAAAGAATATTTGAGTTGTGATTGTGGGAGGACAGAGGTTAGGTTTCCATTATTTGTCATGGTTTGCTCAGAACTGATTGTGTAGGTGGCAAGTACAGCTGGTCCCACATAGCCACAGATTCTGCATCCATGGATTTAATCAATCTCTATTCTGAAAAAAATCTGTCTGTCCTAAACATATATAGACTTTTCTTGTCATTATTCTCTAAACAACCAATGTATCAAATAATTATATATTATGTACATAGTATTAGTTATCTTAAGTAATCGAGAGAGGATTTTAGGTATACATGATGGTGTGCATAGGTTGTATAGCCTACGTCATTTATGTAAGAGACCTGGGCATCTTCAGATTCTGGTATCCGTGGGAAGGTACTGAAAGCAATTTCTCATGGACACCAACAAACCACTGTGTTAGTAAAACAAATTCTGAAGATCAGAAGAAACGAAGGTTAAGGAAAAGTTGCCGAAATGTTAACTAACCATAAATTATGTCAAACTGATCTCATCTACTTCTTTGACACTCATATTAAATTTGGGACATTAACTGACAAGGTCTATTTAGCATCGCCAAGGCCTTGTTTAGGTTTTCCCTTGATATTCTAGTGTATAATAGCTACATTAATTTTATATTTATTGAATATTGTGAATGAATATTAGCACAATTATATAAATTAACTAAACAGTGTTAATCCATTCTTTCTGATAAGTGTCCAGAAATGTGTCAATAGCTTCTATTCTTTGCTCTGTTCTATTTAATTTTCTCTCTAATGATACAACAAAGAGATGGTTTCCAGGGTGGCACACCTTCCCAAAGAGACAGGATTTGATTCAGCTTTCAACAGCTCTTTATTAGCTGTTTGCACAGGAGGAGATGTGACAAAATGAGATTGGAAGACACATTCCAGGGAAAGAAGGGAGCAGATTGGTGTGCATTCTTCTTCCTGGGGATTGGACTCCTGTGTGGATTTTTAATAAGTTCTGCTTTTCTTAAGCTCATTTCAGAAATTTATTTTATGAAATTATTGCACTTATAAAAATTTCAGTAATACCCTTCTTAATATACTGATATCATTTGCCTGTAAGCTGCACCTTTTAACTGAAGAATGTTGGCATCATGTAAAAGTTAATAATAACAAAATTATTAGCAGATTTTTCTTTCTATGCAGAAAATAGAAATTCTTTTCCTTTTAGTATTATTCCTTTCTTGTTATAAATGAAGAAAAGCGAAGCCTACCATCTATCTTTAATTCTCTTTTCTTATCATCGACATCTTTAATTGTACTGGTTCTCCCTGCCCCTTAAGCAGACAATATGTCTCAGTACATTCCCATGGATGCCTGAAACCCTAGCTAGCAACAATCCCCGTATACAAGCAATGGATACCACAGTGGGAGTCACAGAAAGTGCAACCATAGATAAGGGAACAGCTAACCTACATTCAGTCTTAATGGATTTTTACATTTTTTTTATTAGTACATGTTTGTACTACAGAATGATCACATTTATCCTGGGAAGCTGGTACATGTACATAATACATCTTAATTCATTGTTTTGTTTTTTTTGTCTCCTACCCCTCCCACCTTCCTTGCTCCTTCCAATTCTTGGTCTCCTTCTTATTTGCAAAAGCTCTATCTTTATTTTTTCTTTCAATCTTTTTTATTCCATCCCCTTTCCCTCCCCTGCCTCCTTCCTCTACCTCTTGTCCCTCTCCCCATTAGAAGAAGATCTCCTTGCTTCCTATTATCTATCTTATTTTGCTCTTTATTTATATTTTGGATTTTTCATATATGACAGACCATGCAATATTTAAGCTTGTGTGTCTGATTTATTTCACTTAATATCACAGTCTCAAGATGCATGTATTAACCTATGAATGCCTCAAGTTTATCATTATGGCAGAGTAGTGCTCCACTGTGTGTAAATATCACATTGTACGTATCCAGTCATCAGTGATGGGCATATAGGTTGTTCCCAAGATTTAGTTATTATTTAGTTGCTATAAACATGGTTATGCACATATCACTGTAATATGATCACTTTAACCCTCGCAGGAAGATACCTAAAAGGAGAGTAGCTGGATCAAAAGGAATTTGTAGTTTTAGGGTTTTGAGAAATCTCCATACAAATTTCCATAATGGTTGTGCTAGCTTACATCAATACCAACAGTGTAGAAGGGTTCCTTTTTCCTCACAGCCTTGCTATTTGTTATTATTTGATTTCGTGATGATAGCCATTTTTTCTGGAGTGAAATAGAATCTCAGTGTTGTTTTAATTTGCATTTCTCTAGTGGTCACAGATGTGGAACATTTTTCACATATTTATTGGCCATTTGTACTTCTGAGAAGTATCTATTCATTTTAGTTGCCCATCTTTTATTTGGGTTTTTAATTTTAGAAGATCTAGTGTTTTGAGATTTTTATATATTCTAGATGTTAGTCTTCTGTTCAAGGAATAGCTGGCAGTTTTTTCCCCATTCTGTAGGTTGTCTCTCCACTTTATTGTTTCTTTTGTTGTGCAGAAGGTTTTTCATTTTATATGAACCCATTTATTGATTCTCAGTATTATTTCTTGTGGCACTGGGATTCTGTTCAGAAAGTCCTTGCTTATATCTATGTCTTCAAGAGTTTTATCTATTTATCATCCAGTAAATTAAGTGTTACTGTTTAACATTTAGATCCTTGATCCATTTTGATTTTAGTTTAGTACATGGTGAGAAATATGGGTCTAGACTCAAACTTTTGCGTGCAGATGTCCAATTTTCCCAGCATCATTTACTAAGGAGGCTCTATCTGTCCTCTAGTGTATGTTTTCAGCCCCTTTGTCAAAGATCAAATAGCTGGAACATGCCTGGGGTTGTTTCTCCTTCCTCTTTTCTGTCCTATTAATCTACATATCTGTTTTTGTGCCAGTACTATGGTTTTTAAAAAAATAACTGTAGCTTTGTAATATAACTTCAAATCTGGTATTGTGACGCCTCCTGCTTTGTTTTTGTTTCCCAGGATTACATTCACCTTGTCCCTGATCAGGTCGGCTGTTTGGTAGTCACCTCTGCAGCCCTGTACTAAGGGAAACCAAGGTGCAGAGCCACTAGCAGTTGGCAACTTGCTGCCTGAGGTGAGGGGCCCTATTCTTGTGCAGTGTGGCATGGCAGCAGATGGGGCCTAGGTTTTGTAATATGGTATTTGATCTCTTAGGAGTGAATTTTTTCACTTATTGCAGTATCAGGATTTGTCCATGGTTTAACGTAGACTGTTATTTTGTTTCTTTTTTTGCTGACTAATAGTTTACTATGTGGGTATGTCATATTTTCTTCACTCATTCATCTGTTCATGGACAATTATGCTTCTCTACTTATTATTCTCTACTATTATATATAGTGGTGCTAGCATAATATGTGGGCACAAATGTTTGTATGGAGATAGAATTTCAGGTTTTGGGAGTGTATATATCCAGGAGCTGAATTGGTGGGCCATATGGCCTATGTGCTAATGCCATGTCTAGTTTTTTAAGGAACTGCCAGGCTGCTTTAGTAAGTGGGGGCAACCTTTTTGTGCCAACCTGGTGTCTGGAGGTCCCAATTTCTCTACATTTTCACGAACACTTACTCCCTCCCCCACCACCCCGTACCGGGGATCAAACTCAGGACCTTGTGCTTGTGAGGCAAGTACCAATACTTACGTTTTGATTATAGCCATCTCTTTGTGGTTTTGATTTTCATTTTCCTAATGACTAATTAGATTAAACATCTTTTATGATTTTATTGGTCATTTACATTTTTTCATTGAAAAATTTTTATTCAGATCATTGGGGTTTTTTAAAATTTCTTTTTTTGTTATTGAGAAATTATATAGCCTAGATACAAGGCTCTTATCAGATACACACTTTCTAAAACTTTTCTCCTATTCTGCTTCCTTCCTTCCTTTCTCCTTTCTTCACTCTCTCTCCTCCCTACTCCCTGCCTCCCTTCCTGGTGCTGGGGATTGAGCCTCATTTTTGTTATTGTTGCCTGTGGCTTTTGGTGGCATATCCAAAACATCATTGCCTAAATCTAAATTTCAGTCTATGCTTTTTATATGACAATTTTGCTCTTTTTCAGTTAATTTTTGGTGTGAGGTAGGGATACAACTGAATTGTCTTTTATGTAGATATACAGTTATCCTAGAACCTGTTGTTGAAAGACTGTTCTCTCCCTCACCATATTATTGTATCACTTTTCTTAGAAAATCAATAAATGTGACATTTATTTCTTGACTCTCAATTCTATTCTATTGATAAAGAATATAGATATAGATCTATATTTATTCCAGTCTCATGGTATCTTGATTACTGTAGCTTTATATAAGTCTTGATATTGGATGTATAAGTCATGCAACTTTGTTGTTTATTTTTTCCCCTACATTACTTTAACTTTGCAGTCCCTTGAATTTCCATGTGTATTTATGATCAGCTTGTTTTGATTTCTGTAAGGAAGACAGCTTTGGTTTTGACTGAGATTGCATTAGATATATAGATCATTTAGCTATTTTAATCATATGAGGGTGCTCAACTGATGAACATGGATTTTTTTCATTTACATGTTTTTATTTATTTTAATGATGTTTTTCAGTTTTCAGAGAATGTTTTGCATGTCTATGAGCTACACTTATTCTTCCATATTTTATTCGTAATGCTATTCTAAATTATCTTTTAGATTTATTCTTGGCTTGTTCCTCGGTGCTGCATAGAAATCCAATTGATTTTTACATGTTGGCCAAATACCTCATAGAACTAATGAACTTATTTTGTTTTGATAGCGTTTCAGTGGGTATGTTAGGATTTTCTACATAAAGGATAAGGTCAATTGCAAATAAAAATGTTTCACTTCTTTTTTAATCTAGGTGCTTTTTATTATATTTTTTATGCCTAATTGCCCTGGTTAAAGCCTCCACTGCAATTTTCAAGGGAGTGGCTAGAGTAAACATCACTTTTTATTTTATTTTAATTTTTTCTGGTACCAGGAATTGAACTGAGAACCTTGTGCTTGCTAGGCAGGCACAGCACCGCCAACCTACATCCCTGGCCTCATGAACATCTCTTTATATAGACAAGTTAGAACAAATTTTGTCTTAGTTATTTTTCCTCTTGCTGAGACAAATAACCTGACTTAAAAGAGGAAAGGTTTGGGCTGGGGATTTAGCTCAGTGGTTTCACCGCCTGCTGTGCAAGCGCAAGGACACGAGTTCGATCCCTGGTACCAAAAAAAAAAAAAAAAAGAGGAAAGGTTTATTTCAACTCACACTTTGTAGAGGCTTCAGTCTACAATCAGCTGGCTCCAAGGCAAGGTGGTATGGCAGAGGGGTATTGCAGAGGAGCAAGAGTCCATGGCAAAGCAGGACAGGCAGAAGGCAGCAAGCGTCAGGTCACAAAGTGACAAGCAATGACTGATAAGCCTCTTTCTGTTCCTTATATCTTATCCAGGCTATCCACCCATAGGGAGGTAGCACTCATATCCTTAATCCTAGCATTGCACCCTTGATTTCAGCATCACAGACCCTATATCCACTACTTCTGAAAAGCCCCACCTGTGACTGCATGAGGCTTTGGGGCCACATTTAGATACAAGCCATAACATTCTTTCACCATTAAGTATGAAGTTAGGTGTGAGTTTTTCATAGATATCCTTTGTCAGGTTGGGGAAGTTCCCTTCTTTTCCTAGTTTGTTGAGTATCCTCTTCACTCTTTTTTATGAGTACATGTTCATCATACACAATATTTACATTCCTTGTGGGGAATTAGTACATGTACATAGAACATTTTAATTCCTTTTTTTCATCCCCTTTCTCTTTCCTCCCTTTCTCCTCCATCCATCTTTTAAAGGAATGAAAAAAAAGGAATTAAGATGTGTTATGTGCATGTACGAACCCCACACAAGGAATGTAAATATTATGGATTGCAAACATGTACAAAAAACCAGTTCTCTTAATGGAGATCGAACAATGAGTCACTGTGTTTATTTAAACCTCACTCTCCAATTTATGTTAATGGCTAGAGAAAGATTCCAAACCCTTACATTTACTGCTGCAAAAGGTTGCTTTCCCCCTTCCCCACAACTTCAAGACTGTTTATAGTGTGTCCAGGCAAAAGACTGAAGCACTGTTAAGTCTGTATAAATAGAAGTCAGACAGCAGGGACCTGGGGCATCCTAGAGTCTAGGAACTCCTAAGTCCAGACCTGAAGGAAGGGAGGGGAACCAGAGCTGGGCCAGTGTAGATCAGAAACTGGGAAGTTATGGTTAGGGTGTCATACTCCAGTCCTCAATCCACATGGAAGGGTGGCAAATTCATTCTACTGTTTGGAGAAGCAACCTGTCATTTCTACAACATGATACTAATTTAATAGTGGTTCCTCCTAATTAATAATTCTGAATGAGGAAATAAGCATTGAAATGTTTACTAATAAACTTTATTATGCCCAAGTGGTTTAACTTTTTTTTACTCTGATATTTTTCTCTTTTCCTTTTTGAATGCAATAAAATGTTTCTTGAAAAATTTGTTGGAATTTTCTTTGTAGTAAAGCCTCTGAAACAGTTGCTTTTAAAGTCAAGCAACTGAGAGTAAGAAATGAATGAGCAAGACATATTAAGTGAACTAACCCAATCTATCAATGGTCCAGCTACTTTAAGAAACAAAAGCAGAGCTTTTGCAAGGGTAGGACAGATGTGCCCAGGGTTAGCCAAGGAGAAGGCTGCAAATCTGAGTAAGAAACAAGAGACAGTTTACAAGAAAACCAAGCATCAGTGCTGGTCGAAATTACTGAAGCTACAAATCTGAAGATACGAGGGAGGGAAGATGCAGGTCCAGGTGCCTCAGCTTTGGGGATAGCAGAGCCTCTGTGGCAGCCTCAGGTCTTTCCCCATGGGTACACATTTGTCAGCCTTCCAGGCGTGAATACTAGCTGAGTCTCTGATGGGTCATGGGAAGACGTGAACTCTGAGTGCATCATGTATCTGATCCAACATGGGATTCTGCAATGTCTGGCAGGCAAATTTCAATGGCTAGGTACCTCTTACCAACAAGGAAGATCACAGATGGGAAAGAAAGAAAAATCATAATGAGTTGTTTTCATGGGTAGAACTGTTTGTTCATTACAACAATCATGTGCCTCATTTTGAGTGTTTGTAATTATAAGCAAAATTTACAACAAAATTATAAATGCTTTTAGTACATTTTCCAAAAGGTCATTTCCAATGTAGTAGGTTGATTGTATGTATGTATAGGATAGTTCAATTTAAATATGTAACTATTTTGAGAATTATTTCCTTCTCAGAGGATAATTGGTTTGGTTTATGTGGTGGTTGTTTTGAATAGGAAATCACCTCATCTATTTCCCTACATAAATGAAATACTGTATCTCTTAGAGGAATGTTTCTAAGGCTTAAGGTTCTTCATTTTCTTGACAAATTATCTTTGGTGACTGTCAGGTAATTGTGAAATCATAGTGACAGCAACAGAAGAAAACTGCTACTGTTCTTGTTTGAATTACTTTGCAAGTTCAGAAATAAAATGCAATAATTCTGATATCTTTCCATTGTAATGTCAAACAGACAGACTGTAGCAAAAATTGCCCATCCTTCCAAATTGGATTGAGAAATTATTGGTTGTCTTTCAGTGGATGTGAAAATGTCCAGATCTCAGAATATTTATCTACCCTTCAAAGAAATCAAAGTTCATTTGAATACTCTGAAATGAATTTGTCATAAGACTCTATGTTTTGTGACTCTAATGTGTATAAAATGACTCTAATGTGTATAAAATGTGTATAAAACTTCTGTTTCTCACCCTGAGTTGTGCTGCTAAATGGGGCAAATGGAAGCAGAAACGTCAAAGACAACCTAATCCAGCAGTATTTGACTAAACAGGCCTGATTTCCATATCTAATATGCATATGGCTGTGAAGCTTTGCATGTCAAATTTCCAGAGGTTGGAGAATAATAGGGTGCTAGTTGAAAAAATACATCAGATTCACCCAGTCATTTGTTAAAAATGACTTTTCCAGTCCCACCTTCTCTTCCAACTATAACTCTCAACCTGTCATGCTGGAATCCCTACCTGTAACTCAAAGCATCTATTCCTTAAAGTGGTGCCATTGGACAATTCTGAAGGTTAAACCAGCTTTGGAACTACTAATCTTTTCCAGTTTCTGTATTATACAGAAGAGAAAATGAGACTTGACAAGGACTAAGCCACCCATGGTGTTATGACCGTAGATTGTCAGAAGATGGAGTACATGTCAGTGACAGGCTAGGATCATGCAGCCAGTGGTGACAGCTCCATTCCCTAGTTCCTGTGAAAAGTGTCGCCCCTTCCCCTGCTCAGTGGTGGCTGAGGACTCTGTTACTGCTGCACCTTTGCCCTCTTCCCTCTCCTGTTTTTCTCATGCTTGGGAGCTGATGGTCATGAGGCAAACCTGCAGCAAGCTCCTGCACACAAACTTCCTTAGAATCTATTTCCTGGGAAACCCAGCCTGAGACACAGATCAGATGGCAGTTGCACAAAATCTTTCTTGCCCAATCAATTATGTGTTTCTCTGCCATGCTACCAATGATGTTGATTTTACTTTTTCTTAAATTTTGTGAGAAACTCATAGAGGAGGAAGAAAAATTGAGGAATCAATACTGAAGGCAAACTAGCTTTTACAATTCCCCTTTCAGGATGAGTGGCCTACTTTCTTCAGTTTTATTATACTGTTAGGTATAACTTAACTCTTTCAACCAAGGATGGGCGGCATATACCCTGGTGGTCCCATAGGAGTAAATTGCCTATTTTAGTATAATGTTTCCACAATGATGAGCTCACATAAAGATGCACTTCTTAGACTATATCCCTGTTGCCAAGTGACAGGACTGAACTTCTCTGCATAACTTGAAAGTAATCAAAAGTAATGGCACAAATATTCTATGAAGGAATTCCTATGTATTGTATTAAGATTATAAATTTTTGTGATAACATTAAGCATTCTTTGTGAAGAATATTTTTTATTTCTGAATTATTGTTCATGTGCAGAATTCTTGAAAAATAGCTCTGAAATATCAATACAAAAATTTAATTCTTTCACAGATATTTAATTCATATTTGGAGAGTGGTCAAGTGATTTTGTTAGATAAAATTCTCAGGGAAAAATTTCTGTAAATTGAAATAGGACTCAAACTTTAGATATCTAATACAAATGGGCACTTTTAAGTTTAAAAAGTAAGTTTACCAAATTATTTTAGAAAGAACTTTATGCTATCAACCTGTTAGAAAAGGTATTTGTTAGAATATCTGGTGGAGTTTTTTTAACCCTAAAATTTTGTTGTTCCCTTGGAAGAGCAATTGTAGTTTGAATTTGTGCAACTGCATGAACAAATGTTTTAGGAAGAAATTTTCTGCGTATTTACCTACTATCCAGTTGCTTTAGCTGTGATAGAATATTTAACTTTAAAGATCATAGCGCTCTTTATAAATAAGAATATATTTATACATACTTGTGGGGGGCCTTGCCCCCCCGCTAGAACTCTTGAGTGCCTTTTACGGACATATCCGGGCCTGCTGCAAATCTACCCGGCAACAAGGAAGTAGCCCCAGTACCCTCCTCTTGCTCCTCCCCTCTAGCCCTACGGTATATATGTT
>NW_004624735.1:2479391-2492141 GCF_000247695.1 Heterocephalus glaber | reverse complement strand
CTGCCAGTCTATTTCTTTTGATTGGTGAATTGAGACCATTAACATTGATGGTTATAACTGAAACGTATTGACTTATCATTGCCATGACTTTTTCTTTTTGTTGGCTTCTCACCCTTTACATTTAATTTCTTGTGCCCGATGGGGTCATTCTGCTGTGCTTCCTGGGGTTGTGATCCTCATTGTCTTTTCCTATGATACTGTCTAAAATTTTTTGCAGTGCTGGATTGGTATTCATAAATTTCGTGAGGTGCTCTTTGTCATGAAAATATCTCATTTCTCCATCCATTTTGAAAGATAGTTTTGCAGGGTACATCAATCTGGGTTGGAGGGTGTTTTCCTTTAGGGCTTGGAATACATCACTCCAAGCTCTTCTGCCCTTTAGAGTTTGGGCTGAGAAGTCTGCTTTGATTTTGTTGGGCTTTCCTTCATTTGTGATTTGTTTGTTTTCTGCAACTGCTTATAGAACTTTGTTTTTCTGTTGGGTTTCTGGAATCTTAGCAATTATATGCCTATGTGTAGATTTTTTTTTTATCAAAGCTATTTGGAGTCCTATATGCCTCACTTATCTTTATGTCAAATTCTTCCCCCCTGTATGGGAAGTTTTCTGCCATCACTTCTGTGAACAGTTTTTGATGTTATCTGCACTCTCTTCTGTTATTTCATTGACTCCAATCAGTCTTATGTTATTCTTCTTTGCATCATCTAGCAGCTGCTGGATTGTTTTCTCATGGTCCCTTTCAATTTTAAAGCAATTTTTCTTTTCCTGCCCCCTAATTGCAATCTTATCTTCTATATCTGAAATTCTGACCTCACATTGGTTCATTCTGCTGTGTAGATTTTCAATGGAGTTTTAAGCTCCTGGAAATCTTTTTGCATCTGTTTTTTGGATTCCATTTGTTTCCTATGTTGGGATTCCATCATATTCCTGAGCTCCTCTCTAGATTTATTAATCATGTCTTGCACTATGATCACAATCTGTGCTGTTATCTGAGAAATTATTTCTGATTTCATTTTTTCCTGATCCTCTTTTGTTGCCAGTTCAGGGAGTCCAGGTAGTTGAGTGTCGGAGTGTTCTTGTCGTTTCCCTTTGGGGTAGCTGTAGGTGATCTGGAATTCTGATTTTGAGACTTTTTAAAGTGTTTTCTCATTTGAATGGGGTCGGGCGGAGAGGTAGGTTTTGCTGCTGTTGTCCACAAAGCTCACCTCCGCAGTGGTTGGTGGGGCTATGCTCCTCTGTGCTGGGGGTGGTGTTAAGGCAGCCTGAAAGGCTCAGCTGCTCACCCTTGGAGGCCTCTGTTCTTCTGTGGATTTTACATTTTAATCCACTCTGCCAGTCTATTTCCTTTGATTGATAAATTTAGGCCATTACCATTGATGGTTATATCTCATATGTATTGACTTATCCTTTTTATGTTATTTTCCTGTTGTTGGCTTTTTTATTTTTTATTTTTCCCCTCTTCCTTTAATTTCTTGGCTTGCCTGATGGATTTGCCCTGTTGGGCCTCATGGCATTGTGACCTTCATTGTCTTTTTCTGGATAGTTTTTAGAATTGTTTAGAGTGCTTGTTTGGTAGTCATGAAGTTTCTCAGGTGTTCTTTGTTTAGGAAGTATCTTATTTCCCCATCAATTTGAAAGATAGTTTTACAGGAATTCATCAGTCTAGGTTGGAGTTTGGTTTTTTGGGGGTTTTGAAATACCTCACTCCTCCTTGACTTGAGGGTGTATGTTGAAAAGTCTGCTGTGATTGTGATGGACTTTCTTTTGTATGTAATTTGTTTCTTTTCTCTAACTACCTGTAGTATTTTGTTCTTCTATTGGTTTTCTGGGATCTTGCTTAGTATATGTCTAGGTGTAGATTTTTTTTTTGATCATGGCTAATTGGAGTCATATATGCTTCACTTATCTGTATATCAAATTCTTTCACTCTGGGAAGTTTTCTGTCATTAATTCTGTGAACAGTTTTTGTATGTCAGTTGAGCTTTCTCTTGATTTTTTGTGGACTCCTATCAGTTTTATATTCTTCTTCTTTGCATTATCTAGGAGCTGCTGGATTGATTTCTCATGGTCCCTTACTATTTTTAAGTGATCTCTTTTCATGGTCACTCACTGCAATCTTGTCTTCTATATCTGATATTCTGTCTTCACATTGGCTTATTCTGCTGCAAATGTCTTCAATTGAGTTTTTAATCTCCTGGATATCTGTTTGAATCTATTTCAGGGATTCCATTTCTTTCCTATGTTGGGTGTTCATGGTTTCCATTTCTTTCCTATGTTGGGCATTCATGGCTTCTATCATTGTTCTGAGCTCATCTATTTTTTTTATCTGTTTCTGTTGTATAGTCTCTAATCATGTCTTTCATTCTGCTCACCATCTTTTTATTTATCTGGGAAATTATTTCTGTTTTGAATTTTTCTAGAGCCTCATTCATCTGTTTTGTTACTTCCTGTGCTATCAGTTCAGGGTTTTCCTGTGCTATCAGTTCAGGGTGTCTAGATGGTTGATTATAAGATTTTTCCACCTTGTTTCCAGAATTTTCCTTTGGTGAGTTGGAAATCTGGGTTTGCACCTTGCTTGGGTGTTTTCTCATTTCTATTTTTGTTGTTGGTATTCTTTCCGATTTAATACCTGGGTTGATACTTCAATATTGCATATTGTAAGTATCTTTGTTGCTTGTATTTAGAACCCTTATGGAATGATTGCTTCTCAGAGGTGTCTTCCAGATATATCTTGTCTTTAGGTTTTGAGTCTCTAATGACGCTTAGGTAATATCATTTTCAGTATAACAGGAAGGACAACTGATTAGATCAATCACAACACCTTAGCCCAAGTGATACAATCTGCAACAACAATAGCATCAAGCACAGTTCAGAAAATCACAATTTGTGGGAGTTATTAATCTATCACCTTTAACCTTTTTTTGATTAAATCAAAATTGAGTACCAGCCCAAAATATGTTTATAGTGAATAAACTCTTCATTATAGCAACTTTAGCCTTCAGGATGGGGACTTAGAAGGAGTTGGGGAGGGAGGGATAGATAGGTAGAAGAATAGGGAAAAGTTATAAGGGAGGCCAGAGGACACAGGAAGATCATGCAAACTCTAGGAAACTGTTAAACACAAGAGGAGCAAATAGAATGAAAGAACAAACACAAGAACAGAACAACCTAACAGCAATAGGGAGGCTAGAAACTGCATTCACTTTCCTTTAAAACTAATGACAATTGAGAGAAGGAAAAAGAGAGAAGAAAAGAAAAAGAAAGAAAAAAGAAATCTGAATTAGGACAGGAACAGAAACAAAAAAGGAGAGAGTTGAAGAGCAAGGTGGGAGAGAGTGGGAGAGCTAGAGAAAGAGTTAGAGAGAGAGAGTAAGAAAAAAAGAAAAAGAAGAAAAGAATTTGGAAAGAGAAGAGAAAAAAACTTTGAAAAAAAAAAAGGGCCTCCTTCAGGGTGTGTTTCTGTTGTCACAATAGACAGTGCGGGAAGCAGTGTGAAGATCTAAATCAATTAGTCTCAGCAAGCCAGCTGCTGTTTCCTGGGATTCAGGCTGATTTCTGGCTGTAAGGCCCAAGTTGAGCTCCCTGACCTCCTGCTGGGTTGGACTCTGCAAGGTTCTACTGCAGATTCCAGCTGCCCTTGCCCTGAAGATAGTTCCGGTTCCGATGAGAGTGGTGATCCCTCCAACTTACCAACTGGGGTGGTCTGCTGTGCCTTTATTGCAGAGATTTTCTTCACTTTTCCAGTGGGCTTCAGTTTTCATCAAGGAGCCTCAGAGAGGCCCTCTTTGTGTTGTTCACTTTTGCTCTATCTTCTGGAGCTCAGAACAATGGCCTTTATGGCCAACCCCCTGTACCTCTGTGGTGTGGATCCAGGTGTGGACGTGGCCCAGCAGTCAGAGGTGTGGGAGGAGGGGCTGCTGGGGCCTGCTTGGCTTGGCTCCTCTGCTCCTCTGCACCCAGGGGGCCGTACTACCGGTGGCCTGTGCAGCTTGCCTCCTCTGCTCTTCTAACATTATCAAATCTTAACATAGGAATGGCTCTAGAAATATCTGGTCCAATCACCTCATTATTATTTTTTAAAATTCTTTTATTGGTACCTTTTAGGTATACAGTACGTTTATATTTATCATTGGGTGCTTATACCTGTACATGATGTATCTTAGTTCTTATTTTTTTCCCCATTACGTGTTCACCTCATTATTAATCCAAATTATTTCTACTTAGGTTGCCTAGTAGGAAATGGAGGAAGCTTTTTTTTTTTTTTTTTTTTTGGTACCGGGGATCAAACTCAGGTCCTTGTGCTTGCAAGGCAGGCAACAGAACCACTGGGTTAAATCCCCGGCCCAGAAGTGGAGGAAGCTTAGAGCCTTCATCTTATTACTCACAGGATTGATTTTCAAATGACTGGGAGAAATTGATAGCACAAACATTATTCTCAATAAATAGGGGAGACTTTTTTTATTCTTTTTTTGTTATTTCAGCTATGTAGTGCAAATAAAAGGTAGTTCTATTTTGTAAAAAGTTATTGTCTTTAATTGGTATTTCCATTTGAATTTTAAATATATAAATATCGTTATATACCAACAATAGGTAGCTTTTGCTTATACTATAAAATAACAGGCAATTTACAAAATGAGACTCTTGAGAGAAACGAAGTTTCTGGCAGCAATTTGTGATGGAGCATGGTACTGGTTCATGCTTTTTTTTTTTCAACACCCGAGTTAAAAGAGAAATGTGATAATAGAATAAAACTTGAGAACCATTGAATACATGTTTCTGAGCACATCCAAACCTTCTGGAAGGAGTAACTGATAGGAATTTAAAGTAACAGAGGAGATAGCAAAGTTAAAATTGAAAACTGAACTATGACTTTGTGCTAATATGCAATTTTACTTCTTTAATATTTTTAAATATATTTGTCTTCTAGTAGAGAATAGTAAAATTTGTTTTCTTGAGTTATTTTTTGCTCATTTGAATAATCATCTCTAGATTTAAATTGTACAGAATATATCAGACTATTCTCTGGTCCCTGGGGTTTGCTTCATTTGGAAACCTGGTATTTTAAACAAAACTTAAACCTTAAAACCTTAAACTTAAAATATTAAAAAAAGCTTGTTTAAAAAAGCTTTGTAATTGATGTAGGACAGAAAATATATTTAATTTACGTAGAAGGTAGCATATTCCAATTAAGACTAAATCTACCATTCATTAGTCCTGTGAGCTTTGGTGTCATTTTATTTCTCTGCAAAATTGGGATGATTGTAATATTATTATTGGGATGTCAGGAAGATTAACACCTTTAATACAAAGACTTCACCATATAACAGATACTTAATTCATTTTACACTGGAGAGCTTAGTACCTAGGGCTAGGAAGTTATCCTAGGGAACTAGGAGGGAGGGAAGGGTAGAAGCACAATTTTGTGCCTACTAACCCTCTAGATCTGGCCCCTTTGGGTTGAAAGCTAAAAGGGCAGGAGTAAGAGCTGAGTCCACTCACACACATTCCCTGAGCTTCTCTAGGAGAGAGCTTGTGTTCTAGAGCCTCAGGGGTGTGGAGTGTATTTGATACAACACTACTCAGTTTTGTTCTCTCAGCATCAGCCCAGCTGAGGCAAAGAGGAGCACTGGCCTGGGGTTCCCAAGACAAAGGGAGACACAGCTTCCGTCACCAACTACAGTGTATCATGAAGGACTCAGAGAGAAGCCCTGAGGCCCAAAGCCAGGATCTGTACAGGGTATCTGCCCATCCACAGGCCAGGGCAACACAGGGGTTTCACAAGCTAGCGAGGAAGTTTTTAATGTTTGATCTTTAAGGATAGGTGTTCCAGTGGGAACTATGGATATAATCAATCATTTTATTGCTTGAATGCACTCAAAATCAATGCAATTTAATCTCTTTAAATATTTAATATTCTCCATTAGTGAGAAGTTTCACCAGCAAACTGAGCACTGATTGCTTTTGTATCATTTCCCATAGACTTGTTATTGTTTCATGTTTAATTCTTGTCAGTACGCAATTTATTACCACTTCAAAATACATCTGCTGGCAACCCACTCAGGACCCCTCCTGGAAATCTGGGAGCTATTTCTCTTTTCCTTACTTCCAATAGACACTCTCGTAACTTCAAGAGAAAATACATCTGTTGACTATTTATAGGCTTGTTTAATATCTGTGCCCCAGCTTGATGACTTCCTGAAGCATTACAGTCTCTTACCAGTGACAAACTTGTTCCCCTAAAGGGTCATCAGAGACAGTAATCTTAACACTATTCAGATTTCTTGTTGTGTAAAATAAATTAAGTAAAATTACTGTTGAATAGATTCAATAAACATATGGCTAAAACAGTTCTCTCTGTCATTTTTCTCCCTTTCACTTAATATTTATGAAGTACCTACTTTGGGCTGAGGCAATATTGAGTTGAAGCAGATAGTCTTACCAGCTCCACTGTGAAATCATTATGGTATCACCATCCTTTCTCTAGAGCTGCATAATCACAGAGAACTTATAGGCAATCTCTGGTCTCTGTAAGAGACAATTGGTCAGGTCCTTCCACTGTACATCAAAAGGCAAACTGATGGAGGTTTCAAAAGATAAGATGGAGACAGCTTTCTCACATAGCTTGCTAGAAATGACAGCCATTGGAAATTCTAAATATTAACAACAATAAAAGCCAAAACTAAGTAAAGAGAGAAATCTGACAAAAGGCTGAATAAGCATTTCAGTGCAAAACACAATCCATCAGGGTCAATTAGGCTTTAAACAAGGAATCAAATGCCTCTTTGCCCACAATAAGGGTATTATTGATTAGGATCATCTACTCGACACCTTGAACTGCACATTCCAGCCTCCTCTATAAATATATTTAAAAGGTACACAGGAATTTAAGAACATTTTTATGAAACTAGAATTCAAAGTTATTTAGCTCCAGGATCATTAAGCCAATGGAGCAAAGCAATGATAAAAGATGAAGAAAACTTTTCAGACTTGAATTCATACCCATTGAACTTGTTACAATTTGACCACTCAACAAAATCCAAAATCAGGAGTAAACTGAATGATGAATTTATTGGAAACTAGGGAATTTTTCCCTCTGAAGTTCTGCTAGAGACCTAAAGAATATTGATGGAGCCTTTCACATTTCAGTTTTGTTTTCATCTGGTCACAAGCTGTAATGCTCACTAGGGAGATTAAATGTTGAGAGTAGCTACAGCAATGAAAAAGGATTAGCAAAACACTAGCTAACATTAATACAATCTACCACTTTTTGAGTTTTTCATATATGTTGCAGACTCTTCAGAATCTTCTTTAATTTTCACTCAACCATTTACAAATATTTAATGGGCCAGCAACAGACTTAGCCCATTGAGACCAATAAAAGAAAATAGAATCCATGGTCTCTGGGTTCAGTATGGCTACAGATGAAAGTGCACCACAAAAATCTGCTGCAACCACAAGGCAAGGTCAGGTGGCTGCCCCTGTAAAGAAGCAATAATAGGATTGAAGGAAAAAGTGTTACTGAGACTCTATGGAGTAGTCTAATAGATGGGGCAGAAGGCATGGAAAAGAAAAAGTGTAGAGAGACCTGGGTGTGGAATATTTTTACAGGGTGAGACATTTAAAAAGCTTATACTTTTGAGAATAAATTCAATATAAAAATAACACAGCACCTCCATCCTTGACACCCTTCTTCAAGATTATCTTTCCCAAAAGTGTAAGCCTCCAATTACACTAATTTTCAAGTTTTAGAAACTACATTTTCTTTTAAATGAAAGTAATTTGTCATTTTTCCTCATGAGAAAAAAGTCTTATGACAGAGACTTGGGAGGATCTTAGCTTGGAGCCTTGGAGGCAAGCACATGGGTGCCAAGAGATGCTCTCAAATACTTATTCTAAGAATGGCTTTTAATTACTTATTCTTCATACTACATGAAAAGTAAAGTAAAACAAAGGCATTTGCTTTTAGCTTGAATTATTTAGACTATTGCCCAAACTGTCCTTTGGGTGCCAAGGTGCTCTCACTGATGCAGTTATGTCATGTAACAGGACTCAGAGACTTGTCTGCATTCTATCAAACATTTCAAAGTAGCAAAATTTTTAGCATGTGTATTCCACGATTTTAATTTTAAATATTAGAAAGTTATTTAAATTTTACCTCAAACTGAAGATTTTTTTCTAAGTTGTAAAGTATGATCTCTACGTATTGCTGCATAATAAATCTCATACATATACTGTAAGTGCTATGAAGGACCTATCAATAAACTGTGCACATTTAAAGATAAAATGAAAATCTTTTATGATTCTAAACTAGTGATAAATTAGCACAATATGAGTTGACTGATTTGTAACAAAAAGCTATGTTGACTCTTGTTACCTGAGAAGAAGAATGTTACATTAGAACACTAACTCCCGGCAACTAAGCTTTTCTTTATAGAGTAATGTAACTTACACTGATGGATGAGGAAGTAGAAGCAAACAGAGGAACATGTGAACCCAAACTCCCGTTACTGTTATTTGTCTATTCGTGAAGAATAACTTCAAGTATTTCTGATCACTCACTTGTTGAATCTCATCATATTCCTCTGAAGTAGAAATAGGACAATTCTTAGAGGTGGAAAATAGATAAATCATAAATAGTCGTTGGGTATCAAGGAATATGAAACGTCTAATTTTAATCATATTTACTGCCCCATTTACATTCTTTGCCTGACTCTAAAAAGCTGTGTGTAATCTAAAATGTCCAGAAATTTAAATGAGTTTTTGATATGGATTCTCCACTTTATTATAGCAAATGGCTGAAACTAATGTGATAATATAGCAGGTGATACATGCTCTTTTCATTTCAAGCATTGCTTCTGATATACATTATGGAAAAGGCATTCATAACGTTTTCATAAAAAAGGAATCTCTATCTTATTAGAAGTGAATGAAATTACCGGATCCACAGTCAAACCGCATGACAGGAAAAATGTAGAGTGCATTAGAATATAAACTTGTTGGCAGTAACTTTATTTAAATTGTGCATTTCAATATCTCTAGATGCTAAACAATGTCTAATAGATAATAGGTGAACAAAAGTATTTTTAGAAGCAGTGTGTGAGGAAACATGCATAAAGCTTGAATTATCTTTATGGCCTTTAAAGGAATTATGGAAGTCTCTAAAGAAGCAGCTTATACCTTTCAGGAAAATTGTATTTAGTTGACTCTTCTAGACCTGTGCACAACCCTAAACATAAAAGGATGTGTTATGGTTTAGATCTGGGGTGTGCCCCCCAAACCTCATGTATATGGAAGGAGACTAGAACATGGGGGGACACCATACTCCTCAGTGGATTAGTCTACTGATGAATTCACTACTGACTTGCTGTTAAGAAGTGGGGTTTGCTTAGAGGCAGGTCACTGGTGGCCTAACTTGGAAGAAAGCATCTCCTTCCTCAGATCCTCTCTTCTCTCTCTGCTTCCTGGTTGCCATGACTGGAGCAGCTTCCCTCCACTCAGGCCCTTCCACCATGACATTTCTGCCTTGGAGCCAGGAGACTAAGGACTGAAAACATGAGTGAAAATAAACCTCTCTTCTTTTAACTGTGGGTGTTAAGTATTGTGTCCAAATGATGAGAAAGTGATCCAGAGAGCGTACAAATTCCTTTTCAAGGAGTAGGAAGGGGTAGATTTGAATTCATTGTTTTTCTTTAGTGTCACACGTGGCTTTTCTGATGGGACAAGTTGTTATGGTGGGGAACTGCCTCAAGCCTTAAAGCATGCTTAGCATCCTTGGTCTTTACCCATTAAAAGTCAGTTGCATTTCCCTCAGTGATTGTGTCCATTCAAATTATTTGCTAACATTTACAATGCCAGTGGGGGTTGGTCAGGGTGGTATCATTCTCTTGCAATCAAATGAAAGGGAAGGTCTGCACAGAGCAGGCTCTGGCCAGGGAGCACAGCCACAGTGGCTTGCCCCTGGAGAGCTCTTCCACCTTAGCTCTGCACCCTAAGGGGCACCAACCCAGAGCAAGAAGACAAAGCCAAAGCCATATTTTCTTCCTAGTTTTGAAGAACTCTAACTTTATACTCCATACTAAGACACTGTGGAAATAAAAGACCATTCAAATGAGAAAATCAAAGGCTATTTGGTTTTACTGTCTGTACTCAGGTTCTGGGCTGCCTTCTCTGGTGTTTAGGCAGACTCACAGGCAGGTAGAGGAGTAGGCCAGCTTGGTGGAACAAAGGGAAAGCTTCAGAAATGCCCTGGTGTCTGCTGGCCTGGACAAGCTGGAGGCTGCTAACTGGAAGTAAGGCGTCCGAGGTGTTTGGGTAGGGAGTGTAATTCACTTTCTCTGCTTGATCCTAAGTTGGAATTGGGAGAAAAATTAGGCATTATTAATGAAGTCTTGACCATCAGGGGACCAATTGTCATGGAACTTATTGTTTAGTTTCTTAGATTGCCACTAGAGAATACAATCTTGCCTCCTGCAAGTCTGATTTACAGCAGCCTGGCTCCCTGTGTTGTTTGTGGTGGATAAAGAGCTGGCTTCCTGGGCGGCTGTTGCAGCCTGTAGATCAGAGATCTAAACTTATATGTGATCTGGCCATTGTCCATTTGTATAATCAGAGAAGCAGCAATTTCCCAAAGGGGAAAACACTGGTCAAAGTGACAGATGAAGTAAGGTAATGATTGCAATGAATGATGGAAGAATTTTATGTCTTTTTTTCAGGCTTACTTGTTAGGGTACATGCAAGTAAACATTAGGATTATGTAATACACACTTACACAGTCTTTGAGATTCACCCACTTTGATTTTTATTTTGCTCATTGTTTTTTCTTTTCAATTTCATTGGTGCCAAAAGTCACATTTAAATGTAGCAATCTCCTCTCTATAATTTCAATTTAAATTACTTCTATAGTTTAATGTAGCCTTTTACAAATTCATCTTATTGGCTGTTACGGTGGTTACAATGCTGTTTGCCACAGCTTTCCTAGAAATAGCAGAAATACTAGGCATATACTGTATAATGGCTCTATCATTTAATTAATAAATTACTCTAAAAGTATATTCATAGAGTGCTTAATTTACAAATCTACAAAGTTCTTTTCTACTCCATCTCTCTTTTAATCTTATGAATAACTATTACTTATTTGCATTATTGCTATATTATAATTTTATTTTTTCCCGAAAACTGTTTGAGGACGAATTTAAGATCTCATCATCTGCATTTAGCGCAGAATGTCCTGACTGAACACATATGTTGGATACAAAAGGCGAGATTGCATTTTCTAATCTTCTAATCCTTAGCACTTGGAACACAGGAAATAAATGCTCAGTAAATGTTTGATGTTTAGTCAAGAATTGAATGTTTGTTCAACACCAAAACCTTATGTGCGAAGATGTGGTAGGTGATAATTCTATGTCCCAGCCATGTTTCTGGTCATAGGGACTGAGCTGTGAGCAAAATCATGCTGTTAGGGTGTGTTTGCATCATCCCATGTCTACTAGGCACATGTCTATAGTAGCATTTATTCCAGACCATACAGATTTTTGAAAACTTACCATCGTATAGCACTTCGTTCTAGCACAGATTTAGATCATATCCTTACTTTTTGAGACTTCATTGGTAGACTTTTGAACTATCAAAGGCTAAACAGTTCCTTTCATATTGTGTAAGCATCTGTGTTTTCCTGTATAAATATGTATTTAAACCATGATTACATCAAATAAATTTTGGGCACAAGTTTTTAAGGCCTCATGTGAAAGATGCAGCTGCTGTAAATTGTACTGTGGCTTTATTGTGAATCTTCAAACAATGTATGTCAAGAACTTCCCAAAAGTGGTATATGACATCTGGGTGACCATCTTTTCTTGCTGTGAATGGGGTCAAGGTGGCATTCACCACCAGAAGAGCAAAGAGGGCATCTTCATGCATGCACTAAATTCAACATATATTTCAACATAGGCAATGTATAGAGTATTTCAAAACTACTGCCAGTTTTATTAAATTGCAAATTCCAGATACTTGGAAAGTAAACATAAGACTACTATATAAACCATGAATCATGAAGTAGTCACAAGGGCAATCAGAAAACATTTTGAAATTAATTTAAAAAAGGCTCAAAGTTTCATACCACAATGTTCTCAATCAATTACCTCAACTTTCACTAAATGAGAAAAGGTAGAGCAAATTAAACCATATAGGAGAAAAGTCATGAAGATGAAAGTGGAAAGCCCTAAAAATAGCAAATAGATCAGCAGCAGAGTATTTATTTGAATGAGTAAAACTGACAAACTTCTAGTTCAATTGATCAAGGTGGGGTGAGGTAGTTCAGAAATTAACACCAGGACTGAAAAGGAAGACTTTACTACAGACCTAGAAAGATTAGATGGATAAAAGGAATATTATAAATCACTTTATGCAAATAAGATTAAAAATTAGGTAAAATGGACTATTTCTTGAGAGCTATAAAATAATAATGCACACTAAAGCAAACATAGACTGAATATCTTTAAAACTAATGAAAAAATTTGAATTTATAGGTTTTTTTCCCATTAAGTTTATTGGTACATTTTAGGTATAAAATACAGTTACATTCATCACTGGGATCTTCTACCATTACATGAGTTTCTTGGCTCTTATTTTTTTCCCCTTCACCTGCCCACCCTTCATCCCCTCCACCCTTCCCTATTTGCAAAGACTTTGTTTCCATTTTTTTCCTTTTCTCATATTTTTTCTTTTCCCTTTTTTCCTTTCCCCTACCCCTC
>NW_004624735.1:2394620-2407863 GCF_000247695.1 Heterocephalus glaber | reverse complement strand
GTGAGATTCAGGCAGATTTCTGGTTGCAAGTCCCAAGTTGAGCTCCCTGTCCTCCTGCAGGGTTGCACTCTGCAAGTTTCTACTGCAGGTTTCAGCTGCTTTTCCCCTGAAGAAAGTCCAGTTTCTGATGGGAGCTGATAAACCCTCCAATTTACTAATCATGGTGGTCTGGTGTGCCTTTATTGCAGAGATTCCCTTCACTTTTCCAGTAGGCTTGTTTTCATTAGGGAGCCTGAGACAGGCACTCTCTCTGTTGTTTACTTCTGGAGCCCAGGACAATGGCTTTTGTCCCCCTGTGCCTCTGCAGTGTGTAACCAAGTAGCTGCACAGCCAAAAGGCCAGAGGCCACGGGGGCGGGGGTTTATTGTTGGAGGCGCATGCGCAGCCAAGCCGTCAGCTGGTGGGCCTGCCCGGGGGGGTCCCCCAAATTTTCCTATCTTGGAAAGCCATTTCCATTTTCTTGTCTGTGATTGTTTATTATTTTCGCATATTTTATACTGGATTATTAGTTTTTATTGATTTTTAGAAACATTACTTGGGGCTATTTTAAAATATAATCCTTTGCTGTAGATATAAGCTTACCATATTTTCAACAGTTTCATATTTCTCCTTCTAATATTTTTATGTTTCTTGAGCCTTTTTAGTCTTCAGATAGCTTTCTGAATAAAATTACTTAATATTTTATGGTTTCTAAGGCTTTGATGATATTTAGGAAAACAGTCCTCGTTTGGGAGTATGTGCTCAGTCTGAGGTAGTCTCTTCTCACTGTTGGTGCCAGACAGATGAGGAGTTATTATCTTCAGTTAGCAATCAGGCTCAGTTTGGTTGCTGGGAGATCCTGAATGGAGGAGATTCCACGGTTTCTGAAATGCAGAAGAGTCCTTCATTGTCTGCAGTTTCTTGTGTCTCAGCCAACCTTCAACCTAGGGAAGATTCAGTCCATCCATCTCTTCCCTCTTGATCTTTTGAAGGTCAGGTAGAGTTAGCACAATCACACTAGTCACACCAAACCTTGTCCCCTCTCAATACTCAGAATTAAATATCAGACTCTCTCCGAGATTTCCCAGCATCGTATCTTTACCCATGGGCTCTTCGCTGTGTCTCCCAAAAGGGCCTGAGGCCCCATTCACAGTCACTTGCAAGTGCCCATAACTACCTGCTCAGAAGACGCATGCAAGTGGAAGGTGGGAGCGGAGTGATTAGGGTTAGACTCCATGATGGACCCTGAGATCAACAGACCAGTGAGGGAGACTAGAGCTTTTTCAGTTTAGTCTTTCTCTCCAGAAACATAGTCTGCCATTTTATTTATTTAACTCTCAGCATTTATCTCTTGGGCACATTTAGAGTTTTCTTCCTCTACATCTTACACATCTGTTTTTTATTTCTAAATGTTTTATTTACTCCTTGATATTTGTATTTATGTATGTTATTACCTCTGTAAATATTGTAAGTGCAGTATTAGCTTTTAGTATGTTATATGGTTACCACTGTACTTATAAAAGATTTCCAGGTGATTTTCTTGGAGTTTTAAGGTGCATTATTAAATTATTTGGAAATAATATAACAGGTTAAATGACATTGGTTGACAGAAGCAATTCTGGTCTTATGACTTTAATAAGATTGATTTCAGATTTTGAAAAATGTTTAATAGATATTTTATCAGATGCGAAAAGTATTCACATTGCTATGATTTGAATGTATCCTTTCCAATAGGATCCTTTCCAATAGGATCCACTGAAACTTAACTCTCCAGTATACAGGTATTGAGAGGTGGGGTTGTAAGAGAGACGAGAGCTCAACTGAACGGGATTCACACCTTCTCTGAGGGCTGGGGGAACAGCAGTCTCACATTTTTGTTCTTTCATCCCTTACCAACCCCATGGTAACAAGGTGTCCTTGGAAGCAGCAAGAACAGGCCTCAACAGTTACTGAATGTTGGCACCTTGATTTTGGACTCCTCGGCCTCCAGAACAATGAGAAAATTAATTTTTATCCTTTGAAAATTGCTCAGTCACAGATATTTTGTTTTAGAAGCATGAATAGACTGAGACACATATGTTTATTAAAACATTTAATTAAAAACACTTCAAAATGGAATTCCACATGTCATTTTTTTATATTTTTGTAGAATGGTAAATATTAATACATTTTTTAAATGAAAATATCTTGATATTTAAAGAAAGTACTTATTCTTGGCATATCATTTTAAAATATGTTTTGGGTTTGTTAATTTTTATTTAGGATTCTGGATCTGCAGTTCTGTGTATGTGTGTTTTCTTTGTTGGATTTGCAGTTCATTATTATCACTATCTCACAAATAACTTAGAAAATATACTTTATGTGTTCTAAAACAGCTCAAATAACATTAGAACTTATAGTTCTATAAAGAATTTGGAGCTTAGCCTAGTGGCACATGCCTATAATTCTAGCATTCTGCAAGGCTGAGGCGGGAGGATCACACATTCAAGTCTAGCCTGGACAATTTAGTGAGACCCTTTCTAAAAATAAAAAAGTAAAAAACAAAACAAAAAAAGGGCTTGGGATATAGCTCAGTACCAACATCCTGGGTTCAATCCCCAATTTTATGTGTGTGTGTGTGTGTGTGTGTGTGTGTGTGTGATTTATCACTGAATCGACATGTGTTAACATTTAGCAACAATATTTTAGGGGTCATGGGGGAAGGAATTTATGAAAACCATCTCATTTCCTCCAAGCATTTAATTTATGTAACTTTCTATTATCATCTTGTTTCTATCTTCAATACTGTGAAGAATTGTTTTATGTTACTAAATATCTCTTTCCTCCTATTATCCATTTTATCTCCAAACAATACATTTTGAACTGTAACTATTAAAACCAAAAGAAAATTGAAATGACCACACATTTCTCAAAACAAGTATAAATGGTCAATAAATACATGAAAAGAACGTTTAGCATTTTTGGTTATTAGAGAAAATGTAAATCAAAGCAACACTAAGATCCCACTTACTCCAGGAAGAATAGCTATCATCAAGAGCTCAAAAAACAACAAATGCTGCTGAGATTGTGGGGGTAAAAGCAAATCTTCTACATAGTTGGTGGGAGTGTAAACTACTATGGAAATCAGCGTGGGGATTCCTCATGAAACTGAAAATAGAAATTCCATTTGATCCAGATATACTTCTTCTGAGTATCTTCCCAAAAAATTAAAGACACCATATTACAGTGACACATGAATATCCATGTGTATAACAGCAGAACTCATAACATATATATGACCATATATGACCATCAAAGAGATAAATAAATAAAATATGAATAAATAAAGAAAATATGGTGTAACGTACAGAAGGTGGAAATCAGTGTGGAGATTTCTCAAGAAAGTAAAACTAGAGGTTCCATTTGACCTAGGTATATCTCTTCTTGTTATCTTCCTGAAAGAATGAAAAGGATCATACCACACTGATGTATGCACATCCATGTTTATAGCGGCACAGTTTGTAATAGCTAAGTCTTGGAAACAGCCCAAATGCCCATCCACAGAAGAATGGATAAAGAAGATGTAATTTTTTTATACAATGGAGTACTACTCTGCCATAAAGAAGGATGGGCTTCAGACACTTATAGATAAATGGATGGACCTTGAGACCATACTCTTAAGTGAAATAAATTTGACACATATAAATACCACATTGTTTCTCTGGTGTGAGAAACCAAAAGTGGAAATAAGGAATGAAATGTATAACGTGTGTTGGGAAATGGGAAGAAAGTGTTCAAATGGGAAGGGGAACAAGGGAGGAAGGAGGGAGAAAGGAAGGAAGGGAGAAGAAAAAATGTGAAAATAGAAGGAAAAAAAGGAAACAAAGCTTCTGTACATAGGGAGGGGAGGGGGCTTGAGGGAGGGAATAGGATAAAATAAAATGAAATTTATTAAAAAAACAAAAACAATAAAATACCAACTAATAAATAGAAAAAAAAAAGACTATACTGGGTAAATAGAATGGAGTACTATTCAGCCATAAAGAAGAATACCTTTGAGTAATTTTAGGAAAATGGATGCAACTTGAGATCACAGTGTTAAGTGAAATAAATCAGACTCACAGAAGATGAAATATCTCTTATATAAGAAACCTCAAAATATAAATAATTTGAAGAACAAAATAAAAGGTAAATGGTAGGAAACAGATGTAGGCTTTGTGGAAGTGGGAAAGCAATCTGGGGATGGGGAATGGAAGGGCAGGAGAGGAAGGGGAGATAGAAATGATTAAGATGTGAGTGTACATTGCCAATTCCTCAAGATGATTGTGATTATTATGTATTGTAAATATATACTGTCATAAAAAAT
Organism: Heterocephalus glaber; assembly: GCF_000247695.1. The sequence continues at coordinate 2,403,539 of NW_004624735.1, read as the reverse complement.
GAAAAGAAAAACCAAAGAAAGAATTTAGCATGCTTACATCATCTCTTGCATTTCCTTCCCTACCTCTTTGAAATATTGATTTAGGGCACATGTTTACACAATGTTCTCTATTCCTTACATTTGTTTAGTCAGGGCACATATCAAGTATATTCAGGGCTCATCAGCAATCTCATGCAGTTGTTCTATTTGTTTCTTAGTGGGCTGATATTTATTCTACTGGTTTCAGGATAGGTGCATGAGGGCAATATGCTCTGCCTTTCTTTCCTAACATTAGCATATGTTTTTTCCTTTGCTTTAATATTTTAACAACAGTTTAGATGGTCCTAAAATTTGGGGAACTTATCTTTCTTCTCAAGCACTTTGCCCAACCTCTCTCTCTTTTCTTTTCCTTTCTTTCTTTCTTTCTTTCTTTCTTTCTTTCTTTCTTTCTTTCTTTCTTTCTTTCTTATCTTTCTCTTTATTTCTTGGTTCTGAGGACTGACCTAGGGCCTTACACATGCTAAACAAGTGTTACACGGTTGAGCTACATTCTCAGAGCTTTTTATTTTTTATTTGGAGACAGGTTCTTGCTAAACTGTCCAGGCTGGCCTTGAGTCACAATCCTCCTGTCTCAGGCTCCGGAATAGCTGGGATTACAATGCACCACCACACAAAGACCTCCTTTTAATGTAATAAAAGGGAGAATTTTTTCCCTTTTGAGTAACTTACTGTTTTTGGCCAATTGCCAAATATACTTTTTGTATTTTTGATGCCCAGAGATTTTACTAAAATATGTCTTTTTTGGTAGAATATTTGATGTAATGTTTCCTGCAAAGAAATATTTCCTTTAAATATATAGATTCATGTCTTTGTGTATCGAGAGTTTTATGAAATTGTATCTTTCAATAATTTTCTGTTCCATTATATCTGGCTTACTTCTACGGATAGGAGAGAAGGGAGGAATAAATGATGTGTGGTTTGAGATTTCTTTGCTTCTCTTCCTTATTATTTTCTATTATTATTTAGTTATTAATTCCAAATATTCTTAGTTCACTTTAACACTGCATCTTCTTTGTTTTCAGTGGTTTTTATACTCTGTTGTTCACACCTTCCAATTTTGTCTTCATTTCTACTACTGTTTTTACTTCAAAATTTCCCCTAGCTCTGCTAAGTCATATTTCACCTTCTTTTATGCATTTCCCATTTCTGCTCTGACTTCTTAAAAAATCTTATCTTTTTATGTAATTTTTTGAAATGAGACAATTTTATTTTTATTTTTTTGACAATTTTATATTTTTATTCATAGCAAAGAACTGGTCAACTATAGTTATCTGCTTTTTTTTTCAGCTTCTGTCACAATACTCAACTGCTTTTTCTTTTGCATGTTCTTGGACATCCTTATGTTTCAGTTCCTGTTCTATTTTTTATTCTCATAATTTCTACAGACTTTGTGGGGGCTTTGACAATTCATATTTGAGTGAGGTAAAATTTTCATGGGCATGCTATGTGCACAGTACTTGTAGAGGGTGGGGCCAGAAACTTGCTGCAAGCTGGCATAATTTTACTTTGATGCAGACATGGATGCTGTCCTTTCACCTGTGGATGAAGTCCACAGTCATTGGGAAAAGATAGTTCTGTACTGTTCAGAGTGAACTTCTTGCACATCAGGCTAAACAGGCAGGTGATTTCTACAAATATGATTTGGCTGTGTGATTGTTTTTCATGCAGCCTAATTTTCCTTCTGCTTCTCAAAGCCAAAATATGTCCAGAGGAATATCATGTTGCCATTTTCTTTTCAGTCCTGGGGATTGAACTCGGGACCTTGCACTTGCAGTGCAGGCTTGGCACTACTGAGCTGCATCCCTGGCCCCATGTTGCCATGTTTTAAAGAAAAGAAATCCTGAGTTTTTACCTTAGTGTACAATCTTGGGTATCAACTTTACCAGCTTGTTCTAAGATTTATAATACAATTGTGGCATTATCACGTCTTTCCATATTTCTGAAACATCTTTGGCCTTTTAAAATTATTGTTCAGGGTTCCAAAAGTTTTCTAATTTTTCAAGAAGATTTCTTGTTTTATTATTGCTTTTGTAGTTGATCTTAAGAGAGGTAGGTGCTTTGTGAACATGTCTTTAAGTATCATTAGAGTATATAATTAATTTCTTGGTAATGTCAGATTTATGAAAGTATGTGTTGAAAGTAAGGATATATTTCATTCCTACAAGAGCAGAAAAATATATAATTAAGTCAAACAGGGGACAAGTGATTAAAATGTTACTTTGACATTAGTTTTTTCCAATTTTGTCATAGTTTCTCTTCTCATCAAAAAGGTGCACTTTTGAGTAAACCCACTCTTCACAAAGACCTCATTAAGTGAGGTGACTCTGGAGAAAGAGATAAGCCTCAAATGTTTGGTTGTGATGTTCTGTGCTTGACTAATAATATTAGCATTTTCAGGGCACCAGTGATTTAACCTAAATTCCCGGAGATGTTACCACAGCAATTTCCCATTACTGCATTCTGAAAATAATAATTGGTTCCCAGGAAAAGTAGATAACTTAAAATATTAATCTTTGTATTAATTTACTGAAAGTTTGCTATTGGGAAACATACATTTTAAAATATTTAAATAAAACTACTAATAAGTCTAATGTTTGATGGAATGGAGATAAGAAGGAAAAGGACATGGGATAAGGATATGTAACTCATGTACAAAATGTAAAAACAACTTCTCCATCACAAAATAAATTATATCCCTGCTTTTAAGATAATAACATTTATTATATTTTTCTTTACAAGTTAAGTATCACCTTGAACTGAGGTGGAAATAACTCTTGCACATTATGAGCATTAGCATTTTAGACTTAAACCTTATTACAATATGTAAAAATTAATAGAAAATTTTATTATTTGTTCAAATTATTCTCAAGCAACAGGAAATATCATTATATGAAGAATGCTTTAGTTGATAAATTATGTAGCTGAAACCCAAATAGACATATCAATGAATTTACTATTAGACTCTCTGATGTCTGAAAAATAGCTAGAAAATGGACAAACATATAGTTAGAAAGCACAGAAAGAGGAAACTGGCACATTGTTCATCCTGGCTCTCTGTCTATGTTCGTCTTTAATGACTGCATAACCTACTGGAAGTGTGTGCTGAGGTCAACAGAAAATTGTTTTCCAGTTGATAAGTGGTTTCATCACTTGTTTTTTGTTGTTTATTTTTTGTTTTCTTTGTTTTTTCTAAATATATGTAAAATCAAGTGAAAATATGGCTAGTCAATAAGATTCTTTGGTTCAAGTATCTAACTAAAATCCTCAGATCTCAGCTATCTCAACAATGATTAGCAAATATGTCCTCTTGGGGCAAGAGTAATATATATCTGAACATATATATTTGGAATCTTGGAAGACTGATTTAACTGCATTTATAAGATGAGAAGAATGTACAAAAATTCTTAGCATTCATGTCTTAGTCCCTATTTAAATTCATGTAGTTTGATTTACTCTTGAAGAAGCTTTGGTTGTGTTATATCATTCCCCACTACTGTGCATTGACCTTCATATGTATCCTGAGCATTGTGTATTTTCTCACTGTGCTGTTAGACAACAAATCCTAGGAATAAGGTCAATGATGAACAAATCTGGTAATTCATTCAACAGATACTCCCTGAGGGTCTGATGGTCTCAGACTCAGAATGGAAAAGGCTGTGTTCTTATTATTCTATTGTGATACATTTAGTGCCTGGCCTCAATCATTTTTTTCCTTAAAAGAATGAAGGTAATAGGCAGATTTTATGATCTATTCAGGAATTGCTCCTATTTTCATTTTGACTGGCTTTACTTTTTGTTTGCATCACATGCTTGCATTATATAATGATTGCATTCATTGTGGGGAGTGAGTACATTGCATAACTCATTCTTACTCCTTCCCTCCTTCTCCTTCTCCTCTCCCTCCATCTCTTGGTCCTTTTCCCTTTTGCAGAAGATCTGTCCCTCTGTTTCCTATTATGTTTTATTTTGCTTTATAATAATTTATATTTTGGTTTCTCATAGAAGTGAAACTGTGTGATATTTAAGCTTGTGTGACTATTTCAGTTAACATTGTGGTTTCAAAGTGCATCCATTTTCCTACAAATGACTCAAGTTTATCCTTTTTTATGGCAGAGTACTACCCCACGGTGTAGAAATACCACATATTCTTTATTTATCTGATGATAGATGTATAGGCTGCTCCCAAGATTTAGCCTTATGAGTTGTGCCAGTATAAACACAGGAATGCATTATTATTGTAATATGTATACCAATAATGATTTACAGAGAAAGAAATTCAGCAAACAATATTCAAAATATCATCAAGAAAAATTAAGTACTTAGCAATTAACCTAAGGAAGTGAAAGACTTCTACAACAAAAACTACAGTACTTAGGTAAAGGATATGGAAGAGGATATCAGAAAATAGAAGGATATCCCTCCCCTGTTCCTAGATAGGCAGAACCAATATTGTCAAAATAGCCATACCTTCAAAACTGATGTACAAATTTAATGCCATCCTAATCAAAATACCAAAAGCATTCCTCACAGAGCTAGAGAAAACAACCCTAAAATTCACATGGAAAATGAACCATTCACAGTAGTACTAAGAAAAATTAAATACTTAAGAATTAATCTAACTAAGAAAGTGAAAACACTGAAAACTATAATACTCTGAAAAATAAAGTCTAAGAGGATATCTGAAAATGAAAAGATATCCCCTGTTCTGGATAAGCAAAAGACAATATAGTCAAAATGGGTATTCTTCAGAAATTGATATACAGATTTAAAGCATTCCCAATCAAAATGTCAACAGCATTATTCACAGAATGGGAAAAAAACAATCCTAAGATTTATGTGGAACCAGAAAAGACCTACAAAAGCAGTCTTGGGAAACAAGATCAAAGCAGGAGGCATCATTATCCTGGACTTCAAGTTATATTAAAAAGTTAAAGTGATGAAAACAGCATGGTACTAGCACAAAATCAGACATGTGGACCGATGGGACAATACAGAGAATGCAGAAACAACTCCAAGCACATTCAACTATTTGATCTTTGACAAAAGGGCCAAAAACATACCTAGAGGAAAGATAGTCTCTTTAATAAATGATGTTGAGAAAACAAGCCATCCATCTGCAGAAGATTGAATCTAGATTCATATCTCTCACCATATACTAAACTAAAATAAAAATGGATCATAGATCTAAATATTAAAATAGAAACAATTTGAAGGAAGAAGGAAGATAAAATAGGTAAAACTCTTGAAGACATAAACATAAGCAAGGGCTTTCTGAACAGAACCCTAATTGTATAAGAAATAATATCAAGAATCAACAAATGGGATCATGTCAAATTTAAAAGTTTCTGCACAGCAAAAGAAATAACCAACAAAATAAAGAGACAACCTACAGGGTCTGGGGATTTAGCTCTGGTTCCACTGCCTGCCTTGAAAGCACAGGTTCCTGAGTTTGATCCCTGGTACCAAAAAAAAAAAGAGACAATCAACAGAATTAGAAAAACTTTTTGTCAGCTATTCTTTGGACAGAGAACCTATAATATTATATTCTACATTATTGGTGGGAATGTTAACTCTTACAACCACTATGGAAATCAGTATGGAGAGTCCTCAAAAAAACTAAAACTAGAAACCGCATTTGACCCAGATATTTCATATTTAGATATCTTCCTGAAAGTTTTTGACTAATATCTAAAGATGTTTTGGTTTACAAAGTTGCTCCTGCTCAGAAGCAAATGCCCTTAAAGACAAAACTTCAGCCTTGAATGTATTCATGTATCTCTCATAAACATTCAGGTAAGTCTCCAGCAAGGTGTCCAAAAATTTTTTTGAGATAGTCCCTCTTTCTGTAAGCTTGTACCTCTCCCAGTTTCAGTTACCTGCAGTCATACATGATCTGAAAAGACAAAAGAAACAATTCCAGAAATAAATAGTCTGTAAAATTTAAACTGCACATGCTTCTTAGTATTGTGATGAAATGTAATGCTGTCCTTTTCTGTCCTGCCTGGAATTTTAATTATCCCTTTGTAGAGATTTATGGGGCCAGATGTTAAAAGGAGACCCAGTTCAGTCCTGACACCACTTCTCTTCATTAGGCACTTCATGAAGGCACAGGAGAACAAAAAGAATTTTAAGGGCAGGTATCTATACCTTTATGAAAACTATTCTTCAAAAACTGTTATCAAGCAATGATGTAACCAACTCCCTTGGGGCAAATGATAGTAGTAAATGCAGAAGAAAGATATATATTGTTTTAATATTAACTAAGTCAAAGATCCCTGGCTTATAATAACAGTATTGCTACCTTTTATTTTTTGTAGTGGAAGAAATAAAGTTAGCCAGGGATGGTGTATTTGATAATAAAGCACATAAAAAAGAGATGGCTTATAATACTAAATAGAGTCAACTCCTGGGCATCATGAAGGATCTTCCTGTGCACTGATTGGACAATATACTTCTCTACCATTGTTCTTCATAGATGTATCATTACATTTCCATGTGTGGTCCATGAATTTTATTCTATAATTTTGAAATAATTATTTTGTAGAAGCTCCACAAAAACTATTTGCTGAGAAACCTTGCAACACTAGGGGCAGTGTTGTACCTACATGAAAGTTATTAATTTAAGTTATTAATGTTCCTCAGTTTTTTCATCTGCAAAATGGACTAAAAAAATAATACCATGATAGGTTGATTTCAAAAAGTTGGTGAAATCCTCCACTTCTTCAGGTACCCATACCTTTTGTAATGTGAATTTTCAGCTTCTCTTGTCAAGAGATAAAGCTCTTTCTTACCCTCCCCAGCCTTCCTTGAACTGCTGGTATCTGTACTGACCTTAAAACTTGCTTTGGTCAATACAATGTAACAGATGAGTCTCAGGTTTATAACTAGACTCAAGAAGTCTTACACACTTCACTTTCTCATTTGGATTCCTATCTATGTTATAGAACAAGTCCAAACTGGCCTGTTGAAACACACAAGATCACTAAAGGCCATTTTAAAATACTTATTTCCTAAAGGAGCTAAGATTAATTCATATGCATGAAAAAACCCAACCAAGACTTATGATAAATAATAAATCCTTCCTAAGCCATCAAATTTTGCAGTAATTTGTTACATAGCAGCAGCTGACTGATACAAGATATTATAAATATCAAAACACATAATGCACACTGTCAGAGGCTTTTGTGGTAACTCTCTAGTGTCTCTCTGCCCAGTTTGGCAACCAACTGGAAGGTTGAAGAAAAACTTAAGACAAAGTTAAAGAGAAAGTGTGAACTGGAACAGCCAATCCTTTGGCAAAAGGCACTGACCCATTTCCTCCACTGAATTTTATTATTCATCAATTAGGGTAAAGGTGCAATATGTGTAATTACCATGAAAACTAAAGCAGGCAAGGCTTTAAAGAGAAGAGTCAAAACCTTTTCAAATTAAAAGCAAGATAGATAAAATATATAGTTGTAATTAGAGCTTTGTCCTTCAAGCTACGAAGGCACTAATAGTGGGAATGGAATTTGGGTGCGATTTACTCCAACCTCAGCTACATATGTTAGCTCACATTAGTCCCAAAGCTTTACAGGTCATTAGTCTGTTTTTGCCCGTGGCCTCTAATGGGGAGGTCATATCGACCTATGTGCTACTGCAGTGCTAATAAGATACTTCTGTGAATCACATAGCTTTAGTCCAACTTGATACTGAAAGCAAGCCAACTGAGGGATTGAACTCTTTGCAGCCTGCACTGCTTACAGCATGTTTTGGGCATAATCAATGTTGTGGGACTCTGGCACAGGCAGAGTGATGTCTGTTATAAGATAAAAGCATTCTTCTTTTTATCGTCATTGTTATCAACAACTATTTTTTCAGTTCTTTTTATTCATTAAGTTTGTTGGTACATTTTAGGTATACAATATGATGACATTCAACACTGGGAATTTGTACCTTTACACGATGTATCTTGGTTCTTATTTTTTCCCTATTCCCCTGGCCTCCCTTCAACCCCTCCACCCCTCCCTATTTACAAAGACATATTTTCTCCAGTGTAAGAAACTGAAGTGTAAATGAAGATTAAAATATATAATAGATAACATAAAATAGGAATAAAAGGTACAAAGGGGAAGGGGAAGTGTGAAGGATAGGGAAAGGAAAGAAGAGAAAGGAAAAAATATGAGAAAAGGAAAAAGTGGAAACAAAGTCTTCATCAACAAATATTTTGCAAGCTCTGTAATTATCAATTTCTTCCTGTGAGACGGGGACTTCAGTAGAGTTTGTACATGGATAAATAAGGTAATTTGGGCCAGAATAACAAATGTTCACTCTAAAGTTTTACTTGATAAGTAAACTCTCTTGGAGTTTTGTTATGCTAGCCATGTCACTAATGTGGGGTTGTTATAAATTCTCTGCTTGTGGTATAGAGATTAAAGACTAACCCAAAATAGATCATAGACCTAAATATAAAAACTATAAAACTCTTACAATATGACATAAGTGAAAATCTAGAGTTATCTAGAGTTGATGATGACTTTTTATTTGCAACACCCAAAGCAGGATCTATGAAAGAATAATTTGATATCATCACATGATACTCTATAAATATGTATAATTTTTATGCTTGTATGTGTCAGTTAAAAATAAGTCTAATTTAAATTTTAAGAAGCCTGGGCCAGCACAGAGGAGGTGAGCCACTCCCAGCACACAGGAGGAAGCTTCTGGGGTGCCATACCACCCCTGCCAGCACAGATGAGTTGAGCCACATGGGTGCCAGCAGCACACTCCAACCATTTAAAAGAGAAGACATGTAAACAAGCCTCAAAAACAGACTTCCAGATCACCTAAAACAACCCCAAAGGGAAAGGAGATGGAACACTGTGATACTCAACCACCTGG
>NW_004624735.1:2373109-2383965 GCF_000247695.1 Heterocephalus glaber | reverse complement strand
GAGAAATTAGAGACATTTATAGCTAAATGGATGCACACTGAGGCGATACTCTTAAGTAAAATAAATAGGACACACATGTGTAAATGCCAAATAGTTTCTCTAGTGTGAGAAACTGAAAGTGTAAATAAGGAGTAAAAGTTATTAATGTGAAATAGGAAGAAAAGGGGAAAAGGGGAAGGGGAAGAGGGAGGAATAGGGGAAAGGAAAGAAGGGAATGAAATTAACGTGAGAAAATCAAAAAATGGAAACAAAGTCTTTGTAAATAGGGAGGGAAACAAAAGAAGAAATTAAACAGTTTCTACAATTAAACGTCAATGCCAATACAACATGTCAGAATTTATGGGACACAATGAAAGCAGTCTTAGGAGTGAAATTCATCGCAGTGAATATTCATATTAGGAAAACAGAGCAAACTCAAATAACCTAATGCTGAACCTTAAAGTCTTAATTCTAGTTTGTAGCTGTTTACTTACCACTCTGAGTTCTTGCTCTTTTCCTAGATTTTGGCCTGAAAGCTTTTCATTCATTTGTTAACTCTGTGATACGAAGGAAGCACAAAGGAAGCAAGTAAGACAGCCATAGATACATGCAAAAAATATTAGTGGGAAGCACTTTCAGGAGAGCTTCACATTCCTCTATGTGGCATAAACACTTTGTATGGCATGAACCCATATCACAACCGAAGTTGGTACCAGAGAATGACACTCCCATTCACCGATCACTTTGATCATTTAGGTTATTCTCTGGCCACATGAGGTGGAAGATAAAGAGGAGAATATCTAAAAAACACTAGGGATATTTTTTTTCCCTAAGTAATCTGGAAATACTGCAGTCTTTCATAAAGAAATGTAGTGACCTTACTTGAAGAAAATATAAAGACATGTGTTTCTGGTACTAGAAAACCTAGTAATTATGGCTAACTTTCTCATTGAGAAAATATCCACAAAAAATAGCAAGTAATAAAAATAATGCATTGCTTATATAAGAATAAATTTTGGCCTTCTGGTTGTCTTGAAATGGTTATTTTCAAACTCCCAGGTAAATTATTTTTCAAATTACATAAACAGTAAGAATCCCTTAAGCATTTGCTTCTTGGAATATGAGTGTGTAAACAAACAAAATTTCCTACAACCTTCCTTTCAATGTTGCTGTCTTATTTGACAGTAATTCCTACTCCAACAATTTTCAAGGAAATTCTTTAAAACAATTGGAAGGTTATTGTAATGCTACCATCATGAATAGGTGGCTGTGTTAGCTAGGAATGGAGGTGATTTTAAAGACAATTCTTGAAGAAACCTAAAACCATAAGAGTTGAATTTATCAGTTTTTATTTTTTCATAATCATCCTCCACTAGTCTTATTCTTTTATTTTTCCATCCCTGGGCATTATTGTTGCTGTAGAGGCAACAGTGTAGAAGAACCTTCTCTTGTATACTTTTTACCTGAATGAAATTATGGAAAGGTTTATTGAAAATGAATTTTAAAGAAGCCAATAATCTGAAATTATCAGATATGGACTGTCTTGGGAGTATATTTGATGCTAATAGACTTATCTATCACTATTCAAAGTCTCAACAGTTTCCTTCTTTCCTGCCCATCCAGTCCAGAGTGGTAGAATTCTTTATTCAAACAGATTTGATTAACATTTAAATTGGAATTCCAGGGGCCTGGGATTTACCTGAGTGCTCTCTCAGCCTGCCTCACAAGGGCAAGGGCCCGAGTTCAATCCCGGTACCAAAAAATAAATAAATAAAATAAAATAATAAATAATTTGGAATTCCAGAAAGACATTTTCCAGGATGACTATCTGGACAAGGATGAGAGATCTAATAGATGACTTTCTAAGTAAATGCCCATAGCTTCAGAAACCTTCTCTGCCCCCTTCATTTCTATCATTCCTTTTCTGGTCACATATTAGAAGAGGGATAAAAAGATATTTTCCAGTAGAATTCATTTGGATGTTACCTTATAAAAAATACATTTCATGACAATTGCATGGTTTCAGGCCAGAATTGCTCTCAGTACCTATGTACTGTCACCCAGCTGCAGAGCTAGGAGTGGACATAGAGGTGACTGAATTCAGGGCCTAGAGGGTCTTGGGCTCAGAGCTACATAGTTTTCTGGGGTGTTGGTCTCACTGTTTTATAATGAAGTGATCAAGGTTTTCTGCAGCCTGGGTCTCTGAGGCAACACCGTGCTGAAGCTGAGTGTGCAGACGTTTCAGTACTATATTAAGTCATATTTGCAGTCTTGATCTCAGAACACAGTGGCAGCAAAATTATGCTACTCTGCTCAGGAAGAACATACTCACAGTGTAAGATACTTCCTTCTCTTCTCCAAAATTGAATAGAGTAAGTAAAAGGTGCTTTACTTACCTTTTATAGTAAGTAAAAAAGTGATTACCTCAACTAGAAAATCCAAACCTGTTTTTTTTCACATTATGTAAAGGCTCTCTGATATTAACAGGTTTTTCACAGACTTGGGTTCCAGCACTATTGGGACATTCTCCATAATAATTAACAGCCATAGAACAGATACAGAGTCATCCTACCCTTATTATAATTGTGAAGAATAAGCAATCTATTAGGAAATGTTATTACTAGAAGGTTCTAAATAAAAGATCTTAGGAAAGATTTTATAACAAAATATTGATATCTAACATCTTGAATTTTCCTTTTACTGAAAAATGAAACTACACATATTCAAAATATTTTGAAGAAAAATTTTTCACTGAAAACTGCTGACATAATTGCTAAATAACATATAATTTCTTTTAAAGTTGATACAGATGAAAATTAACAAAGATATCCTTCTTTGTTTTCTCTAGGGATTTTGTAATATAATAGAGTGTCTGTATTTATTACTTATGAGTCCATAAATAAAAGACTTATAAATGACTTAACAGTCATTCAGCTAACTCACTCGTATAGAACTAATTTGATTATATACTTTCACCTTAAACAGGCATCTCAGTCGTTACAAAGAATCTGTCTCATTTAAAATATTTCTAAGTTTTCTATAATTGTTCCAGGTACAAACTTAGAACAATTATTTATATGATCTTCATATGTAAATATTTAGTTTACAATTTGGTTTTTAGCTTATTTTCACTTATTTTAAATTTTGTTGAACCATTAATTCAATATAACATATAATTTTCTTCAAATCACTTCAAGGTAACGCAAGTTATCGTGCATGTTTTTCAATAAGAAGTTTGCTAAATAACTGAAAAAATATGACTTTTGGAAAAAAAACCCTCAGAAAAATAAGAAATGAGATTTTGTGTTGGAAAAAATAAAGATTTAGAATACCTCAATTAGGCTTAAATTCTGGTCTAAGGGCATGTTGCTTAGCTAGTTATTCTGGTCTATTTTCTTTGATGGTGTCTTATTTAGTGTCTCATTGCTAGGGAAAAATACCCAACATCCAATATTAAAGAAGGAAAGGTTTTTTTCAGCTTAAGGTTTGTAGAGATTTCAATCCATTGCCAGCTGGCTCTAAGGTAGGGCGGCAGGCAGAAAGGCATCGCAGAGGAGAAACCGTCCATGTGGGACAAACGAAAGGCAGTAAACCTCCCTTTCTTCCTTATCCCAACCAGGCTACAAGCCTTTTGGGTAGTGCCACCCACACCCAGCATGGGCCTTCACATTTTCCACACCCAGAACCATAATAAACCAATTAGTGCACCAATCCAGTACCACACACCCTTAATCCCAGGGTCACACATCCTAGATCCAGCCACCTCCAAAAAGCCCCACCTATGAGTGAATGAGACTTTGGGGGCACATCTAGATACAAGCCACAGCAGATGGGCTCCAGTTCTCCCATCTGAGCTTCTTGGGTGATGCTCTGTGAGCTTCAAGGGGTGAGTGCACCTGTGAGGAGCTAACAGGCCTCAAGGAGCCTGACAGGCAGCCTCTTAGAGCATCACAAAGTCAATTTCATTCATGCTCACAGTCACCACGAGCAAACCTCTAGACCCTAAAATGATTCCCTTATGCTACATCTGCCTCTTTATTTGGTTAGATCCCAGAGGTAAAGCACACATTTATCACAAATGAATATTTGATAAACTTTGTTAGTGTTGTAGTTAACACAATCTTCTAAAGAGAGGAATTGCTTGAGTCAGAAATAAACCTTTCATGGCTTTGAGTAAAGTTTCACAAGAATTTGTAGTGGTTTCTTTAGCTTTCTTCTCATAGGTAATACAGAGCATATCACCATAATGTCTGTTAGTTACAATTTTATTCAAAAGCATCCCAAGAACTCACTTTGGGGAAAGAAAATAAAAACTCATTAAAATTCTCACACAAAACATGTGCTCTGGTTGGGTCTGTAGGTTCAGAGCCTTTGTCCTTGCCCTCCCTCTTCTCAGAAAACTTTGTCCATAATCCTCACGAATACTCCCCTTCCTGTCTTCATGTCTTCATTGGCTTTTGTCCCTTCACAGAAGTGACCCCTGATTTCCTTCTAACAAGTACCCTATTCGTACTTTTCCCCCACACTGCTTTCTGTGACGCTTGTCTCTCTGCCATATAGTATGTATCGTATGTATGTGTGTGTGTTTAGAATCTATTTCCCTCACTAGAACTGAAATTACATGGAGTTAGAAACTATTTCTATCAGTGTGTTGAATTAATTACTGATAGGTAAAACACTATATGTTTTATAGCCACACTCAAATTCAAAGCTTTGGATCATATAATTCTGCTCAGAAATAATAAAAGGTTTAGCTTTGACTATTAGGTGTATTCGCTCACATAATGTCATTCAGTTCTGTTGCTTTAAAAAAAAACCCTATATATTCTGAGGTTCAGGTAGAATGAAAACCATCCAGTTCTTATTCTCTGTAGCCAGAAGCAGCTGTGTCCTCAGCCTTCCTTGCTGCACTTCCCCCTTCCCACCCCTGCTAATTTTCTCTGTTTCCTGTACCCAGACAGAAGAACTTGTGTCTGGCCTTTGCTCTTGCCTACTGGTTTACTCCTGCCTACTGGTTTACTCCAGTCTGCTTTTGAGATTCATTCTTGGTGCAGCATGAATCATCAGAGTACTATGCCACTGAATGGGTGCGTGATATTTTTTAACTGCATTCACTTGTTGATAGACAATTGAGTAATAATAATACAAAGAATCAACAACTGGAATCTCACCCTGTTAAAAAGCTTTTGCTTTTTAAGAAACCACCAACAGAGTGAAGACACAACCCACAGAGTGGGAAAAATTTTTAGACAGTTATCAATCAGACAAATGACTAATATCTAAAACATACAAAGAATTGAAAAAAATCAGACTCATTAAATTTAAAGACCCAATCCAAAAATGGGCATCTTACATGAATAGACACTTCTCAGTGAAAAGGTAGAAATGGAAAATAAATATATGAAAAAATGTTCAACATCACTGATCATTTGAGAGATGCAAATTAAAACAATGCTGAGCTTCCACCTCACTCCAGAAAGAATGGCTGCTATCAAGATCAATAAAAGACAAATGCTGGCGGAGCTGTGGGGAAGAAGAAACCCTTCTCTACTGTTGATGGGATGTAGACTGGTGCAAACATTGTGGATTCCTCAAAAGATTAGGATTAGAGGTCCCATTTGACCCAGTTATTTCTCTTCTGGGTATCTTCCCAAAAGAATTAAAAGCATCATGCCACACCAATATATGCACACCCATATTTATTGCAACACAGTTTGTAATAGCTAAATCTTGGAAATAACCCAAACATCCATCAGAAGATGTGGGGTTTTTAAAATATATATATACAATGGAGTACTATTAAGCCATAAAGAAGGATAAACTTGAGACATTTATAGCTAAATGGATGCACCTAGAGATGATATTCTTAAGTGAAATAAATCAGACATGCATCTAAATATCACATTGTCTCTCTGGTGTGAGAAACTGAAAGAGTAAATAGGGACCAAAATGTATAAGAGATAATGTGAAATAGGAAAAATTATTCAAAAAGAAAGGAGAACTAGGGAGGGGAGAGGAGGAAAGGAAAAAGAAAAAGGAAAAAAATGAAAACAAAGCTTTTGTAAATAAGGAGGGAAAGAGGGGTTGAAGGGAGGGGAAGGGAATGGGAAAAAACAAGGAATCCAGATACATCATGGACAGGTACAAATTCCCTATGGCGAATGTCATCATCATCTAAATCTAAACTGTACCAATAAAATTAAAATTTAAAAAAATAATGTAATACATTATCCTTTTTTTTTTAAAAAAGTCAGTTGTCTTTAAATTTTTCGATAATTTCACTGAGGTATAATTTTACATTTCATGTAAGGAAATACATTTACTCACCTACATGCCATTTTCAGTATTCTTCATATTAGTATGAACATCCTAATTTCCATTTAATATCTTTTCCTTGAAAAGCTTTCTTCATTTTCTGTAGTGAAGATTTGTTGTCAATATATTCACTCAGCTTTCGTTTGTATGAAAAAATTCTTATTCTACCTTCATATTTTTGAAGAACATTTTTGTTGGAGATTAAATTCTACATTAACTTTTGTTTCCCACTTCGGATTTATTTGTTTTGGGTTTTACTGCATTTCTTGCTTTTATGAATTTATAGTTTTCCTCAAGTTTGGAAGATGTCCGGCTATTATCTCTTTAAGAACTTTTTGTATCCCTACCCCTTTCTCCCTCACGCTTCTCCTTTAACGACATGTGTATTAGGACACTTGGTTTGATGTCACTTCTTACCGAACCTTTTTGTTACTTTATAGCCTTTTTTTCTTTGAGCCTAATGTTGGAAAGCTTCTCTGGCTGTGTTTTCATGGATTTTTTTTCTTCTTTAGTGTCAAATTTGTTCATCTTGTTCACCGAACATGTTATTTCAAGCATTTAGTTTTTCATGTTTTCAAGTTTCATTTTCATGTATCTTCAATATTTGGCTATTTTATTATAGTGAAAACATTTATTAAAATTTATTACTGTATTGTTAATGTTCTTGCCTTGTACTTCCATGATTCCTCCCTAATTTTTCTATTGTAAACTGGTCATAATTACCTAACTTTTTGCACATCTAACATTTTCTAATTAGCATCTTTGTATGTCAGACTTTAAGTTACATTATCAAATGCTTAAATTTTGTCATTTAATTTTTAAAATAGTTTTCTTTTAGAGCTACAATTAAATATTCTCTTGTTTATATTGATACTTATAAGGATTACTTTTAAAATGTTTCTCTAGAGATAATTTAGTTCTAAAACTAAGATTTGAGCCTTCTAAAATTACCAAAGATTTCCCATTTTTCAAGTTCTTTGTTCTCTGGCTGGAAAGAATTCAGATGTCACCCTGTTGTGGGTACATGTTAGTAATTATTTGCCTATTGCTCCATTGTTTTTGTATGGACTTGTAACTTTGTCCTTCACATTCATAGCTGTGAAGATGAATACTTCACCGTAAGCTCAAGGAGTCATCTTTGCAAATTTTTTTATCACTTTTTCTGTGTTGTTTCCTCTTTTCTAGTGATTTTCCCTGAGTATTTGAGGTACATCCACTTCCCTGAAGTCCTCACCCTGCCTCTGAAAATTCAGCAAGAGAACTGGTCCCAGTCACTCCATCAGAAATACAAGTTTAATATTAGGAATATTTGGGAATTTGAATCAGCATTATATCTCTGGATTGAATATAGTATGTGAGAAAAAAGGTAAGAATGTTTCCTACATTTGTATGCTGAGAAACTGGAAGAATAAAGATTTCCTTAACTGAAGGAGTATGTGGGAGAAAAAGGCTTTGGGGGGAAACCTCATTTTTGAACTATCCATTAGCTTGTCAAGTGCAAATGCTGAATAGTTAGTTAGATGCACATTCTTTGGAGTTCAGGAGAGGTCTGGCCTGAGTCACAATGGGGACTATGATTGTATATGGTACATAATGTACTCTGCTCCCTGTGATCATCAGGAGAAGTAGTACAGATAGAGAAGAAAGGAAGCCAAGTGACCAGGCCAAGGAAGCTCTAAATGTAGAAGGATGTGACACTGGAAGTGTAGCAGCAGAGAAGGCCAGCAGGCCAGGGCTGGGCGAAGGCCATACTGGGTTTGCAGTCTACATGGCGCTGCCTTCATGATACTTCATGATGAGATATCTGAGGATGTTTCTGTATGTATGGTCCATAGTCAGGTTGGTGAAAAAATAAATGGCAGTATCAAAACCTTGCTCCCCTTTCCAGAGGACTCAGACTCCATCTGGAATATTGGTGTCATCTAAAAGCTAGATACTTAAATCTAGCAAAGGAGAAGGGATCAGGGTTAAAGAAAACATCATGCAGGGGAAAGCCCAGAGCACACGGAGGAGAGAGAGAAAGGGGGAGAGGGAGAGAGGGAGAGAGGGAGGGAGAGAGAGAGAGAGAGAGAGAGAGAGAGAGAGAGAGAGAGAGATGAGATATCGGCCCCATAATATTGGTGGGACTTTTCAGTGTTGTTCTTGGGATAGTGGAGTATTCTGGTTGTCTCCTCTTGTGTTACTGAGATTTTATTGTTGTGCTTTAGTGAGTAACAGCACAAATTATTGGTGATCCATGACCCCATCTAGATTCTCTGTCGTGGCTGGAATTCTTTCTTACCTCAATTTCCAGTTTTCTTCAAGTGTTCCTTCTGTTGTGGTTAGAAAAGTTGTCAATGTCATTTCACATCAAGATACAGTTGTTCTTGTATTGGATGTATGGGAGATATTTCATCCATGCTTCAATGCCAACAAAATAATTGTTCACAGACTCGTCAACCTGTTGCTGAAGGTTTTTTTCTTACCCAAGGGATGCTTGTAAGTCTCATCCCTGTCCATTGTGGTAGTTGGCCAGTCTTTTACATAGGTCCTTCCTCTAGTTAGTATACTGCTGCTAGCATCTATGGTTCAACATAGGAATTGGAATTACATCCACATAGGAAGGAAATATTCAGTCATACTTTCCTTGACTTTCCTTATAGCAATGTAGTGCTTAGATTTAGCAATGGCTGCCTCTGCCCTCTCTTCTTTCCCTTTGTTTATTACCTACACTCATGAGCAAAAACCCCCTGCAGAACATACCTTTTTTTCAACTGTCCTCTTCTCCTTAGTGGGCATCTTAAGCAAAAGACTCTTCCACAAGATGATCTCTGTACTCTGTGCTGTGAGCATCTCAGCCTTTACAGAGAAATTCTCTTTACCACATTCATCTCCTGCAACACTGAAGGATACTTTAGGCCACATAGGTGCCTGCCATCCAAAGGGGATGTGAGGATTAGAAGGGGGCTAATGGTAGCTGTTTTTGTTTTTCCTTTTCCCTCCCAGAGAAGGTCAGGCCCACTCTGCCAGGTATGCTTTGTATATTCACTTCTTTTTAAAGAACTGAAACTTTGGTTTCAGCTGCTCATAAAGAAGCCTCTTTCTGACACCAGTATGTAGATTTTTACCATGATTTGAAAATATCACAGGTTTTTCTGCAGCTATTTTCTAGCACTTGTGCTGGACTGATCTGAATACTCCCCCGCCCAGTGCCATTTATCTTCCCATTTCCCCTTCCTGCCTTCCACTACCCTTTTATGAATGGATTTTATAATTCTAGGTACTGGATTTTGTAAGTTTCAGATTTTTGTTGTTTTTCTCTGAAGCACCTACTTTGGATGTGAGGGCTACAGAATTATCTTAGTTATTCTGGGTCATTTGCTTTGAACCCAGGACTAGTTCATTTCTTGTAAATCAGGTTAGACTTTAGTCTTTCTTGTACCACTACAAAAAATAAAGAAATAGGCTTAAGGATCATAGGACAGGAAGAAAGATATCACACCCAGGTCTGCTCAGTTTTGTAGAGTGATTGTCTTTCTCCCCCTGGAAGGGGAAAGAAAAAAAAACCCTTTTTTTTGCTGGTACATTTAAAGCAACATCTATGGGGAGGTCCTAATTTGGGACAAGTGGCACTACAACATAGAGTGTTCAAAAACCAGAACTTTTCAACTCTGAGGGTGAGAATTTACCATTGGCCACTGCCTGGTCCATTTGGTATATCAAAAGAATATTGGCTGCTGTGACTAGAACCTGAAGAAGCAAACTTAATGAATTCACTAGATTTGTGACTGGTGTTTTTCTATCATTTTCAAGGACTATATATAAGCAGATGTCAAAATAATTGTACAATTCTTAAATGTCACAGTTGCATAAGCTAGTTCTCTCCCTCTAAAAAGGCAACAAAAAACTAATAAGCACTGTAAAGTTGGATAATCCCTCTTATCTTAGCTATTGCCTTAGCTATTTCATGCACAAAATGAAGCAGGTGAACTCTTAATATTGAACGTTTCTTATATCTTTGAAATTCTCTTTCACCCTTTTCACCTATATAGGCTGTTCTAACAAGACAGGAAACTTAAATTACAGGAAGTTCTGAGGTCTTCCTATAATCCTCAACAAAAGTAATTTAAATAAATTAAAATATTATAAAACACATCAAGTCAAAGGCTCTGATATTTCAAGGTCTAATTCACTGCTTTATGGAAGAAAGTTAAAGCAGAAAAATAAAGAAGCAAGAATCAAAGCTAAAAGTAGAAAAAGAGTAGGTGGCAGAAAGTGTAATTGTATAGAAGTTTGAGAAATGTGCAGACTAATGAATTTAATATCAAAATCCTAAAGAAAGTGCCTTAAGGGGAATAATTGAAGGTTAAGAGAGAGCCTGAAAATCGTTGACTGAAGAAGTAATAAATAAGAGAGGAGCTGAGGAACATGATGGAATAGCAACATAGGAAAAACATGGAATTCATACAACAGACGCAAACAGATTTCCAGGAGATCAAAAACCCCATTGAAAGTCTGCACAGCAGAATGAGCCAATGTGAGAACAGAATTTCAGATATAGAAGATAAGATTACAATTAGTGA
>NW_004624735.1:2336455-2360633 GCF_000247695.1 Heterocephalus glaber | reverse complement strand
TGTCTTGTAGTAGGAGCACAATTTCTCCTGTTATCTGAGAAATTATTTCTGATTTCATTTTTTCCAGATCCCCTTTTGTTGCCAGTTCAGAGGGTTCAGGTGGAATATCAGAGTGTTCCATCTTATTTCCCTTTGGGGTTGCTGTAGGTGATCTGGAAGTCTGGTTTTGAGACTTACGTATGTGTTTTCTCATTTCGACTGGGGGGCAGGTGGGTGCTGTTGGCACCCACGCCAATCACCTCCTCTGAGCTGGGAGAGGTGGGACGGGGGCCGGGAGTGACGATAGGGTTGGTGGCCTGGAAGGCCCTTCCTCTGGGCTGGGAGCAGTGGGACAGAAGGCACCCCAAAAGCCCTTTCCCCTGGGCTGGGAGCAGCAGGAGGGATTGTGCCCCAGAAGCCCCTTCCTCTGGGATAGGACTTGTAATATGAGGAGACCTAGAGATGTTTGGATATGAAACCAAAATGCAACAATGAAGTAAAACATCCAGATGGAGTTTGGAGATCCATAAACACACCTCAGAGAGCCATTAATCCCCTCAGAGCTGGTGAGGTAAGGAGGATTGGTAGCGGTGGTGGGGGTAAAGGTGAAAGGAAGCAGCTCTGAGAGGAAGCTCATGGATGGGAAATGATGTGGAAGAGCAAACTTTAAGGAAGAGCTTAGAGGGAACAAAAGGGGAGCATAGCAGCCTGGGATGCAAAGAAATCAAGGGAGGGAAGTGGCACCCCATCATGAGAGGCTCTAAGAAGCTGCTGAAGATGTGGTTCCGGTCATGAATGCATCAACCTGAAGCATAAGGAACAGCTCCACTATGGGCTTAAATCTCCTCTTTGATGAAAAGTGGATTAGCAGGTGCTGTCTTGTGTCCTTTCCTTCTATGAAATGCTGTGGAGGACCAGAGTGCTGGGGCAGGCTGTTTGCAATTATAGACAGAGTGCTTTTAAAAGGGGTTGGCAAGCAAATATAATGTTTTAGAATTTTTAAAGTAGGAGGCACTTGTACAACAGCCTCAAGGACTTGCAAGGTCAAAGAAAGGTGATTCAATAGCCATATGTGCAGAGTACAGAATTACATTCCAGCGAAAAAATAACCAGGCTAAATTCATGGCAAAATAGAACACAGCCAACTCAAGAGTCCTGTGAAAAATGTCCTTTCTCTCAGAGATTCTGCTTTTTACAAACTGAATCCACAAAATCCTCCAGAGGTAGGAGAGTCAAGGCCATGCAGTGCCAGAGAAACAGATGAAGTCCTTTTTGAGGAAATATAAATATACATTTCAATATTTTGGCATTTTGATTAATTACCTATGATTCCTATGGAATCATCTCAGGATGACTTTCTCATGTCACTATGTTCTATTAACATTGTATCTTATAAAATATTAAGCATGTTCCTTACCACTAATGAGTTTAGTTTGCAGCTGTTTCTATATGTGAAGTATGCTTAAGATTTCATATCCATGAAGGTTAAGATGAAAGGGGAAGATATAGGTCAAAAGATATAAAGTTGCTATTATATAGGATGAATAAATCTAGAGAGCTAATGTACAATATGAGGGCTATAGTTAATATAGAAAATAATGCATTGTATACTAGTAATTTGCCAAGATAGTAGATTTCAGGCACTTTTACTAAAAATAAGAAAAGAAAGGAAAGAAACCATATGTGATAATGAGTATGTTATTTTGCTTGAGTATAGCAATCACTTCACTTTAAATATATATACAAGATAACTGTATTAAAACACCACGCATATGCTTTCAATTTATATAATAAAAAGATGAAATTAATTTAATTGAACAATAAAATCCCTGTTGACAATAAAAAAATAAACAGTTTCTTTATTACAGTGATCTACTCTACTGGAAAATTTCTCTGGGCAAAACTAACCTTGATCTAAGTGCTCTACCATATACAAAGGCACATTTAAGAGAAAACACTGTGCCAAAATCAGCACATAATCATTCATATCATTCTGTATGCTTGAGCCTCTAACAATGAAAACAATTTCTCCAAAGAAAGATTTTCTAAGACAAAGATTGCTTTTTCATGGATGATTGTGTTATTAAGAAAATGTTTTGTGTTCAAGAGTGAAAACGCCAGACTTGACAAAAGCTCTTTGAGTACAGCACAGAAAATCTGTCTGGATTTTGATTCAACATTTACAAAAGCATCTGACATACAGATCTAGCCAGACATTGCCAGACATAGCTCAACATTTTGAGATTAGAGTTCCTGAGCCTACTTCTTCCCTCATACTAATGCCACACAGACATTAGTTTAAGCACAGTTTTCTTCTGAAGAGCAATAATTGGCCTCAGACAGGCCCCTTAAAACATAATCAAACAAATGCAATAGAGAATCTTAGTTTGGGATCCAGGAAAGCTTCCTGGTTGGTAACCTGTGGATCATTATTCATCAAGTTAATAATAACTAATGTTCTGTAGCGCTTTGTTGCTCCCAAATCATTTTGATATAAATCATCTCATCATCTCTTTATAAACATCCTGGGAGGTAATTATTATTTTCATTTTCTAAGTCAGGAAAACAAGACTGATTTAAGGCTGTTCAATTAATAAATGGTGAAGAATACCGGTCTGCTGTTGCCATAAAACATGCATTTTCTACTTTATGTACTTCATTAACTTGTCCTTTGTTTATTGAACAAACATTTGTTGAGTGCAAAAGGGAGAATATTGAGAGGTATGGTTGGATCTCAACCCTATAACTCTATACAAACCATTTCAAGTTTCTTATTCACAGTCCTCCCAACGTGATTTGGAATATCTCCAGCAGACTAAAAACTAGAGCTAGCTTTTCTGACAAACAGGATGGACATAAGTGCAATAAGTCAATGATATACGATATTCTTTAGATTCCTAAGGTAATTTGGTGTGATAAACGGGATCAAAAGAATCCTCAAGATTAAGAAATTTTGGTAGAAGGAAATGTGGAACAGGCACATAGGATTTTAGTGCCTGTGGTTTTCAGGATGGGTTTTCCAACCTAGACGCAGGTCTAGTCAGGAAAAAAATAACCACCTTCTTGCACTCTGAAATCATGACAGCTAATCTGAAATTCAATATGGAGGTGACCATGGAAAATTTAGGACACCTTGTTAACAGAGACATACACTTGGCTCTCTGGAGTTGAACTGAATTGAACTCATAGACTTTTAGTTGGTTGAACACTGGAATTTCTCCATGGCATTTAGAAACATAGAAATTAATATAATGAGTAAAAAATCATTCCATTTTTATGATTTTAATAAGTTTGAAATTAAAACTCAGGCTACTGCTCCAGAAGAGTTGTTCATCCTCACAATTTAAGTGTGTATTTTTCTGATGCTCCAGTAGTGGTAATAAGAACCACTCTGAGACTACCCGCCTCCTGCAGCCACACTCACAGCAGCCTCTGGTACACCCATTGCCGGTTTCCATCCAGAGAGGGTTGCAGGCCTCTCTATCCTCTGCAGATGTTACTATATCAAAGTCACTTCCATTTCCCTCTTTAGTTCTCAGAATCCAGAAGCCCCCAAGAGCTGAGTGGGGATCATGGTTCTAACCTTCCAGTCTTCTCCATCCCCACCCTGGTGGGGAGAGGAAGGAGGAGCTTTGTGAGTGGGGATTTGGAAAGAGGATGAACCATCTTCTCAAACTGTTACAAACCAAACAGTCTCAAAGAAATCTGTCAGAACACAAGAAGCTCCAGTGACCAGTGACGATCTTGTAATTAGCCTTTGTAGACTCCCTCTGAGAAGCACGAGATCTGATTCAGCATACAGAACAAATAAAAATACTAAGAAGAATGAATTAGAAGCCTCCAGGGTTGAACAGAAGGTCAATTTCTCTGAAGAAGGAGAAACTGAAGAGGACGGCCGAGGTGGTTCTCACAGTGATATCACTACTGTGAAGGTCAGATCCGGGGATTCTTTTGAATCTGGAGATCAAACCGCTAGATCACCTAATCAATGTCCAGAATCAATTCGGAGATTACCCCAAAGCTCAGGAATGGTTTGAACAATGGTTTGAAAAAAACCCTCAGGAATGGTTTGAACAACAAATAAGAATGAGAACGAGAATGTGAACATCTTCACCAGTCAAGAGTTCGATATATGGCCGTTTTTCAGATGGTGACAGCATTCAGGTGTCAGAGCTTGGAGACCCGTCTCTATCACTCTCCAGCAAACAAGTAGCTGAACAGCCCCCAAATGACTATTTTTTCAAGAAGAAATGGTTTTTGTGCCTACTTGTTGTGATAAGTATTCTTGTCTTGTGGAATTTTTCTTTTACTCATACTCCTGAGGTAGAAACTACTGCTGTTCAAATGTTCCAGCACCAGATGAAACAACTTAGAAATAAGTACCAAGGTCAAGATGAGAAGCTGTGGGAAAGAAGCCTAGTGTTCCTTCAGAAACATCTTAATAGCTCCCATCCTTGGCCTCAGCCTGCTATCTTGCTGCTTACTGCTCCCCAAGAGGTGGAAGAAGCACTTAAATGTCTGAGTGAATAAATTGCTGATGCCTCTTCTTCCTTTCAGAGTGTCCATGCCATCCTGACTGATGGGACAGGCAAAGCTGCTCAAGACAGTGATGCTGTCAAATGGGAGGTAGATCAGGAATTGAGCAATGGTTTCACAACTGGCCAGAATGCAGCTGTAGTGCACCACCTTGAATCACTGCCTGCAGGCTCTACTTTAATCTTTTATAAATACTATGATCATGAAAATGCAGCCTTCAAAGATGTAGCCTTAGTCTTGACCATCCTATTGGAGGAGAAAACCCTTGGAACCAGTCTAGGCCTAAAGGAAATTGAAGAAAAAGTGAGAGATTTCCTCAGAGTGAAGTTCACCAGCTCTAGCACCCCCAGCTCCTATAATCATATGGACCCAGACAAACTGGATGGGCTTTGGAGCCATATTTCTCACTTAGTCCTGCCTCTACAGCCCGAAAATGCTCTGCAAAGGGGTATCCTCTTGTGAGGGGTGAAAGAAGGAAAAATCATGTCTCAAATCTAAGAAATTTTCAGACTTTTTTTTTTTTTACCAGAGACAGCATTCCAAGCACTTTTTGAATGAACTGTTTCTTTTTAAAAGAAGTTAAGTTCTTATATAAACATGGAACATCTAAATCATCTAAATTATTTGTGACTTCAGAGAATTATTTCTGTTTCTGGTGAGAGCTATGTTGAGTAATTAGAGAAGTGCACATTTATGCATTCCCATCAAGAATCTGTTTTGATTCTGGGCAGAATCATTGCTGTAGCATGAACAGTTTGAAGGATTAGGCGCCTTTCATATGAATAAGCCTTGTTCTTAAACTTAACTTAGATTTTAAGTTTGTTGAGTTAATAAGGCAGCTCTTTAATTGTAGCCATGGGTTTTCCCATTATGTTTCCTCTTACAACATTTAATCCTGAGTTCCTTAGTCAGCTTCTGCTTAGGAACAAAAGTAAGGAAAGATCATCTGCATATGTGTTTAGATTTTTTTCCCTTTACTTTTGGAGAGTGGAGAGGAGGGGGAAAGGGAAGGGAGAAATTGTAGAATGGATAAAGAAGGAAATGGAAGGGTAAAAAAAATTTCAATATGAAATGTTACAATAAAGCCACTAAGAGGTAAGTCAGTGAAACATCTAAACCCTTGGTGAATTCTATTGGAATTTTTTTGTGTTTATTTTTTTTTCCTCCTCTAAGAAATTCTTGGTTATCCCAAGAAGTTTTAGTCTGTGTATTAGAAGGCTTCATATGATTGCTCATTTGACTTTTAAGAGTAAATTCAGAGCAGTTCATTTTGTGCAAATCTGAAGTTTTTGTTTTGAATTAAGAAATAACAGTTTCGGAAGTTGGTAAGCCATTTGTTAACCTGCTATTCTGAGCTATTATTGATTTAATTTCTGCTTGTCCACTTGTTGCAGTCTAAGTATTTTAATGATACTCAGTAAGAAATGTAAAGATTTACTATGCATGTGATAAATTTGTGTGCATCAAGACAAAAAAGATAGTGAACTTTACCACATATAAAGAATGTTAAATGTATAACTGGAGTTTTCTCATCTTTCAACTGCTTTGTTTTTCTTTAAATATAATTCTAGATCTACTTTGAGATTTTTTTTAATTGTCCACAAGCTATTAAGTGAAAAAGCTGTTTTTAGGGTACTATAGCCAGACATCAGCTTCATTTACCCTTTGAGGGCCTCACAACTTATAGTAAGTGTGGTCTGATTTCTTTCCACTAGAATTACCAGCATTCATAAATGTATACCCCTTTACTACAATTTGTTTCCAACAATCAGAAGACAGATGGTCTGATTTATAAAGGATTATAAAACAAAATTTTGAGAATTATTTTAAACGTATTATATGGAGAAACCAATGTTTTTATAAAATGTTTCAATCAACCAAATAATTTTAAAGTAATATGTTACTTATTATCTTTCAGGAAAAATAATTGTTACTGCTGATATGTAAAAGCTATTTTAGTAATTTAAATAAACTTACTTTCTTGGTGTGTAAAAAAAGAAGGAACCAATCCTTTTTATTCTATTTGTTTGCTCATTAGAGAGGTCATTTTTGAGCACCTTCAAGGCATTCTGCCAGGTTCTGTGGGAAATGAGTGATTATTGTTTATTGTTAACCCTAAAAATATAAACAGGAAATACATGTATAATACAAGACTCTTGACTGAAATTACATGAGAGTTTAGATCTCCCCAACTAATATCTGACATATTCTTTAGGGAAAACAAGTATACTTAATATTTCAGATGTAATGATTAGCATCTCAATTCAGCAAATACTTCTTGCTTGTATATGAATTCAGTACTATGTTAATCTTTGAGGATATGCAGTGTCTTGCTTATTTTTCTCATTGCTGAGACAAAATATTCAACACCCAAAGCTAAAGGAGAAATAGGTTATTTTAACTCATAGTTTGTAGATGTTTCAGTCTGTAGTTTGCTGGCTCCAAGGCAGGGCGACATGGAAAGAGGGGCATAGCAGAGGAGTTCATGGTAGGGCAGGTAGGAGGCAGCAGCAGCTGTGAAGTTTGCTTTTCATTTTTTTTTATCCCATCTAGGCTCCAAGCCTTTTGGGTGGTCCCACCTACACTCAGAATGTCTTCAACAAATCCATTCAACTACACCCAGAACTATGCTAATTTCAATCAGAGGACTGATTTAGTACCACACACCCTTAGTCTTAGTATCACACACCCTAGATGCAGCCAGCTCCAAAAAGCTCCACCTATGAGTGCATAAGGCTTTGAGGGGACATCTAGATCCAAGCCATAACATGAAGATGAGTAAAATCTCTTATGGTCAGGTGCATTGAGACCCAGAGCCACAGCTATTGACATCAATTACACTGAGGAATTTTCTGTGAATCTTTATAAATACATAGATTTTCCACCTTTTCCCTTGGTATTGGTTCAGGACAGGGCTTGGCGTCTATTATTTTTATGCCCTACAGAGGTTTATGCTTTCCACGGCCAGTGGAAAAACATTCCTATCTTCATGGACTTTTTTTGCTTATGACTCCTCCTTTATTTTTCAAAGGAACATTTATATATCATTTCTCATAAAATTAAGTAGACCCCTACCTTTAACCCAACAATTTTACTCTTAGGTAGTCACTCAAGACTATACTCATACCATGTTCAAGTGTCGTGTCTGTAATCCCACTACTCTGGGAGGCTGAGACAGGGAGGTCTCTAGTTCAAGTCCAGCCTGGGCAACTTTGAGATTCTTCTCAAATAAAAAATTAAACAGGGATGGGAATGCAGTTCAGTGCAACAGCCCTGATTCAATCCCTAGTATGAAAAGTTAAGATACAATAAATAAAACCAAATACACTGAAAGACATATGACTACAAAAGGACTTGAGTTATGACATTTTATTAGTAAAAGCAACAGTAAGAAAATGGGGGAGGTGCTCTGATTACTTGTATAATAGAATACCACTTATCAATGAAAAGGAACAAACTACTGATACTTATGACAAGAATAAATCATACAAAGAGTGTGCTACATGAAAGAAAGCTTATACAAAAATATGCTATTTTTTTCTGAAATTTCACATTTATTTTAATGATTAAAGCAACACTCTCATTTGAGAACAGCAAAGTCATGAAAGCTTCTTTGACATTTAACCCAAAGAGAAAACAAGCTTTGTAATTTTTATTTTTAAGAATTTTAACCAGCAAAAATATGCTATTTTTATTAAGTTCTAGAACAGGTAAAAGTAATTTAGGGTTGGAAATAGTCAGAAAAGTGCATGACTCAGTGGGGTGGCAGGAGGGTGTTGGTAGTTGGGAAAAATCAAAAAGGAACTTGTTAAGGTAGTAGCACTATTCTATTCGTTAACAGGTATGTGCTTACACTGGTACAGGCATCTACCCAAATCACACTGAATGCTACACTTAAGATATGTGCATTGTTTTCTGTTATAATTGCCTCAAAAGAAATAACTATAAACAAATATTGAACTCTAGCTGATGATCTGAATGTTGAAGTACTTGGTGGGGAACTGGACCAAAACAACATACTTTGAATAAACAAGATGGACTGATAGATGGAGAGCAGGATGGACAGACACATAGGAATGTGATGGAGCAAATAGAATGAAATGTAAATGTAGAATCTAGGAGGTAGATATCTCATATTATAAATGTTAGGAAATATTTCAAAAGAATGTATATAATATTCTAAAGGTCTCTTATTATTGTGAGTGTTTTATACATGATATATATATTTTAATGACTTATTTTGCCTAAATCTTGTGACAGAAGCTAGTTGGCCACCACAACTTCTTCTTCTGGTTGCATGGCTATTTTCTAGCCAATCATGGACTAAAATGTGGCCATGTGACTGAGTCTGACCAATGAATGAGTATGGAAAGCATATTCATTGTTAATTGGGTGTGGCACGAAAGACCTTCCCTATGTAAGACTGAATTTAAACATCATCATTTGGTCTGCTGTGTTGGAGGTGGTAAAGCCACACATGATGAGTCCATGACCCATTGAAGAAACAATTCTTTTCAATCAGAACAAGAAATGTACTTCTTCTGGTGAAACCACAGAGATCTATGGATTTATCTATTACAGCAGCTGGTGTCACTCTACCTTGTGCATGTGTCTCCATACTGGCATTACTCATGCCCTTATCTCATGGTATGGAACACAGTCTGTACAAAAGATCATTCAATGACAGCCTTGGCTTCCAATCCAGGCAGTCTGACTCCAGAGTCTCGGCTCCCAACAATTACACTAATCTGCCTCTTTTTTGCAGGTATTGATATAAGATGAATAATTGTTTGTTTTTCCTTTAAGTAAATGATATAACCCAGGGACAGTGTGTCATTCTTCAAAAATACAAATTTATAATCTCAGATGTAGACTTTTCTTAATAAGCAACTATCCTTGTGAGCCAACTTTGTCCCAAATAAGCCAGACCATTTCTGCCAACTGTCAAGATTATATGTATGGGGAGTCCGGGGAAAGCAGAGGGAACTCAGAGAGAAAGAGAGTATGTAAATATCAGTATCACTGATCTTTGTGGATGTCCAATTGCCCATTGTTAGTCAATAAATAATAATAAAGAACAGCTGTTTCTATCCATTGCGTGGCGCTTACTGGCATCTTCCCAGCTTGTGCTTCCTCTGCCCCCAAGAATTCATATCAAAATAGGGAAGGTTGAGTGCTATCCCTACATCTCCACCTGGCTATTCTTCATCATGGTGACAATAGTAGAAAAGAGAGCTTAAAGATCAATCTTTGAAATAAACTATGTGTATTGATCTCCTGAGCTCTTGATAATGAAGGAGGTGCCTGCAGGACCCAAAGTATAAAAGGGAAAAGTCAGAACAGAACCTCTGCTATTTTGCTAAACTGAATGTTGATGAGTTTACTGTACCCCAAAGAAATACATCTAAAATGCAGCATCTGATCCTCCAATATGCAGATGCAGGAAGTGGAAACATTTATATATAGACAACTATTACCATGGCATCTTTGGAACTTGCATTAACCCTCAGGCTCCTAATTGCCAGATGCCATTCAGCTTTGAGTTACATTTAGGAAATTATCCAGGCTGCCAAATTCATAGTTAAAGAGAATAACAAGGGACACAGCAATACCAAATAGGTCTGTAAATCAAATGCAGAATTAAATGAAATTCAGCAGTAGATATTCTATTTTCATATTGGTGATATTTTATCAGGTCACTAAATGTGAACAGAAATCCCTGAGTAACTCCTTCACTTTTTTATGTAGAACTATAGGTTGTCAACAATTTGTTGTCAACAAAATGGTATAAAAGTTTCAGAATATTTTTTCATTTTATTTTTTGAATTGATACATAATAGTTATCCATATTTATGAAATACAGCGTGATGTTTTCATTCTTGTCTATAATAAGTAGTGATAATTCAGGATAATTAGCATATCCTTTACCTTAATCTTTTACCATTTCAATATGGTGACAGTTGTTAAAAATCCCCAATCACTAAAACTGAAATATCTTAAATTCCAAGGTATAATCTTTCTCAAATGACTAGCATCAAAATAGAAATTAAGGAGAGGGGAATGGAAAAAAAAGAAGGAGCAAGATATATCATGTACAAGTACAAATTCCCTATGATGAATGTTATCATTATGTATATCTAAAATGTACCAATACAATAAAAAATTTTAAAAAGAAATTAACCAACTTTATTCTTACAATTCTAGTCTGAATGAACAGTGACATTTTATGACAGTGCTGACAGATACTGCTCTCAGTTTTTTCATTCATATCAGTGTTGGGATTTGGCTGGGGGACAGTTATTCCCAGAGACCTCCAGTTGTGCTCATATTTGGCCCTCAGGGTTGTCCTATTGGTCATGGTGACAAGGAAAAATTGGATCCCAGGCTCTTAACTCCATTCTACCCCAGAATTTCTGAGGAGCTGAAATTGAATGTTTAATTTCCCAATTTTCCAATAATGTCCCTCCCTAAAACCCCTGTCTACCCAGAACCTCAGAATGTGACTTGATTGGAAACAGGATCTTGGCAGATGTAATCAAATTAAGATGAGGTCTGGTGTGCTCATAAAAGGGGAAGCAGAGACAAAGAACACATACTTGGAGAGGACTATGTGATGGCAGAGATTGGACTGAATGTATCTGCAATTCAAAGAACACCAAGGATTACCAGCAATCAGCAGGAGCTAGAAAAAGACAGAGTCTCCTTCCTTAGCACTCAGA
Source organism: Heterocephalus glaber (assembly GCF_000247695.1). The sequence goes on along the minus strand of NW_004624735.1, from coordinate 2,349,399 downwards.
GGGAACATGACCCTGCCAACACCTTGACTTCAGACTTCTAATCTTCAAAATTGTGAGACAAAATTCCTTTTGTTTTATGCTACCCAGTCAGTCGTACTTTATTATGGCAATTCCAGGAAACAAATACAGAAAAAATTGTTAAAAAAGATTTTAAAGATTCATTACTAAAAATCTGAAGCTAAACCAAAATGAAATGCATGATGAGTTTTTCTTGTCTTGATCTATTTTTGCCATTATAGCATAATACCTGAAACTGTTTATTATAAATTACAATAAACATAAATGTATTGGCTCATGGTTCTAGAAGCTGAGAAGTCAAAAACTGAGTAGCTAACGCCTGGCAAGGAAGGGTCTTCTTGCTGAATTGTCCCATGTCAATAGGGCAAAGAGGGAGCAAGAGAAACCAAAAGATTGAACTAACAGCCTGATGCTCTTTTATAACAACATTAATCCATTCATGACAGTGGGGTCCTCAGAACCTAAACATTTCTCACTAGACTCCACCTTCCAATACTGCTGCATTGGAGATTAAGTTTCCAGCATGTACTTTTTGAGACAGGCATTCAAGTCATAGCTGTGACCCTCACTGTCTTCTCAGATGGTAACTGTCAGTCTATAGATTTGAAATCACTTTCATTTATTAAACCTCAAAGAATACAGGCATTTCTTAACAAAACCATTTAGCTCAAGGCTGTAGAGCCTGAGACTGTTACGCTACCTACCACATTCATAAAGTTACATAAGTGGCCTAATCACCTGAAGCGTTAATTTCATCCTCTATAAAATGAGAACGGTGGTAATGACTACCACATGGGACTAGACAGTTAAATAAATTAATCCATGAAAAGTACTTAGAACAATATCCAGCACATGAAGGTTCTTACTCAATGGCATTTGCTGTCTGTGACAATCTCAAATGTCTCAGAAGGAAAGCTCAATGCTGAACAACAATTCTTACCATGCCAATTACAATTAAGACTTTAATATTTATATTTCATCCTTGAATAGTATTACCCATAGCCAAAAACTATGTAGAATTCAAAATGAAACTCAGTAAAAGCTCTATTTTTATTTCTTAAATGCAGTGTATCAATTTAGAAATCATTTCTCTCAAGGAAAAGTTCAATGTAGAGGTTATCACAGCACGGGAGACATTCCATTTCACTTCTGTTTCCAAATGTTTCCAGTATAAAAGACTAGAGTGTGTTTAAGACAAGTATTAATATCTTGTCCATATATTTGAACCCCACTATTTAAAATTATGTCTTAAGGGAGAGATCTCTCTAGTAAATAACTTTATGACCCTTTGCTACAAGTAGCGTCCATAGATTTCTGATAACAATGACAAAAAGATGATTTGCCCATTATAACAAAGTGTTTTCCTTTCACTTTCTTGAGCCATGTAGACACAGTACCTTTGTCCTTTATCCAAAACTGAGAACCAGTCTTAAAGGATCCAGTCAGTAGAAATGGCATCAAGTGGTCCTCTTGTGATAGAAGATTTCAGTTCCATAGACATCTGGATCAGCATCTCCATTGCTCTGAAAACACAAGTATTTTACTATTTCATCTGTCGTGAATATTGTGACTTCCTGAATGTTCCTTATTTTTCTCTCAATATATTTATTCCTGGAGAGAGAGTAAGTCACAATGTTCCATGTTTATGCATAAAATTGACTATCCAGGCTGCTTAATTTCTTTGAACTCTCTATTGACTCATTTGCTGAAAGTATAGAGCAAACAGTGAACTATCAAACAATAGTCATGTCATGTTGCTTCGGTTTCCTCTTAACTATAGTCAAGTCAAAGTCACAGTTTTCAGATTTTCCTTGTTTTTGGTGATCTTGACAGTTTTAAAGAGCACTACTATTTTTTAGAATGTTCTCCAATACTGTTTTTTTTATTATGATGCAAACCTGAGTGATCATTTTTTGGCAACATGTCATTCTCATCACTTGGTTTCAAGAGTACATGCTGTGAACATGACTTTTCACTGTTGTTGACCTTGGTCACCTAGCTGAAGTAGTGTTTGCAACATTTCACTACTGCATAGTTAGCCTTCTTCCTCCTTTCCATACTATAGTTTTTGGAAAGCAGTCACTAAGCAGAACCCATACTTAAGGAGTGGGAAATTATGGACTACTTCATTGTGGGAAGAATATACACATGAAATAATATTGGTGATTCATCTCTTCTTTCCATTATTTATCTATTTATTCAATTATTTATTTATGCCAATACAGACTCATGGATATTTAGTTTATACTTTAGGCTCTAATTCAATACTACTGTATTAATTTTGTATTTCACATTGTTCTTGCTTTGGCCATTGAGACATCAATTAATTGGCTCCTGTGTACCTTTTACATCTCTCTAGAATTATGGGATTATTTATTCACTTATTTTGAACATATCTTAATTTCTGAGACTATAAAATGTTCCAGATTAGTCTTGACTATAATTTGCTTGAGTCCTTGAATTATCACTGGTCGTGTTGAAAAAAGACATTAGAAGTACAGTCTGGGCGCTGGGTGTGCTGACTGTTACTGGGATGTCATTTCTTTTAGAATCTTTCAGTTGACAGGGCAAAGAAAGATATGTCTTATAGTAAATTCATGAATTATTTGTAAACACGTGTATACATTTTTCTATGTGTAAAAAATTTGTCTACTTTTGTCTCTACTGTTTTGTGTGTATACTAAAATAAACATGAAGTAATAGTGTAATAATGGTGTACTAACTCTAATCTATTACTACACGGATTATTCTATCTCTACTTGCTTGTCTACAAGTTCCCATAAAACTAGAAAATCTGGTTCGCATCATCTGCCATCCATTTAGTTAATTGCTTGGTTCCAGTATGGTTGTGTCATAATTTATGTATCCATCATTTCAGTATCAAATAAAGTAATTCACTGTCCTCAAAATCCCTTGGGCTTCACTTTTTAAGTCTTTTCTCCCTCACCTTGACCTTCTGGCTATCACTGACTTTCTATTTCCTCTATCGTTTTACCTTTTTCAAAATATCATAAAATTAGAATCATACAATAAATAATCTTTTCATACTTGCTTCTTTCACTTAGAAATATGTATTTTAGTTTAATCTATATCTTTTTACAGTTTGATAATACTTTTGTTATTACTAAATAGTATTTCATTAATATAGGTATATCAACTTGTCCATTCATTGAAGGATATCTTATTTACTTTCAATTTTTATTAAATATGAATAATCTGCTGTGTATGAAAGAATCTGTTATGGACATTTGTTTGCAGGTTTTTGTGTGAACCTAAGTTTTGATTGCATGATAACACTGTTCTAGCTTTGTAAGAAAAAGAATTATATTTAAAATCACTTCCAGGACCAGTGTTTTATAATTCTACTAGAAGATAGCTATTGTTTCATTGTATAGCAATGGCTAATAATGGTAAAAATGCAACAGTATATACAAGGTATACCATATCAGCACCATTTTGCCCAGAGTATTCTTTGCAGTGAATTCATGCTTTATTTTAACCAGCTCATTTGGGGTTAGCAACAAATTCTCATAGGGAAAGTTATCCTAATCTCTGTGATTAGCACCTTAGAGATCTCAAATATGCATATCATTGTACCTCATGTTAGCAGTCATCAAGAATATTTTCTTTTTCAGTGTTCCAGGGCATATTTTTTGGCATTCAGTGTTCATGCCAGAAATTATAATGGCATTTAATTATGTGACATCAACTCTCTGACTTATGAATTCTGGCAAAATGCAACCTGACTCTGTGTGTGCGTGCGTGTGTGTGCGTGTGTGCGTGTGTGTGTGTGTGTGTGTGTGTGTGTGTGTGTGATACTGGGAATTGAATCCAGGGGCCTTTGTACTTATCCGTATCCTCAGCCTTCCTTTTTAATTTTTTTATTATTTTTTAATTTTTTAATTCATTTTGGCACCAGGGATTGAATTCAGGACCTTGTGCTTATGAGGCAGGTGGTGGAACCACTGAGCTAAATCCCTGGCTCTAATTTTTTTATTTTGAGACGGGGTATCTCTAAGCTGCCAAACTTCCCGGGCTGGGCTTGAACTTGATATCCTGTTAGGTCAGCCTCCAAGAGTGTTAGGATTCCAAAATATGACTCTTTAATTTGAGACATTTTGTTGGAGAGAAATCTGATGAAATTTGGTATTTTAAAAATATGTCTTATGGGGCTGGGGATTTAGGTCATTGGTGCTGCCGCCTTCCTTGCAGGTGTAAGGTCCCGAGTTTGATCCCTGGTACAAAATAAAAAAACCTTCTCACAATTCTCGAGTCTACAGGCTTGAGATCAATATGTTAGCAAGGTCAGTTTCTCCCAAGGCTTCTCTTCTTACCTTGTAGATGACCATCCACATCCATGGCCTCCACTCTGTATGTATCCATGTCCAGATGTCCTTGTTTTATACAGACTCCAGATACATTGGATTAGGGCTCATTCTGCTGAGCTCAGTTTAACTTACCTTTGCCTTATATTTTTATATTACTTCCAAATAAAGCAACATTCTTAGGTACTTATGAGTTACAACATTTGAATTTGGGGGAGCACAATTGAGCCCTATATGTGTACTTTAATATTTCACTATCAATTTTCAAATTAACCCTGGTTACAAATTGAGTATAGAAAATGTATACAGAAGTTTTAAAGAATGTAATACGAAGCTTTATGGAAAGTGAGACTCAGGGGCTGGGGATTTAGTGGTATCATACCTGGTACCATGCTCAGTGGTACCATGCCTGCCTCAAAAGTACAAGGTTCTGAGTTCAATCCCTGGCACAAAAGAAAGACAGAAAGAAGAGAGAAAGGAAGGAAGGAAGGAAGGAAGGAAGGAAGGAAGGAAGGAAGGAAGGAAGGAGAGAGAGAAAGAAAGAAAGAAAGAAAGAAAGAAAGAAAGAAAGAAAGAAAGAAAGAAAGAAAGAAAGAGAGAGGAAGGAAGAAAGAGAGAGAGAGAGAAAGAAAGAAAGAAAGAAAGAAAGAAAGAAAGAAAGAAAGAAAGAAAGAAAGAAAGAAAGAGAAAATGAGACTCTCCGGAAATTTTTTTCACTTCAAGAAAGCACTCAGATGTGCCCAACATGACCACAGCCAACTATTCCAGTGAGAGTTGTGACACTATTTCTTACAACACTATTTTCAACTCAGCCTTGGAGTGACAAAAATACCTGTTATTACTAGGCCTGCTGGTGCCCCCAGGGGAAAAAAACCCTGTGTCAGGCCCCCATCCTTAATGTGGCCAAGGAAATCTGGGAGGAATAAAGACACAGGTAAAAATTAGCTTTCCTCCAGAATGAAATAAGCATGCTTGTTGTTTATATCCTTCTGTTTTATAGAGGAAACTTAAAAGTGATGAAAGTTCAACCAAGGTCCTCAGCTAGTTAAGAGCAGAGCCCAGTGTCCAGGTTTCTAGGCCACCGCTCATTACTCTTTGAAGAAAAAATCACTTCATGTTGTTAAGGGTTCCTTAGCTCATGACTATAAAATTGGAACATTTATACACCTAGTCCAAGTATTTCATCTATTTTAAAGTAGATAAGAGATAAAGAAGAGATAAAATTATGTGTAAGACTCTCAGAAAATCTATAATTATATGGACTTGGCTAATAGGAAGGGGATTGGAATATGTTCCCAAAAATATTTCTAGAAAAAGATAATTGAACACAGGTATTGTGTGAATGAAACAAAAAAGTGCCATATGTGTAATAAGGAAAAAGAAAGCATTTCCTGCTGGCTTGACCAATAAGGTTAAAATTCACATGATTATACAATGCCAACAGAGGAACTTAGATTTCTCAATAAAAGGCATTTAGCACCAATAGTAATCTCAGTCTGATTTTAAAGAGAGTTTCCATAAACCAACCATTTAGTTGGTATAGAGAAGTAAGTATAAATCCCAAATTAGATGCTTCATTATTAAAATTAACCTTAATAATTATCCATCAACTGGGTAATGCTACCAATCAGATGACAATATTAGTGTTCTTGTTTTATAAAGGTGTGTGTATATATGTATTTATGTGGCCTGTGCAGCTGACCGGTCCACGGAGGGAGAACGGCAGGGCATGAAGAAAAAAGACAGAACAAAGAGATACAAAAAAACAAAGAGATACAAAAGAACAAAGAGATACAAAAGCTTGGGCCAGGTGGAGCTTTCCTCCTGATGGGAGAAAAGGACTGCCAGAGTAGAGATAAGGGAAGTGCAAGGGGAGGTAAAAGGGCTGGTCTGTAGGGGGAACCGCGAGAGAAGCTAAGGTCCGCAGACCATCATGCCTTGACGGTTTTATGGGGAATGGACAGGGAGGCAGACCCGTCCTCTTCTAAGCCAGGCCTTGCTCCGCCACGCCGCCCTCCTTTCTTGTGTTGCCTGTTCTCCTCCCGGGGGGCCCTGCCTCACCTGTTGGGAGAAGGCCAGTTAGGCCCAACCATGGTGGTCTACAGAGCGGCGCTCCCAGCCTGTATGTGTATGTGTACATATGCGTGTGTATTTATATATGTACATATAGATAGATACCAGGGGGTTATTGAGAAACATTTAACAAAATTAAAGTAATATAAATTAATATATAAACTAAATGCTTAATGTAAAAAATTAAAAACTACATTTCTTATTTTCTAAAAATATTCTCTCCGTGTATGTGAGTGTGTGTATGTCTTAGAACTGATGCCTAAGTGATTCAGGTCATTTTAATCATTTCGAAACCATTTATTGATTTTTAGAATTTATTTTCCACATAACTCATTGCATTGCCTGGCTTTTTCTTGGGTTTCTGGTGCATATTTGCCTATAGTGAAAGCTGTAAGGGTCTACTTCTGAATCCTAGGGTCTCCCAAAGGCCCTGGGCCACAGTGCCGCCGCCAGTACTTTGACGTCTCCCACTGCCTCTGCCCACGGGAGCGTAGAGGCCTGGAGCTGCGCTCTCACTACCTCTGCGTCTACCACAGCCCAGGCACGCCTGCGTTGGTGCCAGACCAGCCTCTGCGGAGGGTGCCATGCTCTCCTGCTCTCTGCCAGTTGGTGTGGAAGGATTAGCACAGTGTGGTGTGTGCCCTTACACTAGGGCTATGGTTTGAGTGTGACTGTGTGTATGAATGGAGATAACAGTTTTGTATGTATGTCAGATAATAAAAGAAATAATTCTATGTATGTAAGTCAGCTATAGCTTTTCTTTGTGGGGAATAATAGAACTAAAAGTTTCCCCCCTCCTTATAGTCTGCTTTGTCTTATATTTTTACCAGAATATCTGTTATCATTCTTCAAAGAAAGTCAGCATAAACTACAGCCCAAACATTTCAAGTTTTAAAAAAACTGACTTTAATTCCCCTGGCCTTCCTCTTCTAGAAAACATGAATGAATTTTCTCCTGTATTTGGTTATGTGACCTAAATTTCTCACCTATCCTTAACTTAGAACAAATTGTTATTACTCTGAGAACAAAGAATTATGGGATCCTTGATATTTTGTTCAACTTACTAAACTTTATATAATTTGCCCTGGAAAACATATTTTAACATAGCTCCAAAAAAGTGCACATCTACTTTTATTTCTGATTGCTAACTCAAAATTTCAAATAATCTATTTGATAATAGAGTATCAAAGCAAATATTTTTCTTTCTTTCATTAGTGCACAAAGAATCTAGGGCTGAGAATAGTTAAATAATACTTTCAAAGTCATAAAGCCAGTAATGGAGATATTTCCAATTCCAAATTTCTCCAGCTTCCCAAATCATAAGCATCCTACTTTTTCACAGTGCTGTCAGTGATAATATTTGTGTAAATTTGTTATATTTAGAAATCTGAGATAATAAGCAATAATACATTTCCTTTCCACCTGAACTTTTTATTATGATAGAAATTTATTCACATCTGAGATAAATGTGTTTTCTTTGTCCTTATAAGGTCTACAATCATTGCTTATTTTCATTGTTAATAAATCTGTTACATCATTATCTGCCACCTCTCAGTTGTCTTTTTAGTGCATGTTGTTTATGGTCCAACAGTAACTGAAAAGATGGGTTTCAGAGGAGTTTTTTAGAATTCTTAACATTTACATATTTTTATGTATGGATATGAATTGGTGAGCTAATAAAGTTTGGAAGGAAGCCTAAATCTTCTTAGAACAATTCATTATCAAAAATAAGAGTAGTTTTTTGCCCATGGAGTATGTAGAGGTGAACAGGGGCATTTTAAGATGGGGAATGTGGTGAAATCTGCCTGCCTTTTTTCTGTGTATATTCTAGTTACTATTGCTACATAACAAACCACCACAGAACATAGTAATATAAAAGAGTGACGACGCAGGGCACCTTGCCTCAAGGTCAAGGACAAGCACAAAGTCCCAGAAAAAAAAAAGAGAGATTTGCTTCAGATGTGACAAGATAATAGAAGTAGTCACCTGGGACTAAAACACAGGGTCATCGCTTTCGACCCAAGCAGGCCTGCAGTGTTGGAATAAATGCTGCAAAAGATAGTTAAATACAATCATCGTTCTTCACAAAGAAGAACTTTAGGGATGGAACTTAGGGAGCGTGTGCGTGCGTCACAAAGAACATCCAGACAGCTCAGCAAAGAAGAAAAGCAATCTCCCTTGAGACTCTGACTGAGACCTTGACAGCTTGGAGCCTTGTGCCCTCTGTTTTGCAGCTTGAACAACCGAGGCTGGGAGCCACTCAAGCTTCCGGTCCATGGCAATCAGCCACTGGTGAGAACTGTTTAGTCTCGGTCTTAGAACAACTGCTTACCGTGTCTGCTGTCTTTCACACCATGGACTTGCCTCTCTCAGAAAATGTGACATCGTCGCAGGCAAATCCCAGTGCTTCTCCTTCCGAGGAGCTCGAGCTGCCTCTCTCTCCACTTGCTAAGATCACAGGTGCGGAGGAGGTGGGGGCAAAAGCATGAGGAGAACTGCTTGGTTTTAGTGCACTGGAGGGTTCGGGGAGGGGGGCACTGTGGTTAGACTCAGAGGGGGTCAAGCAGGGCTTGCACTCAGATTGGAAAGAACAAAAATGAGAAAATAACTAATGGGTTGAAAACAGCTAAGAAAGCTCTGAAGAGCGTAAAGCAAACTAATGAGAAAGAACACTCCTGGCCTTAAGAGGCAAGGCCAGTGCTGTGTTATCAGCCTGAGGCTGCAAAGGTCTGGAACCCTAAACAAAGCCAGAGAAACTGCAACTGTGCTCTGCCAGACATCAAGAGATTTTACAAGAGAAATCAAGTTGCATATTTTAGCTAATTGATAAATGTATCTTTTTTTCTTCAGGTTTTAGTTGGTTTTTTTAGGGGGCAGGGTACCGGGGATTGAACTTGGGACCTTGTGCTTGCAAGGCAGGTGGTGGAACCACTGAGCGATACCACCGGTCCCTGTCTGTGTTTCAGTTTGAGCTAATGTTTAATTGGTGTGCTTAAAACATTTCTTGTGCATTGCAAATTCTTGAATTGTGGAGCTGACAAAGGTGCTGGCCAGTCCCAGGCACTGACTTTCATTGGCAATCAATTGGGGTAAAATCAATGTATGGTTTCTATGGAAATTAATGTAAACAAGGCTCATAAAGGACAAGATAAAGCATTCTCAAATTAGAAATAGAGTAGATAAAATATATGATTATAATTAGAACATTGTCCTTGTAGTCTGAAGGTTTTAGTTATGGGAATGGAATTTGGGTGCGAGTTACTCTGACCTCGGCACATAGACTTCGCCCAGACTCACTTCTACAAACAAGCCAATTGTGGGGTTAACTCTTCACTGCCTCTTTTGAGCATAATCAATATAACAGTCCTGTGCAGTTCTGCTCACTGATTTTGTAGGTAAGTTTGAAGATGACAAGGATGGCTTGCTCTATTGCATAATTTCTTGGTTCTTAGCTGTGAATAACTCAAAAGTTAAGTGACTGGGTTGGGCTAAAATCACAGGGAGGTCCCTACAATATTTTCCTGGCAGTTGATGCCATCTGCTGGCTGGGACCCAAGCCAGGTTGTTACATATAACATGTCGGTAAGGACTTCTTTGTGCTTCCTTACAAGATGGCAGCTGGTTCCAAGAGCAAGCATCCCAAGAGAAAGGCAAAAGTGCATGTTGCATTTTGATTTGGGCTTAGAAATCACATACTTTGTGGATTAATGCTGAAACTTTCTCTATCTGGGTTCAAGGGAAGGGCATAGAGCAACATTATACAGGACAGACACCAAAGTCATGTTGCATGAAGAGCATTACAAGGAAACATACATTGCCCTTCTAGAACATATACACTGAGTCAGATCCTCTAAAACATACTTTTATTATTTTATGAGCTATGTGATTTTCCGGTGACAGAAGAAACTATGAAAAGAATTGATAATCCGGGACTATTTGCCAGTTAAATTATTCATACCATGGGCTTCTCTCTGGAGGCCAATCCAAGTTGATTGTACTATTCCTTGTGAATGGATCTCTGTTCTTTTCTATGTTGCTATAATCTAGAAAGTGTGGGTAACAGGTGATACTTTACCCATTGACGAACAATCATTAGGATCTGTTACATGATAATGATGATAAAGATATTAGCAAAATCTCCTCAAAAAAGATGTGTCTGGGAAAACATGGTTCAACATGCAGCTGAATCACAAGTCATAAAAGCATAGAACTACTGTACCTGAAAACTTGATTAAAACAATTCAGTAGCAAAAATAATATTGATCTACATTTAAAAAAATCCATATCAAGATGTGTGTGTGTGTGTGTGTGTGTGTGCGTGCGCGGAGGGGGGAGGCTTGGGGATGTTGCTTAAATTCTCCACTACATTTGAACTAATATTTGAATCACATAATATGAGGAGATTTTTGATAAATCAAATTGTGTGTGAGTACAGCTCTAAATGGAAATACCTCCCATTCTTAAAAAGCAGTCCTTAGAAGCAAATTCTTATGTACAGAAAAACTGTCAATGTTCCGTTTTTAACAAAATACCTAAGATAAAAAAAATTTAAAGGGAGGAAAAGATTTAATTTGGCTCATTGTTGCAGAGGGGTTGAGCCCATAGCCACCTGGCCTTATTGCTTTATGCCTGTAGCAAGGCTGAACAGCATGGCAGAGAGCACATAGCAGAACAAAGCTGCTCACTTCTTGATAGCCAAAAAACAAAGAGGGAGAGGAAGGGGCTGGGACCATAAGATCCCCTTCAAGGCCATATGCCAATGCCCTAACTTCCCCGACTAGGCCCTACCTTCTAAACTCACACCACTTCCCAGTAATGCTATGGCTGGCAGCTAAGCCTTTACCATGTGGACTTTGGGGAGACATTTAAGATCCAGATCCAAATCACAAGAGCAATGATTTCAAGTTATGAATTGAAGAAAAGCTATGATCTATTTTTACATTTGAAAATAAGTTTTGAGGAAAAGACTGGAGGAAGCACAGCTGCCACAGCACCTTGAGAGGGTCATCATGTGCTCGTCAGAAGAGAACTCCACAATAAAAACAGGCTGTGGAAAGCTTGTAGTTTACAAAAAAGAAAAATGTCCTCACCAAAAACAAATCCAGCTAGTATTTATTGGCACTCTCATTTTATCTTACAGAGAGCACGCACTCTGAATTTTCACTCCAGTTGGAGTGTGCTCCAGCTGCATAGGGCACAGTTTTATGTGTGCTTATGAGTGGGAAAGCAAAGTCAGTAAAGTCCTCTCCCCTATAGGAGAACTGAAGTCATTATCATTTTGCAGGCTTTTATCCTTTTCTCCTGACTGTCCCTCCACCATGATGTTTTCTTCATGGTGAAAATATACCTGGGTGTATGCCCCTCAAAGTGTTGTCTGATTTAGACTTGGTCACTGTAGGATAAACTTGGGAACAGATAGTCACCACATGACAAAGTCTCACGTGTTTAAAAGTCTATCGTAATGGAAGGCATAGGAAAAGCATTAGTCAGCAGAGGTAAGAAATTGTATACTGTGTTTTGTGTTAGCAATACTATTTTTAGATCTTTTATTTCTAGCAACTGCAAATACTTATTTCTAACAGATGTGACCATGTGTTAGTTATAAAATATTTTCAGTATTAAAACTCTTCAAAAATATATGTTAGTTGCTCGTTAGAATTAATATTTGTAATATAAATATTGTTGGCGTGGGCTTTCTTCTTGCAGTATATGAGTCTGGAGCCTTGGTAGTCCAGTCTAGAGCAGGAGGGGAGCAGTGGTGCCGGTTGCTAGCACTCCAGTGCTTACCTTCTGTTCTGTGTCAGCCCGTGCTGACATTCCTGCTGCTATCACTCCATGCTCATCCCACACCTCAGCTCACTCTCCGTCTTCACCTGCAATTACTCTTTTGCATGTATATTCCTTTCAAACTGCTTTCCTCATTGTTCTATCCCCAGCAGTTTCTTCCCCTTTCTTCCCCATTGAGGAAAGGAGAACATATTGACTAGATGAATACTAGGGTAGACAACTATTGTATTTCTCTTTCCAGCATCCCTTTTTATTCTCTGGCCCTAGAATCCCTCTTTAAAAATGGAAACCCATGCTATGAGATCAGAGAAAATTAGCCCTTCCTGACTCCTCCCTGCTAATATACATATGATAGACCCAAGGGTTGGAGGAGACCACACAACTGTGTCCTTGACAGTTGAAGCAGGGTACCCCTCCAGCAATAATGATTATTTCAAGAGGAGGACAATTAGAATCTCTTCCTTGGATATGTGAGTTCTGGAGAGGAGAGGATCTCTCTGTTCCTCAGTTATTAGGAGCTGTATGGAGGAAGTGAGGCTGGAGCTGCCAGTGTCACATGGAAGAGAGCTGGCCTGAGCATGAAGGCAAAAAGATGACACTGGGATGAATATAAAGAGAAAAGCAGATCCCTCACACTATCATTTGGGTTCTACCTAACCTCTGTTCCAACTGGTTCAGAGTTTCTATTTTAATATTTAGATCTTTAATCCATTTTGATTTTAGTTTAGTGTGTGGTGAGAG
>NW_004624735.1:2274866-2325684 GCF_000247695.1 Heterocephalus glaber | reverse complement strand
ACACACACACACAAAAAAAAAGAAGTGCCCTAAAAAGACACTCATTCACATTATCTCTCTTCCTTCAGTTTGAAGGGAGTCAGCGTTAACAGTAATTCAGGAGCTTGGAACACATCTCACGAGCAAAATAGCTACCCATTTCCCTCCTTGGGTTGCAACTCTCTCTATGCAGGACAATCAGGCAAAAGTTCAGATCCCAATAATGGCGCTTAATGTTGAAATAGCATATGGAATACTAAAGTGAACACTCTTCTACATATAATTTCATTCCATGATGCTAACTCTTTTTCCATTTTGGCTTTGCTGTTCCTGAAAGAGGTTTTTCAATTTCCTATTTCAGTAGGGTTTGTCACTGGAACTACTTTCTATGTAGATATCCCTCTTATATAATAGCCAATATTTAAGCCATTCCTATCTAAATTCATTTACCAGAATTTGAGCACAAGTAGGAATTTTTTTTTTTTTTTTGGTACCAGGGATCAAACTCGGGACCTTGCACTTGAGAAGCAGGCGCCAGAACCACTGAGCTAAATCGCCAGCCCTACAAGTAGGAATTTCACTGAAATTTAAGAAATACTCAAAAGAGCGCTATATTTTTTATTATGAAAAATCCCTACTATGTTGCCTCACACCATCTGTGTTAGGTGCCATAAAAACCTGGAATGGAGACAAACATGATCAAAATTCTGAAGCCACATGTATAACTTTCAATGTAAGATTTCATTTCCAGAATGAGAGGTAATGTAGACTACAGAGAAAGCACATGCTTAACAGAAGTCATAGATACAGTGATGCCTGTAATTATATAATTCTACACCTTCAATGCCCCTATCAAATTGCAAAGGGTAATGCTTTCATAAGATATAGGCTTAAAGATGGGTATTATTTCTACATTATCCCTTTCTTCTTCCCAGGAAAATTATAGAAAAAGCCATTACTTTGAGTTTTATGGAAAAGAAGAGGGAATTTATATGTCATCTGGAAGTTGCAGCAAAATTATCCTAAATGTGCTATTCATGTCATTATCCTCGACAGCCATGCCCTTCACAGAATACTATGCAAGATATGCTCATGCACCCCCAGTGCCATAATGTCCTCATTCATCACACATTTAGAAGCAATTCTGCTTCCTGCTGAAGCCACAAAATAAAATCTTGATATGTATGTAATCAAACATCTTCCCTCTATGAGCAAAAAGAATCTGTTAATAGTTATATATTTATGAAGAGATGCCACAGATAAATTAGCTTTCACTAAGGCTCCAATCTGAGAGTGAGTTAAAGGTTTGGGGGTTGTTAACACTGAGTTATAAGCATTGTTGAAAGATTAAATTATGTTTGGGAGTCTAAAAGAAATCACACAGTGACTGATTATCCCAGAGATAGCTGACATTGCAGCAAAATGTCTTAGCATCAATTCTTAATAATTCAGGGGATGTCATTAGTGTACCCTTGGGAAATTTCCAGGCTAGAAAGGAAGCCCATTTCTTATTTTCACATAGACTATTATGAACAGATCGAACTATATACAGTTCCAGTGGTATTTAAGCCATTTTATGGTTCTTAACATATGGTATGTGTTTATCAGAAGATTCAGTTGAAGTCCATGCTAAGAAAACCCCAACAGTTGTAGTTTTCAAAATATTAGACTATGTTAGAATCCACCTTTTATATGTTTAGATAAGTTTACAAATGTCAAGATAATGTTCTATCATACGTGAACATCAGATCCCAAGAGTGCGTCCAAGTCCTACTTAGGCAGGAATTCTCTCCATACAGCCACATGAAATGCATCTCCATCTTGCAGAGAGAGAGAGAGAGAGAGAGAGAGAGAGAGAGAGGTATGAACCCTGGAAATGGTTCTGATTCTTTTTGAGCTTGTTGCTGCCAGTGTTGAACATCCGGATTGGATATCTATGAAGCCCTGAAGCCAAACTTTGTTATTTCCTTTTCTTTTTTTCTTAAAGAGAGCCTTGAAGCCAGTTGTATAGGAAGGCCACAACAGATGGGGGCTAAATCTAGGGAACCAGAAGAAAAAGGCCTAGATTGTTCTCCATCAAAGGGACCGTGCATCAGCCTCACGTCGTGTTTGTTGCTAGGACCTTTGGTCCTCCATCTCTACAGTATCGCTGTTTCCACTGAGCTGGATTGTGAATGCAGCCTGCATCTGATGACTTCAGAGCAGGAGATTTCCAAATTTAATAAAACTGTCTTTCCATTTCAGACTGCAGTAGTAATCTGAGTTAAACCTAGATCATTGAATTCATCTCTTCCTGGAGAACTGTAAGAAGACATCTCCACGACTAGTCATACTGGTTTATTCATCCCATCCACATCCCTCATGTAAGCAGGATCCTGGACTGTGTTTCGGACTCTGCTAGTGCTCTGCCTCTCCATCCTCATCTTAATGGGAAAGCAGAAGTCCCTAAAACATCGCTTGAAGTTTTCATCAAGGAAGGCATAGAGGATGGGATTCAGGCTGCTGTTGGTATAGCCCAAGGCGATGCAGAAGTAATAGCTGGAGAGAGCGGCTGTGCTGTGGGAAGTGCTGCCCAGGGCCTCTACAAGGATGAAAATGTGAATCGGGGTCCAACAGATGATAAAGACGGCCACCACCACCAGGACCAGCCTGGTGATCCTGCGGAGGTTTCGATCTTTCTCACGGGAGCCAGAGAGGAGCCGGACACTCTTCAGGCGCAGGATCATCAGGGTGTAGCAAACGATGATGATGAGGACTGGGATCACAAAGGCAAAGACGAAGACACAGATCTTCATGAGGAGATCCCACCAGGAGTAGTCGTCATCCGGGAACTGCAGGGAGCACTCGATGATATCTACATCTGGAGGAAGCAGCCCAAAGCACAAAGGGAAGCCTATTAGTGTTATTAATACTGACAGTGTGCCTGGGAAATGTGGAGATAATCCCTCTCCGTTGCCAAGGCTAGGCTGCAACCTGCCATCCTCTTGCCTCAGCCTCCTGAGTAGTTGAGATTACAGGAGTCCAACCTCGCACCTGGTTTACAAAATGTTTTGTTTGGTTTGGGTTTTTTTTTTGGTACCAGGGTGTCGAACTTGGGACCTTGCACTTGCGAGGCAGGCGCTGGAACCACTGAGCTAAATCCCTGGCCCCTACAAAATGTTTTAAATGTGAATTTGAGTACTTTTGTTTGCAAAGATCTCATTACATTGAGATGATATTGCCTAACGTGGGTCACCAAATTAGAGATGCTGCCATATGATACTAATCACCCTACCATGGTGCATAAAACGATGATGCTAGAAATGTGTCACTTATTGATAACATACATTGTGCTGTAGAAAAGTAAGATCAACTAGCATTATGATTTATCTAGCCATGAAAGCTGATTTGATCTCGATGGCTTCAAAAGAGCTAAATTGTTAAGTTGTAGCATGGACACTTACTTGTATTTCTGTGTAGTAACAGTTCTCCCAGCCCTGAGGATTGGGCAATTAAAGATAATGTCTGTTTGTAATAAATGGCTATATATTTTAAGTCTAGCCTTTAAATTTAACAAATATCAACTTGTCTGAAAAACATTAAGAGGTTTATGTGAGTCAATTAAAACTTATAACAAAATTTATCTAAATATGGCCAGGTGTTGTGATTTAATGAACACAATCAAACCATTATGATGAAGTGCAGTATTGAAACATGAGCAAAACTTTTGGAGGAGGAGAAGAGCAGAAAGAGCTCCCATTCTGCAAGCACCAGCCAGCCTCACTTTGTCCTCCTGCCTTTAAGCAGTGAGCACAGCGCAGGCACCCCTCTCTGTGACTGGTCTTTCTTCACAGATGAGGTGGTCATGCGCAACACTCTGAATGTAGTCTTTGTGAGGAAAATATTTCCTTTTGACATAGGAAAAATCTGCTTTAAAAATACTTCAAGAATATATTTCTTTTCAAATAGTAAAGTAGCTATATTAATAGTGCTTACTAAAACATTTTGTGATCTCAAATATCCTTTAGTAAAACAAAATGTATCTTATTAGAACTTCAACTAGACATACTTTGAAATACAAAGGATATAATTATTTTGGACAATTAGTAAAGAAGAATATCCTAGAAACACTCTTTTTACCAAAGACCAAGTCAAATCTTTGGGTGCTAAATAAATTTTGATGGATGATATAAAAATCTGAGTTAATGTAAGTACCTAATCCTAGATTTTTGTCTATTAAATCTGATGAGCATGGTTTTCTTGAAGGTGAGAAACATGTACATATTGGGTTTTTTCTGCTTAAATTTTGTGTTTCTGCTTTGTCTCTTTTTTTTTGGTTGTCTTTAGCCTGATGTCACCTCAGAGGTATTTAGATAGGAGTCTCTCTTTTTAGTCTACAACATATTGTACCCACCCTGTTTATTTCTTAGACAGAATCTCTTCCAATATGTAATCTTGTCTTGCCTTTCCTAACATTTTTCTCTCCATCCAGAATGTAAACAATCTTAAAGTAGGGACCCAGTCTACTTATTCAACATTTAATCCCTGGGTGGTGCTTGGAACATATGGCATATAAAAAATGAATTGTTAAATAAATGAACAAACAGATATTATGTGGACAGTAAGCTCCTGAGAATACGTACTATGTACAGGAGTTATTATAGAGAAATCACCTGCTAAATTATGCAAAGACAGCACAATGGCCGATCTGCAATTTGGATGTATCTTTTAACCCCAGAGATCAGCTTCCTCGGCTGTAATGTAATAGGAGCTCAAAAAATATTTGATAAATAGGTGAAATAACCAACAACAGTTACTTTTATAAGACTGTGGGAAATAAATATCCAATGATGAATTTAAAAATATTCTCCATGGGCTGGGAATTTAGCTCAGTGGTTCCACTGCCTGCCTCGCAAGCACAAGGACCCGAGTTTGATCCCCAGTACCAAAAAAAAAAAACATTAAAATATTCTCCAGAAATGTCAATAAACCTGAATTTGTACCATTAAGGAGGAGATAATCATCAAGAAATTCTGGTCCAGAACCACCATTTTTATTAATCATTCTATTTCTGGAAAAAGTGAGCACCTTTGGGTTGAATTATCTTTAAATTGCCCCAGTTCAAAAAGTAGACTTTCTTCAAATACTACATGATCTCTCTCATATGTGGGATCCAGAAAAGTTGAACTCATAGAAGTTGAGAGTAGAATAGTGGTTACCAGAGGGTGGAGAAGGCACTGGGGAGGGTATATGGGAAAAATTGGTCAATAGATACAGGGCTAAATAGATGGGAGGAATAAGTTCTGGTGTCCTGTTGCACAGTGGGTGAGTATAGTCAACAATAATTCATTGCATATTTCAAAATAGCTAGAGAAAAGGATTTTTAATGTTCTTACCATTAAGAAATGATAAATCTTTCATGAACATGCCAATTATCCTGTTTGATTACTCTGCAATGTATACGTGCATAGAAACATCACACTGAATGCTACAAATACATACAATTATGCATGGATCAAAAAATTCCAAAACGTAATCTTTGTTTTCCTTTTATATTAATACCAAAGGATCATGGCTTTCACTGGCAAATCCAACAATGTATAGGTCCCTTGCTTACAGAGTTAGATCTAATAGCCAAACTCAAGATTTTATGTCTGTTCTTTTTTGTTAAGAATAACTTGGGTTCTTCTTATAGCTATTACAATAATGCATAGCTACTATAATAATTGTAGTAGGCAAACTGTATTCCACAAATAAGTAATACATACATATATAATATGTGAAATATTAGATTCAACATTTTATGTTCCCAAAATGAAAATGCTGCTATACACAGGAGCCTTCACTATTAAATGAATTTTTGATAAATGTTGAAAAACTAAGGAACAAGGCAGGGCTTATGAAGATCACTTTGTCATAGGATGATCGTCATATTTATCTAGTGCTTACAAGACCAGGCACTGCTTTATTTACATCAATTCAGTAGATCTGGAAAATATCTGAAGAGATAGGCACTACTGTTTTGCAGATGAGAAGCCAAAGTTCTATGTAATGTCACCCAAATGACATTGTCTGTAAATGGTGAATTCAGGACCCAACCTTAGCCAGTTTGTTTCTAGAATCTATGTTCTTAAAGTATGTGCATTCTGATTTGATTGATGCCTGATTCCTTTCAGTGAACATTCTTTATAAAAACATGACCATGAACTACTATAAACTACCAATGCCAGTTAGCCCTGCTCCAGTGTGGATTGATTATCTAAAATGCTTCTCATAATCATCCAAGATTCCTAACATGCAGTGTGGTACAACACTCCAAAATGAATGCACTAGACCATCAAGATGACCTTTAATCATATAAATAAAATCTGCTTCAGAAAATTAAGAAGAGAGGAGAACAGAGGCCTCTTATAAGACTAATTTTCTTCCATTTTTTCTTCTGTGCTGCACAAATTAATCTTCAGCTTTCATTGGTGGTTCTTTTCCATTGCATCTGCACATATCCATCTATACCAACTCTCCTGGAAAAACCACATCTGTCTTTATTTCATCTTTCAATAGGTTAATTGAAATTCATTTCTTTTAAAATGTCATTTTCTGACAAAGATTAGAAGGAATGCAGTGGTTACATGAAATACAAAAAATCAGTTATTTGCCCCAGGAAAATCATTTATCTTCTTTTACTATTTAGTCTATTCTTCTCATTCTTATAGCATATAGACAACATCTGCTCCTGAATTAGAATTGTGATACACCAATACCTAAGCCTCAGAGGAGTTTCTTACAATTTATTTTCATTTGCCATAGGCACAAAGAAACAAAATCTTGTGTGTAATTAATCACATTTGAAAATTTTTATCTGACAGAGAAAATCAGGATTTCTTAAAATTTGCCAACTATTATAGCTTATCACTCACTGTGTCTGTGCTAAAAATTCTTTTTATAGCTTTGGAGGAAAGATTCATGTTTCATTTTCAAACAGTGGATTGTATATTTGTCCAAATCTATAGAATACACACAGCAAGAATGAACTCTAAGGTAAGTTATGAACCTTGGGTAATAATGATGTGTCAAATGTCTCAATATATGCTCATCAACTGTAACAAATGTTCCACCCTGGTGGGTGATGTTGGTATTGGGGGAGGCTCAGTATGTGTGGGATCTGGGGTAAATGCTAACTCTACTTTCCATTAAATTTTCTGCGAACTTAAAACTTCTCTAAAACTTCCTGAAGACAAAGGAAGATAAGCTATGCATGTATTATGCAAAATGTAGTATGATTTTAGCACCTGTCCTTTGCACTGACCTGTAAGTCCTTGCTACACATATTCAATTATCTATACAAACAGGTATCACAAAACTCCCTAGTAACCTGGAACATTTAAACACCTGCTAGAACATTAAATAGCATTTATAAAGTTCAGAGTGATTGTTCTGCTGCCTTCCACCACTCCCAGCAGAATTTCTATTAAGATGAAAGCTATTTTTCATAGCCTTGTCTTTTACTAGTAAAGCAAAAATTCCAGAAGCAGTAGTTTCCATTTTGGTTGCAGGTCAGAGTCACTTAAGAGACCTTAAAAATCTTGAGCCCAGGTCACACATCAGGTCAATCAAATCAACAGTGTATTCCGCCATGCATCCAAGAGTGAGAAATACAGGGAAAATGTCAGTTACCCTATTTTCATGGGGCAAGAATTGATATGTCCAAAATCTAATGATTCTGCTCACTGTAACACCATCCATTTGTGAACTAGCCAAATAAAGCTGTTACCACCGTTTTCTGGGGATTTACTTTGAGGGAGCAAAGAGAAGATAGCCAACATATTTAGCTGATGATTTGGGTCATTCTTAGGGAGGGAAAAAAAAGGAAATAGAAGGTATGAACTGGAATCATCAAGTTGTAATTTCAAAATCCACATGTCTGCAGTTACTTATTTGATTCTGTCCATATTCTGATAAGCAAAATATGAGACAGGTTGGGGATCTGTGTTGTGATAATGTGTTTAGAGGTGGAAAGGAAGACAAAATCATTTTATTTCTCTTCTTCCATGGATTAGGCATTATATTTCCATTGGGGTTATTTGGGTTTTTGTTGTTGTTGTTGTTGTTGTTGTTATATATATACTTTTTTACTTTTGGTTTTTCCACTTAGATTATATGTCCTACTCACTCCTAAATTAAAAGTTTATATAACTAAAAGTTATGTTTTTATAAATAGGATGAAAATTTTTGCTCTTACCTTCCCTGACTTTGGTGCCTCCAAGGACTATGGCAGAAATGCCAACGGATGATGACAGAAGCCAAATACAGATATTGATAATCTTTGCCTTTAAGGGTGTACGGAAGTCCAAAGCCTTCACGGGGTGGCACACAGCAATGTAGCGGTCCACACTCATCATGGTCAAGGTAAATATACTGGTAAACATGTTGTAATAATCAATGGAAATGACTATCTTGCACAGCACATCCCCAAAAGGCCAGGAATTCATCAGATAGACGGTGCTCTGGAAGGGCATGGTTGTAGTAACTAAAGCATCTGCCAAAGCCAGGTTAAATATGTAGATGTTGGTTGCTGTCTTCATTTTTGTGTATCTAAAAGACAAGAAACAGTAGCATTTCTTTCTGTTTTTCAATTCCAATCCATGAGGTAACTATATTTGTGACAGCCTTCTGATTATTAATTTTACTTTTTTTACACATAAAATAAGTGTATAATATGTAAAAGAACTGTTCTAGACATTTGGGAGAAAATGGACAAAGATCTCTGGCTTTATTGAATTTTTACTTTAGTGTTTTGTTTGAAAAATATAAATAAAAAAGAAAATGAAAATTGCATAGATTAAATGGAAAGATAAACATATAGTTTTATTTTCAACAGATTGTATGTAGTAGAGATCTTTATTTTGTGGCTAACAATTCATTTTAGTTCTACCCAGAGTTACTTTGTTTAAACATTTAAAAAATATTTTCCTTTTACATATCAAAACATTTTCTCCTGGAGGTTATTTTGAAAAATCAGTCCTTGTAATTACACTATCTTTTGAGAATGCAAAATGTTTTCAATTTTTAAATATTTCCATGAAATGGCTAAAACGCAATAGTTTGTTGATTTTAATTTGCCAGTATGCCACTAATTTGTCATTTCAATTGTATTACATGAATAAAACTGGCTGAATTCTTCATTTATACAGGTTATCACAGTACCACAGTAGATAAGAAATAAGTATCTTACTCTTGTCCAATCTTCAGAGAATTTTAAACACATAATTTATCTAATTTTCAAAATATGTCAAAAAGATTGCCTTTAGGTCCAAATTATCCAAATTATTATTTATAATATAACAGGAGGTTTAGAGCAATTCCATTTTCACCTAAAATTGAATTAAAGGGTTATTTTTCTTAGAGAATGCTTCCTAAGAAATCCATAGAGCATGAACCATTCCATATGATCACATCAAGTTTTCAGAGGCCAAGAAGGGAAATCCATGGTGATTACGTCCTAGCTTATCACAATTAATTCATCCATGCCTCATCTAACACATACATTACCACATGAGAAATATCTTTTAACATTCAGTGATAGAACAGTCCTGGTTCCCCTGGAGTCACTGCAGTCTAATATGAAGTCAGACAGCCCTGAGTGTGAACTTCTTGAGCTTTACTTCTTCTAAATGAAGACAATAAAACCTAACTGGCCATCCATGAAATAAAAGCAGTGCATGGCCTGACTCAGCCCATCTGACACATAAGACCATACTTCACCTTCAGGGTTCACTGCCCTTCTTCCGCATGGAGTCTTTCCACCCCTCCTTTTCTAGTTAGAGATGTGTTTATAGTGAGATGGAAAAGCACTGTGAAGACTGGTACTAGGGCCAACCTCTTGGTTTCCATTGTAATGCTCAGTTACTCAAACAGTTATTTGGTCTGAAGAATGAGAAGTTTATTTAAAGCTATGTTTTTGTTTTACTCTTTTTATTCAAGTACTGTTAAATGACCCATAAGTTTTAGAAAGTGATTACAATTGTATGGCCAGAGATTTATAACAAAGACTTTCTAAAAACATAGATAACTAAGGAAGTACAATTACTGAGAAAAAGTCAGCTGTTTCCAATGAAAAAGTCTGAAATGTGATCTATTGAGAGATTGTCTTCTTAAAAGTGGGATTTTATGTTTGAAAAATTAGGTCTTACAAAACTACATTCTATTCTTTCAACTCTACCCAGAATCCCTGATACTGGCAAACATTTCAGCAGGCAACGTCTCTGGCACTTACTCTTGAATTTTGTGACTCTGATATCCTCCTCTTTTTTTTTTTTTTTTTTTTTTTTACAAAGAGTGGCATTCTTTGCTTTATAAAGTTAAGTAGACCTAGGTTCTAGAGCTTGTTTTTCCCTCCAAGAAACAGATTTTAGAGGGGCCTTTAACAACTCCGAGACTCAGTTTCTGCAACTATAAAATGAAAAATATAATGTTTATCTCATAAAATTGCAGAGATAACTAATGAAATTCATCTGATTCAGAGAATAAGCCTAATTTATTTCTAATTGATTTCACGCTCCCAAACTGCTCTTTCTCTTAGGTGGATAGAAGCCTCCCGTTAGTGGGCACACACACACACACACACACACACACACACACACGGATGATGCAGTTTCTAAGTAGTGCTTAAGGTCATATTTAACTAATTCAGCTTGAGTATAAAATATCAGAGTAAAAATGAAGCCTGGAACCTAACATTAGAGGAACATGGATGGAATGATACATAAATTACCATAAAATATCTTTAAGTAATCATAAAATGTTAAATGATAACATACTTTAGCTTTTCAAAATATTTACAAACAATAAACGTATAAAACTTCAAGACTTGAATTTGAAAAAGAATTCAAATCCTGTCATCAGATCTCAGAATCAGAGATTTGATCACGGAAAATAATTATAACAATCACTTATTTCACACAGCACCCTGGGTCAGGCAGACTGCATTCCATAGACTTCACCTCATTTAGTCCCTACACTAACTCCATATGGTAATGTCAGTATCCTTACTGACACTGAATGACAAAGAATCACAAGGTTTTCTTTAAAATTCTCAAAGTGATACAAAGGACATAGCCGGGGAGTTTGATCCCAGTTCCTGCATTGTTACATTTATCTTTCTAGCACTTTATAACTTACAAAGCCCAATTTTTGACCTCCGTATCTCATATTTGATTCTCACAACAGCTCCCTTGCTAGCTGACTCTTGAGATTTATGTCTTTCCCTTCATATAGCTAAATAAGTAATCCCAGCTAAATTAGGTGATTTGCGTAGCATCAGCAAAGGGGAACCTCAGTGGGGAGGTCTGGAAGAGATGTCTGGTTAGGGCACCCTTTCAGGGTTTTGAAAATACGTGCTTACAAACCTACAACCCTGGAAGAGGAGAACTCAATGGTATAATTAAAAGTAAGAATTAAACTGTCAGTTTACTGAATACTTTTTTAACGGTCTTTTATGTATAGCACTGGACTAAATCCTATGACCGTGTAAATCTAAAACAGGATCCCTACCCTCAGAGATGGTCTGGTCTATATTTAACCCCTGCAAAATGTCATGCAATGCTTTCATTTATTTTGTCTAGAGGTAAAAAAAGCAAGTAAGCTTTCTTACTATGATAAGAGATAAAATTATTTTAGATTCCATCCATAATGGTTTACAAAAATCCATAAGCATTTCAAGTGCCACCATCTGGGCAAGAAGTTCTGGCTTGTGTGGCAAAGCTGGAGGTGGGCTGGCAGTGAGTGGCTGCACTTTTTAGCACACACACCACAGGAGCATATGGCACTAAAAGAGCAAAGTCTGGGGGCTGTCCTTGGTAACTTGACAATGTGACAAACCTGGAATCAACACAGCAGAGTGCTGGATGAGATGTGATGGGCAGGCCAGGCAGAGGGACAACTAGAGAACTTGGGATGGAAGCCTTGGGAAGAGGGTGTTTCAGAGAGTTAGGAATACTTCCCGAGACACCGTCATTCAAGCCCGTACTTCTCTTTAGAGTATGGAAGTGTGGCTTCTAAACTGGTATCCACAGAAGCTTTGTGATGGCAAGAGGAACACAGTATCCAAGGAGATGTAAGAAACAAGTATCAACAGGCAGAATTTCTCGGAGAATGACACTTGCTACTTGAGAAATGAGGTGCCTGTGGGATGCAGTGGTCTCAGGGCTTCTTGTTCTTTGCATCTGCCTGCCATGATCAGAAAACACTCAGGTGGCAGAGATAATTACTGGACACTGTCATCCTTTGCTATGGAGCATTTTACCCAAGTTTGATTCTTATTTCAGTGATGCTTCTTTAATCAGAAACTCCTTTTCACCTTCATGGCAATGATATAGAATAAATACTTCATCATAATGGCTGTTCACCAACAGTCTTTCAGTTTTATTGATTTATTTTTAGCTTTCACCTCCAGTTGTGCTCCATGTTGACTTTCATGCACCCTCTCTCTGTCTCCAATAATGTTCATGTTCCCTCCCTTTTCATCATCCCTCCATTTTCAACTTGTTTTAATTGCCTACCCTGTTGATAGCATCTGATTGGACTTTGAGGAGGCTGAAAAATAAATTCAATACCCAGACCCGGGTCATTACTGGTTAAAATTATAATGTGAACTAACAGAACACACAGAAAAGAAACATTCTGAGTAGTGAGATGTCAAGACATATTTAAAATAAGAGAGAACTTGGTAGGACCTTAAGTTTTGTAAAGATTTGGACAGATAGAGACTTGGTAGTTAATGTCACATGCAGGGATCCACAAGAAGTGGACATCCTGGGTCAGGGATCCTGCTGGGGAAGGATGGGAGGCTGACTGGATGTGTACTGTTGGGCCACAGAGGACCATGAACTCCAGAAAGAGAAAATCATTTTAGGCATTTATTGATGACTTATTATATGACAGATAGTGTTTAGGAGCTTCACATTATCGGATAAAGTTGTTATTATGATTAAATGACACATGCATAAATTTGCTTAGCATGGGGTCTGGTTCTTGATAATTGCTCAGTGGATGCCAACCTCCATTATCATCATCATTGTTACTGCTGTTGTTATTGCTGTTATTATTAATTATCTATCAAACAGTAACAACCCACAGTACAATCCCATAAGATACTATTGCTCCTCAGAATTCATATGTAATAACTAAAAGAACTCAGGGCACCCTTGTTGAAAAAATTCTTAAAGAGTTAGGTATTTTATCAGAGAGACAATGTGATTCTATAAATTCTGACACTTCTTGCAACTAAAAACTAAAAAACATTCTAGTATTTTGGCCAACTCTGCATCATGAGGGTAGGAAACATTTAATACAAGGGAACACGACATGGTCTAAAGGGGAATGCTGTATTAAAATATGAATGTATTGTTTCTTAATGAGCAAAATGCTGTCATAGGTGTCATGATATTTGAGTTTTTCCATAGGCAGAATACCTATCCTTTAGTATTTGCAAATATTGGTTCTAAGCCCTCCACAGACATCAAAATCTATGAATGCTCAAACCCCTTACATAAAATGGTATAGTAATTCCATATAATAGGCATTCTATATACTTTAAATAATCTCTAGATTACTTACAATACCTAATGCAATACATTATATAAATAGTTGTTTACTATATTGTGTAGGGAATAATTAATCTTCAAAAATCCATTAGTCCTATCCATGATAGAACTAACTACATTTGGAGGATTCCACAGATGTAGAGCCTGAAGATACAGAGGGACAATTGTACCCATTTTTTGAGCAAGGAGATACTTCAGAGGAAGAAGGTGACTTGCTTAAAAACCACAAACTAGTAATATATGAGAAGTTAAACTTTGGCACCAATTTAATGAAAAGGAAATTTTGTAAAGCTTAGTGGCCGTTTTTTGGAGTGGACTCTAATATAGCTAATACTGAAAGGCCCATTAGAACAGATGTTCAATAAAGAGTGTGATCAAATGCTGCTGCCCAATGGTCCCTGGCAGCTGTCTTACAATACTGGAGCTTCCCTAGACCAAATTTATTCAGAGGAGAATTCTGCAGCATGAGGGAAATGCAGTCTTTTTAATAGACAATGCAAGACTGGCATGGCACGGTGGGGGAGAGGCATTGAGTATTCTTTTCTCCACGTTGTCACCTAGTAGGATTTACTCATTTTCCTGGGCATGCTTTCCAGAAACATAGAATTCTAGATTTTATGTTTGGAACTATCAGAAAAGGGGAGGAAGAGGGAGAAGTTGGTCAAAGGGTACAAACCTTCAGTTGGGAGATTTCTGGGGATCTAATGCAGCATAATGGCTATACTTAGTAATACTGTACTGCATACTTGTAATTTGCTAAGACAGTTTCCTCCCCACATATGCAAACACATATACAAATACACACAATGCTAACTACATGTGATGATGGATGTGTTAACTAATTCGTGGAAAACATTTCACAGTTTATATGTATATGAAACTGGGTAAACAAGATTTCTGTCACTATGACAAAATACCTGACATAATAAATTTGTAAGGAAAAAAGACTTATTTTGGCTTACAGTTTTGAAGGTTTTCAGTTTATGATTGGTTGGCCCATGGTAGGAGGGTGGTCAGCTGTGGCCAGGAAGTAGAGCAAGGTGGGAGCACATGACAGAGGAAGTCTGTTCATTTCAGCCAGAAAGCAGAGAGAGAGGGGGGAAAGGGCTGGGTCCCAACATCCCCTTCAAGGGCACGCCCCAGTGAGGAGGTAATTTCTTTCTACTAAGCCCCACCTCCAAAACATTCCATCATCTCCAAATACCACAAAGCTGAGGACCAGGACTTTAACACATGGACCTTTTGGGAATATCCTAGATCTGAACTATAACACAGGTCATCACACTGTACACTTTGAACATATGTAATTTTTATTTGTCCTTTAGACCTGAATAGAGCTTGGGGTGGTGGTGGGAGAGTTAACCCTAATGTAAGCTGTGAACTCTGCATGATTCTGCTGTGTGAATATAGGTTTATCAATTGTAACAAATGTCCTTCAGGTTGGGTATGTTGATGATGCATGTGGAGGGAAAGGAGTATGTGGGAAATCTATACTTTCTACTTGCAAGGTTGTGGCCAGAAAGGAAGTGGTACATCCCAACAGTGATTTCACTGGACCACCCAGCACTCCCAGAGTAGTCAAGGGGATGTGATGATACTCCCTCCCAACTCCCAGGAGAAATGTCCTAGTGCATCCAGCCACACACACCAGGTGAGAGCTTATCATGTCTGCCAACAATCCAGAAGAAAACTGCAAATCACCTACAACTGGCATGTTGCTTCCTAAAGCACAAATACCTGGATGCTGAGTGGTATATAAATATTTAACTTAATTTTCCTGTCTTTATATAGAAATCTGACTTAGCTCTGACCAAACCACAGACTGACTTACCTCTGAGCAAGCCACAGACTGGGAAAGTAGAGAGGTCCAATGATTACTCGTTGGGTTCTATTCTCTGTCGGATGAGGTCGCCATACCCTCACAAAGACTCATGCATCATAGGTAGGGCTTTTTCAGAGGTGGCTAAATATAGAGTGTGTGATGCTGGGATTAAGGATGAATGGTTACTAAATCATTAATTGGCATAGTTCTGGGTAGGATGAAGGGGGCCCCACCATAGGTGTATAAAATGTAAAGGACAGAAAGACAGCCTTGCAGTCCCTAGTCATTGCTTACTGCTACTTTGCTTGCTTTGCTGCTTACTGCCTTCTGCCTGCCCTGCTTTGCCATGAACTGTTTCTCCTCTGCAATGCTCCTCTGCCATGCCACCCTGCCTTGAAGCCAGCCAACTATGAAGTGAAACCTCTACAAACTGTGAGCCAAATAAACCTTTCCTTCCTTAACTTGTGGGTGTTGGGTATTTTGTCTCAGCAAAGAGAAAAGTAACTAAAACACTTCCCCTTTCCTGGGTAGGAAGAAATGCTGAAAGGCAGAGAGCAGTGAGTGCCTTAATGTTAGACAGACTAGGGCTCTGGTACTAGATTAGTTATTCAGCATTTGTGGGCCCTTGGAAAGCTACTTAAACCTCTGTAGTTTTATGTCCTCATCTGAAAACAAGCTCTAACAGCCCTCACTTAATAGGTTTGGTGTCAATTTTAATAAGCTAATACTCAATGGGAGCTTGGAAAATCAAAATCATTCCCATTGTAATAGCTGACCTCTACATGCTTCTAACTTCAGCCATTCCTAATCCCAAGTCCAGCTTCTGATCCATCCCTTTAGGATTTTTCAACCCATTAAATATTTTCTTTATTCTTCATCTAAATTCCAATGTCCTTGGCCAGAGAGTATGTGTTTAACATATAAACATACTTTAACCTACAAGCTTTTTAAAATATTATTCCCATTCCTAAAATCTATCCTTCTTCCATAAGTCCTTATCTAAGACATAAACCAGCATCCCCTTTTAAATATGGGGCTGAGGACTACTGACTGATTTTTTAAATTAAATAAATAATATTATTCTGAAATTCTCTTGTTAAGACAGTTCTAAGCCTGCATTACTTGTACCACTGAAACCACATGAGCCAAACCTTAGAAAGGCAACTGTCCTATAGCCGTACAATTTTAGGTTCTTAGCTGAACATAGAGCCTCTCTGGGCAACAGCAATTGAGTGCATTCAAAAGTTAATCTTGAATGAAGAAGGCACCGAGCACGCAGTTCAAAGATACTGCTATTTAAGAGATACAGTGGAATGATTAATAGAGAGAAATTCTTCTCTCCCACTGAGAAATAAATCCCTCCTGAAATGAACACGGAAACAGACAACAGGAAAGACTATAGTCAACAAAATCAGAAAATAATTTTGAAGGCTTTATTTTTTCCTGTAGTCTATTAAAGCTTAAGAGCTCTATACTAAATCTCTAAATGAAAATTCCTTCCTTCCTTCCTTCCTTCCTTCTTTCCTTTCTGTCACCCTCTCTCCTTTGTTTCTTTCTTTTTCTCTTTTTTCTTCTAGATGTTGAGTCTCTGACTCTTGAAATAGTTGCATGTTTCAGACTTCATCTGTGAAAACATATCTCACCAAGAAGAAAATTTTAAAAAGAAGAAAATAATTTTAGCTAATCCATATGAACAGTTGCAATGAAATTGATTTTCTCTTTTAAGAGGCTGTCAAATATGAACAAATTATTTTGATAAGTGAAAAATAGGCTCTAGATTTTTAAACTTAGTTTTGCTATGTTTACATTAAAGGAAATATTTATTGTTGATTTCAAAACAAAATCCAGGAAAATTTTGAAAGTGCTATTTTAATCAATGCCCAGGATAGGGGTGGTGTTAAATAGGGAGCAGTAAATGGTGAACTATGCAGGTACAACATGTACCTCATCCATTTCGTATTCCTCTCCACTTGTGGTTTGGTGATATTATCCAAGGTGGGCCAAGTGGACACGATGAATCTAGGATGATTTAGGTACCTGTAACTGCAGTGATTACAGTGGGCACCTTGATGAAGCGCAGTGAGGGATGGGAGAGAGGCAGGCACTGTGGCAGATGCTCAGGATGAGTCACCCGATTCCTTCTCACACCTTCTTCCATTTCAGGACAGCTACACAGTTTTGACACAGTTTTGACACAGCTCAACACTGGGTTCCGGGTTGGCACAGAGGTGACCCAAGTCAGTCAGTTCATGCCACAGAACCGAAGATGATATAAGCAGAATAAGGCATGGAGCTTTGGCTTAATGGTTTATATAAGGAAAAAATGTTCTTTCCTCCTATTTATGAGCAAGAAAATAAGCTCCTTCAGGAGAACGAATCTCCAAGCTCAGCAAAGTTGAGTAGGTTAGCTGCATTTGGAGAAGAAAATTGAGTTTAGGAAATGTAACCATTTAGATAGTATCTTTGTGGTTTACATTTCTTATAAGCCCCTTATAAAGTGACCCTTTTGGGGAAACTTCAGCCTGCTGGGGCTAAACTAAGCAGAAATCCTCTTTCCAGGGTGAGGCTGGGAGAGAGCACTGAATGTCAGCAGCATGTCAGTGGAAATGAGGAAAGGAAATGCAACCTAAAATCAAGAATAAAAGAATTTTCTAATTCTTACTATTTTTTTCTTATTAAAATGTCCCTTACAATTAATTTATAAATCAATACAGTATTTTCCAAACTAAACAAAAAAGTACATAAATGTAATTATTGTGGAATTTGAAGTATTATGGGCTGAACTGTGTCCCACCCGCAAATCCCTCATTGCAGTTTTCATCCCCAATACCTCAGAATATGACTATATTTGGAGATACGGCGTTCCAAGCAGAAGTAAGAGGTCCTATGACTAGGCCCTAATCTAATATGATTGGTGTTTGTATGTAAAAAGGTGATTAGGACACAGTTATATGCAGAGGGAAGACCACATGAGGACGCAGGGTGAAGATGGCCATCTACAAGCCCGAAAGAGAGGCCACAGAAAAATCCTCAGAGAAACCTGCTAACCCCTTGGGCTTGGACTTCTGGCATCCAAAACTTTAATTGTGAGACAATAAACGTCTGTTGTGTAAGCTTCCTCCTGCTTCTGTCCGTGGTATTTTGCTATGGCAACCCTAGCAGGCAGATGTTCCAGAGACCTGAGTCCCATGTGGGGTGATCACATAAAGGTATCCAGAAGGAACGAGGCTAGCTGAGTTTGCAGAGAGAGATGAATAACTGGGAGGGAGAGACAGTGTATTAGTCACTTTCTGTGACTGAGACAAAATAACAGGTAGCCACATCTTCAAGGAGGAGAGGTTTATTTTTGGCTCATAGTTTTAGAAGGTTTAGTCCATGGCTAAAAGCAGAAATAGCATTTGGGCAGGGCTTGGCAGAAGAAAGCAGCTCAACCCATGGCAGCAAGGAAGCAGAGAGGGAGGTAAGGTCCTGGGCAAAAGAATTTACCCTTCTAGGTCACGCTCAGCATGACCCACCTCCTCTGACCAGACCTCACCTCCCAGCAAGCATAATTACCTATGAACTCAAGAATTAATCCTCTCCTGCGTACAGCACCATCATGATCTAATCACCTTCCAAAAGCTTCACTTATGAGCACGTGAGACTTTTGTGAGACATTTTAGTTCTAAACTGTAACAGATATAGTTAGGGTTTGTCAGACTGTACCTGACAGTTATGACCACAAGAATGAGAGGGGCCATTGAAAGGGAATATGATAGTCACTTTGATGTGCTAACTTGGCAAGGCCTCAGCTCCCGGGTCCTCACACACTCAGGAGCTGCTGTGAAGATGTTTTGTAGATGTGATTAATGGTCATAATCAGCTGATTTGAAGCAAAGGGGATCATTCTACCTCATCTAGGTGACTGATTCATCGGTGCAATGGCCTTAAGTCCTGAGTTGAGGTACACAGAGAAAGCAAACTGAGGAAGAACAAATTCTACCTGGGAAGGGCAGCTTTCTCTTCTTGGCTTGCTGAACTATGAATTTCAGACTTATCCAATCAACCCCGAAAATCACATAAGCCGATTTCTTTCCAGAAATCTCTTAGCATGTACATCCAGCACTAGTTCTGCTGCTCTGGTTGAACCTTGATTAACACAGTAATCATGCTGAGTGAGGAAAGAAATTAGCTGAGAAGACCCTGGAGGATATAATCATCTAGAGACATCAGAGGAAGACAAATACATGAAAGAAACCACAGAAAAGCTCAAAGAATGTGAAAGAGAGCTGAGGAGAAAGCGTATCAGACAAAGTGAGGGACCTAAAATTGGTCAAAGTACAAAGAACTCTCTACAAAACTCAGGTGACAGCCCAGCTTCAAATAAGCCTCTGAAACATGAGTACCTTAGCTTTGGTCAAGGAACTTCAAGGAGAATGACCAAGTGTAAGAGGCAGAGGAATCGAAGAGATGGGGAAGAGGAGGGACTATTCCTCCAAGAAGCTTATTTACTTGAGATGAAAGGACATTAGCTAAGGAAACTCAGCAAAGGAAGATTTGGTGGATATTGGGTTTTTGATTAAAATGACAGATACATGAGTATGATTTTGTGAAAAAATGTACAAGAATCTGTGGAGAGGGAGACATTGCAGAGGGAGTAGGAAGGAGATAACTTATGTGGCAAAGCCCCAGGAAATGATGAGATTCAAACACAGGAAAAAGGATAGAAGATACTATTCCTCCAGGATGGAGTGGATTGAGAGGAGGGAACTGCCATCGTTTGTAGGAGAAGGGGCATTCTCAGTAGCTGGGGCTCATGTCTCAGTTAACTGCTGGGCAAAATCATGTACTGACTGGCAGGGGAACATGGTCAAGCAGAGGGCTTGGGAACCAGTACAGATCTGAACTCAATTTTTATGGGAAATGGGAGAAGGAATGGGCGCAAGAAAATAAGAGGGACACAAAATCTTCTAGGCAGAGTTAGGGTCAGATATACTTGAAGGTAGTGGCTTTGCCTTGACAAAAAAAAAATAATTTTACCCAACAACATGTGATTAGTAGGGTATAAGAACATGGAAGAGATATCACTGACTTCATGGTGATGAAGCCTTTGATGGAAGACAGTGGCAGAGGGACAAAGGAGCAGAACAGTTGGGTGTATTTTCAAGATCAAGGCTGGAGTGACAACTCATGAAATCCAGGCTGGATGAGAGAAAAAGAGGCACTGAGAGTAAATGAAGAACTACTTAGAAAAGAAAGTATCCATATGTTGGGAGAAGCAGTCTAGTGAAAATGAGTAGCAGCACGGATAAAAACACAGGCTCTGGGTCAGGCTGCTGAAATCATTGTGGTCTTCTCCTGAGTCAACAATGGGTGAACTTGACCTTAGTTTGTTTAATCTTTCTGTGCTTTAGCTTCCATATCTGTTAAAGAGATATGGTAATAATACACCTATGTACGTTAAGATTAAATAAAAGAATTTACATGAAGTAGACAGCTATTCCTGCCTGGCACATATTAACTGCTCATTAAATTTTAATCATCCTTGTTAAAGAAAGAGACAACTCTAAGTGTGGAAAGTGGTGGAAAGAGCAGAAAAATGGATGTTCACTATGTCAGAGGTAGGGATGCCCAGAAAGGTCAAAGATAAAGGTATTGTGGGTGTCATGGTATTCACTGAAGGTGACCCGAAAAGGAGGAAGTCAAGAGACCATGTGATTAGGATACAAACCTTAAATCTATAGGCATGCTCAAGGACTTCAACCCCCAAAACCTAACAACAAGGAAGCATGGAACACATAAATTTTAAGTTCTTTACAGTGAAAAGGTAAAGTACCCTTATAGTAGAGAGTTATGACTGTTAGTATATTAAATGGTAAGAACACTTGCAACTTTAAATATCTTCCGGGAATACTGAGCAACATTCCAGATGTCCAAGGTGGGAAAAGCTATTTGTAAGACATGCCTAAAAAAGCACTTTTTCCACAGCACTTTCTCCCCAGATAGGAAATGGGCATCCTAGACCTTCACCTGCCTACCATCTGAGCATTTAATTTCCATCTCTAGAATAATATTCCATAAGATTGAACTACACCAGGATCCTTTTCCAGGTACAATATTTTAAAATAGTGCCTTTCTCAAAATTGACCCTCTGTCTCTTCAAGCAAAGTCGCTTGGCCTCCAACTTCTGTTATAAGAGTTGCACGTAGATTCCACACTTGCTCCTACTCTGTTCTGACCAGCACACCGCAGTCCTCTTCCTGGCCCCCTCTCTTGAATCTTCAGTCGGTTCCTCTTCTAACTAAATAAATCCAAGTCCATTTTTATTCAAAGGTTTTATTTTTCAATTCTTCAACCATCTATCAATATGAACAAATTTTAAAGACTCCTATAGCCTCTTAGCTGTGGATTTAAGGGAACTATCAGTTTGTTAGGTTGGCTTTCCAGGGTGGTAGGATAACTGTTCATTTTAAACTTATTGTTGAGCTTAATCTCAAAGTAATTGAGAAGGGAGTGGGAGGATGGATGATGTTGTTACATGAACTAACTTTTAAAGTATTTTTAGCTGGGATTTATCCTCATCTAACAAATTGTAATGCAAATTGTAGTATATATCTTCGGGAAATGTGTCCATTAAGAGTCCGAGTTAATCTGTAAGAATTCTTTTTTTCATCTAACATGTATGTTACTGTAGAATTCTTTATTTCTTAATGAGTCTGCAGGCTCATAAAAATGTTGTAGAGCAACTTGGAAGCCCTTATCAAACTCAAGACTGAATGTGTTCATTCAGGTATCAATAAGATGCATCTGTTTTACTTGAACATTTAATGTAACACAAGTAGGAACAAAGCCTATTTTTTGAGTCTTCTTGTGTTACAATATTTTATCACAAAATGGTCTCATATCAAGGTCTCTTTAATATTTAATTACAATTTAGAATACACTTGTCTTTTCTTTTTGTTTAATATTCTCTCCAATGGAGACCAGCCTTGTGATTACTAATAATTGGGCAAGCTGCCTTTTTACATTTTACTCCTTCTATAGCTTTTACTC
This sequence comes from Heterocephalus glaber, assembly GCF_000247695.1. The sequence continues at coordinate 2,303,271 of NW_004624735.1, read as the reverse complement.
ATCACTGATAGAATTCCTGTAAAATGCAATAAGCAATTATGGAAACCAAGGATACTGAGGTCTTACATTAATTGTGGGTGAAATGACATTTATAATATATATTTGAAAGCTTAAATGATGATGGTTTTAATTTCAGAGAGGAGGATAAAAGATCTGACATTCCAATGCCAAAAAAAAAAAAAAAGGCAAAGAAGTGTTTTATGATGATGATACCCAAGGGAAAGACTCATGCTACTGTAGATATTATTTTTAAAGTTTGTAATAATAAAAGACTTGTCTCAAAACAAAAGTCAAGATTAAAAAAAGAAATCGGTTCTTCATCCATCTAATGTCTGTAATCAGATATTAAAGTCTTCTCTTGACTTTCAGGGACTTCTGGAAGGAATGTAAGCTTGCTATTCACTCTCAGTATATTTCCAAAGCATTAGCTCTCCCAGAAAATGAAACAAATATTTCAAAGGGCACCCAGAACGAAGTTTGGTTTCTTTTTCTTTTTTCTCTCTCTCTCTTTTTATTTAAGAATCACTTCATTTACCAGAAAGTTAGCATAATATGTGGATATTTAAAACTATCACTGCAAGTTGACTTCAAGAAAATTTCACAAAAGAACAATAAAATCTTCGATTTCTCATGGTAGGGAAAAGTAGCAAAACAATTTTTGAAAATCTCTACAGCCCACAGTGAGGAGGGTAATTGAACAGTTAATTTACAAAAGTCACTGATGCTCTAAAAAAATGAGATGGCAGTTCTATACTAAAAAGTCTCCTACTTGTATATTAACCGCCTTAACTAGCATATGGCTTTTGTTTCATAAGCCCTAATATCAATCTGATAACTCACAGGGATATACGAATTATCTTCAGTGCCTTTGGTGGCCCTTATCTTAAGAAATACTTACAAAAGGAAAGCCAAAGTGCTTCAAACTGGAGCGGGAAACTAGAAAACAAAAAAGGCCACGAAAATGGACTAGTTTCTTTACCAAGAGGCACTGACCTTGGGGTCCGAACCCAGTACTTTTCCATACTGAATTTTCTGCAGGGGTTGGGGTCTTGGGGTCGTGTGGGTGTTGGACCGAGGCTATGTTCTCTGGCCGCTCAGATTCACCCTGCGTGAACCCCCATCCCCAGTAGAAACTCCCAGGAAATCCTTGGCCTCCTTCAAGAGGACTCGCTGGGAGAATTTCCGGATCCCTGACCGGAACGGTCCGCACCCCCTGGCCGGCTCCCCCCTGCGGCGCCCGAGCCCGGACCCGCGCTCACCTGATGATCACGAACATGACCAGCGAGTTGCCCACCAAGCCCACGACGAACACCACGGAGTAGACGGCCGTGATGATGACCGGAATGGCCGGGGAGATGTGCGCGGGCTCCAGCGGCTCGTCCTCCGGGCTGGCGCTGCCGTTGCTGTCCGACTCGGCCCAGCCAGAGAACCAAGCGCTGCCGTTGGGGAGCAGGCAGGCGCGCGGGGCGCAGGTGGGGCCCGGCTCCCCCCGGAAGATCTGGACCGGGGAGTCCATGGCGGGGCGACTGCCGCGGGGCCGGGAGAGGCAGCACCTGCAGGGCGGCGGGAGCGACGGGACCGGCTGGCCGGAGAAGGAAACTTTGCCCGCGCTCTGACCGCCGCGCGGAGGCCGGTGGCTCTGCAGACCCCGGGGCTCTCTGACATCCAGCCCGGGCCCCACCACCCTGGGGAGGGATGGGGAGAGCCGACCTCTGCCCGTCACCACCCCGCCGGCTCATGCTCCGCTGGGGGCCAGGCGGGGGTGCCGCTAAGTCCTGCCTCCTTTGGCTCCTGAGACACCGCGCCCCTAATCCTAGGCATTGCTGGCTTGTGGAATTATCCCCAGACTGACGGCTCAGCCTCCAAGGACAAGCAAAGCCCCACCGCCCCCAGCCCAGACCCCTGGCTAGGACTCCTCCGCGAAAGGCCGAAGCTCACCCCTGCTTCCTGAAGACAGGCGAAGGGCTCGCGGTTGACCCGCGCGTTCCAGGTCTGGCTCAGCCGGGGCTGCCAGGCACCTCCCGCCTCGCGTCGCTGACTCTTGGACCCCGGCCCAGGCAGTGTGGCCCAGGGCTCCTTTTCTGCCTGACGCCGTCTGCTTCCCAGCTGCTTTCCGTGCGCGGCTCCCACTACTGGAGGTGGCTCAGCTGAGCCGGACGCCCCAAGGATGCAGCCGGGCTGGGGGGACCCGCTGGAGACCGCCGGGCTGGTGCGCCCGCCAGAGGCCCGCCCACCGCCGCTCCGCCCCTCCAGAGCCCTGGCCCAGGCCCCAGAGCGCATCCCCACCAGCCCCACGGCTGCCCCTACCTGCAGGCTGCCTTGCTTCGATGGCCCCCTCAGCCTTCCCAGAGGTCTAGGACTGAGCTCTGGCCCATTTTACGTTTAGTAATAGGAAAGGATATGCCTGTTTAATTCAGTACGCGCCGAGATCATTCATAGTGCGTGTAGAAGTTACTGAGCGCATAGCTCACAGGACGTGTCTTTTTCTGGGGGAAGGAGAAAAGCCATTGCAATTTTGAGGGATGTGTTTATTTGTTTATTTATTTATTTATAGTGATCCAAACAACATAGAAAATGATCCAGTTAGAATAATACCACATCATAAACTATTAATGATTTTAAATGTATGGATAGAATACTTCTGTGCATTCTGTTACTTTCAGTCTGCTGCAATGGAATGGCAGCTCGAATGCAAACTGCACCTTATAGGTATTGCCGGCACAGCACGGTGTCACCAGTGGGGATAAAACACTCAGTCTCCCCGCCCAGCCTTCAGCAATGATCTAGAAGGCGACAGTGTCTTATAATAATCCTGGAGTCATCACATCCTGCTCACATCTCCTTCGCCACAACACCTCCTCTACCACACCACCGAATCTGAACCTCTGAAGAGAAACTCACCCACTGCTATTTCTTGGCAAAACTCTGTCAGTGCAAGTATTGCTGTTAAATTCTGCTGGGTGAAAGTGTCACTTAGGCAAAGGGACCAGAAGCACAGGGCACAAAGGTGGGGATCCAAGGAAGAGTAGGGAAGTCCCCCAGAACATTGCTTACTGGGGCCAGGATTAGAGGATCCCAGTGATTACGTACGCACTTGAATTTTCCTCATGTTTTCTTTTGCCTCAGACTGAGAAACACAGGTCCCCACGGCTTCCCATAGCTCACACTTAATACCCGTATCTGCGTATATCCTAATGACTGAGACAGCCTTTCCATCCATTAGCAATGTCAGAAAAGGGTTCCTACTTCTTTCTACACACCTTGGCTCCAAAAGAGATTTGGTCACCAAGTTTTTTCATAGCCTAGAAAGGCATAATTCATTTAAGCAGTGTGATATAAAAATAAAAATAAAAACCATTCCTTCGGCCACCATCTTTTCCACCGAGTGTCTTGAGAATGATTATCATATCTTGTGTCTTTTAAATCTTACTCCAAGCTCTCACTGGAAAGTGGCATCTCATATTGCAAATTTCAACCCGCTGGGGCTTCCATGTATCCAAGGGTGCTCTCTTCATAAGGAAGATGGCAAACAGAATATTCCCTATGTGTCTATGGGCTTGCTTCCTGTTCGAGCTATCCAAACAAATTAGTAAAGATGTTTTGCTTGAAATTAATGAAAACTGAGCAATGCTAGAGTTGTAAAGAAAGTTAAAAAACTGTGAAGTCCACAATGATCCCTCTATCCTTTTATCTATTTACAAGTATGTTTATGTACTTATCTATGGTTTCGTGCATTAAAAGTACACCTGCCTTTCTCGAATGACCAGTGATGCTGAACACTTTTTCACATGTTCATTTGCTGTCTCTCCTTCTTTGTGTGAGAACTGTCTGTGCTGCACCGTTTTGGGTTTCTGAGACAGAGTCTTGCAATATAGCTCAGGTTGGCCTCGAGCCTACTTTATTGCCCAGGCCTCAAATGGAAGTGATCCTCCTGCCTCAGCACCCCCAGTGCTGGGATTTTAGGCATGCACTACACACATGGCCCTTTGCTACACACTTTTGAAAGTGTGTCGAGATTATGTAGCTTCCTTTTCTGCTCATTTACACATTGGTTGTTTTCTTTCTTTAGCATCCAGGGGGCTCTCACAGCTGGTAACACTGGGTATGGGTTCAAACACAAGCGCTCCTGGCTCTTGCCATATCCCTATTAAGCAGAACCATTTCATTAAGCAAACTCTCCCCTCTGCCCCACCACAAAACAAATTTGAGAGGGAAGTATTTAGCAAGGATAAAAAAGAAGAAAGGAAACTGTATTATTTTTAAAGGCTTTACTTGAAGTTTTAAAGATGTAAACAATTATAAAGAAGTCTCCAAGTTGATACAATTCCAACAATTCAAACTCTTGATCTCCCTTTCTCACAAATACTCTTGTCCCTCGGTACCCTCCAGGAAATGATTCCAAAGCCCTCACGGATACCAAAATCCACAGCTGCTCAAGTCCCTTACATGAAATGCCAAAGAATTTGCATACAACCTACACACATTCTCTCATATGTTTAAATCATCTCTAAATGACTTATGGTACTGAATACAATGGAATTGCTATATAAATAGTTGTTACACTGTATTGTTTAGAGAATGATAACAAGAAAAAAGTCTGTGTACATATTCACTACAAATGCAATTTTTAAAAAATAATGTATTTAAAGCTGTGGTTGGTTGAATCTTCCAATACAGCATTTGTACATACAGAAGAAGGCAGATTGCATACAGTGAGTATAAAAGGGTTTCTCTGGGATGTATTTCTGTAACTAAAGCAGGATGCAGAACTCAGCCCAGGACTTCTAAACTATAAGATGATGCGCTAATCCTGATGATTGCTAATAAATCTTTAGTAGTTGAATCAGCCTTTTGAAGGTAAAATACACTAGCTAAAATAAAAGTAGTCTTGTTTCATCTGTGTGCCCCTAATTTTTCCCCATTTTTACCATATTAGTGGCCAACATGAAGTGAACATGGGAAGAACACTGGGATGGTTTCAGGCAGTCCCAGTTGCCAGGGGAACCCTTCTGAATCTCTGAACATTGTGAGCGTGGCTGTTTCTGTGCAGTCAGGCTCTCAGGAGTATAAGATTTTATCATAATATTAGATAAAAGCTCATAAAATAGAAAGAAAAATAAACTGTGAAATGCTGTACACTATTACACACTGATATAAAGCATATGAATTAAACTTACTAGTGCTTTATATCTACTTGCCATTTTATTCAAAACAAAAATAATGCTTAAAACTAAAGGAAAGCATTTTTTAAAGATCAAAATGTTGGATTTTTTTTTTTACCTGGTTCATGCTACCAAGCATCCTGGGTAATGAGAAGCTTTGGCATTTCTTTCAGATAGACTGGATAACCTACGGCCAACTGTGATTAACTTGCTTTCTTGTGGCTCTAGAGACAAGACACAGCCAGCAGTGAGTGCGGAGCCAAAGGGCACTGTTTGCTTAAGATGCCAGATGCAGCTGGCACAGTTCACCAAGCAGGACACAGTGGCCCCAGCTCCCCTCACCTGGTACAAGTTGCTGAGTGTTCTAAGTGGAGGAGAGGCAGGCTGTGAGGGTGTAACAATAAGCAAGAGAGAGGTAATCTCTTCTCAGGGGAATGCATACTCGGCCATGAGAGAGTGGGATCTAAGTTTTAAAATCTCTATGAAAATTGATAAGGATTTAACACAGTCAACTCTGATGACTATTACATGGAGAACATGTTAGATAGGAATGAAACAAGGTAACATAAGCCTGTGCATCAAGTTTGTGCAAAATTTTAAAAATAGCTCTCCTTCTTAAAAACATTTTATTTTACATTTTAATAAGTTATCATAAGAAATGTTCAAGTTGGCCCTGCATTTTACAGTCACTGCATGAGATATTGCACACTTAGTTTCGGTATAACGTGCACATAAGGGTACAGGCCCCGAAGATAATTTGCTGCCCAGAACCCACTCCCAGTAAGAGATCACCATTCCTGAACAAGTGGCATGGAAGCTAATGTTTAAGGAGACTGCATAGCCATATCCAGGTGAAGGGGAAGAAAGGGACCATTCCAGGCAGGGAAAGGCATAAGTGAAGGACATAGGTTGGCAGAAGTGGGACACGTTGGTGGCAGTGAAGGGCAGTCAAGGTGCCTGAGCCTCGTAATCAAGACTATGTAGCATAAGCTAAAGTGGAACATGCTCACTGAGTATTTCGAACTTCAGCCTAAGAGTAATAGAGATCCTGGGATTTGTGGCACACATCTGTAATGCCAGCACTCTGAAAAGGTGAGGCAGGGAGACTGCAAGTGTCATCCCAGCCTGGGCAACTAGCAATTTACCAAGACCCTGTCTTAAATTTAAAAATAAAACAAAAAAGGGGGCTATGGACGTAGCTCAGTAAGAAGGCCCTGGGTTCAATCCTCAGTACAATAAATAAATGAATAAATAAATAAATAAGAGAATCACTTGACAGGCAGAAAGGGCACGCTCAGATTTGGATTCTTGAAAAATCATTTGTCTTTCATTTTAGGGAAGTGCAGGAGAGGACAAGAGTGTGAGGAGTGAAAACCTGAATCAGCATCCTGAGCTGACACCACTAAAAGCCATCTTCGTGTGCTGTGTATGATGGAAATGAGGGGTAACATCAGGGCTTTGCCACAGCCATGGATTCAAATCTGAAACTTCTTATACTGAGACTCCTGAACGAATTTGAAAACTCCTGCCAGCTGCGTGGCAGGTACAATGGTAGAGAGTGAGAAAATTTCTGGCTATGGGAGGTAATAAAAGGCGTATCAGAACACGGGCAAAATTAGTCCAAAGGAAGCCAAGAATACCCCTGCTAGTAGAGCAAAGGCTTGAAACGTGAGCAAGAATTTATCAGGAAGGAAAGACAGGGAGGCACACACAAAGCGGAGCCTGGGCTGTTTGGCGAGCTGGCTGTCACCAGCCAGATGGTGCAAAGGTGAGAGTGGCAGAGGGTGCAGGGACACAGAAGTGGAGCGCTGGAGGACAGAGGTGCGGACCTGGTGCGAGGCAGGGGAGGGAGGCTGATGGATGGGAGGGCTGCTAGGAAATGAAGTTGGCAAGACTTGAAGTCTGAACGAATTTGGAAGTCAGAGAAGGAGAAGAGCCTAGAATTACTTTAGGAATATGCTTGGGTGACCAAGTGAATGGCTGAGACATTAACTGAAATAGAAAATTCAGTGAAATCACAGCAAGCTTTCGGTTGAACATAATGAGCTCTGGTTTTGGAAGGCTGTGCTTGAGGCACCAGGGAGGTATTCATTTGTATGCATGATACAGGGCTTCTAATGCTGGGGAGGTTCGTGTTGGAGACATGGAGGGCAGGAGGAGCCCCAGAAGTGAGGAGAGGTATCCAGTGGGACATATCAGGAAAGTGAAGCTCGTAAAGAAAATGCTGGAGAAAACTTGCCCTTCAATGAGGAGCTGGCAAAGAAGATTGATAAAGAACATGTGAAGAAGAAGGAGAAGCAGAGTCAGAGAAAAAAGAGAAGAGAGAATTTCAGGAAAGACAGGATGGTCAACAGTGTCCACATGACAGAGAACACAAATGAGATTTTAATAAAAAAGAAGTCACTGGGGCCCCAGAATGATCCATAACTGAAAGAAGCATTTATATTTGGACTTTAGAAGAGAAATGAACATGCAATTAATTATCATGAAAAGCTGTAAACTCACATGACTTTCAAGTTCTCTGTTGAAGGAACTCTTATCCTGGGACAGAAGCGGTACCAGGTGTCCAGTGTGAAAGACACTGCCTAGAGGCCCACCCAGCCTGGTCAGGTATAGGGTGTGACAGCACATACTCTAGGGGTGGGGGACACCCCTCCTCTGTTAGACAAGGTCTCGGGATCTCAGCTGATGTCGTTTGGGCATCCCAGACTCAGCCCTGGGATGTGAGGATACCAACTGTTCTGTGTGCCCAGTATCATGTGCACTGTATATTATGTTTGCTTCTGTCATCCACTCCACCTTTTCATCCTGTTCTGTGTCCAGGAAGGTTCTAATTAGCTCCAGATGCTGGACAGCACCTGGTAAAGACCAGTGAGCAAGTGGAGAGTGAAGCTGTGCTTTTGTCCCAGTGCCTTCTGGTCAAGGCTCTGTGGTTATCTTGCATCCCCTTCTGCTTGCTCCCCAAAGAGCAAATCACCTGCCAAGCAGTCCTCTGTGTACAGCTCCCCTCTCGGAATGCCAAGGATTCCCCCTTTGCTTCAGGCAAAGGGTGGTAAGAATTCTCCCTTCCTTTTGTCTCTAGGGTGTTGAATTCATCCTTTGCTGGCTTCCCCCAGCTCTTCCTATACCTTATAAATATTGCCTTTTTCCAACCTTGTTCCATAACCAAGTTTGATGCGGTAATCTGTCCTGCCTGAGGACCGGTGTTCCCTGGCACCAGTGGACTCTGTGTGCCTTTACTCCCCCTGCTGCAAGCAGAGAGCTGGGCAGCAGTGCACACATGCAGGGTCCTGAGCATCGGCAGCCTCCGTCTGTACAGTGGGAGATTGATTGTGGTTTCCCTAAGCTCACTTCCAAGAGTGAGATTCTGTGTCTAATCATCTGTCTCACAGATAGCCTGACTGAACTCGAAAACAGGCTATCATGCTCTGCCTTGGTTTTTTTTCAAGGAAAGAGCTTGCCTTTGAGTTATCTTGATAGGGATGAAACAATTCATTATTGCCACAAAATAACATCAATATAAAGGGCTCCAAGCAGAGGCTCACTATCATCTTGAATCATCAAAATTCATTATGTGAGGCTAAAACATAGTGAACTGTAGATACTGTAGGTCATCACTAGACTCAGTATTGGCCAAACAGCGCCCTCATTTGTCCCTGTGAAGAGACAGGGCTTCCAATCTGATGATTATCGTTGCGGCCAGGCCAGGGGCTCATACGTGTCAAAGCCACTTTGTCTCACCTGATTTGACTGTATAGATGTGGGCATTATAGAAAGTTGAAGGTTTTCAGAAGCCTCCCAGAAATATCATATCTCAAACCATTTTGTTTATGTACACCCTTTTACAGGTATATTGGACTTCCAAAGGATGTTTCCCCCTTTTTAAATTCCCTCTTTGGTTTCTTCTGTCCTAGTCAGTAGGATCACTTACCTCTTCATCAAGTCCCAATCAATACCTTCAATTAATCGTTCCTAAGCCTGTTTCTAAGAACTGTGCACTCCTCTCCAGTCTGTACATGCTCCTTACTAGAAGAGGCATCGTAGGAAGAAGGGCGCTCCCTTGGGACCCTTTTCACTAGCATTGTCTGAACATATCCTCCATCTCTGGTGTAATCCACCCCAAAAGGGTCTGGAGGACAGGGCGTGCTTCTCCACTGCCAACATTCCTGACCCTGCTCTACTTAAAACCATTGGTTTAAACTGTAACTATAGGCACTTTAGTTCCTCAGCTTCTGAGAGCTGAATGAAAAAAAGCTACATTACATTATTTTGTATTAGTAGCATACGTTTTCAATACAAAATAAACACACTCACTGTGGGCTGTGGTACACATACATTCTCCACCTTCACCATTTTTATTTCCTCTCCCCTCCCTCTTGTCTTCCCCATTCCCTGATCCCCTCCCCATCTCCATAAAGTCTGTCCTTCTGTTTCTTAGCATCTCTCTTTTATTTTGCTCTTTAATTTATTTATATTTGGGTTTCTCATATAAGAGAAACCATGTGATATTTAACCTGATTTATTTCACTTAGCACTATGCACACAAGGTACATTCACTTTCCTACATATGATCAAGTACATTCTTTAAATGAAAGTGTTGCTCATAGCTCATCCAAATGATTTTGGATTCCTGTTTATATATAAAGATATGAATCAAGGAGTAGAACAAGAAGGTCAGGAGCTTTTCATCTTTAGGAATTATTATAATTATTGATGCAGAGCCTAACAAGCCAGGAAATTTAGTACAGATGGACAAAGCTATTGAGGAATTGTTAGACTGCTAGTTGGAAAGATTTCTGGTTTTCCTGGAATTAAGGAACTCCTCAGTCCCTGAATGAACATTTTTTTGATTGCCTTGAATGGCCCAAGAGAGACTGGCCAAGAGTGTACCCTGGAAAATTCACAGTCACTAACCTTTCCTCCATACTCGCTTGCTCCTTGGTGTGAAAATGCTCAGAGGGAAGACAAATATCATGCCAGATGGCCAGTTCTTGTCCAAACTGAAAAGGATCACAAGTTCAAGCCCAGTCAAAGTAACTTAGTGATTTAGTAAGACCTTGTCTTAAAATTTAAAAAAATTTAAAATGACTGGGAATGTAGCTCAATTTCCAGTACAACACACTCACATATACACACAAAAGAATAATAGCAGCTTCTATACTGCATTTCATGCTAAAGAAGCGAAAGAGAATAGATGGGGGCTTGGACAAGAAGAGTTGCTGGTAGACTATTACCGTGTGTTTCAAAGGCGATATTATTGTGAGACAGTGGTTATATTCAATTTACCAACCATAATAACATGTTTCCTTTTCTTTTAAAATATACATCTTAAAGCAAAATTATGACCCAAGCGATAGAACTCAAGGGATAGTAAGTCCAGAGAAAACTGGATTCCTCTGAGTCTTACATAGCACGGTATACATTTATTAAGACAAATAAATTTACCGAGCTTAACAAAACTTAGGAGCTCAGGACACCAGAGATGTCAGACTCAGAAAAAGTGCTTGCCCAAGCTGTTAATTTACTTTGCAGTAAATTGTATAATTATTCACTTAGCACTTGGAGTCTAGAAACAAAAATCCCCAGGGGGAGCCACAATTGCTCATGACATCCAATCTAACCATCACTTTTTTGTTTTGTAAGAAAAAAGATCTCTGATTTCTACCATTTTACAGCATGTGGCATTAAAATTAAAAGCTTTAAAGTGTGCCCAAAAGTGATATTTTAAAAGATCAAACCACAGTTCTGCAAACTATCAAAAAAAAAATAGAAAATGTCTGAATAATCTACCTTAAGGAGGGGAGAGAAAATTACAAGCATATTTCAGGTGACACAGAGGTGAATTCTGTTTGATTTTATTTCAGTTTCTCCCCTCTAATTTAACAAACTGCGAATCCAGGAACATGTGAACAGCAGAGGGAGTAGGTGCTATAAAATAATGCTTTAAGAACTGACATAAGTACTTTCAATAATACAGAAATATCCTATCTAGCTTTATTTCAAAGGTAAATTTCTTTTGGAAATCTATGCAGCATAATTAAATTACTTCTTTGTGGTCATGGTAATAAGAGCATCATAAACTTGTACAAGCCTTTGATTTCATCAAAGCACTTCTTATAATATCTCTTTTGGCCATGATAGCTTCATTGTAGTTTATGCAGAAAATCTTATCTTTGTTTTACAATTCTAAAAAGAGCTTCCAAGAAGTTAAACCACATAACCATGATCATTTAATAAGTGGAGGAAGTAGGAATAGAATCATTCTTTTGAATTCCAACTCGGTAATCTTTTCACCTTCCTGAGTTGCACAAAAATTTTAGTTTAAATGCAAGCAGAGATGAGTCATAAGGGTAAAATTAAAATGTGAGAAGAATGTCAAGTGTTCACTTCAGCACTGAAGCAGGAACTGTGGCTTCATTGTCTTCACTGTGCAAGAGCTAGATAATACATTGTAGAAAACAGAGACAAATGGTCATAGTGCAGTTCAGTCTGAAAAATCCCATTAATGTTTGTACAGTATTTTAAGCTTCCCTATAAAAGGAATTTGTAAATACAACTAAAGTAATCATAAGGAATTACTGACCAATTCCACAGTTAAGTAAAAGAAATATATGAATAAGAGAATACTACAAATATGTCCACTTAGGAAACATGATTGATATGAACAGGATTATGTAGCATATGTGAAAGCCACACCTAAAATTACAAGTATAATACAACTTATCAAATTTAGATTTAAACATTAATGAATGTTGTTTATAGTTCAAAATAAGCAAATCTTTCTTCTTGTTGATTTAAAAAGATTGTTAATTGTTTTGGTTATACACAGAGTCTGCCAAAAAATGTATACACACTTCAGGAAAAGAAAACCTTGTATAAATATTTCAATACTAAATTTACTGAGATATCATGAGATTAATACAAGTTACCTTTGGCCTCTAGAATTACAAGGCATGCTCAGAGTGGTGGCCATGAGCTTCCAGACGTTTATTAGTACAGCAAACTGCTGCTGGGGTCACCCCGGTCATTGAGATTGCTACACACGGATTCTCAACTTCTTCTGTACAGGCTGGCAGTGTAGGAAGTTTTCTGAGATGCATGACATCCTCCAGGGTCCCCCATACAAGGGTAACACTATCTATTGAAAAAATATATTATTTTTCTTTTCCTGAAGTGTGTATACTTTTTTCGGTGGGCTCTGTATTTATAGGAATGATATGTTAAACTATTTTCAAAAGAATTAAGAAGCTTTGCTCCCTCTTATTCCATTCTTATCCTGCTATTCTGTCCCCATTCCACATAAGTCAACTCCTATTATTGACTTTCATATATAAATATTATTTTTATGCAAATACAATTAAATTATCCTCTACATTTTTTACACAAAAATATGCATTGTCCCACATCATGTGTTTTCATATAGCTACACATGAATGGAGCTATTTCTATAGCAAGATACAGTTTTTCCATTCAGTTTTTAAATTTTTAACTTTTTAGAGATTTCCCTTTTGTGGCTATACCAGAGTTTACATAACCAATCCCTCACAAATAGAAACTTGGGTGGTTTTTGCTTCCTGCTGTCACAAACAGTGCTTCAATTGTTTCTCCATGTCATTGTGCATGAGTGTGAGGATACCTGTAAGATAAAATTCCCAGAGATAGGCTGGTTTGATCAAAAAAGGAGATAGTGTGCTGGAATCAGCTGTTAAAAATTTGAAAGATCTTTTGATCTGGTTGTTAAAACAGGTCACACCAAAAGTTAAATTTATATCGACTTTAATTAGATAACTTATAAATAAAGATCATAAATTCTCAACTAAATTGATGCATCACTTCTCCCATTTTACTATCATGAGTGTTTGGGGATGTTGTGTTGAAGTTGGGAAACTATAATTTTTTTTATCTTGCTTTCAGAAAATTCTTGCTTTAAGGAATATAATCTTGACATAGTTCCTCTGTGATCCAAGAGTGGTTTAAATGAGATTATTTCTGGTGAATATTTATAAAAGAAACTATTTCCTGATTTTAAAATTTTTCTTCTATTTTTATGGAACTGTGATAAATACATTGAACTTCTTTATTTTCTACTTTTCTTTGCAATCCTGCTTCTAAAAGGTAAATCTGAATATGAGCTTTTCAAAAAGAAGACATTGTCTCTAATTTAAAGATATGTAAATGTCCATCAGATATACTTTAGTAATCATGTTATTTTTGTCTCTTGTAAACTCACTTATTTACTGTTTGCTTAATGCATCATAAAAGAAAGAAGTGAATTAAATTCTGTAGCCACAATCTGGTTTCCATCTGGTTTTCCTTGTGTTTTCTGTAATTATTGCTTCATGAATGCTACTACCATATTTTTGATGCATTATTTATTCATAACTGTTATTCTCCTTGTCTACTGAATGTTTTTAGCAGGCTCTTCCTACCTAGTATTGCTTGTGATAAGCAACTTGAGAATCTTTGAATGCATGATCCATGTGTCCCTGGATAATATCACATAAATCACACAAATCTGAAATAAAATGAATTGTTTCATAACCTAATTCTCCTTGCCATCCAAATAAGATGATCACATGTCCACTAGAAGACATTATCCTTTGATTTATTCCAGAGAGTATGTCCAACAGTCTTAGATTCCTCACTGTTGTGAAGCCATTTGGAATTACTGCTGAAGTTTGATACTGGACAGGTTGTCTTATTCCGGGAAACCTGATTTACAATTTAGTTCTCTGTGTTAGCACAACATCCTGAGCCCTGCGCTCATTTTCTTTGCATTTGTCTAGTGCAATCATTTTATCTGCAATTTTTCTTAATTATTTCATTTAAGAATGTCCTTTGCAGACTGAGATTTGCCCTTTAACTCAATTTAAATATCATTTTTCATTTATAGGTGAATTAAGTCCCTTGATACTTATTAATTTCACAAATATATTTGAATTTATTCACTTATTTTGCAGCGAGTTTTCTAGGTTTTATAGGATTTTAATTTTCGTGTTCTTTTACTTTTAACAATATCGACTGCTGTTTTTTTTGTTTTGTTTTTTGTATGCAGTTCCTCTGATCTGGGTTATGTTTGTACTATTCTGTTCTAGTCGCCCCCAACAAAGTATCCTAAACCTGGTAGCGTGAACAACAGAAACTTATTTTCTCTCAGTCTGGAGTCTGGAAACCCAAGACCAAAGGACCAGCAGTCTCTCCTTTGCCCCTTGACGTCACTGTTATGGCTTGGATTTAAAAGTCTCCCCGAAACCTCACACATTCCAGAGGTGATAGGATCATGAGGGTGTCATACTCATTGATGGGTCTGTCCACGTTGTTAGGAGGTAGGAGCGTGGTGGAGGAAGCAGGCCACTGAAGGTGTGACCTGGAGGGGTTTCTCTCTCTCCTCTTGCTCCTCCCTTTCCTCTCTCCGTCCTGACCACCATGATGTGGGCACCTTTTCTCTGTCAGGCTCTTCCACCACGCCTTGAACCATGCCTGGACTGAAACCTCTGAAACTGCAAACCAAAATAAACCTCTCCTCTATAGGTTGCAGGTGTCAGATATTTTGTCTTAGTAATGAGAAAGTGAAGACAACAGCTCTCTTGCTGTATTCCCAGTGGCCTTCGATTCAGTGTAAAAGGAGCAGGAGCTCTGGTATCTTCCTCTTTTTGTAAAGACAACAGCCTTATTAAGGTCCCACCTTTATGACTTCATTTATTTTTAATTACCACCCTGAAGACCCAATCAACAAATCCAGTCGTATTGAGAGTTAGGATTTCAGTCCATAACAATGGTTATAAAGGTAAAGTAGTTACATATATGCATAATTATAATTATATAAAATCACTCTCATCACCGGTTTCTTAAAGATATATGTATTAGTTCTTGTGGTAAACTGAGTAACACTTTCCCCACCACCTATATGCCCACGTCCTAATCTCCAGAACCCGTGAATGTTAACTTTATGGAATGGATATTATTATGTTAAGGATCATGAGATAGTGAGATTTTCCCAGTTATCCAGGTAGGTCCAGGGTAATCACAAAAGTCTTTGTAAGAGGGATGCTGGCAAGAGTCAGAATCAGAGAAAAAGGAGATATGGTGACAGAAGAAGAGATTAGAGTGATGCCCTTTGAAGGCAGAGGAAGGAGCCACAGACCAAGGAATGTAAGTGGCCAATAAAAGCTGAAAAAAGACAAGGAAATGAATTCTCCTTTTAGAGCTGTTGTGTCCGTGGGCGTGGGGGAGGCTTGCGGTTCTCCTGTAAAGAGACCCTCCACTCCCTTGGTTGTCTCTTCACCCCTGTGAAGAGTGCAAGGGGTGAAGTGAAGCTGACTCAAAACCAAAGATCCCTCAGGGCGAAGAGTGAGGAACTCATAAAACAAAATCAGTGTGAAGCAGAGGTTTGCTTATGATATTGCGAGGGCGCTGGGACTGCCAAAGAGCAAGCTGTACGGCAGGGGGAAGCTCAAGATGAGTTTCTCGGCTTGGTGTCTGCCTTGTCCATATTTATAGGGGGTAAGCTGATTTTCTAAAAATAACTGTTTCACTGATTGGTACAACCAGGATCTTAGCCTTTGTCTCTGGGGTCAGCCAAAGATCACAGGATCTAGGAGCACGTATCAGAAGTATGCAACAGTTCCGCAAAGAGCAGCCTCCTGCCGTACACTGTGTCATGAGTAAGCATGTGGCTGTCTCCTTTACCAGCCACCCAGGTCATGCCCTACGCTGCCTGCTCTCCTCTAGCTTTGTCTACAGAACCCCCAAAGGAAGCAGGCCTGCCAGCACATTAACCTTAGCCCAGTGGAACATTTTAGACATCTGCTCTCCAGAACTAAAAGAAAATAAATTTGTTTTGTTTGGGGCTACTAAAGTTAGTTTAATGGAGTTTGTTATAGTAACAATAGGAAATTCATATAGTTCCCCATATAAGTGAGATAAAATTAGTAACTTTCCATCCTCCTTGTGTGATAGCCAACACAACTCCATCTTGTGTCTCAATGCCATTTTGTACCTGTGCTTGAACAAAGTGTCTGAGCTTGAACAAAGCACCCTAAACCCCCACATCCTACTTGGCAGTAAACTTGCTACAGTTGCAGGATATTTTGTAGCTCACCTAGTGTGTGTGAGACTTCCTTATTATACCCCCCACTAACCTGGCATGATTCTGCTTCTGTAAGATTCTGCTTGCTCTCCCCTGAGCCCTCTCCAACTGAAAGCGTGATATAAAAGGAGAAATCAAACTCTGTCCCATTGCTGAGGAAACTTTCTGGGTGCTAGCCCTCCTTGGCCACCAGTCATAATAAACAGGCTTGAATCTGGTGAAGAGGGTAGTGCATCTCTATCTTTCGAACTCACTCATCCACAACACTTTGACTGCTCAGTTTTAGTCAATAATATTATATTTCTTAGGGTTCACCTTTGGACTGTAAAATATTCATAATTCAAATATTTGATTTTTCAGTGATGTTACCCTTTATCAGATATTACAGATAGGCAATTAATAAAGTTACCCTCCAGTATAATTTTTTAAATCATTCTTTTTGATTATTACTACTGCTATAGTTAGAATCTTGAATGGCCCCCAAAGGCTTGTGTGTTTAAGGCCTTGGTTGTTGGTGCTATTGGAGATAGTGAAACCTTTAGAAAATGTGTCCTGGTGGGAAGAAATTAGGTTATGGAAATATACCCTAAAAGGGATATGGCCCCTCTGGCCCCTTACTCCTTCTCATTGCCTCTGGTCTCATGAAGTAAGAAACTTTGTGTTTCTACACACTCCTTACTGGGAAGTTCTCTCTTACCACAGACTTAAAAGTAATGATATTAACTGACCAGAACCACAGCATCTGAATCCATGAGCCAATATATATCTCTCTCCCTGTAAGTTGATTTATCTTAGATCTTTTATTTCAGTAATGGAAAGGTGAATAACACATTACATGTATATTTTCTACATTTTCAAGATATACATTTCCATTCTGTTCTGTCACATTAATTCTCATTTTTTAAAAATCTTAGTTTTAGAGATAGGTATTATCAGTGTTCACCACTATTACTTTTAATATTGGTTCCTTAGAAGGTGTTCATTTATATAAAAGTAAAGACAGATATCTCAAGAAAACAGCAAATATCCCTTACAAAAGTTAATCCAAAAATCCACAACAAAACACTCACAAACCAAATCTAGTCACATATAAAATGAATTATATATTATGACCAAGGTGGGATTATTCTAAGAATGCAAGGTTGGTATAACATCCAAAAAACCTTACTCAGTATAATACAACATAAGAACAGAATAAAGGGCAAAAATTATGTGATTATTTCAAAAGAGCAGAAAAAGTGTTTAACAAGATCCAGCAGCCTATTGTGACAAATACATTCAACAAAGAGTAGAAAGGAATTTCCTTAACTGATATATTTCATCAGTTAAAAAATGACAGGTGACTTCAAAATTAACAGTGAAAGACCAAATGCTTTCTCTTTAAGATTAGAAATAAGACTTAGAGGTTCAGGGCCGGGGATTTAGCTCAGTGGTTTCGCCACCTGCTGTGCAAGCACAAGGACCTGAATTCGATCTCCGGTACAAAAAAAAAAGACTTAGAGGTTCACTTTTACTACATTGATCCGATATCTACTAGAGATTGTAGTCAGGGTAATTAAGCAAGAAAGGGTTTATTAATCTTTTGAAAAAAATGAAGTAAAACTATCAGCTTTGTAAATAATATAATGTTGCATATAAAGAACATTGAAATCTGGGCCGGAGATTTAGCTCAGTGGTTCCAGTGCCTGCCTCACAAGCACAAGGTCCCAAGTTCGATCCCCGGTACCAAAAAAAAAAAAAAAAAAACCTTAAGTGCAAGAACATTGAAATCAACTAAGAAGCTACTGAAATTAATAATGAGTTCAATGAGACTGTAAGAGAGAATATCAACATTTTAAAAAACAGTTGTATTTCTATACACTAGCAATGAACAGTAAGTCCATTTGTAATAGCATCAAAATGAATAAAATATTTGAGAATACATTTTCAAAAGAAGAACAAGACTTATACAATGAAAAGTATGTGCCATTGATGAAAGAAATTAAAGAAAACCTGAATAAATGTAAGTTGTTCTATATTTATGTTTCAGAAAACTTATTATTCAGATGGCACTACTCTAAAAAGTGAACTCGAGATTTAATATAATAACTAAAAAATTCCAGTTGATTTTTTCTGTAAACCTTGACAGACTGATCCTAAAATTTATACAGAAATGAAATGGACTTGGAAAATACAAACTAACGTGAAAAAGGAAAAACGGAGAGAACTAAGACATCCCAATTTTAAAACTTACTACATAGCTGCAGTCATTGAGACAGTTTGGTTCTGGCATATAACATATAATAAACCAATAGAGCAGAATTGAAAGCCCAGAAATAAACCTATATTTATCTGTGGGCAGTCTACAACTAGAGTGCCCAGACCAGTCCATGAAGAAAAAAACACCCTTTCAAACATTAAAACGAGGGTAACTGTATATCTACATAGCAAAGAAAATGAAGCTGGCATGCCACCTACAAAAATTAACTCAAAATGGATCATACAACCAAATATTAGATGTTCTTCTTCTTTTTTTTTTTTTTTTTGGAGCACCAGGGATCAAACTCAGGACCTTTTGTTTTTGAGGCAGGTGCAGTGCTACTGAGCTAAATCCCCAGCCCGCAAACAACTATTAGAATTAAAAATATAAAAGTCTTGGGAAAACTTATAGTAAATTTTCATGACCTTATGTTAGGCAATAATTTCTTAGCTATGAAATGAAAAACATAAATGATGAAAGAGAAATAGTTAAAATAGAATCCATCAAAATTAAAAATAGTGCTGCAAATGATGCCTTTGGGAAAGTGAAAAAAAAAACAGTGAAATGGAGAAATGATTTGCAAATTATGTATCTGACAAGAGACATATCTAGAATATGTAAAGAACATTTAAAGCTCAATAATAATAATAATAATAAAATAAATGAAACTGATTATAAAGTGGGCACAGGATCTAGATAGGCAGGTCTCCAAAGAAGATATACCAATGACCAAAACACATACGTAGTGATGTGAAACTTCACTGTTCATTAGGGAAATGCAAATCAAAGCTATTATGATGTAACACCTTATACTCACTAAAATGGCTCTAATTAAAAATATGACATGTGTGTTAGAAAAGATGCAGACAAATTGGAGCTCTTACACATTGTTGGTGGGAATGTAAAGTGATGATTCCACATTAGATGATAGAG
The DNA here is from genome assembly GCF_000247695.1 of Heterocephalus glaber. Next base: position 2,283,848 of record NW_004624735.1, on the reverse strand, counting down.
TTACCATATAAGCCAAAAATTCCATTCCTAGTTTATATTCCAAAGAAATAAAAACAGGAGAAGTTGAGCATGACCAAGCAGCACCCCGCAAGAAGTTGAGTGCAACCAGGCAGGGTGGGGATCCAGAACTGGTGTGGCAGAGGTACCAGAGGACAGCCAGCAGTGGAGTGCAGAAAGGCCATCATTCTGAGCTCAGAAAGATGGCACAGTGGTGAGTAGTAGAGAGAGGGCCTCTTGAGGCTTGTTTTTGAGAATTGAAACCCACTGGGAGAGAAAAGAGAGTCACTATAATAAAGACACAGCAGACTACGGTGGTTAGTGAGTTGTTAGGGTCAGCATCTCCTACCAGAACCCAGACTCGCTGTGGGGGAAGGGTAGCTCTAACCTGCAGCAGAACTGTGCAGAGTTCAAACACACAGAGGTCAGGGAGCTCAATTCTAGCCTCACAGCCAGATACCAGCCTGAATTTCAGTGGACTATGGCTGGCTTGCTGAGATTAATTGACTCAGATCCACACGCTGCCCACATTGTCTACTGTTGTCTACCAATGACAGAAGAGACACACCTTTCAAGGACTCTTTTCTTTTTCTTCTTCTTCTCCTTCTCCTTCTCCTTCCCCTTCCTCTTCTTTTCTCTTCTTTCTTGTTCCTGTTTTTGTCCTGTTTTATTTTTTTCTTGTTTGTTCTTATTTTTATAAGGACATGAATATGTTTTCTAGTTTTCCTGTTGCTGTTAGTTTGTTCTGTTCTTGTTTTTGTGCCTTCCTTTTCTCTTTTCTTCCTGTCTTCACCACTTTCCCAAAGTTTTCATGATCTTCCTGAGTCCTCTAGCCTTACTTCTAACCTTTCCTTCTATTTCCCAACTCCTTCTAAGTCTATTTTATGAGGGTAAATTCAGTATATCAAAGAGCTTACTTTTGGTGAGCATATTGCTGGTTGGTTCTAGATTTTGATATATAACCATAAGTCTAGTTCACGCAGTTAAAGGTGGCAGATTAATAGTTATCAGTTTGTCATTTTCTAGGGTAATGTTGATACTGACTGTGTTAATTTGGACAAGGTGGTGTGATTGTTCTGTTCAGTTGTCCTTCCTGGTATACCAAAACTGAGATTGCCTAAGGACCATTACAGACTCAAAACCCAAATGCCAGCTGTACCTGGAAGACACTTCTAAGTAGTCATTCCCTAAGGGTTCTAAATACTAGCAATAAAGATACTTTTAATAACCAATATACAAGTATCAACCCAGGAATTAAACTAAAAACATCAACAGCAAAAAAATAGAAATGAGAAAACACCAAAATAAGATGCAAACCCAGACTTTCAGCTCATCAAAGGCAAATCCAGGGGGCAATGAGGTGGGATAATCCACAAGTCAACCAGGTGGACTCCCTGAACTGGTAACAAAGAAACTAAAAAAACAGATGAAAGGGCCGGGGATTTAGCTCAGTGGTTCCACTGCCTGCCTCACAAGTGCAAGGACCCGAGTTCAATCCCCAGTACCAAAAAAAATACAGATGAAAGAGGCTTTAAAAAAAATGAAATCAAATAATTTCTCAGATAACAACAGAGATAGTGGCCATAATGAAAGACATTATTAGGCCAGATACAAATAAAAAAATAGAGGAGCTGAGGAAAATAATGGAAACCATGAATACTCAGCATAGGAAAGAAATGGAAAACATGAAACACATCCAAGCAGATATCCAAGAGATTAAAACCTTGGTTGAAAGTTTCCACATCAGAATAAGTAAATGTGAAGACAGGATTTCAGATATAGAAGACAAAATTGTGGTTAGCAAATATGAAAAGAAATATTTCTTAAAAATATCAGGGACCATGAAAAATCCCACAACTACTAGATAATGCAAAAAAAACCAAGATTTATTGGAGTCCACGAAGGAGTAGGAGATAGCACAAAAGACATAAATAAACTATTCACAGAAGTAATCACAGAAAACTTCCCAAACAGAGAAAAAAATTGACTTAAAGTTAAGTGAGGCATATAGAACTCCAACTAGCCAGGATAAAAAAAAATCTACACCTAGGTAGAGAATAGTCAAGATTCCAGAAATCCAACACAAGAAAAATATTGAAAAAAATATTAAAAACAGTTAGAGGAAAGAAACAAATCATATGCAAAGGAAAGCCCATCAGAATCACAGCAGACTTCTCAACACAAACCCTCAAGTCAAGAAGAACCTGAAGTAAAGTATTTCAAGTCCTAAAAGAAACAACCTTCAACCCATATTGATGTATCTTGCAAAACTATCTTTCAAAATTGATGGAGAAATAAGATATTTCCATGAAAAAGAACACCTGAGGAACTACATGAATACCAAACCAGCCCTCCAAAAAAAAATCCTAAACAATATTCTAGGAAAAGACAATGAGGGTCAAAACTCCATGAAGCCCAACAGAATTAATCCATCAGGCAAGACAAGAAATTAAATGCAAAGGGGGAAATAATCCAACACAGGAAAATATCATAAGGATAAGTTAATACATATCAGTTATAATCATCAATATTAATGGTCTCAATACACCAATCAAAAGAAATAGACTGACAGAATGAATCAAGAAGCAAGGTCCAACAATAGGCTGCATAAAGGAAACACACTTAACTCAAAAAGAAATTCATAGATTGAAAGTCAAAGGGAACCAATACTACCGAATTCATTCCTGGAAGCAAGCTTCACCTTGATCCCAAAAGCAGAAAGGAACCCAACTGAAAAAGACAACAATAGGCCCATCTCTCTAATGAACATAGATGCAAAAATTCTCAATAAGATATTGGCAAACATATTGCAGGAGATTGTCAAGGTTAAATAGCCTGGCCAAGTAGGATTCAGCCCAGGGATGCAGAGATGGGTCAACATATAGAAATCAGTACATGCAATACACTATTTTAACAGAGCCAAGGAAAAAAAACCATATGATTATCTCAATAGATGCAGAGAAAGCATTTGAAAAAATCCAACACCAATTCATGATTTTTTAAAAATCCTACAGAAAATTGGAATAAATGGTTTTTATCTCAACCTGATAAAAGCCATCTATTGAAAACCAACAGCCAACATCATATTAAATGGTCAAAAACTGAAATCCTTCACACTAAAATCAGGAGCAAGACAAGGATGTCCACTATCACCACTTCTGTTCAATACAGTTCTGAAAACATTAGCCACAGCAATTAGACAAGAGAAAGAAATAAAAGGAATAAAGATAGGAAATGAAGAAGGTAAATTGTCATTATTTGGAGATGACGTGATACTCTCCATATAGAGAACCATAAGAACTCCACCAAAAGTTTTCAAGATGTAATAATTAAATTCAGTAGTGTAGTTGGATACAAAGTAAACACTCAAAAATCAATAGCCTTCTTGTACACAAACAGACTCACTGAGAGAGGAACTGGAGAAACAACGCCTTTCATAATAGCATCCAAAAAAATGAAATACCTAGGAATCATTCTAATGAAGGAAGTAAAAGACCTCTACTCTGAAAACTACAGCACTCTGAAAAAAAGGCATCAAAGAGAATATTAGGAAATGGAAAGACATCCCTTGTTCTTGAGTAGGAAAAACCGAAATAGTGAAAATGGCCATACTTCCAAAACTGCTATATAGATTCAATTCAACCCCAATTGAAATTCCAATAGCTTATTTCACAGAACTTGAAAACACAATCTAAAAATTCATTTGGAACCAGAAGAGACCCAGAATACCAAAAGCAATTCTAGGCAACAAAGACAAGGCAGGGGGTATCATAATCCCCAACTTGAAACTATAATATAAAGCTACTGTGATAAAAAAAGAAAAACAGCATGGTACTGGCAACGAAACAGAATGGAACAATGGAACAGATTCAAAGATGCATAAGCAACTCCACAAGCACTCAGCCACCTCATCTTTGACAAAGGAGTCAAATAACCTCAATGGAGGAAAGATAGCCTCTTCAATAAATGGTGCTGGAAATACTGAGTTTCAACTTGCTGAAGATTAAAACTAGATCCTTATCTCACTATGTACTCAATTAAAATCCAAATGGATTAAAGATCTAAATATTAAACAGAAACACTAAATTTGCTAGAAGATAGGTTAGGCAGAACTCTTGAAGACATTGGCATAGAAAAGACTTTATGAACATAACTTCAGTCACATAGGAACTAGTGCAAAGAATCAACAACTGGGATCTCATCTTATTAAAAAGCCTCTGCACTGCAAGAGAAACTACCAACAGAGCTAACAGACAACCCACAATGAGGGAAAATATTGTTAACAGCTGTTCCTCAGTCAAAGGTCTACTATCTAGAATATACAAAGAACTTAAAAAAATCACACACCCCAAAATTTAAAGACCCAATCCAAACATGGACATCTGAAATGAACACACATTTCTCAGACAAAGAAGTAGAAGCACCAAATAAACATATGAAAATATGTTCGACATCACTGGTTGTTCAAGAGATGCAAATGAAAACAACAGTGAGATTCCACCTGACTCTAGAAAGAATGACTGCTATCAAGAAATCAACCAATAACAAATGCTGGCAGGATTGTAGGGAAATAGGAACACTCTCCACTGTTGGTGGGTGTGTAGACTGGTGCAACTACTATGGAAATCAATATGGAGATACCTCAAGAAACTAGGATTAGATATTCCATTTGACCCAGCTATTCCCCTGCTGGGTATCTTCCCAAAAGGATCATGCCACTGTAATATATGCCCACCCATGTTTACAGTGGCACAGTTCGCAATAACTAAATCTTGGAAACAGCCCAAATGCCCATCAACTCATGACTGGATAAAGATGTGGGTTTTTTCTTTTTAATATAAAATGGAGTACTACTCAGTCATAAAGAAAGGTAAGCTAGAGACATTTATAGCTAAATGAATGCACCTTGAGGCCATACTCTTAAGTGAAATAAATAGGACACACACGTGTAAATACCAAATTGTTTCTCTGATGTGAGAAAGTGAAAGTGTAAATGAGGGCAAGAATGTATAATAGATATTGTGAAATAGGAAGGAACTATTCAAAGGGGAAGAGGAACTAGGAAGGGGAGAGGGAAAGGAAAGAAGGGAAAGAAAAAATGCAAAAAGAAAAAAAACAGAAACAAAGCTTTTGTAAGTACAGAGAGAGGTATGGGGGGAAGGAAGGGAAAGTGAATGGGGAAAAAACAAGAACCAAGATATATCATGTACAGTTACAAATTTCCAATGATGAATATGATCATAATGTGTACCTAAAATGTACCAATAAACTTAATGAATTTTTAAAAAACAGGAAAATGCTGCACAGTATCACACTATAAGCACACAGCAGCACAGCTGTGACAGTGTCTGGCAGAAATGTAAGCTATTTCCATGGTTTGTTCACATCTACTAGTGTTCATAATGTGAGGTCTATTCATATCTGTGAAGGTTGAAAACTTGAATGTTTCTAAGTCAGGGACTTACTATCTGACATATTTTTAACTTAACTGTGTTTTTTGTACTAGGAAATAATCAAAAGTCACTTTGTGGCTTATATAGTGAACCTAATTATTCAGATTATTGTTTGGGATATGCTATGATTAGAATGAGTCCTCTCCAATATTCAGTTGAAAACTTAATCCTAACAGTGATGGATTATCCTCTAAGAAGTAGAGCCTTTGCAGAAAAGATTAAATTATGAGAGGTCTACCCTCATGAAGGAATTAATGCCTTATAAATGTGTAGAAAACTATGTCATGTCCTTTTTCTTTTGATCTTCTGCTAAGTACACAGTAACTAGGCACTATCTTGAAAGCAGAGAGACCAGATCTTTGCCAGACACCAAACCCACCCACATTCTGATCTTGAATGTCCAGGTACTTATTGTGAGAAATAGTATTTTTATAAATTAGTCAGCCTGTGGTATTTTATATAGCAACACGAAGACAGAATGATTCATAAGCACATTATGATAACACTTTTAAAGAGAATTCCAAAGATGTTTTGATCAATAGAAGCATTTTGGAAATATTTATATCACTAAGAGTCTAGTCATAGAAGCAGCTACCAGCCTAGGTATCTCAAACAAAGAACATTTAATCCAGGGAATTGATTACAGAGCTTGCAGAAAAGCTGGATAGACAAACGTGATGAAGAAGAGACCAGAGAACAGCAGGAAGTTATTCCAGTTCTGGGACTGGAAAACTGTGGAGGAAATGGTTATACCAGCCAGAATCTGGGAAAATATGGTAAGAGATAAACTCACAAGACAGGCTACCTAGTGAGATCTCAGACCACAGAGGAACCGGAGTCAGAATGAGGTGATGCCATTCAAAGGAGAGACTGGAGAAGGACCATTCTGACTTCTTCTGCCCTCTCTCACCCAAACTTCTTCAGAACTGCTGTTGGCTGAACCCGTAGGAAGCCAGACAGGGATGAAGCATGGAAATGTATTCCTTACAACACAAAGCAGGGAGATGGTACATAGCATAGTTGTTAGCAAACCAACAAATGCTTGCTCAGCTTCCTAAGGTACTATTTTGAAAGCACAACTTAGTTTCAGTATGGTATTTGTGAGTCTGTCTGCTCATTTTTTCTAAAGACAATGGCACACATACTGCATACAGACACAATTCCAGTGTCTAGGAGGTTAAAGAACACCTGCCTTGTGAAGCTTACCTACTAATGAGGAAAGAAAGGTAATAAACAAGTAAGCACAAAAATAAATATAAAACTGCAAGAAAAATCAAGGTGTGTGATGGAGAGTGACTGATAGGCAAAGTCTTTCTGAGGTCTTTATAGTTGAGTATAGATTTGGAAAGCAAGAGGGACTCAGTTTTGAGGGAACCCTGGCAGGCTTGTCCTTTCAAATATCCATAACAGTACAACAGAATAGTGGTGACAGGAAAAAAATGTAAGCAACAAAACTGGACAGAAAACAGGGGCCAGAGCATATAGTGCCTAAGAGGTTACGGTTTCCTACAAGTAATGAAAAGCCTCTAAAAAATTTAAACTTAGGGGCCGGGGATTTAGCTCAGTGGTTTCGCTGCCTTCTGCACAAGCACAAGGACCTGAATTCAATCCCTGGCACCAAAAAAAAAAAAAATTAAACTTAAACGTGGCATGATATGATTTTTATTCCACAAGTATTATTCATATTTCTGAATTTGCATAATATAATTAGGGGTGAGGGACAAGAGTAAATTCAAGGTGCAAATAGAAAGACATTTTAGTGGTCAAGGAAAAGATGATAGTGATGTTGACTATGTGACAGTGATAGAGAGAAATGAGTACATTTGAATATTATTTAGAAGATAATGAAAATGCTGATGGAGTGAATGTGGAAATGGGGGAAAAGATTTTTGCTTTTTTTAATAGATGGGAAGTTGGGTATGCCACAGACTAAATGGGGAAGACAGATTCATAAACCTTCAGATTTGAAGTGTCCCTAATGTTGCTTTGGATTATTCTCCAACATCTAAATGAAAGTATTTTATTCTGTTGCAAATAGAAGGTATTAGTCACTAGAGGGAGATAGGACTAGACAAGTCTACTAAGGAGACATGAAGATTTCAATGGTACTATAAGGCCATTGGTTTAACTTAAGATCACCAATGAGAAAGCATATACAGCTTGTATTAATCTGGAAGATGTCTTGTTGCCATATATGAAAAATTCAACATAAAAACTCTCATTAGAGGGATGCATAGAGTACCTTTTGGAACAAATATTCCCAAATCCTAGTTCTTCTCTATGGGTACATTGGATAGCCCTGATTGAAAGGACACTGGGCATTTGTCATATGGAAAACTATTGTAGTAACTTGCTGCTTCAATTCTTCTTCCTGTCATTTTCAAGTATGCCTGTCTTTACAGAACTGCCATAGATTTGAAAAATTTTCAGCCATTCTTTCTTCAAAGCTGTTTGTGTCCTCTTTTTTTATGGTATATAGAGCACCCTCTACTGAAGCAGTCTTTATTTGCATTTTGAGAGAACACATGAAAAATGCTGTGACAGATTAACATGATGCTCAGTCCCTTTTTAAGTGACTTCCTGGGACAAAGTCAAAGACCTCAGGAAGCAGAGCAATGGAATGAAAACACAGAAATTATCTAAGATTCACCTTAGTGAGTAAACATTGTGGCCTATCTGCAGCCATTCCCAAGTGACTTCACTCACAGTAAATGCCAAGTAAACAAAATGCCAAGGTGCATACCAAAAATGTGATTTTTGCCTATTCTGGCCTTGTGTATAGAGGAGGAATTTTGGTCAATCATGACAAAAAATGCAGATGACTTTCTTGAATTAAAAGCACAGTTCTTGACATGCCCGACCGAGGTCCTGAGTCATGCAGAAGACACCGAATCACCCTGCTGCACACAGACAGGAATGCCCATGCCCTACCGAGGTCCTGAGGCAGGCGGAAGACACCGAATCACCCCGCTGCAGACAGTGTGCTGGTTCCACACTACAAAGACACAGAGGACACCAGACCACCAGACCAAGGTACTGAGTCCCACTGTTCCCGGCCCAGAGGTAGGGGCTTCTGAGCCACCATCCCACTGGTCCTGGTCCAGAGGAAGGGGCTCCCCGGTCACCATCCCTCCCACTGCTCCCAGCCGAGAGGAAAGGGCTTTTGGGCCACCTTCTGTCCCGATGCTCCTGGCAAAGAGAAAGGGGCTTCTGGCCCAGCATCCCTCCCGTGGCTCCCGGCCCAGAGGTAGGGGCTTCTGAGCTGCTATCCCATTGCTCCTGGACCAGAGGAAGGGGCTTCCCGGCCACTATCCCTCCCGCTGCTCCCAGAACACAGGAAAGGGTTTTTGGGCCACCATCCCTACCACTGCTCCCGGCCCCTGTCCCACCTCTCCAGCTCAGAGGAGATAATCTGTGCAGGTGGTAACAGCCCCCCACCCCAGTCAAAATGAAAAAACACGTAAATAAGTCTCAAAACCAGACTTCCAGATCACCTACAGCAACCCCAAAGGGAAATGAGATGGAACACTCT
>NW_004624735.1:2220670-2249171 GCF_000247695.1 Heterocephalus glaber | reverse complement strand
TAATCTGTCCATTTCTTCTGTGTTTTCCATTTTATTAGAGTACAGGTTCTCAAAGTAGGTATTGATGATCCTCTGGATTTCTGCTGGGTCTGTTGTGGCTTCACCTTTTTCATTCTTAATTGCATGGATTTGAGCCTTTTCTCCATGTATATTTCTCTATGTGTATAGACACCATATGTCTTTTTTGTTCTGGCACTGGAGACTGAACCCAGGGCCTTTGCACTGAGCTACATCCCCCACCCTTTTTAAAAATTTTGAGACAGGGCTCACCAAATTTCTAACTTGCCTGGGTTGGCCTCCAACTTGTGATCCTCCTGCATCAGCCTCTTAGAGTTCTGGGATTACAGGTATATGCCACTATGCCTGATGCACCTCATGTCTTGAAAATACCATGGCTGTAAAACACAGAGAAATACTGAGGAGTTGTCCCATTTTACCGGACATGAAAGATATGACATCTAAATGCAATATGTGATACCTTTTCTCTTCTTTGTAATGAAAAACTCTGTGGAAAAATTTGAATAAAATCTATAGGCCATAGTACTATATCAGTATTAATTTCATTATGCCATTTATTCTGTGGTGAGGTAAGAAAATATCCTACTTATAAAAAATACACATTGCTTTACTTAAGGTTAAAGGCACATTATTTCTCTCTCTGTCTCCTTCTTCTTCTCACTCCTTCTTACACACACACACACACCCCAGAATACATTTTAATCACAGTGTTCTTGTACATTGAAAAGAACATATATTCATGTGTCACTTCAGATTTTTGTAACTAATCTAAGTATTTTCTACTATAATTGTACATAGATTAAGATAACATTTTGAATTGTTTTAATTAAAAGATATTTCGACACATGACATACATATTTAAGGTACACAATGTGATGTTTTGATATGCTACATATACATTGTGAAGATTGCCTTAATTGATATACCCATCACCTCAAAAGTTATTATTTTCGGTGTGTGATGAGAATATTAAAAATTTGCCATCTTAGTAATTTCAAGTATACAATACATTATTCTTAACTATAGTTACAACATTGTATATTAAATCTATGGAAATTACTCATATCTTAAATGTTATAACCTTTAACCAGAATCCTCCAGTTTTCCTCCTCCCACCCTCTGGTAACCATCTTTTTATTCTGTTTCTGAGTTTGACTTCTTTAGATTCCACATACAAGTGAGATTCTGCGGTATTGCATTGTTGTGCCTGGCTTACTTCATTTAGCATAATGTATACCTGGTTCACCCATGTTGTAGAAACTGGGAAGATTCCCTTCTTTTTTAAAGCTGAATAGTATTCCTTTATGTTTGTATCTATTTTACATGTATAATCTTATATATGGAAGTGTAAGTTGATTCCACTTATTGGCTATCATGAATAGTGCATCAATGAACATAGAAATGCTGATAGCTTTTCAGTATAGTGATTTCAATTCCTTTAGATATATAATGACAATTAGGATTGCTGGATTATATGGTTATTCTGTTTTTAACTTTTTGAGGAACCTTTATACTGTTTTTCATAATGGCTGCCTGAATCTATATTTTCACCAACAGTGGAGAAATGTAGCTCTTTCTCTACATCTTAGCCAACGCTTGTCTTTTATCTTTTTTTGCAATAATTTTTCCATGGGTGGGAGCTGATATCTTATTGTGAATTTGATTTCCTTGATAATTAGTGATGTTGAACACATTTTCCTATACTTATTGCCTATTTGTATGTATTTGAACAAAAAGGTCTATCTAGATCCTTTGCCCATTTTAAAAATTTTTTGTTCGGTTTCTTACGTATTTTGGATATTAGCTCCTTATTAGGTATATGGCTTACTAATACTTTTTCCCATCCTATTGTTGCCTTTTTATTTTGGTGATTGCTTACTTTACTGTCCAGAAACATTTTAGTTTGGTGCAATTCTACTTGTTTATTCTTTCTTTGGTTGCCTGTGCTTTTTGAGCCATATTAATAAAGTCATTGCTAAGACCAATGTCAAGGAGTCTTGTCACTCTGTTGAAATTTTGGATTTGTTAATAAAATCCAAACAAGTAACAAGCCTAAATATTTTCATGTGTATTGGATTAAAGCTGATAGCCTAGCAAATGGTTGAGGAGTTTTAATGAGATAAAAGATTAGTCTATTTTCATCCTAAAGTTCAAATAAAACAAGAAAATATAGGCTAATGAAGAAAGGATGGTCATACCTAATTTTGCATTTGAAATACGGAATAATATAGCAAAATATTTTACTACTTGAGCCCATCTTTGAACTACTGTAATAATCTCTACACTGGCGACTGTTCTTTCTTTTCCAACTCCAGAATTACTTTGCATTATGAGCAAAAGACAAAGCTTAGTCAAGGCCAACAGTTTCTGAAAAATTTCATGCCAAGACTTCCATGGAAAAAATGCAAATATTTGCAGGATACTTTACTGCAAAGTCAAACTTTGAACTGATGCTATGTTTTAGTAAGTATGTCAAGGGAGTTGTGTATCACTAAAATATCCTTCAAGATAACCACAATAGCTATCAATAGTCAATCCTGATGAAATTTTTCCCACAGCTCTTTCAAGTTATTTGGACATGGCTATCAGTAAAACTTCTGAAGAGGGTTTGTAAAGTTCTCTTTCAGAATATGAAAGATACCCCATCTTTCCTCTACTGCCACTCATAGGGCAGAAATATATACTCATTTCTTATCCTCACATTGATGCTCTCTGGGGACCAGTATAATTGGAACATTTTAAACATCTGTGCTCTTGATATGTCTTAAACAAATCTATTCCTTTAACACATTTTTTCAGTGCTGAAATCAACCTGGTGCCTTGAACATACTAAGCAAGCATTCTACCTCTGTTTCACATCCCCAGCCCTTAGTACATTTCTTGAATCCATATCATGCATAGCTTAGGTTCTGTGCTACTCTAAACTACTAGCTCCCAGACATGAAGACAGAGAGCACCATGGAATTCTTCAATCTGAGTCCATCTCAAGATGAGTTCAGTGTTGGTGGAAGGTGATTAAGGCAAGGTGACATAGAAAATTTGCTAAAGATGTTTAGAATGCCCAGGAAATGGGGACTGCTTCATCAACAAGATCTTGAAGAAATAACTAAAATTTTTTAGACTCGACTTTCATAAAAGTTGCTAGGTTCTAAATGCAGACAGAATCTTAAAATATATGAACCCAAAGTAAAGCTTGCACATTATGACCTAATGTCTTGGTCTACATGCCTAGGCAGCCTTGAGGCATACAAAAATGCCAAAAAAAAGAATTTGTCACCCTTAATATTGCTTCCTTCGGAAAAAAAATGTCTTTGAAAATTACAATTTGATCTTTAGGAGGAAAAAGAAAATTGTTTTTTTTATCAGTGGTTTTAAAAAATTATACTAATTAGTTTCTTTTTATCCAAGGTCATTGCTAGCTAAAATCTATCATAAGACAGGAATTTTTAGTTGTAAAACTATAAACTGAAGCAAAAGAACTAAAGGTGGTTTAAAGAAAACAGTCTCAAAATTATGTAGACTCCTCTTACAAATATTTTAAGGACATTTTATATGAATATTTCTTTAGGGAAATTATCCTCAGAAAAGAAGCACAGGATAAGATGGATTGCTCTGAAATGAAGAATTGCTTTGAAATAAAGGTAAACTAGACGAGCTGATATTTTATCCTCCAACAAACTACAGTAATAATAGTTTATCCAGTTCTGGATTAAAATGTGCCTGAGTGTACACACATACACACAAACATACACACAGATGTGCACACACACTTTTTCTTATGAAATATTCAACATTGGAATGTTTTTCATAAACTTTTTTCTCTCACTTGAGTTTTTTCATTTTTACTTAGTTTTGGGTAACTTGGCAGTTTAAAGACTTGACGATCTCTACTGGTTTCTAGTATGTTTTATCATAGATTTTTAAAAATTGTTTCCTAATTATGCCTAAGTCAAGTAAAATGTCTAAATCATTTCTTTGTATGAATGAGTCATTTACATAAGTAGTAGCCAGTAGAGATAAAGTTGATATGAATTTGCAAGTGAACTTTATTACTTCTAAAGAGTCTCAATTCTATACACTTTTTTTCCAATTCTGTGTTCTTCAGATTCAATACAATCTAGCTATCATTAGTGGTTCAACTGCTCATTATATTGACTTTTATAATCCCCACAAAGAAAGTTATGTTAAACTCGAAGCTTCATTAGGGTACTGAAGACCAATGTCTAGAGCTGAGGTACTTAATGCTCTAGAAGACATGATTCCTTGAGGATTGTACCAGCTGGCCTCTGTGTCTTGCATCCAAAGACAATGCTCTGCAGTTTGTCCTATTTCAGGAAATGAATTTAGTGGTGGAAATGAGTCAGCAGTAAGATTTCATGTTAATGATAAATAAACAGCAGTAGCAGGACAATTTGTTTTAAATGAATAAAAGTATGTCCACCTGGTACAAAACATCCATGAAATCATTCCAAGTATCACCAACTAAAATCAACTATTGTATCTGTGCTACTCAGAAGAAATGCATGAGGGCTGGGGAGTTAGTTCAGTGGTGCCTCATCTGCCTTGCAAGTGCAAGGTCATGAGTTTGATTTCTGGTACCAAAAAAAGAGAGAGAGAGATGCAGGAAAAACCTGGTGGCCACCAGGGATCTAAAATGTCCCTCAAAAGTGGCCCTGCCTAGTTGTCAACATAGATAGGGCAAAAAGAGGCAGCATTCAATATGGCCCTGCTCAACAGTCATGAAAGACAGGCCAAGGGTAGGAAGCCCCTGAGGTGATGCCAGCCCAGTGGACAAGCTGATGGAGAAAGCACGTTAGCTGCTGGCTAACCAGGGTTCCTCAGAGAAGGGTTACAGGAGAGAGCGGGAGATGAACAAAGAAGGTCAAGAGGGAGCATCTGAGATGACAGCTGTCCACGGGTCATCCCAAAAGACCAACAGAAGGGAACACCTGAGATGGCACTGCCCTGTTGTCACACAAGGCAACCGGAAGTAGCACACATGGGTATGTCTTCCCAGAGCAGATTTCAGAAAGGAAAAAGTAGGCATGCCCTGAGACAACACCTGTCCAGTGCTCACTAGAGAGAGGACAAAAGAGAAGCCCTGAGATGGTCCTGCTCAGTAGTCATCACAGACAAGGTGGTAGGAGTCAGCTCCTAAAATTCACCTGCCCAGTGCCACCACAGACAGGGTGACAGGAGTGAGCCCCTGAAATGCTTGTCTACTTATCTTCATGAACACTGGAACAAGAGTGAGCATCTGAGATGATACATACCCGATTATCATGTGAGGTTACAGGAGAGAGCACCTGGGAGGGCACCTGCCCACCACTCCCTACCAGCACACTCTGTCACACTTAGGTTATGATTAAAGGGCTCCATTTGCTATCACTCATTGATGGATATGAAATGAGATAAATAATTTACTTTGATGTTTAAGATGTGGCACTAGCATAAAAGATAAAATGTTTTACAACAATCTACTTAGAAATCAAATAAACCTTTAAGATGTTACCCAATTCCCTTCTCAGTTAGCTAAAGGGCCGTGTGCGTGTATATGTATGTGTGTCTGTGTGTATGCATATGTATATGTGCATATGTGAGTGGAGTGAAAAGTCTGAGGGCAGGAAGAAGATGGGACTTCTCAAAGGTCTCTAAGTTTTAAATTCCAAGTTCAAAGAGAAAAAAATAACAACTTTGACTACCATAGGGATTACTAGGAAAGTACAGATCATAATTTTTATTAAAAGTATTTTGTGATTTGCTTTGATTTTCACATCCTCACTTCTTCATAAATTAATGCCCGTGTATGAAAATAGATGGCATTTCTAAGTAATCCTTCTCATTGATTCAAGTCCCAGTGTGATGTACTAAGGACTAAATTATCTGGTAGACCCCTTCATCCTCTGAAGGCTGGCTTCACCCTGTTTTAACTACAGACTAAAATTCTACCATGGGCACCAAACTTTCTACTTGACTCCACATATTTATCAAGTTAAATGACTGGTAAGCACACCTATTCTCCTGCGGTTGCAGGTACTCACAATCTAAAAGTCACATGAATAGGCTCTGTGTTGGAAAAGCTAAAATAACATTCTTTTGAAAAGCAAATACCAGAACAACTGGGTCTTGATATGTGAGAATTATTTTCAAGGTTCATGAAACCAAAGAAAGAGAAGCAGACAGATCCAGGGTTCCACACTGCACAATTTACGAAAGGACTTACAGAAAAATTCATGGTCCTGGGTAGCAGAAAGACCAAGTGGATCCCTATAATTTGGATTAGAAGTTGGGGTCCATATACTGGTTAGAGTGAGACTTAATTCTAGCTAGAATGTCCCTGGTTTATCTTAAGTTAGTGTCAAAGAGTTAGGCACATTTTTGGCACCAAGGTCTCATTGTAAAACTCCATGTGCCTTCCTTTCTCCCTCCCTCCTTCCTTGTTCCCCATCCCATTTGAACATGGAAGGGACAAGAAAAAAAGTGAAAATAGAAGGAAAAAAATGGAAACAAAGGTTTTGTACATCAGGAGGGGAGGGGGTTGGGGGGATGGGATAAAATTGAATTTTTTAAAAAGCTCCATGTGCCACTCTGATGGTTTTGTCTATTTATGGTTTGCTGAGAAACTGTACAGGAAAACCCAGCTAAGGTTACTTTGGGGCAATCATGGGAGCTACAATTTAATATGGCTGAAGTCATGTGAAGCTGAATCCATACCCAGAGAAACTCAGCAGTTTTCTTTCATTTTTAGACTCTGAGAGCAATAAAATTACTTCTAGTCCATTTTACATTAAAATGTAAGATTGAAAAATAAGAAAAATATGACTTGTAATTTTTTAAAGAAACACACAACATAGTCTTCCAAGTGGTATACTCTGAGGTTTTATTTAGACTTTTTTTTTCAAACCATTCTTAATTGTAAGAAGTGTAATACCTTCTGAGTAATATAAATAGAATTTGATAATTTAAATAGTATCAAAGTGAGTAATAGAATCCTCAATATTCCTCAGGGCAAATTTTCATTACCTCACACCTCTTTGTGCAACAATGACTCAAATCATTCAGGTCAAAGATGACACAAATCTCATCCTTGTTGTCAAAGCAAATTGTATGTCAAAAATACATACCATGCTAGCTACTGATTAATTCCTAAGCATCTCAGCTGGGCATTGGGCTAAAGGTTAAGATATAAGATATCCATAACTCATCATCTCTATTTTGTAATTCATGCTTGAATTAGTGAGAGTATCAAAATTATTAATTTATAAACTGCTTTTAAAAGGGTGTAAACAAAGGGTTTGACCCTTGTGAAGGGACAAATAGAGGGTGATGGAATATATCAAGGTAGCCTAGGAAGTCTTCCTAGACTAAATGATATTTGAGTTGGAATTTGAAAGGAGTTTTCTGGGCAAAAAAAGGACGCTCCAAGCAACGTGTTCAAAGATACAGCCTAGCGAATGTGGGTGTGCTCGGGGAAAGGTACACACTGCTCAGCTATCATCCTCATTCCTCATTTGTTCACAGACATCATGAGCTGGACCATGATCCTTTGCTAGATAATTCAAATGTTGTTGCTGTTAGAGACAGATTCATTTAATACTAACTGGTAGGTACTACTTCTTGTTGGATGGCTGCTGAGTCTTTCTTGGAAACAAAGCAATGATGTTTTAGAGTTGAACTGTTCTTTTACTTCTATAAACTACTTTTAACTGTGTGTTCTGCTTCTAACATACACCCTGTGACAGAAGAATTACATAAATGGAGAAAAGGCGAACTATCATTTAAGCAAAATAATTTCTCCTTTATACCTTTTTCAAGAAAGTTTAGGCAAGAGATTGTTTACTTAAATTATTCTATTTTTCTATTGAGAAAAAAAATCCCCATTATCCTTTCTACTCACCTTAGTAGATTTCATCTATCTTTGATCCCCTACCTCAAGGTATTTTATACGTGTTTCTACATACAGGTAAAATATGAACATGATTTAATGTGCAAAGCTCTGGCAGAATTACAAGTCAGTCTTTGCCCTCCATCTTCCTTCTCAATTTTTCTATGTACCCCACTACACACATACAGCACACACACACACACAGGTGTCCACTAGTTTTCCCATGGAATGAGTTGAATCTCACTTTGTTCCTAAATAACTCAACCAGAGAGACAGAGGTTGTGAATTTTATTAGAAAGTCAATATATCCTCTCATCCATCACATAGAAACCTTAACTCCCTCTATATCCTCTAAATTCATTTCCTCTGTTTTGCAATTTGGTTTTCAGGCTGGTTTTGTTTTTAATATACTTATCAACTGCTACCATGTTGCAAGCTCTCCAAGTTCTGGAAGTCTCTTAATCCTTGCTAATGTCTGGCTCTGACTTGCCTCACTGACATATTTTCCCTAGTGATGAGATCTCAGTTCTTTATTGTAATGCAAGAGAATAAGCAAGGATTGGCTCCTAAAAAGCATTTGGCTAGCATAATGACAGGATGTTAAAATGACAACTTGAAACAAATTGAAAACCCAACTAATTTTAGACTAATGACACTACTTATTTTATAAAGCAAAGGAACAGAAGGCATTTCCATCATCTCTTGGTAACCAGGTCTGAGAGCATATTCTATCCCTCATTACCAGGAAAGAGGAAAAGCAATCTAAGGATACAAAACAGAAGTGTATTCACAGCTACTGTTATGTGAGCACATGTTCAGATAAACAAGAACACTGACTTATTCACAGCACTTTAGTAAGAAGCACTTAATAAATGCTGCCGTGCCTCACAGCTAACCTCTCTGCCTAAGAGAACACAGGTTGTAAAGAGGGCACAGGCTGGCCTCTTCAGCAGTAGTTTATTGAACCATTCAAGGTGCCACAGAGATGACATTGCAGAGGGCTGGGGACAGGGACCTGGGCCGAGCACAGAGGATACACAGCCAGCTAACCACCAGAGAAGAGGGAAAGGAAACCTCTGCCGCAAGATGACAGGATGGAAGGGCTGTAGGACATTATACAGTTGGCCAAGCTGCGGGAAGGGCGACAGGTAAGTTCTGTTTCCTGTGTGTTTTTAAAGCAGATTAGAGGAACAGAGAGACTGCTGACTTCCTCTTGTATCCGTCTATTGTGAGAGCTCTCTGGAGTCTTGGTGCAAAAGAACTCAGTTCCGGAGAATGAGGACTATCTTCAATGTACTATGAGACTAAAGAAATAGACAGATTTAAAATTACACAAGAGTGGAATTCTTTGGAAAACTTACTGATGATAGCATGATCTTAAATGGGTCAGGATAAAAGCAACTTGCTAGCAGGTATGTACCTGGTTTATCTTAATATCAAAGAATTAGAAACACCTTTGGAGCTACAATCTGATTATAAAGCACCACATACCATTTGAATGGTTTTATCTATTTATAGTTGGCTCAGAAACTGGCTGGAATTACTCAGGAGCAATCATGTAGGTTGCAACTCAAGATGGTTGCAGTCATGTCAAGCTGAATCCATATAGGTCTCTCTCATAAAGGAGCTAGCTAATCCTATCAAGTTGGCTACATAGAATATAGAGTGATTGAATCTATGTTCATTAAGGAAATTGGCCTGTAGTTCTCTTTTTTGATTGGAACCTTTTCTGGTTTTGGTGTCAGCGTAATGCTTGCTTCCAGGAATGAATTTAGGAGTATTGCTTCCCTTTGAATTTCATTAAAGAGTTTGAGGAGTAGTGGCATTAAATCTTCTCTAAATTTCTTGTAGAATTCAGCAGTGAAACCATCAGGACCTGGGGTTTTCTTAGTTGGTAAGTTTTTAATTACATTTTCAATTTCATTGATTGATATTGGGTTGTTTAGAATTTTTAGGTCTTCTTCATTCGACTTTGGCAATTCATACGTATGTAGGAATCTGTCCATTTCTTCTGTGTTTTCCATCTTATTGGTGTATAGGTTCTCAAAGTAGATATTGATGATCCGCTGGATTTCTGCAGGATCTGTTGTGATTTCACCCTTTTCATTCTTCATTGCATGGATTTGATTCTTTTCTCTCCTTTTTTTTGATAATGTTCGCTAAAAGTTTAATTTTATTTAATCTTTCAAAGAACCAACTCTGATTCATTAATTCTTTGTATTGTTTTCTTAGTCTCAATTATATTAATTTCTGCTCTAATCTTTATAATTTCCTTCTTCATATGAGCTTTGGGTTTAACTTGCTCTCCTCTTTGTAGAACCTTGAGGTTCGACACTTGGTTATTTGTTTGAGCTTGCTCTGTTTTTCATGTATGGGAATTCACTGCTATAAATTTTTTTTCATAGGATGCTTTGGTTGCATCCCCTAAGTGCTAGTATATCATATTGGCATTATCATTTAATTGTAGAAACTATCTAATTTCTTCTTTAATTTCATCTGTGATCTACTGATTGTTCAGAAGGATATTATTTAATTTCCATGTTTTTATGTAGTTTTTGTTGTTTCTTTTGCCATCAATTTCCAATTTCATTCACTATCATCTGATAATACACATGGGACAATTTCAATTCCTTTGCATTTACTTTAACATGTTCTGTAAGCTATTATGTGGTCTATTTTGGAGAAAGTCCTGTGTCCTTCTGAGAAGAATATATGTTCTGCTTTTGTTGGGTAGAACATGCTGTAGATATCTACTAAATCCATTTGTTTAAAGGTTTGGTTCAGCTCTGATATTTCTTTCTTGATTTTTTTCTAGTTGAGCTCTCTCTTTGTGACACTGGGATATTGAGGTCCCCTATTACAATTGTGCTAGTGTTTTTCTGATTTTTAATATCCATTAGTGGTTTGGCTTTTTTTCTGTGTTTGTTTGTTTCTGGTACTGAGGATCGAACTCGGGACCTCGTGTTTGTGAGGCAGGCGCTGGAACCACTGAGCTAAATCCCTGGCCCCCATTAGTGTTTTTTATATAGTTGGGTGTGCTGGTATTTGATGTGTATATACTTGCAACTGTTATCTCTTCCTTTTGGATTTTTCCATTAACAAATATATAATGACTGTTGTAATCAGGGTTTGAAAGAGAATAGATTTAACACAGGACACATAATTTATAGGATTATTTGATCCTAGTCACTGAAAAGTCAAGTGGAGAAGAGTGCAGGCGTTCTGTCCACACCCTAAAGACCTGAAGAATCCAGCCAAGGCTCTGGATCCCACGGCAATGTCCCACACAAGTCCAGCTGAAGGCCTAAAGCCCACAGCAATGTATTCCATGAGTCTAGCTGGAGGCCTGGAGCCCATGCAAGTCCATTTCGAGGATGTGTACCAGGAATGCTCATTGGTGAGGGGTGGAAGTTACAAAGTCTGAGCCAGGTTGAAGGACTTTCATCACAAGGCTAAAGGAACCACACTAGAGCCAGAAAGTGATGCTCAAAGTAAAGACCAGAGCTCCTCCAAAGAGAACAACAGCTATCCCTGGTGACAGCAAGGACTTGACCTCCTCTGACAATAAGAACAGCTGAGTTCATATCAGAAAAACCAGCTGCAACAAGCTTTTCTAGGAAAATCAATAGCGGGCAATTTTCCCCTCCTGTTCTCCCTTTATGTCCTTTTGGCAACAATTCTCAGGTGGATCTTCTATACCCAGAACTACACTGACTCAGTTCAGGTGGGCATTCCAAGTTGACCATTAGTTAATCCACCACAGTGACCTTCTTTGTCTCTTCTGGTCAGTCTTGACTTGAAATCCACTTTGTCTTCAAGTAGAATTGTTAGCCCTGCTTTTTTCCACATTTCTGTTGCATGAAGTATTGTTTTTTATTGTTTAATTTTCAGTCCATGAGTTTCTTTTTAAGTTAAATGTGTTTATTTTACGCAGCATATTATTGGATCTTGTTTCTTGATCCATTCTGCCAATTTAATTTTCACTGGTGAATTGAGACCATTCACGTTGATGGTTATAACAGCCATCAACATACTATTTTGATTTCCTTATTTTCTCTTCTATTTAATTGCTTGCCTTGCCTGATAGATTCTATTGGTATTCTTGGAATTGTTTTCTTATTCTAGAATATTCTTCAGAACTTTTTGAAATGGTGGTTTGGTGATCATGAATTTCTTTAGATATTTTTTTAAATCATAGAAGTATCTTATTTCTCCGTCAATTTTAAATCAATCTGGGTTGGAGATTATTTCTTTTAGGGCTTGAAATACTTTACTCCACACCTTCCTTGACATAAGGGTTTGTCTTGAGAAGTCTGTGATTCTGATGGGTTTTCCTTTATAGGTAATTTGTTTCTTTTCTCTAAAGCTTTTTTTTTTTTTTTGGTACTGGGGATCGAACTCAGGACCTTGTGCTTTCGAAGCAGGTGGCAGAACCACTGAGCTAAATCCCTGGCCCACTAAAGCTTTTAATATTCTGTTCTGGAGTTGAATTTCTTGAATCTTGACAATTATATACCTTGGTGAATTTTTTCTGATCATGGCTAATTAAAGCTCTATATGCTGCATATTCTTTTTCCATTCTTGAGAATTTTTCTGCTATTACTTCTGTGAGCAGATTTTTATGTCCTTTGTGCTATCTTCTTTTCATTGATTCCAACTCATCTTATGCTATTCTTCTTTGCATCATCTAGCAGCAGTTGGGTTGATTTTTCATGGTCCCTTGCTATTTATAAGAAGTCTTTCATTTGATGATCACTAATCGCAATTCTGTCTTCTAGATCTAATATTTTATCTTTACATTAGTTGATTCTGATGTGTATACTTTCAATGGTCTTTTTAATCTCCTAGATATCTGTTTAGTCTGTTTTACAGAATCAAGTTCTTTCCTATGTTGGGCATTCATGGTTTCCATCACTTTCCAAAGATTCTCTATTTTTTTATTTGTAGCTATTCTATCTGTCCTTCATTATGGTCATCATATCTCTAATTATCTGTGTAATTATTTCTGTTTTGTTTTTTGCTAAGAACTCATGCATCTGCTTTGTTACTTCTGGTGCTACCATATCAGAAAGTTCAGCTGGGGTGGCTTTTGATTTCTTCCACCTCAATACCCCTTGGATTTGCCTTGGGCAAGCTGGGGGACTGGGATTTTATCTTGTTTCTGTATTTTCTCATTTTCTTCTTTGTTTATTGGCTTTCCATGTTGATACTTGTAAATTTCTTATAAGTAGCTTTATTACTAGTATCAAGCACTCTTTAGGGCTTTTCATAGACTTTTCATAGATGTCTTCTAGGTGTAGTAGGCTTTTGGCTTTTGAGTCTGGCCTGGGATCCTGCCTCTTCTGTTTATTAGGGATGAGAGGTTGCAACGTAGTTGGCCTAGCACCCAGTTCTTTGGTACTGAACTGTAATATTGTTCATGTCCCTCAGACAATCCAGGTATTGGCATACAAGGAAGATCAACTGATCACAGCAACTATGTCATCTTGGCTAAAGTAGTACAGTCAGCATTAGCAATAGCATCAAACAGACTATAAAATGACAAACTGTTGTAATAATTTGTCACCTTTAGCCATATGTACAATATTTATAGTTATATAACAAGATATAAGACAAATCATAAAATTATATACAGTCAATATCCACTCAGTAGAGCAATTTTACCCTAAGGGGAGAAAATTAAAAGAGGAAAGAGGAAAAAGTAGAGAAATAAAAGAAGAAAAAGAGATTAGAAGCAAGGCTGAAGGACAAAAAAAGATTACCCAAGTGTCAGGAAACTGGTGAAGAAAACAGGACAGAAGAAAGAATGAAAAGACAAAAACAGTAAAAAAAAAAAAAAACTACAATGTTCACTCTCACAAAGAAACAAAGGCAAACAATCAGAGGGGGGAAAAGCCAAATGAAAGAAAACAAGCAAATGAATGAACAAACCAAAAGCAAAGAAAAAAAAAAGTTTCTCTCTAATTTCAAGCCTGTGATTGTTTTCTGGGGTCTATAGTTTTGTGGTAGTGTTCAATTCAAGGCATGACTCTGCTCTTGCTAGTAGTCAAAGGACATGGTCAGAACATAGATCCATGCTGGATAATCCTAGCAAGGCTGGAATAGGAGGATTAAGGCATGGTTTTGGTCCTGGGACTTTCAAATCCATGGATGTTCAGGTTGAACTTGATGTCTGGTCATAGGGTTGGGGCTTGAATCATTCTACTTATAACACTGGGTGCCTCTTGCTAGCTTCCCACAACTCCCTGACCATGGATATCTTCTGTGATTGTTCCTCACCCAGTCATTGTGGTAGTTCAACACTGGGAACCCTGAGATGAAGCCAACCTGCTGCTGTTCTGAGTCTTGGGCTCAGTTGATCCCTACCTAAAATGGCATCTGACTGATCACTCTTTCCAGGGGTCCCAGAAGTTGCTTGGACTGGACTCACTCGCCATCTGTTGTAGTAGACAGCATCCACTTCTCTGTTCCACTGATGCATTTCTCCCTGGAGGCCTCTGGAGTTGTCTGCTTTCACTGCATCTCTGTAGACTAGATCTTTCTTTCTCATGCCATGAGCCCAGAGCTAGGGAGAAAGTGTAGGTTGCTCCTTCCTTTACCTGCATTGTGGTCTGTCTCTTCAATCTCTCTGTAGGCTCCTGTTTTCCCTTCATGTCCTTCTTGGTTTCCAGGGATCCACCTCTCTCCTCCTTTCCTTCCTCAAGTTGTTATTTTCTAAAGCCTATATTCCAAATCTTGGAGAGGCTGATTTTTTGCTGCTTATCACTCTGCCATCTTCCCCATATTCTTATATAAAGATAAATCTACAGAGTGGCAATAAAAGGGATATAAAAAGAATGATAATGTGTTATGTACCAGCTCCTTAAAATGAATATAATCATTATGTACTGCAAACATGTACAAATAAAAACAAAACTTTAAAAACATCAAAAGATGTAAGAATAATTAAAGATTACAATATCATGAGTTCTGAAAAGAATATTAAAATGACATGCATTTTGCACAGTAATAGAACAGTAAATCCAATAGTTTCTGTCATCTGAAAAAACTAATTTATGATCTAATCAAGGAAGTTTTGAGGGTGAAAAGACAATACAAAACTCATTAAAACTGTGTTTATATGTAGTATATATGTGTCAACAGATAGGTTCTAGTTTATTAGTAGAAACTATAAATGATGTTTGTTATTCAAAGCCAATTTTCAAAAACAATTTTTAAATGCAATATCTGTATGTAATGAAGGAAATTCTTAAATGTCTTTGTTTCCTTAAACATCAAAAAATAATGTATGCAGAATAGTTATTCCTGTAAGATGTTTGGGTGCTTTGATAAGTTTCTTAATAGTGTCTATCTCTATGTGTGTCTATGGTATTTTCTTCAATATTATTTTGATTTTTTTTTACTTTTTCAGAAAATTACCTGCATTCATCAACAACATCAAATATCTCTTCTCTCTATCCAGACTATCCTATTTTTAAACAAGAAAATAAATTTTATAAAGGAGTAGGGCTTATTAGGGTAGATTAAAATGAAGATCAGTGTATGAAGAATCCCTGAACAGACAAAACCAATCAAGCTTCATAAGTGACCTCAATCTTGCTTGTCTTGCAAATATAATTGATTTGAACTATTTCTTGTCAATGTTTACATTAAAGAAAAACAGAACTTAGGCTCAACCAATCAGAAGTAACCAGCAACCTATATAACTAGAAACTTTCTAATGGAATAAAACAACTAAGACAATCATATAACTATAACCAATCAAATATTTTGTCTTAGTTCCCTATTTATCCTATGAAAGGATCTCCTTTGCATTCTCCTACTTGCACTCCTAAACCATTTCTGATTTGGCACTTGCTGCTCAATTTATAAACTTCAGTTTGCTCACATTTTACTGTGACTCGGTTTGCTTTTTAACAGGTACATGGTAAGCTCAGAGAAAATTCTTCTAAACAATGTTCTTAATTTCATTTCTTGTTTTTGTTGAAATGTCAAGAATATTATTTTCAAAGATGCTGTTTTTTGCTTCCATTCAGAGTATCTTTGGAAAAATTTATGTAAAACAAAACATTTCAAGTAGTGGTATGGCTTAGAAATGGCTTGTCTCCCAGGGGGTCATGGAGTGGAAGCTTCATCCTCAGTGTGGTGGTGTTTGGGGAGGGAAGGGTCCTTTAAGCAGTAGGGCTTAGTGGGAGGTTAACAGGGCATGGGAACATCACCCTTGGAAGAGATTAGTGCAGTTGGCATGGGATCATAGTTAGTTTCTGCAAGAGTGGGTAGTTACAAAAAAAAAGAGGTCTGACCATAAAGCTCCCTGGCTTGCTGTTTCACAATATGATCTCTCCCTTCCACTCAGTCCCACCATGATGCCCTTTACTATATTGTAATGCAGTCAAGAGCTCCCTCATATGAGGCCAAACTGATACAGCCACCCAATCCTGAGCTTCTAATCTCCAAACTATGAACTAAATAGGCCTCTTTACTTTATACATTACCCAGCCTTGCATGTTTTGTTATAGTAACAGAAAAACTACCTAATATAAATGGTTTTCTCTATTTTTGATTCTTTAGATGCTGCAAAATTGAAAGCCTTCTCAACTCTGGTAGAGATTAAAAGTTTATTCAATTAGAAATAGTTCGATCAAAATTAGTTTCTTCGGTCAATTTTTATTTGTATATTTTAGTTTTGTTGTATGGATAATGAACTCACTGTGTATTGCATTCATATATGAACTTGTATATATAATTATACTATGATTTTCTTTTTGTGAAATATGTCTGTGTATCATAGATTTTTTAGTGATTTTTAGTGAAGTTCAGAAATGAAAGAATTAGCTAAGGGTAAATGTTTGATTTTCTGATACACGATCATAATGATCAAGGAATTATCCTACTTTTTGGTATACATTTTTAAAGAAATTATTGAAAAAGACTAATTAGAAATTATGGATAACTTTATTCATTATTATATAAAGATATTATAAACTATTATTATATTGGAAATAATTATTTACTTGGAGTACAAAGATGTAAACTTGAATCTTTGCAATATGATTAAATAATTTTGAAAGTTTTTAAAAAATTAGTTTCTTGCCCCAAGCTAAGGTATTAAGCACAAATTATAGAAATTCAAATTAATTTTAGACAGATTTGTGCAATCATTTAATTTAATTTTTAATTCTTCCCTTGCCTTTTTTTTTGTTATTATTATTAAGAGACTGGGAATTAAACCCAGGACCTTCACAGTGAGCTAATACACAGCCATTTTTTTCAATTTATTGTTGTGAGACAAGGCTTTGCTAAGTCACTAAGTAACCTAGGCTGGTTTCAAACTTGCAATCTTCCTGTCTTCCAGATTGCTGGGTTGACAGGTGTGCATTACCATGCCTGGCTTTCCTCTTGCTTTTTTAAATCCAAAAAGATTTTTCCAATTTCCAAGCTTTGTTTTAATAATTGCAATTTACTTAAAATATTAAAAGCTAAAATTTTGTTGCTCTATGAATTGAATATGTTACTTAAAGATTTCTAACCAAAGGATTTGGTGAGAGTATGGAGAAAAGTTAACCCCATATAATGTTGGTGAGTGTGTAAATTAGTATAGTCATTATGGAACAAAATATAGAGCTTCTCAAAACACTAAAAATAGAATTGCTATATTGCAAAGCAATCTCACTCATGGGTGCAAAGTAATAACAATAAACTTCAATGATCTATTGCATACAACAGTAACTATGATGAATAGCAATTCATCGTATATTACAAGATTGCTAAAATTATAGATTTTAAATGTTTTTACCACAAAAATGTTAAGTACATGAGGTAAACTATCTTGATTTAATCATTCCACAAAGTAAACATATATCAAAACATCACATGTACCTCATAAATATATATAATTAGTTTTTTAATTACAAATAAAATTTTAAAATAACTCCAACCATTGTGAAAAATATCATGACCTTAATTTAAAGTACTAATTCATGAACTCACTTTGATTGCAGGACACACAGAAATTTACAAAGTAGGTTTTAGCTCTCAAACTTTCTTAAACTATGACTAATTTGGGGCAATTTCCACAGAGGGAATTTTCACATCATCAAACTGAAGTGCTGTGCTCTATTTAATGTTAGATATGTCATTGATATTTTATAGCTTGATATTCCTCATGCAAGATACTTATATACAAGGACAACTACACTGTCTTGTGTAATAAGAAAAATATCTCACCTTTTTTGATCAGAATTATACACTATGTATTTACTACCATCTAAAACAAATATTAAGTATATTTTCTGCTCCACACATTTCTTAATCTAGTAATCTAGTAAGAACAGTGTTTACTATGCTATCATGCTTCACTATAATTTGTATTCCCGTTATCATGACAAAAATGATTTTATCTTTAATGCTGAACTTTTAAACTGAATTTATAAAGCTCTCAACAAAAAGGCATACTTTTAACCTTCAACAGAATAATCTTACAAGTGCTCTCCTTAGATTTCATGAAATAGATGGAATAAATCAAATCTTGCCAGAAATAATTGATTTTTATTATGAAGCATCTTGTAACAGAGACAAACTAGCTTCATTTAATTCCTGCAAAGTTCTTCTGCAGATGGAGCCAACACATTAACAGCTTTTGTTTCACATTTCTATATTTATGTTTTTAAAGATTTAAAATTGATAACACATGAAATACACTTAGAGCACTCATTTGATCTGAATGGTGAGTCTTGCTGTGCAGGGTGCTATGCACACACAACCCCTGCAGCTGCACATATTTATTTCCTTCATCAAATAACTACTTACTGGTGCATCTGCTCAATGAGATAGTTCTTCTGGTACTTAGGTGGTCAGAGAGACTAGAGCCATCATGAGCAAGGAAAAAGCAGTAACACAACTTAAATGTTACTCATCCCCATTAGCTTCTATATTCATTAATTCATTTTTCCTTAAGCATGAATTTTCATTTTATATCTCATTACCACCAAAAAATTTACTGGAACATAAAAAGCATGGCTATTATAATTGTACATTGGCACTATATGGTAAATATGGGACAAAGTCACTCAGGCTTCTTAGTGCTGCTCAGCTTCTGTCCTGACTGTATTTTACATAGACTTGCTCTGACATTTATCATACTTCCCATCGACCCCACCTAATGATGGCCTAATGACTTCAGTGGCACTCGGACTTCAGCAAAACCCCTGGATACATCAGATAGTCTCCAAGAAAGTAACACTAATAGCCCCCTATTGCTCAAAGTTGATCCATAGAAATAGCTGCAAATATAGCTTGATAAAAATGCAGACTCTCAGGTCATGTCTCAGAGCTATTGAAACCACATCTTCATCTGAGCAAGATCCCAGGTGATCTGAATATACCTGGCAGTTTGGAAAAAAAAAAAACTGGTATATTTTTCCTCTAACCACAGATGGGAAGAACTGAGGAGAGAAATGGCTGTAGACACTGGAGTCTAAGCATATTATATGTCAGTGATGGCGAACCTTTTAGATACAAACAGCCCACTGCATCATGTGTGCCATAGGCTCTCCACCACTGCTATACTCACCTGGTATGCTATCCTTGAAAGGGAGGGGTTGGCCACATTGCAGAAAGGGTGGGCAAGGGGTGATCGGTTTCTCTTTCTTATTAACATGAGACACACAGGCAACTCCACAAGGTGGACTGAGCTAAATTATTTCATCTTGAGTTACTGCAACTATTAATAATAACACTCTTTTGAATAATGAAAAACTCAAGCAAATGTAAAACCAGAGAGGACCATTCCGGGAAAATAGGATGGCAAACAGGAAGGTATAATAATCAGATCTCCAGTAAAACTGTACCATGTACATATATATATATATATATTTCTTTTTCAATGCAGCCACTCTATAAAATCCTACACTGTTTTCTTAGCTATTGTTTGAAAGATGAAGTCAATATTCATTTATCTTTTCACTTAAAAATTTATTCATTCTTTTATTTCAGCACTGAGCTTTACTTATTTAAGTTAAAAAAATCTTTAGGGGAGATCAATTAAACTCAACCTCATGTTAAACTTCAAGTGTGTGTGTGTGTGTGTGTGTGTATTATACTTCAACAATAAGTCATATTTATGATTTAAAAATGTCTTAGAAGCAGAAGATAAGTTAGTTTTCAAACAGTGAAGCCCCTCTACAAATACACTAGCTGAAATATTCAGGCAATGATATCATTAAGAGGAAATTACTGTGCTTCCTCACTAGCTTAAAATGTAGTACAATTCTTGAATATATAAAGATTTTAAACAATCTTTCCTAATGAACATGCACTATTAACAGAAATTGCAAAGTTCCACTAACATTTAACGCAAATAGATAGGAGCTTGCCTCTGCCATTAAGATATGTGCTAAATCAAGCAAGGAGCAGAATAAGATTAAAGAATGCCACAACCAAAATTTTGTGGTTGAACTAGGCAGCCTGTACTACAAAACTGGGGGAGGGGGAGCCTTGAGGTTATTTTTTTACTGGATGAAAAAATATGGAAAGATTTTCACTACTTGTCTGGATAAAAAAATAGGAAGAATTTTTATTACTTCAAAAAAGTTTTTGATAATTTATAAGCAGTTTAAATCCAGTATGTTGCTTTATGAACTTATTATTTTAAATCCAGGAACTTCAATATTTTAATAGAACATTATTAAATTTTATGAAAATTTTAATTCCTCCTCCAATAAAAGCATTTTAAGTGGTTACAGTCACTTTCTTGGATCTTTCTAGATTGCTTTGATGATACAAATTAAATTCAGTAAGCACCAGCTCTGATGCAGGCACTGAACACACATTATCTCTGCTACTTAAAACAATTCTTCAAAGCTGATATTATTACTCTGTTTTACAGTAAAAGTGATTGACATTTAGGATGGTTACCTCATTTGCCTTAACCATATTCCTAACAAATTTATATCTATTCTTGTGCCTACCTATTTGGTAGCATTTCCTCTTGTTTTATTTTGGCTATATAATTTTGTTGAATTTTTCCTGTGAGGAATTGATTGCACCAAAGGTAATGTGAAACCATTATTGCTAGGAAACTCATTAACATATCCCAAAAAATAGTTCTAAGGAAATTAGCAACTTAAGTAAATAAAAAGGAAAAATAACTCAAATTATATAACTAATAGAGTGTATTCAAACATTTTCTGTATGCAAATATAAATATTAACCTACACACAAATATACACAGATGTGTGGGGCAATTTACACCTTCATGTACCCACGTATATTCATTTATTCATTAACCCATCCATTCACTTATGCAACAAATATTTATGGAACAGCCCTCTGCAGCCAGGCCTATGCTAGCAGAATATGTACAGTGAAACCTGACACAGATGTATCTTTCTTTTTCACAGGCAGATAAGCATTAAGCAAATAATGGTAAAATAATTGGCTATCAGTACAGTAAGTGCTACAATAAATATTTAATAAGAAATCAATTCCTTTGGGCAATATTTATTGACCTGACATTAATTTTTGCTGGAATTTTTAAAAAGTAAGGATAAAAAATGTGAACAATGAGGCTAGAGAATTCACTTAGGGCATGTGTGACCTGACTGGCCAGGTCGAGGGTTTCAGACATTAGTCTAAAATGTGAAGTGTCTAAGCAAGAAATTCTCTTACCCCAGCCTCCAGAATATATGACATCACAGGCACTTACTACAGGCACACACCAAAATGCCTGCCTAATATATGTATTTTTAAAAATAGCTGTGACTACAGACAAATAAATTATAAGATCAGGACTGGGGTCCTTCACTTAACATAGAAGGACTGTCCTATTCATGTTAAAGACCATCATATTATGGCCTCATATTGAATGCCATGAGTATAGCATGATTTATTTAACCAACCAAACATTTTTGGTCAGTGCTATAATTTGGAATTGAATGTCTTCCAAGACCGGAATGTTGGAGGCTTGATTGCTAAAGAGGTACTACTGGGAGGTTGCCTGTAAGAGGTGGGCTCTCGTGTGAGATCTTTAGGGCAATGGGGGTACGTTTGGCAGGAGATTGGGGGGCCTTTGCCCCTCTCTGACTTCCTTTGGCTCCATGGCCAGAGGGGAGTGACTTTGCTCTGCCAAGCACACACAGTTATGTCCTTCCTTTGCAAAGGCCCAAAGCAATGGGGTCAACCAATCATGGACTGAAATCCCCAAAGCTGCAAGACAAAAATATCTTATTTCTCTTTATAAAGTGTTTATTCCAGTTATTCTCTATAGTAACAGAAATCTAGTTCACACAGTTAGTTCAAAGTTTTCTATATTAGAAAATAGGTACAGTGCACAAATGTGTACATCTTAGGTATGATTGAAAACTATAGTGAACTATTAAATTTTTTAAAATGTATTACAGTAAAAGGCACATTAATCCCCCTCAAGATATTGCCTCTAACCTTGAACATACTTATCCCATTGTCCTTTCCATTTTCTGAAGCAGTTCTGGAAGTCCACTTTTTGAGTGTCTCTAGTTGTACTGCTGTGGCTGCCTCAGAGTCTTTTTATTTTATTAGTACGTATTTGCCATGCATCATGATCACATTCATCACAGGGAATTTGTACCTGTATATGATATATCTTACTTCTTTTTCCCCATTCTCCTCCCCTCCTTTCAATCCCTTTGCCCTTCCCCATTTACAAAAGCTTTACATGGAAAATTACAGTACCCTCAAAGAGGGGCATCAAAGAGTCTACCACAGAATGGAAGGATATCCCCTGTTCTTGGATAGGTAGAACCAGTATAGTGAAAACGGCCACACATCCAAAACTGTTATACAGATTTAATGCAATTCCAATCAAAATACCAATAGCATGCTTCACAGAACCAGAAAAAAATGTCCTAAAATTCATATGGAACCAGAAGCAATTTAGAATAACAAAAGCAATTCTGGGCAACAAGGGCAAGCCAGGGGCATCATAATCTCCAATTTGAAGTCACACTACAAAGCTACTGTGATAAAAACCACATGGGACTGGCAAAAAATATAGGCCTGATGATCAATAGAACAGAATGTACAATGCAGACATAACAAGCGTACTCAGCTACCTTACCTTTGACAAAGGAACTAAGCATGTTCAGTGGAAAATAGGCAGCCTCTTTAATAAATGATACTGGAAAAATTGGCTTTCCACATGCCAAAGACTGAACCTAGTCGTGTATCTCTCACCACACACTAAACTAAAATTGAAATGGATCAAAGATTTAATCATCATTTAATCAATATTACCTAAGTGACTATGCTTTTTATAATCTTATTGGTTGATCATAGTTTTGTTCCACTTCATGATTTCTCATTGGAGCAATATTATCTAAGGGACTATACTTGCAATCTTATTAGGGTTTTGCAATCTTATTATAGTTTTGTCCCACCTTGAACCTGCCTCAATTCATGGCTTTGCTCAATAAAACACCTTTGAAAAGTGAGGTGGGTGGGCAACCCACTTTCTGGTTCCCCTTCTGTCTCTCTTAGGTAGAAGCTATCTTTCTCTCAATAAATTCTTCCTCCTCTTAATTTAATTGTTCCTTTAATTCATTCTTTGGTTTTAGAGAACATGAACTCAGCTTGTCGGGTGTCTAGCAAGTTAGGAGGTATAATATTTCCCTTACATTATTTGGATTATTTCCTTTATTTGGATTAGTTGGTATCCTATATTGATTGGTATTTTTTGTTCATAGCTCGTATTTCTATTGAAAGTTGAATTTTGTTAGATTGATTTACAAAAGGCTTTTAAATTATAAAGACTGACTGCCCACTTTCTACTGGAGGCCTTCCTCTCCTTCCAGCCGCTGCTCCCACAAGGCCAGGAGGGAGAAAGCATGGGCCCTTCAGTCTACCTCTCAGTGGAAAGTCAAATATAACTCCTTTATGGAGACTGTTTTAAAAAATAATTTCACATAGCACAGGAAAAGTTCTAATGTGTCTTAAATGTCATTCTCAAGTCTCTCCTAATTACTTTCATTTTTTTTTCAGTAATCCACTATTTTCACAAATTATGGAACGCATTTGTGCAGTAATAGCAAGAAAGTGGCATAATCACAGCTAGATTCCAAATTCCAAGTTTGGTGACAGACAAGATTGTTCACAGGAGCAGGAAAGGGGAGTCAGTACTGTGAGAAATGCTGTGGGCAGCATGGTGAGCTTCAGGGGTCAGATCCGCAGTGTCCAAATCTTGGCTCTGTCACTTTCTAGCTGTGTGACCTTAAACATCTTTCTCAAACACTCTGAGCTGTTTCTTCACCCACCTAGAAAACAATAATAAATTTCCTAGGGAAGTTTGGAAGATCTGAGTTAATGAGAAAAAGATGTATGTAAAACATCTAAGTGATAATTCAGTACAATAAATACTGGCCCAACCCTCATCTTGGACAACTCTGTTTGTGTATGTACATACATGAATAATATATATATTTTTTCAGCTTAGTACAACATACTATACACTGAAAACAGGCTAAATTATGTCAAATATGCCATAATACCAATTAACTCTGAAAATATAATTTATTTCACACCCTGGACAGCATATTATATTTCACTATAGGGAAAAAGAAAACTATAGCAGTAATGATACCAGCATATTTCATGTCAAAGTGATCTTATAATTTTGGGTCAAAATGAAAGTAAAAAACAATCATGGGGCATTTAAAATAAAATTGTACCCACGTTTTTCCCAAGTTCCATCACTTTGGCATGGTTTCACAAGGCATTACCATTGTGCGGGTTTTCAGCATCACTAGAGACACTAAGTTTGGCTGGCATACTTGGCTTCATGTTGTTTTCCAAGCACACATTAGAATCCATAGTGCAGGCTATGTCTACACAGCATAGAATTAACTTCCTCAAACACCATTCATCATTAGAATAAGAAGAAAAATGATGAATAACTCATTGAAATACAGCTGTGCCCTGCCAACATCTACAAAATAAGAAAACACATTGATTAAAAGTGCCAACCTTGGTTTGTTTTTCTTATGTAATTTAAAAATGGTTTATATTTTCTCAGTGAAATTACTAAACGCATCAGAAATTACATAGCAAGAACCCAGCAGAGAGACCCAGGAGCCCTCAGATCAAAAGAAGCTGTGTCTATAGAGTATTCATGGATACTGGGCAATCAGTCACTGAATATCTGTCTGGAGAGTCAAAGCAGATACACAGGCCTCAAGTGAACTTTTCTGCTTGAAGTAGTCTACCTATATTGTAGATTGTAGAATACTGAATTAAATAATAAAATTTGCGTTCAATATACACTAATAAACTTTATAAGTCCTTCTTTCTCTTCTATTTTTGTTCTCTTTTCCTTTGCTTGTATTTCAACTATACTGATGAACTTGTATGAATCAACTATATTACGTCTCCAGGGCTATGTTAGGGTGTGCAATTTCTAATCTGTACTAGCTGTGTGTGACCCCCATTCATTCTCATGAATGGAAACAAAGTGTCTAGAACTGGTCTGTCTTATTTAATTAAGTTACATCCTCAGGTCCAGGAAAGTTCCTGTGTATAAAGACAGCTCCATGAATATTAGCCACATGAATGAATTAATAATGCCCATTTAATTGCTATCATTGTGAGGTTTAATAAGCATGCAGGAGAGTGTCTAGCACATAAAAAGTGCTCAATAAAAGTCAGCCGTTATGTGTTTATTGCAATCTTTTGCAGAGGAAGAATTAAAAGAATAGAGTTGTGACTAACAGATTAATTCCTTAGAATATGATGCCAACTGGACTAAGCAAATTATTAAGTCTCATATCTTGTTTTTAGTTCTTGTGATCAAACCCACACAGGCCCTTCTTTTCATCCTAAAATGATTTTTACTAGCTTCATCATTGACATGGAATGAAATTTCCCACTATCTAATCTTAGAACACATTAGTCACTCTAAAAGAAACCTCATACCTCTTAGGGTTCACTCCCAATCCTTCCTGCCTTTCAGCCTTTGGAAACCACTAATTTACCTTCTGCCTCTACAGATTTGCCTATGCAGACAGAGTAGGCACATAGCTAGACATGAGCTGGAGCTGGGAGAATAGTAGCTGATCTGGAGGACAAAACATCAAACAAAATGTGATCTGAGCATCCTGAGATTGTGGTCTCACAACGTTCTCAGAGAGGCTCATTGAGCCCACTACAGGTGCCCTGCATACACAATTACCTAAGTCTAGGGCAATCTCATGTGTACCTAGAGGACTCAAACCTCAGGATGATGCAGCATATATTACATTGTGGTTGGATCATCCTTTTTGTGGCAGATGAGCTTATGTATTCTGGCCAAGATCATGTAAGACTAAAAATTCCCCCTCCACTAGAGAGGGAGGGTCCCACTGCCTACTGGGAAAAAAAAATCTGTGAGTCACAGCCCTCCCTCTCATTCTGTTCTAGGAACAGAAAAGAAAAACCACCCTCCTTCAGGTTCTGCCTGCTCTCCCTTAGTGTGTGTGTGGAGGGGGTGGGAGAACCTAGAGCATCTACACTGAACTACATGTGCAACCCATTTTTTCTTTTTTTGTTTTGAGACAGGGTCTAGCTAGGCTGGGCTCAGATTTGTGATCCTTCTGCTTCAGCCTCCCAAGGTGCAAGATGGCAAGCATGCACCATTCTGCTCAGCTTTGCTCTGGATTCCTGGGAGCCTACATTATTTGACTCCTTTAATAACCTTGTAAAACTTGTCCTGCTGCAGACTCTGTTGGCATTTCCTTTGCTCTAGATATGCATGCAAATTTTCTCATGGGGAAATCCAAAAACCAAGATGTTTCCTCTCTTAAAAATGCAACCTCAGGGCTGGGGACTTAGCTCAGTGGTTCCACCGCCTGCCTTGCAAGCTCAAGGACCTGAGTTCGATCCCCGGTACCAAAAAAAAAAAAATGCAATCTCAAATCCCATGATAGTACCAAGTATTAAATATAAATGAAATTATACATGTGGGTTTTGGTGATTGGCTTCTTTCTCTTAAGTTTTAGGGTTTATTCATGTTGCATCATGTCAGTACTTCATTCCTATTTATTGTCAAGTACTATTCCATGATTTTGATTTGCCACATTTTACTTGTCCCTTTATCAGGTGATGACCAGTTGGGTTGTTTCCACTTTAGAAAATGCTGCTTATGGATATTTTAAAAATGTTTATTAGTGCATGTTTACAGCACATAATGTTTACATTTCTTGTGTGGAGTTGGTACATGTACCTTAAAAATCTTAATCTCTTTCTTCATCCTTTTTCCTTCATCTCTTGATCTCTTCAAACAGATCTTTGCATGATGGTTTGTTTTCATTTTATTTGGTAGTATGCCTATGGTTAGAATTGCTAGGTCTTATGGTAATTCTACATTTAATATTTTAAGGAACTATTAAGCTGTTTTACAAAGTGGCTACATCATTTTATAATCCACCAGCAATGGATGAGGTTCCAATTTTTCCAAATCTTGGCCAACAATTTTTTATTTTATTCATTTAGTGAGTAAAAGTTTTAGTTTGCTGAGATTTTGGAGTGCATTTCTTTCATGAATGGAGATGTTGAGCATCTTTTCCTGAGCTTATGAACCATTTATATATCCTCTCTAAAGAAAGGTCTATTGAAGACTTTGTTTATTTTTAAATTGGATTATTTGTCTTCCAGGTGTTGAGTTTCAGGTTTTAAAAAATTCTAGATCTTAAGTATTTTCCATATATGTAGCATTTTTTTTACCATTCTATAAATTTTCTTTCAATTTTTTGGTAATGTTCTTAGATTCATAAATATTTTTATTTTCATAAGGTCCAATTTATTTTTTTTTCTTGCTCATACTTTTGGTGTTGCACCTAAGAATCCATTATCAAATCCTAGATCATGAATATTTACCACTATAGTTTCTTCTAAGAAGTTTATGATTTTTATCTTATATTTACATCATTTACCCTTTTAGAATTAATTTTCACATATGGTATAAGGTATGGTTATTTTGCATTTGAAAATACAGTTATCCCAGCACTATTTGTTGAAGAGATTATTTTCTTCACTGAATGAATTTAATATCCTGGTCAAAAATCATTTGGCTATATATGTATGTGTTTATTTCTGGATCTTAACTATATTCTACTGGTTATATGTCTATTGATATGCCAGGACCACATTATTTTGATTACCATAGGTATGTAATTGGTTTTGAAATGGGTAAATATGAGCCCTTCAATATTATTCTTCTTTAGGATTGTTACAATTATTTGGGACTTTTACAATTCTGTGTGAATTTGAGGGCTAGCTTTTCATTTCTGGGGGGAAAACGCAGTCGAAATTCTTTTTTTTTAAGTTAATTATATTGGTACATTTTAGGTATACAATATAATGACATTCATCTTTGGAAATTTGTACCTTTACATAATCTATCTTGGTTCTTATTTTTTTCCCCATCTTCTGGCCCTCCCTTCAACCCCTCCATCCCTCCCTATTTACAAAGACTTTGTTTCCATTTTTTCATTTTCTCATACTAATTCCATTTGCTTCTTTCCTCAATTTCATCTCTTATCTTTATTCATTTTATTTATTACTCTTATATAATTGCTATGGCTAATGTTTCCAAAA
>NW_004624735.1:2179916-2211952 GCF_000247695.1 Heterocephalus glaber | reverse complement strand
CGTGAAGGGAGGGCTAGGAATGGGGAAAAAACAAGAACCAAGATGCATCATGTAAAGGTACAATTCCCCATGAGAAATGTAATTGTGTTATATACCTAAAATGTACCAATAAAAGAATTTAACAAAAAAAAATTATCCTTCTCATGGCTTTTGCTTTTTGTGAAATTCTCCCCTTTGCATTTAATTTCTTGTTGTGTTGATGGATTCATTCCACTGGGCTTCCTGGGGTTGTAATTCTTGCTGTCTTTTCCTAGGATATTATCTAATATTTTTTGTAGTGCTGGTTTCATATTCATGAACTTCCTCATGTGCTCTTTGTTATGAAATTATCTTATTACTCCATCCACTTTTAAAGATAGTTTTGCAGGGTACACTAACCTGGGTTGGAAGTTGTTTACCTTTAGGGCTTGAAATATGTCACTCCAAGCTCTTCTTGCCTCAAGGGTTTGTATTGAGAACTCTGCTATGATTCTGATGACCTTCCCTTTGTATGTGATTTGTTTCTTTTCTCTATGTGCTTATAGAATTTTATTCTTTTGTTTGGTTTCTGGAATCTTAACTATTTTATGCCTATCTGTAGTTTTTTTTTTAATCATGGCTAATTGGAGTCCTGTATGCCTCACTTATCTATATGTCAAGTGCTTTTCCCCTACTTGGGAAGTTTTCTGCCATTACTTCTGTGAAGAGATTTTTATCTCATCTGCACACTCTCCTATCTCTTCTTTGACTCTGATCAGTCTTATGTTATTCTCCTTTGCATACCAGCTGCTACATTGATTTCTCATGGTCCCTTACTATTTTTCAGAAATTTTTCTTTTGTTGGTCACTAATTTCAATCCTATCTTCTATATCTGAAATTCTGTCCTCACATTGGCTCATTCTGCTGTGTAAACTTTGCATGGAGTTTTTAATCTCCTGGAAATCTGTTTGCATCTCTTTATGGATTCCATTTGTTTTCTATACTGGGATTCCATCATGTGCCTTAGCTCCTCTATTTTTTTTATCTGTGTCTGCTCTAGATTTATTAATCATGTCTTGCACTATGGGCACAATCTCTGTTGTTGTCTGAGAAATTATTTCTGATTTTATTTTTTCCACCTCTTTTGTTGCCAGTTCAGGGAATCCAGGTGGTTGAATATCAGATTATTCCATCTCATTGCCCTTTGGGGTTGCCTTAGGTGAGCTGGAAGACTGGTTTTGAGACTTGTTTACGTGTCTTCTCATTTCAACAGATGCAGCCTTCTGCGCCTGTGTTGAGGCAACTTTTTACTCACCCAGTGGACTTCAATTATCAGCAAACCACTGAGTAGCCTTTTTCTGCTCCTCACCAGTGTCCCTATTCCTGGATTCAGAATGGTGGCCTTCTTGATCCCTGAGCTGACCTGTTGTCTGGGAAGGCTACTGGCTGGTGCCTGTGCACACTTGGGATAGTATCTAGGTGTGCCTCTGGCTAGGGCCTGCCCCCATACATAGATGTCTGGGAGGGCCTTCGCCTGGGGGTTTTGCACCCCAGTCCCTTGTGTCTGAGCAGGCTTCTGGGTAGGGTCTCCATGCACTTACTGATGGTATTGGTGTAGCCTCTGGCTGTTGCTTGTGCACCTCTGCAGCTCTTTTCCAGGTGAGCCCTTGGCTTGTGCCTGTGTGCCCAAGTGGCTGGGGTCAGGGCAGAGCCCTGGCTGGACCTGCCTGAAGCTGTGCTGCTCTAGTCCACACTGCTCCTGGCTGAGATCTGTGTGCACTTACTGAAGGTATCACCCCGGGCCTCTGGCTGATGATTGTGTACCTGTGCAGCTCTTTTCTGGACAGAGCTTTAGCTTGGGCCTGTGTTCCCAAGTGGCCAGGGTTGGGGTGAGGCCTTGGCTAGACCTGCCTGAAGCCTCGATGCTCTGGTCCACACCAATGCTTGTTGAGATCTGCTCTCACTTATCGATGGTTTGGGGAAAGGCCTCTGGCTGATGCTTGTGTGCCTGTGCAACTCTTTTCCAGCTGGAGCTTTGGCTTGTGCCCAAGTAGCTGGGGTCAGGGCGGTCCCTGGCTGGATCTGAAATTCTATAAAGATAGTGCTGAACTGTATATAAATCACTTTGGAGAGTGTCAACATCTTAACAATATTGTTTTAAAATCCACATACAGGATGTCTTTGTATTTATTTAAATCTTCTTTAATATTCTCACTATATTTTGTTTCCAGTGCACAGATCTTTACCTTCCTTGGTTAAACTTGTTTCTGTGTATATTTTATGCTGTAGTTGCTCTTCTAAATGGCACAACTTTCTAATTTCTTTTCACACCATTCTAGAAATGCAATTGATTTTGCAGTTCCAGTTTGTAACCTACAACTGCTGAACTCATTTATTAACATAGATGGCTTTCCTGTAGATTTTTGGGATTTTTATAGAGAGAGGACCATGTCATTTAAAATAGGGATAGTTTTACGTCTTTTTCTTTTTCAGTTTAGATGCCTTTTATATATTTTCCTTATTTACTTATTCTGAATACAACTTTTAGTACAATGTTGTATAGCAGTGATGATCTTAGGGAGGTATCTTTCAGTTTTTCTCCACTGCATATACATTAGCTATAGGTTTATCGTAAGCACAATTTATTGTATTGAGGAAGTTTCTATTTCTAGTTTGTTGAATGCTTTTTATTTTGTAAGAATGTTGAATTTTATCAAATGGCTTTTCTTTTATTGAAAAATAGCTTTTCTGTCTCTCTCTTCCTCTCTGTTTCTCTCTCTCTGTGTGTGTGTGTGTGTGTGTGTGTGTGTGTGTGTCTCTATTTTGTACTACTGGGAATCAAACCCAGGACATTGGCACTGAGCTGCATTCCCAGCCCTTTATTAGTTATTATTATTCTTTACTTTGAGACAAGATCCCTTAAAGTTCCTAAGTTACCCAAGTGGAGCTTGAATTTGTGATCCTTCTGCTTCAGCCTCCCAGAGTGCTGGGAATACAGACATGTACTGCCAGCACAACCAGATGATTTTTTATCATTCTGCTAATGTAGTTTACCACATATATTAACATCATTATGTTGAACCACACTTGTATGTTTTTGGATCTGTTTTACTGGTATTTTATTGAGGATTTTTTAATCAATATTCAATATTTTGATATGAAATTTTCTTTTCTTGTAATGTCTTCATTTGGTCTTGATATTTAGGTAATACTAACCTTATAGTGATATTAGGAAATGTTTCATCATCTTCTGTTCTCTGGAAGTGTTTGGAATAGATCATTGTAAGTGTTTGGTAGAATTTACCAGGGACTATGTCTGGTCCTGGAATTTTCCTACTTGGGAGGTGTTTGATTACTGATTATCTCTTGACTTACTATGGGGCTTTTTATTTTCTATTTTTTAATCAATTTTGATAATTTGTATGTTCCTGTAAATTTATCCATCATGCCTAGGTTATCCAAGTTCAATGTCAAGGCTGTGTTAGGTCTTTCTCTGGGTTCATTTCTGTGAGTTTATTTTTTCAATTGTTTCTGATTTGTTCATTTTTTTTTCTCCCCAGATGAACTCTTAATCTTCCTCTCAAATGCTGCTCCAACCCATTCCAGTTGATAAAAACCCCAGGCCAACACGGAATCATTCTGGACCTCATGTTTTCTTCCACCATCCACATTTTATACATCAGCGATTTTTTGTTCTACTTTTAAAATACATCCAATCTGCTTTCTATCATACACGCAATAGTTTCTTTCCCTGATTCAGGCCACCATCCACTCAAACCTCAATAACTGAAATAATTTCCTACTATTACTTTGAAAGCATCCATAATAATTCTTTTACAGTATAACTCAATCATATTATTCCTCTTCTATTCTCTATAAAACCTCACAGTGCCAGGTCTATTTCTATCTTTCCAACTTCATCTATCATTTATACTCAGAATTATTCCACTCAATCATACTGCCTGCCTCCTTGCTGCTCCCAAAACAAGTCAAGCTCATTCTACCTTAGAGAATTTGTACTGGTTCTTCACTCTGCCTGAGCACTTTTCTCCCAGATAGCTAAATGTCTAACTCCTTTATGTCTCTTGAGTTTTTATTCATAATTTTTTTCTCAATAAATCCTATCCTGATATTTTTTAGAATGGGAGCCTGGCCTCCCACGACTCATGGTACTCCCAATTCCCTTACTCCTATACTTTTTGTTTTGTTTCATAGTCCCTACTACATTCTAACATAACACATATAATGTAATTTACATTTGTTGTTCATTACCTTTTGCTGTGACTACAATGTTATTTACATAAGAAGAAAGAATTT
This sequence comes from Heterocephalus glaber, assembly GCF_000247695.1. Next base: position 2,207,676 of record NW_004624735.1, on the reverse strand, counting down.
TGATGAGATTAGGCCATTTCTCAAGCATGTGAAAGAGAATTTGGGTTCATATTAAGGACGCAATAACTATTTGATAAGAATGAATAAATTATTCTATAACTGATGGACTATTTTTGCAATAAGTTGCTGTTGCATTTTAAAATTATTCATCTTAATTCCTTTTTCATTCCCCTTTCCTCTCCACCCTTTCTCCTCCATCAACCTCTCGATCCCTTTCCTTTTTTGGTACATGTTTGCAGTATGTAATAGTCACATTCCTTGTGTGGAATTGGTATATATGCATAACACATTTTAATGCCTTTTTAATCCCTACCCCTCCCATTCTTCCTCTCCCCCAGGGGAAGGATAGGAAATGCAAAAAGGAAGAAACATTTTCTTTTAAACTTCAATTCTATGAACAAGAGATTTGATATTTAATAAAACTTTAGGCTTGCTCAAAGTAATTTCAAGTCAAAGTATAAAATATGTTCAACTGCAACACAATTCACAATATAGACATTAATAATTTCCATTGATTTATGAAGACAGGGTAATTGAATAGATTCAGCATAACAATAAAATAACTTTATGACATTCTTAAAAGTTATGGAAGAGAGTGTAATTAATGTGTAGAGTTATAGGAATTTATGAAAGAGATATGTCTCCAAAATAAGATAGATGGCTAATAGTTTTTTCAACATGTTAAAGTATTGTACGTCTTAGTCAGTTTTTTGTTGCTGAGATATAATACCCAATACTCACACCAAGATAGGAGAGGTTTATTTTGGCTCATGTTCATAGTCCATGTTTGGGTGGCTCCAAGGCAAGATGGCATGCAGAGGGGCACAGCACAGGAGAAGCTGCTCACTTCATGGTAGCTACAAAGTAGAGAGTAAGGGGAAGCACCTAGAAGGGAGAGACACCCTTCCAGATTACACCTACAGTAGTTACCTGCTTCTTGTGACCATGCCCTACCTCCCAACACCAAAGCAGCTGAAGGGCCCTGAAATCAAATCACCTTCCATAAGTCCTGCTCCTCAGCACATCAGGATTTGAGGAGACAGGCAGATACAAACTATAACAAGATGCTAGTGTTATCTTCAGATTAAACCCTTTGGAGAGGAATCAATCAGAAATAAAATTTATAAGATTAATTACAGTATACAAAGTATATAGCCATTGAACTACACACAGTTTATCAGGATCAAGATGTCAATAGTATCAGGATGTGTAAGACTTTAGAAACCCAAGATGGAGCAGACTTGGGTGTCTAAGATTAGAATTAGATCTGAAGCTAAAATGAGTTACCCTATAGGTACACCCTAGGAGTGTCAGTGCAAATCCCAAATTCATTTCTGAAATCAGAAGATCAATTAAGGAGACAAAGACACCTGACTCTAGGATTGAATACACTCATCCAAAAGAAAGAAGGACAGGGCCTGGATGCAGATCCAAGTAGTGAACAGTAGAGTGGTAGAGATTAAACAGTGATCCACTTCAAGCAATGAGAAATTAGTTGTAGAATGACAGGCATATAAAGGCATTAATTTGACTGGAGGATTCGCAAGGAGGGAGGAAGCAGTTCCTGAAAAATAGTAGCAAGGAGTTGGATCTCCAGTTTACTAGGAATTTATGATCCAAAAAAGAAAAACGAATTTGAAGCTTCAGAGAACAACAGAAATAAAAAAGTGCAGTGGAAAATTCTGCCAAGATCAGATCATTTTTGATGGTGAACCAATAAAAATCTATGTTTTCGTTTTCTATAGAGTCCCCTGGACTGGAGGAATCATTGTTTCCCATTGGGAAAGAAAGAAATGAGTCGCACAATGAAGTGCCAATCAAGAGGCTCAACAGAGGTTAAAGGTTGGCAGGATTGCAAACAGCTTAAGGCCCAGATGGTTTCTTGGGATACCAACAAAATCTTCAAAAACTAGATAATCCTGTTGCCACATAGATGCTGTGGTAGAATATAAAAACATAGGAAAACTTCAGAGTGAATTTTTTTCTAAAAACAAAACTTTGATACCTAACATATCACATAGCACAAAATAAAATTACAATCTGACCACAGTGAAAAATATAGGTCTAAGGATTCCAAATAAAATAATAACAAACAACAACCAACTACATATTTTTTAAATATACCTCGTGATATGTATTAGTTTTCTAATGTATTAGTTTTCCAGTTACCACAACTTAGTGGCTTAAAACAACATAAATTTATCACCTTACACTTCTGGATGTCATGCTCCAAGATGAGTCTGACTGAGCTGGGTTCCTTCTAGAGCTCTAGGGCACAATCTGTTCTCTGCTTTTCCCAGTTTCTAAAGGCTGTCTGGATCCCTGAGCTCAAGGCCTGTTCTCCATCTTTAAAACAAGCAATGTTGCATCTATTTCTATCTTCATACCTTTTCTCGCTTATTTTGATCTTCCAGCCTTCCTCCTTCCTCACATGAATAATCCAAGATAATATCCTTATCTTAAAATCTTTAACTTAATCATATCTGTGAAGACATTTGCCACATAGCGTAATATACTCAGAACTTCAGGGAATAAGGATATAGGGATCTTGGGAAATTATTCATTCTATCATATGAGCCAATTGAGATTTATTTTAGGATTGAAAAGACAATTCAATATTAGAAAAATCATTGTTATTTACCATACTAATAGATATTGAAAAAATATCACATATAGCAATCTTCATAAATGCAGAAAACAAACATGTATTAGAATATAGCTACCAGGATCACATCATACTTGATGGTAAACCAGCAAAACTCTGTCAACTACATAGGTGATATTCTCCCCAAAATGTTTTAACTGAGTCTAGTCGTAAGATTTGCATCCAAGTGGTCCAAAATTAGGTACATTCTATAGTACACATAAGCTGAACCACTAAGAGATATCAGAGTCATAAAAGATCCGAAAGCACAAAACAGGCAGTGACCTTTTTTCAAATCAAGGGAGACCAAAGAGCCATATTACCAACATGTAATGCATTTGCTTTACCTGGATCTTTTTTATATCCTAATCTAAAGGTATTCTAAATGCTTCAAACATTCTCATAACATAATTTAAAGGTTCCTAATGATTTCTTTAAAATGATTAAATTGAGATAAGGTTCCTATCTCAACATATACATTTTTGTTATATATATTGGTATATATATATATATATATATATATATATATATTCCCTTGGATATGTATGTAGAAGTAGAATTGCCGAGTTATATAATAAAGCTATATCTAAATTTTTGAAAAACTGTCAAACTCCCTTCCATAGTGATTGCATCATTCTGTATTCCCTCCAGCAATGTGTGCGGTCTCTAGTTTTTCTATATCCCACCAACATGCATTCATTATCATCATCTTAGTGGCTATTTGGTTCTAGCCATTTCTGTGGGCATAGACTGGTATCTTAATATGATTTTGATATGAATTTCCCTAGTGATGATGTTGCACATCTTTTCATCTGCTTATTGGCCATTTGAGGATCTTTTGTGAAAAATGTCTATTTAAACATTTTCCCATTTCTAATTGGGTGGGTCGATTTTAGGTTATTTGTATACTCTAAGTGTACTATAATTCATCTCATTCCTGCTGCTTTCTACAAATATGATGATAAATAAATTACATAAATTGTTGGTTCCTTTGTTTCCCCATAAATCAAAATGAGATCCTATTACTAACATCGTAGAATCTGTGTGAGGGTTAAGTACATAAAAAACTTTCATCACAGTGATTGAAGCATAGCAAGTGTTTGGGAAATGAGACTCAAATCTAAAAGAATTCATTAATGGTACAAAAGAACCATGGTACAATTAATCTCCTGCAAGTTGGGGATATGAGATGCCATGTACAGAAGTAAAGGGTCATAATAGTTATACTTAAAGTCCTGCCGATAGGAGTTACAAAGTAGTTTATACCAGGATATTATTAAATATTCCCAGAAGACTCATAAGGTTATGCTATAATTACATAAATAACAATAAAAAGTACATTTCTGTAACTAGACAGAAAGATTTACAAAAGGAAGGGTATTATAAAATAAGACATGTTTAAATAGTACTGAAAACAATTCTTTGGCATGCATTAGTATATAATTTTTGTACATTTTTATATGTATTTTATATGGTTTGGTGAGCCAACCAAAAAATTAAACAAGGCTTCAGCAAAATAAAACCATTCTCTCCATTAAGAAATAAAATATTTTGAGATATTTTTTACTTCTTAAAGCAGGAAATGATTTGGAAGCCAAGGCCTTTATCTTTTGTGAAAGGATTAAACCAATCCTGCAAATGGATAGCAGAGGCACTGCCTTTGTTGCTCATAGAGCATGGGTAAGTTGATGGATTGCCTATAAGTCTCTGTTCTAGTGTTATGTTCCATGGCAAAAGGATTCAGTCTTGCTAAGCAAGATTGACTAAAGTAGCTTCATTGATTGGTATGCTGAGAAATAGCCCACAGAAGGGAGATGGTTACATGTTCCTTTTCAAACATTTTTGGAACAGAGAGCACTACCTAGTGAGAGAACTCAGATCTCACAGATCAAAACTAGGAAAGCAAAAATAGGAATTTCTCAACAAAAAACAAATGACAGCATTTTTGAGACATTACTGGACTTCAGTAAGAATTATAAGGCCATTTCATTATCAGACCATTTCATTTCATATCATTACATTTTAACCTTATTGGTTTTACATATAAAATTTTAAAAATCATTGTATAAGGAATAATACTGTCTCAAAGTAAGGGAGGAAATAAGACTGACAAGTTTAGAGCATGCTCATACCCTAATTTTCCTTCATTCTCACCTTTTCCTCACCCCTATACTCAAACAAAAGAGCCATGAGGTATATTTTATAACATAGATGCTGACATGCTTCCATCTGGTGAACCTCATTATAACACAGAGGGAAGAACCCTGGAGGACAAGATTATGATACTGCACAGATCAAATCAGATTTGTCTACTATTAACTGTAGACAGTGAAAATAAGATGTGGCTGAATCAGTCTCTAGCTTAGATACAAATTATGGACTTCCTCCATTGAAAGGAAGAAAAACATAATTATGTTCATTTGCCAGATTGAAAGATGAGGTACAAGAAAATTAAATGCCTGATCTAGTGCTGTAATGTGAATCAGTGTGATCTCTTAGACCTTCCAAAATTCTTTTTAATATATCATGCTCTGTTTTTTAAAAATGTATTATCTGCAGAGAGGTAAATTGTTTTAAAAACTTGGTTAGAAAAAGGAGAATTCAAAGCTAAGTGTGTGTTGTGTGTTCTTTCCACTCTGATATCCCTTGATGTTAGTATGTTAGACATATCAATGAATTAAAAATACTTCTAGCTCTGAGTCCATCTGTAGAGGACTAGCACCATCACCTGAATATTAACTCTTGCTCACCTTTCTACTCTATAACAGTAAGACAGCTGTGGTTGCAATTTGATAATGTATTTGAACATGCTTTGAAAAGTACTGCTATATTAGATTTTTGTCCTGCGACCATATACCTGAAAAAGTCAAATTAGAAGAGAAAATTTATTTTGGCTCACAGTTTCAGCAGTTTCAGTCCATGGTCAGCTGGGTCCAAGGCAGAAACATTAGGCTGAAGGGCATGGTGGAGAAAAGCTGCACACTTCTCAGCAGCTAGGAAACAGAGAAATTGGAAAGAGTCAGGAAAGAAGGTGCCAGAGAGCAGAAATAATCCCTAAGGGCATCCCTCTATGCCCCATTCAGACTCACACAGAAGTATATTCAGTAATCTCTTAGGCCTCTCTCAAACCAATTATAAGCAACATTAACCATCACAACTATATCAAGTCACCAAAAGAACCACTAACATTAATGCAACTCTCAATAATGTTGCCCTTCTCTGAATTCCCAAGGCACTCTGTTCATACCTCTGTAAAGTCAGTTATCATTTTTCACTTCATGGCCTTAAAACAATTTATGTTTATTACACAGAATAAATTATTTGATGACAAGGACTGTGAAACTTTTAAAGCTTTATACCTCTGTAATGTACCTATGAAATGAATAGAAATTTTGTTGGAGGATTGAATTATAACTGAGATCATCCTCACCATTGATGTGGATGTGACATTGCCAGCATGGCCATGATACAGACAAATGGAGGTCACATGGGGCACAAGGACACACCAGCAGGGACCCAGAGGGACAGCATCATCCAGGCCACTTTTTCATGAGACAGGCAGAATCTAAGTCTTCTGTTATCACCTGCCTGCCAAAGGCTGCTCTGTCCACTTTACCTCTTAATAATCACAGAATGAGGTAACATTTATGGCATGGAAAAAATATTAAGAACTAACTGTGGGTGAAAATCTCTATTTCAAACAGTTCTGAGACAGATTGCTTTGATAGTCATTAGTGACTGTGTATAAATACAAATGTGCTCAATGAATATTCACAGTGTGCTTCGGTAATGAGGGTATTTTCCTTCAGACACCACTGTGTAAGTCCATATTTGTGTATAATGTGTATTGCTATATTCTCAAGCTTCTTAAAAATGTGTAACCTCAGCAGTGGGAAAGTAAGTAGAACATGAATGGTTTGGTGACTGTTCTTTGGTGACATGTGCATTAATCTGTGTGTGCATGTGTGGCTGTACATATAAGTGGGAGCTTTGTCTTCTCTGTAGGCACAGAGCACAGCTCACACAAAGCTGGGGGTGATTTGAGTTGGACTTCAAGGGATGATGGAGAATTGATGCTAATATATGCACTGTACTAAGCCCTTTTATCATTAAGGGGCATGAATTTTCCAGACAGCTGACCTGGGTCAATTTACAACTTGTGACCACTGAAAAGCTTAAAACCAATTGACCGTGAGGCTAAAGTCCCTGACCTCAGTGATGAAAATCAAACCTCCTGCGGTTCTGCAAGCAGCAGTGGATCAAGCAAGGCAGCCCTGGTTTATCTTACTTTCAATCTTCTGTTTGATTCAGTTATATAAGCTTTTAAAAGTTTAATCATCTTTCTTTTAGAAGAGGGCTCTGTTAATACCTGACATCATTCCATTCAATTATCATGTTTGGTCTTCAAAAGCAGGCCATTCCGATTTCATGGTCAAACACAGGATGCAATTTCACACTTGAAAATAATGTCAAGAGCTATGCTGGAACATGGAGGCAGACAACATTTTAGCTACAGATGACCCAGCACCTGGCTGAATTTGAGATGTACTTCAGAGTTTCTAGGAAATTTTAGAACTGGATCTTACACATTAATATATTGCAATAGTTATCATCTTTGGACTGTCAGATGCAGTCATTAGCATCTGGACTTATTAAAAATAATTGCTGCTGGCAACAGTTATTAAAATAGTAATTGGTGGAAAAAATGGAAATAAAGTCTTTGCAAATAGGGAAGGGTGGAGGGGGTGAAGGGAGGGCTAGGAATGGGGAAAAAAATAAGAACGAAGATGCATCATGTAAAGGTACAAGATCCCAATGAGAAATGTAACTGTGTTGTACACCTACAATGTACCAATAAAAGAATTTAACAAAAAAAAAAAAAAGAAAAAGAAACCAGAGTTGGGCATGTAAATAAAATTCACAGATGTTTAATGAAATATATTCACAGATGCTTAATAAAACCCAACAGATGTGAAAAAAAATAGTAATCAGTACTATTGGTCTGGCCACACTTCTCCTTCCTAAAAATTTGAAGAAATGCATCCTTTTGGTTTTCATAGGACTAACGTTATTGACAAAACAAGAATCTTGAACTGAAACCCATGTGTTTCTATTAACTACTGCCATGATTTCTTCAGTAGGATCAGGACGAATGTTTAGCAAAATGATGGATATGAGATGCGCTGAAATTAAAGTTTGTGACTTTAAAAATACAAGTTAATATTTTGAGAGCTCAATCCTTTTAAAAATAAGATGTAGTCCTTTATTTCTAGAAATGCCTCTTTAAGAGTAACTCCCTTAAATCAGAGGGTAAAGAGACTTCTCAGTGCTCCCCGGAAGCCACTGCCCTTCAGTCTGGGCCCCAGCACAGGTGCGTTGCTGGGGAGGATCAGATCTCTTTCTGAGCATTGTGTTTCCATGACTTATTTCACACCTGTCCTCTCCAGCGCACTCAGAGTCCCCAGTATTTAGAGGGGTTCTACTCACAATAGCAACTTTCCAATGCATATTTTTTTCATTAGATTAAGTAAAACAATGATTAGCTGAGTCTCACTTCTCGTTTAGGTTTTTAAAGGCTACAGACTCCATAATGATTGTTCATTTCCAAGCTGTTACATAGACAACAGACACCAACAAATCTAGATCAAAAGCACATACAAGCACTTTGTAAAACATCCACCTGTGAACAGTGCCACTGGGGAGCAGCATAAAGCTGGAGAAGAGCCAGAACTGAAGCACAGGGACCTGATCCTGTCCTATCCAGCCCTGTGAAGGGTTTGTGGGCCAATCACCTGGGGAAAGCCAGCTGGAAGAAAGGACCAACTAAATCTCTAGCTGACACGGGCGGTGTTTGCTAACTGAGAGAAGCTGCAGAGACCAACTGTGCACCCAGAAATGTAAAATCAGGGTAACAGCATTTGTCAGGCAAAATGACTCAAACTCTGGAGGAAAGGCATCCCAATAGTATAAAGCATTTTCATAAAGCGATTACAGTAGCAATTCACAACAAAGCTCGTTGATTACCTGCAGATAAAATGAAAGCCAAAATGCGTCAGATGACTGGCTGAGACACAAGGTGAGCCACGCCCCAGGAAGGGTCACAACTCACAGGTCCAGTGTTTCTTCCTGGGCAAGAGAAGGACAAATGTCAAATTTAACTGTGAAAATATATTCTAGTGTGAGGAAACTGACTTCTTCCTTGAGAAAATCAGTAACTGATCTTCCAAAGTTAGCATTGGAAGAACTCTCATTCATGTGTGGGTAGACGGCTCTCTGTTTCTCATATCTATATCTATATCTATATCTATACACATAGACACATCTGTTAAATAACTCAATACACACTTGTTGGGTCAGACACTACTTTAGCTCTTGGAGTTATAAAAATAATGAGATAGAGCCCTATCCCCTGAAGCTGGCACACTTGTGAAAAGAGACAGTAAACAAAACACATAAATATACCACCAGTCGGATTGCAGGTTACAACTTCAATGGCAAAGGCAAAGCAGGGTGGGGTGCTGCTGACAAAAGGTTCCCAATTTATACAGAATAGACAAGGAAGGTCTCCAAGAGATAGCATGGGAGCAGAGACCTGAAAGAAACCCAAGCAGGACCTGCACAGACTTCTAGGGGAAGTGGGCTGCAGGTAGCAAGAACGGAAACTGCTTGATGGGGGAGTGCATTTGATATGGTTAAAAAAATGCAAAGTCCTACAGCCAGAATGAAGTAATGATGAGGGGAGATGCAAAGAATCCACACTATCCCTTAGTGGGATTTTAGCACTTTAGTTAAGTCCCAATATTTTCTTTTTCTTTTATTCTTCCTTTCTCTATTTCATCACCATTACTGTCCAACAACTCCCATTTTAACTCAGAATGTATCCTCTCTTTGCTTATATAAATACTGAAACATACATAGACACATAAAGGTTGTGTTGTTTTTGTTTCATAAAACTAAAATATTTCATACTTTTCACATGCTGCATTTCTCAATCACATCAAATATATTTTCCAAGTGTGCATCTCAGAAGATAGTTTCCTTATTTTTCAAGGACCACGCAAAAGCTCATTAATTGAAAATTTTCTATTTTACACATCTTTCTTCTATTAATGGGCATTGCTTCTAGTTTTCTTTGTTTGTTTCTACAAACAATAATGCAGCAACTATCTTGAACATATATTCTTAGAGTGTAATGTAAAAAATATAAAATTAGAATTTTATAATGCATAATACATTCTAATGTGTAAAATATATGCACTATAGTAGGCACAGGAGTAGTTGTAAGTCAATTAATAGATATTGGTACCTTTCCAACAAAATGATTAAAACAATTCAATTTTTCCAAGCCATTTATGAGAGTACTTTTCCCCTTAAATACTTGCCATCAATAAATTACATTTCTACAAAAGTGTAGTTTTCTACACTTTTCTGATAAGCTTGTTGATATTATCATTTAAATTTTAATTTTCTTATTGGCCAGTTAGATTCATTGCTCTATGAACTTGCCTTTTCATATTCTTTGTTCTTTTCTACTGAATTGTTCATTGTTCTCCAAACAATTTTTTCAGATGACTTTATGTTAGATAAAATAATATTTTTTACTCATCTGCTTTGCAGTTTTCCTCAAAATGTCCCTATTGATAACAATTCATTTCTGGAATTTTGTCAACAAAGGATTTTTACTCAACTATGCTTACTGCTTTTACATTTCTTTTTTGTTGTTGTTGTTCCGGGGATCGAACTCGGGTCCTTGCGCTTGCACAGCAGGCAGCGAAACCACTGAGCTACATCCCTGGCCCTGTTTACTGCTTTTATAATTCTTGAATCTCTTGTCTTCAGTAAGAAATTTTCCCCCATCCCTATATTTTATCTGTGTCCTCTTGTAGATTTTTACTAAAGCTATATCATTTCTTCACTTAAGTATTTAATACATCTGGAATTTATTTTCCTAATGAGCCAAAATCGGGCTTTAATTTTGCTGTCTTACAGATGACAAGATTGCTGTGCCAGCACAATTTACTGACTGATTCGCTTTTCCCCACCAATAGTACAAAATTTTAGGGTTTATCTTCTCATACATCCCAGAATCTCTATTCCGTTCCATTGTGCTATTTTTGACACTGACTTCACAGTGTTCTAATATTGGGAAAAATCAGTCCTCCTTCATTATTCTTTCTTTCCTATTTTGTTTTTGTTGTCATTCTTAAAGATGTGTTCTTTCTTAAAAATTTTTAAGATAAATTTAATCAGCTCAATTAAATGTCTTCCCATTGAAAGACTTGTTGTAATTTACATTTACACATCAGTTTTTGGACTTTTTTCTTTGGGGTGCCGGTGATGGAACCCAGGTTCTAAAACATGCTAGGGATACATGCTGCCAATGCACCACATCACCAAATCCAGAGCTGAGATTTAAATAGCCTTGATTCTTTCACACCTACAGTGTGCTGTGTTTCAGTTGGCTCAGCTCTTTCCTGCTCTTTGGTGATTTAACAGAGTCATTTATTATTCATTAAGTTTATTGGTACATTTTAGGTGTACAATATGACATTCATCATTGGAAATTTGTACCTTTATATGATATATCTTGGTTATTTTTTTCCCCATTCCCCTGCCCTCCCCTCAAGCCTTCCACCCATCCTTGTTTAAAAAGACTTTGTTTCCATTTCTTTCCTTTTCTCATATTTTTTCCTTTCCCCTCTTTCCTTTCCCCTACTTCTCTCACTTCCTCTTCCCCTTTCCCTTTGGCCCTTTTCTTCCTATTTCATATTATCTATTATACATTTTGATCCTCATTTACACTTTCAATTTCTCACACCAGAGAAACTATTCTGTGATAAAAATAGCATTGTACTGGCAAAGAAACAGACCCAAGGATCAAAGAAGAAGTGGTAGAAATAACTCCAGATATACTTAGCCACATCATCTTCAACAAAGGAGCCAAACACCCTCACTGGAGGAAAGATAGCCTCTTTGATAAATGGTGCTGGAAAAATTGGGTTTCAACTTGCCAAAGATTAAAACTACACCTATATCTCTCACCATGCACTAAACTAAAATCAAAAATGGATCAAAGTCATTCTTGATAAATGCATCACTCTTTATAGAGATTTCTATTCACTATTGAGAATTAAAACTGTTTTACATTTATATTTCCAAATTCTGATCATTGTTAATGTGAAAACTCCTGATTTTTTTATAAGTATTGCATATAGATTCCCTTTACAAAATTTTCTTTTTTTATTTCAATGGTTTTACACTTCTCTAGTTTTCTACATATACAAATAAGTCTCAGCAAAAATATAAATAGTTCTGGCTCTAATTTTCCAATGTTTATTCTGATTATTTCATTTTCCCATTTCATTGTCTTTGCTGGTACTTCAAGGTGACTTTGGGGATTAACTAGTATCCTTCTCTGGTTTCTGACCTGAAAGGGATTTTTGTGTTGAAATTTAGAATATACTTATGGTTAGGTTTTGTTTGAAGAGTGTTCTGTAAGTAATTTCCTACTATTATATTTTACTTTGTACTTTGTATAAAAATGCTTGTTAGTATTTTAATAAAGCTTTATTATCTACTGATATAATCATAGTGTTTTTAAATTTTTAAATATATATTCATGTATTAATGGGTTTATTGTTATTACTCTTCATTGTCCGTCAGATTTGGATATTAGTTAGGTTAGGAGATTTTCATTTTCTTTAATCTCAACACCTGTGAAAGCAAAGACTGTTTTTAAGAAGTGACCTGGGCTGATAGTTTATCTTCCTGGAATAGCCAGACATATAGGCTTTTGGGGCCCTCAGTTGTTTTGATAGCCACAGTTGTTTGATAGCCACACCTGACAGCCAAAACTGCTATTTTGATAGCCACATGTAACTGTTCCCTTTAAGGGACAGACTATTGAAGGTAACTTCAACTGTTTTATTTTGGGGGGTGATCAAGTCAGGTTTCAGTGTAGAAAGAGACTAAGTGACACTTTTTGAGCTAAGCATATATTCCAAAAGGTGGGGGAGGAAGGCCTGCCAAGGCTCCCATCTGCCCGGGAGCAGGTGTCTACTTATGGCAGGTTTTTCTCCAATTTTTAAAAGAAACAAGGGAAGACAAGGCATCTCTGTCTATTTGTCTTATTATGTACCAATTTATCTAAAGCAGCCCTGAGGTTTAAACCCATCCAGTGCCAGTGGCAGTGAACTGGAGGTGCTCAAGGAAGTGGCTAACGCTGGATTTTTACTCTCATGGTGGATCCTCTTCCTCATCATCATGTGATCCCCTTGGTTTATAGTTAGCTGTAGGCTTTTATTCAACCCTCAGTTAGCATATCTCTGAGTACACAATGGTTGCCAGCCCAGTGACATGCTTTGAAGAGAAATCACAGCAAGAGAGAAGCAGTCCTCTGAAGACTAGGGCTTGTGACTATCCCTTAATACCTGTTTGCACCTAAAACTGTTATTAAACTTGTAAGGATTCCTAGGAATATTTTTTATTACATCAATGAACTCATCCAAGCTATAAAAACCAGGCAATATACCCTGTGGAGCAGCATTTTTGAGGGGAGAAGGAAGTGAAAGGAAACCTAATTTCCAGTTTAAAGGGTGATAAACTTGGACTAAAATTTTTCTATTTACTCTTTGAGAGTTTGAGGATTAAATCTGGACCAGTTTTTTAAAATATGTACCAGGGATAAGTTAGAAGGAATAGTGAAGTCCAGCTCCACTCTGGAGCCAGACACTTTAGGATCACAGGAAGGGAAACTTACCATCCTGGAGAGATGGAAATCTGGTCCTGGAATCCAGCAACCACAGAGAAGAGAATTGACTTGGATAAAATGCTTCTGCTGTAAATTTTATTATTTTTCATGGCAGGGGCTGTAGGGAACAAGGAAAGGGGACGTTACTAGAACCTCTGCAGTGAGTCCTAGTCTCCTGTGAGCCACAGCAGCACAAGGCAAATTAACTTATGATACAGGAAAGGCAGAGAAAATGAGACTGGGAGAAGAAGCTGAGCTTTGGGCCTGATCAGTGCCGCTCTGGGCAGCAAAGACGACAACCCTGGAGCTTGCCGCACCTTTTATTCAGTTCATCGGGAGAAACAGGTGTAACAAATGACTTGCAGAGAGTTCAGTACATGGGGATAAAAAAAGTGTAACAAATGACTGGGGGGCAGCAGAAATCCAAGAACAATCTTCAAGATGAAGATTTTATTCCTCCCAGGATGTCTTCAGTCGTGTAATCTTGTCCTGGAGAATCACAGCATCACCGGATCATTGAGGTCTCAGTTGTGACCAGAGGCCAAAATGGAACTATATCTCAAAATGCCGTAGCTGGCTTGTAGGCAGGAGAACTAGGCCTAATCAAATGATTTTTTTCCCTAAAATTATATAGCATTGCTCCCAACAGGGGCAGTATAGAAGAGTGACTCTATGCAAGGCACAGAACAAAATCCTCACAATCAAGATCAAAGCTTTTCCCAGGGTAAGTCTCTAGTCCTTACCAAAACATGCCTCCAAAGACAAAAGCTATAATTGACTCCAGCAGTATTGCCAAGCAGAAAATTAAACCAATAATCAAAGAACCTAAACCTTTGCTTTTTTGTTTGTTTTTGGTACCAGGGATTGAACTCAGGACCTTGAGCTTGCAAGGCAGGTGGCAGAACCACTGAGCCAAATCCCCAGCCCTAAACCATTGCTTTTTAACTTTTTGAGAGAGAGAAAGAGCGACAAAGAAAGAAAATCAAAGGACAGATTGTAAATACTCCTTTAAAATGTATTGTTTAGGGCTCATAAATATCCATGTTTCTGGAGGTAGCTCTCTCTGGTGTCGCCCAAAGTCCAATTCCCTCCACTTGTGTATCATAATGAGAGTTTTCTTCTGCTTGTCATGGGAAAAACCCCTGCCCAGGACACCCTCATGTGTGCCTTCCTGGATGAGCATGAATTTTGATTCCTCTTTAACCTAGGAATGGGGGTTATGTGCCTATCTTTGATGTCCTTATAGATGAGCACTCATATTCTAAGGGTTCAGGAGCCTTTAATTGGAAAGGAAAAAGGAACTGATAACAAAAGCCCTTCAAAGGTGAACTTCCAAAACCTGTCCCATGGCCTCAAGCTGAATTCTTAGACACACTTGAGGGCTGAAGTTGCCACCCAAAAAAACATTTCAAAAAGCTGTAAATACCAAACAACTCAAGGAAGGACTAGAAGCCCTATTTGAAAAATAAAAGATATTCTATCTAAGAAACCCAAATATAAACACCTCAAAATTTTTTATGCTCTCAATTTTTAACACGGTGAAAGCAAGGAACAAAAGGCATAAGCAACCAGCAAACAACAACCAACAATTATTTTTATTACCCAAACAAGTCAGTCTAGAATTTAATAAAAGTACTTTGGGATGCTATAAAGCAAAAAGAAACTCTTACCTCTTTCTAATTATCTCGGTAGGATCTCCAAAATGATATAGGAGAAATATAACTTCTAACCTGTTAAATGTGTGAAGTTTGTGGTCTTACAACATCAACGAGTGAAGTTGCAAACCAAAGGAAAAAATTAGGAGAGTTTTATTGGAAATAAGAAGAAGAATAGCTCCTAGATTTTTAGGAGGGGCCACAAATGGGGTGGCCACGGAGGCCCTATGGCCCTAATTTATATACCAAAATCACAACCTGACTAGAATCAACCTAGAAGATTATAAATGTAGCCATTTAACTAATATTGATCTAATAGAGAAAAGAGTCAGTTATCTAATAAAGCTTGTTTGAATGATGGAACACAGACCCAAAACTAATATATGAAAAGAGCACCTGAAGGAAAAGCAGTCCTCAGCCTTCTAAGAGCCCTGGGATAGAGCAGAAAGAAATCTGAGTATCACAGGAAACCCACAAGTGTCACTGCAGCTGAGTGCACAGGCATTCAGAGGGAAGCTAGTGAGACAGACAGGCTTACATTGCCTTTCTTTTATGCACTGAGAATGTAACAAACAGAAAAAATTACTTAACTGATTGCAGCATCTTTGCAAAGAAAGCAGTCAAATTATTTACTCCTGTTCCTGAAGGAAAGGTAGTTATGGAAAAACCTAAACATATTTACCCTAGCCAAATGTGGTGGTGTCTGCCTACCTATAAGCCTAGCTACTCAGGATGCTGAAGCAGGAGGATCACAAGTTCAAGCCTAGCATGGCAACTTAATAACTTAGCAAGATCCTGACTCAAAGTAAAAATGGTTTCAGATATAGCTCAGTACTCCCTAGGCTCAATCCCTCACACCAAAAAAAGAAAAAAAGTTTATCTTAAAACCATTCTTCCTGTCCTCTAACACTCACATGCACAAGAGAAATGGAATTTCCACCTTTTTGGTTAAAATGTATAGACAGAGGAGAAAATGTTTATCCCTAAACACAGACTCTGTGCACTATACCAACACATGAAGTACAGAAGTACAGCAGAGACTCACTCAGTAAATGTCTCCCGTGTGCCCCTTTAGTCCAGGCTCTACCAGCGTGACAACCAAGGCCCCTGTTTTAAGCCTCTCGAGTACTCCATGCTGAAACAACTCCCACCCTGAAACCAACAATAGTTAAATAATTCCCTCAGAATTATCTATAAAATAATGCAAGAAACAAGCCTCATTGCAGAAGAACTTCTAATCTTTGTGGGAAACCAATAAAAGACTCAGAGAGTCTTGCAAATTGAACAAGGTGAGATTTTGTTGAGGTCCAACCCAAATTCTTTCTGAACTCCTAAAGAATCAAAGGGAAGGCAATTGGGCAATTTGTTGAACAATTTGGAATCTAAATGTCACGGCAGGAAGAGAAGAGGACAGAAGAGCTGAAGTCTAGGTTTGAGTTGGCTTCCTCTTATTATTTGTGCAAACTCATCCCTTATTTTCCTGGATATTTCCTTTTGTACTTCATGGATTTATATTTGTATTCAAATTAAATGTAGGAACTAGTTCACAAGCACAGCCTGAATCTTGTTTATGCCAGTGTTTCTGAACTCTTTGGTCATCCTAATCAGCCTTCCAATCAATAGCTAGTTATTGAGCCTGTCCCTGGGAGGCCCCTGCATTGAGTACCTATGACATATGGTAGCTGCTGAGGAGGGAGGCAAGTTGCCTCTGAAACACATTGGTCCCTTCTACTAGAAAACTTGGAGCTTGCATACTGGGCAAACAACCTTACTCTGAAGTTCAAATGGACTTGCATATATTTACTCATTTTAAAATACTTAATTTTAAAAATTTAATATAATTTAATGTAATAATTTAAAATTTTAATTTTAAAATTCTAAATGCTTGAGGGGAAAGTTATATGTTAAAAATCAGGCCAGGACAAAAGTCTAAATACATCCTCAGGCTTCCTAGAGAAAATCCAAGAACTCCTAAATCCAGCCATTCATTTCACATAGTTATTTTATGTCTTCATTATGGCTGCTATCACCCATGGCCAGCCACTGGGGATACACAGTACATACTAAGTATGTACTACCTGGCCATGCCTGATACACAGTAAAGGAGAGATACTATTATCTATTCAAAGTATTTTGATACCTAATGTGTGCCAAATAAGTATTTCCTTGATCAATGTATAAAATACCTCCATTTCCATCACCAGAAAAATCAACTGAACCCTCTCCCAGGAAGTAGTCCAAGATGGGCCACCACCCAGACAAAATAACCTACTCCTGTTGAACCCAGGGAAGCCTTATAGTGATTTCCTCTCCCCTCTGTGCAGCTGTAAGGTTTGATCAAAATACGTCATCATCTTTGAGACCTAATTCCCTCATGTTGTTAGAACTGAAATAATCTCAACTGTTCACAGGCATCCACAAATGTTCATCAAAGAATAAGTGAGACTCTCATGTCCAGAATAGATTCCTTACAATTCTAACCTTAGTGAAGTAGAGACTGCCCTCTCCAAGATAGAGGCAGTTGTTGTTCATTGGCCACACAGGTCCACTTACCCCTTATTTTGCTTCCAAGAAGGTGACCAACTGTGTCATTTTTCCCAGGTCCAGAGGTTTCCTGGATGCCGATCTCTTCAGTGCCAAAACAGAACAGCCCCAGGCAAACTAGAGGGGTTGGCAGTCTGCTCCTAGGTATCCTTATTTCGCTCTGTAACTTAGCATATTTGGCTCTGTTCCTATTCCAGGAGCACCCCTAAAAAGATGTAGGGTCAAGAGCTGCTGTGGCCAGCATTCTGGGAAATTTGAAAATGAAGCCAAGCAAGAAAGAGCAATAAAAAAAAATGAAGAGAAAAAAACAAGCCACTAGTGACATCATTTGAGCAGCATATCAATCTATGTTTCCAACAAGACCACCTCAAGGTTATATTACTCTACATATTTCTTCTGATATAAATCCATATGGCTAAAAGGAAATTTCTAGATTTATTCATTCAATGCCTGATAACTGTAAAGAAACTGCTAAATACACTCCTAGTCCTCAAGGAAGACAGAATTTCTTTGGGTCATAAGACAGAAGGAAAAAACAACTAAAATTCTAGGATGACAAAGATGAGAGGTACCATCAATGCTCCTGAGTTCTCAGAAACAAATTTGGGCTGAAAGGATCAGGAAACATTATTGAGCTTATAGCCATAAAGGAAAGATGGTCTTTCCATTTTTCTACAAGTAGAAACAGAAAAAATACCTCCCAATGCAGAGATGAGTGTGAGCCACTTCTGATTTCACACAGCAGGATATAGCTGCTAATCACATTTCCCTGCTGGAGCAAAAACCAGGGTGCACAATCCATCTATCTGGATACGCAGTAGAGTGCCTTAGACATAACAGGTCCCCAGAAACAGCAGTGAGCAATGAGCCATGCATCTGCCCAGTGCTAGGAACACAAAGCAGAAAAGGGAACTTTAGTGGAGGTTGGATGGGAAAAGTTGAACAGCTGCCTCACTTGTTCATTTCTGTTCCATCACCTTATTCTAGAATTCTCTATAACTACTGAAGTTATTCTTCTGCGCATTTAATTTCCAATTCTCCTCATTAAATTTAATAGCAAACTCTTGCCTGTCCCAAGAGGTTAAGGGACCTTGTCCACCTTGAAAAGAGGCAGGGAGGATGAGAGGGCAGACTCTGGACCTGGACTGCCTCCGTGAGCAGTCCAGTTATGCCACTCCCTATGTCATACGGGAAAAATTATTCAGCTTTTGTGTATCAGTTCCTTCCTCCATAAATAAGGGATAACAAGAGTCATTTTCTCATAGGTTGCCATACCATTGATCAAATAGGTGGCTGAAAACAGTGCCTGCCACATAAAAAAGCACTTAACCCTATTATTATTATTAGGGATCATCACTGTGCCTCTTGTACATAGGAAAATACCTACCACAGCACAGATGCTCAATCAATATTTTTAAATGAGTACTGAATGAATAAAAAGAGTAAGTGAAGCCAAGATTAAAGATTTCTTAAATCTAAAACAAAGAGTGATAAGGGGAAAAAATCACAATGTTGGTCTGTGATTTTTAACAAGATGCATTTCAGTAAAGATCCCAAGTCCACAACTCTGTTCCAGGAACAGAATGAAGGAGTTTATTTCTTTATGTGGTTTATTGAAGTTCTCATGTAGTTATGATCAATAGCACACCATTCTTACCTTAAACATCACAGCAATAGATGTAACTGGGTGATAATACAGGGGAACAGAATGAAAGTATAGTCCTGAAAACATCGATCTAGCATTGGCACAAAACAAACCATGGCAGGAAGTAAGTCTGAAAAAAGAAGCAAAAGTTATACTAGTCCAGATAGACTGGGGAGGATGTCCCTCCCCTGAAACAAAATGTTTCTGCCTAGAATAAACATTGTATTGTACTGCTGGGTTCACAGAAAGTTAAAAGA
This sequence comes from Heterocephalus glaber, assembly GCF_000247695.1. Next base: position 2,188,181 of record NW_004624735.1, on the reverse strand, counting down.
AACACACACACACACACACACACCAGAAGACAGCAAATTTTTTAGTTTTGGTTCAAAAAATGGAGGCTCCACCTTTGGATACATCTTTCCTTTCAACAAAAAATGGACCAAGTTTGCAAAGTGGTTTTCTTATCCTGCTTCCATTCTGTAAATCACTGGGGACCCAGAAGTTTCTGTTTGTTTTAAGCTGTTTTTATCTTTTTAGTCCAGTTAGTTTATGTTCCCCTTCATATGACTCTCCAACAACTTAGGGGGTTCATTCTATGCCCCAAATTTTAAAATCATAATTTTTTTAGTAGACCTCTTTCATTTCATGTAATCAGATTGCTATAGAAGGACGTTCTTAAGGTACTAAGAAGCTCATTGTCTTTTAGAGGGTCTGGAATGATATCAAATCTTTCTGAGATACCGCAAGGGTCCTTGATTTTATTTTTTTTACCTTGAGGTTATTTCTTTTCTTTTGTTTTATTGTTGTTTTGGTTTTATTTGTGGGGCTTCAAACTAGGACCTTCACTCTGAGCTATGTCACTAACCCTTCATTAAATGTTTATTTTGAGATAGAGTTTTGTAAAGTCACCCAGGCTGGGTTTAAATTTGTGATCTTCTTGCCTCAGCCTCTCAGCGTACTGGAATTACAGATGTGTCCCTGCCTTATTTCTTATTTTTTAAGAATCTTCTGTCAATTGGAGAGACTGAACAAATGAGAAATAGTTTCATTTTCTAATCCTACAAGTACTGCCTTGTCTTTATTGTCTCAAAAATTTGCTTGCAAATTGAACAGCCCTCTCTCTAGCTCCTTTTTAGTATTTTTTCATGTTTTGCTTCAAACCTACACAGATAAAATTCCCACTGGCATATTCAACATTCTGTCCAGAGCTCTCCTTAGCCCAAGACACAAATTCACTGGGACGTTTCCTTGACCCACAGCCCTCATAGCCTCCTCTTCAGTTCTCCAGTATCACCCACTGTCCACTTCTAAGACCAGTGACATTTGTTTTAGACTTTTTTGGGACCACCTTCATGGTCAATTTCTGTATCCATTAACAATGGCTGTATAACAACTATGGTGTGTGACCTCCCATGGATTTGTTCTCAGACTGGACAGCTCCTGCTCCTGTTGGATATAGCAGCCAATGGTAGAACTGGATTTGGAGGGACTATTGTGAGCTTATTTACTGTCAGGGGTCTCATCACACTTGACAATCACTGCCAAGATGGTTGGAATTTTCTTGGCACAGATGATTCTTTTTCAACATAGATTTATTTTGTATGGTCCTCTCAGAACACTGTTCTAGAAAAGTGAAAGTCAAGAGATCTCCAGATCAATAGCTACTGCACACTGTGGTCACTTTCATCACAGGCTGTGGTCAGAGCCAGATCCATAGGCCTCCCAGAGTTAGAAGGTAAGGAATGGACTCCAAGGAAGATGTTGTAGTTACTTTTCTCGTTGCTGAGACAAAATACCCAATGCCCAAAGTTGATGGAGGAAAGGTTTATTTGACTCACAGTTTGTAGAGGCTTCAGTCTATAGTTAGCTGGCTCCAAGGCTGGGTGGCACAGCAGATAAGCATTGTGGAGGAGAAACAGTTCATAGCAGGCAGAAGGTAGTAAAGCAAGCAAGGGATCTTATTAGCTTCTTTCTTAGCAGCTTTCTTTTCTTTTTCTTTTATACTTTATCTGGGCTCTTGGGGTTAGGCGGGTGCCAAACCAGTCAGTGGAGTGATTTAGTAACTACACACCCTTAATCCCAGCATCACACACTTTAGATCCAGCCACCTCTGAAAAGCCCACCTATGACTATATGAGGCTTTGGAGGGACATGTAGACACAAACTTTAATAGAAGACGATCAGAGTAACACTATAAAGGAGCATGGGCATAGGGCAGGAATGACAAATACTGTACAATTGTGCCTATATGAAGTAGCTAGAATAGACAAATTCATAGAATTTGCATAGAAGTACAACAGAAAGTAAACTAGAAATTAATAAGAGCTGAAATAGGAGAGAACTGAAGAGTTATTTCTTAAAGGTTGCAGAGTTTATGTGTGGATAGATGCAAAAGTTTTAGATACAGATAGTGGTGATCATTGCACAACATCATGAACATAAAAATACCATTGAATTGTGCACTACAAAATGCTCAAAGTGATAAATATTTACATTATGTATATAACCACTATAAAAAATTTTAGTAACCTAAATATCTAGCAGTAAATGGTTATATAAACTATGGAATATCAATGATTGAATATTATCATCCTATTTATTAAGATGATGTCATTACTTTTAATTAAACATTAGGAAGCCATTAAAATCTTGTAGAAAAACATTTACATGGGAAAATATTAATCATGACATTGTGTCAGTCGAGGTTTTCTAGAGCAACAGAACCATATATACATATTTTTTTTAATTTTTTAAGGAAGTGACTCATCCAGTTGTGAAGGCTGGCAAGTGTAAAATTTGTAGAACAGTCCAGGATGCTAGAAGTTTAGGCAAAGACTAATCTTATAGTCTTGAGTTTGAAATTCATTAAAACCAGCTGATAGCCAGATAAAATATTCAAGCAGGAAACCTTAGTTTTTCATTCTTAAGGTTTTCAACTAGGTGAGTCCTTTTCACTTTATTGAGGGTAATCTCCTTTACTTAAAATCAACTGATTGCAAACCTTAATCAATTTACAAAATACTTTTATAGCAACAGTGTTTGACCAAATGGGTGTAATAGCCTGGGCAAGTGACACATGAAATGAATCATGGTGGATATATTAATGAATTTTTAAAACAATATGTAGACTATATCCTTATTTTTTAAAACATGTATATACATATACATATATATCTTCATAGAAAAATACTATAAATGTTTACTTATAGTAGTAGGATTATATGGTATTTTATCTGTGCTTTTCTGGATTGTTCAATTATGTGCAAAGAATTTATATTTGCTTTACAATTACCAACAAATATTAGTATTTAAAGAGCAGATGAAACAGTAGAAAAATTCTTATGAGGCAATTTTGAGTGAAAAAAGTAGATTATTCTGGTTGTATTTGAGTGATGAATACACAAGATAATTCCTCTACTTTTTCTTTATCCAATTTCATTTAATCAGTATATATAACTTCAAACTGAAAACTTCATAATAATATGAAAAATAATTAGGTGAAAAAACATGATTCAGAATTGTATGTACTATATGATTAGAGCCATTTAAAATATAAATAGAGGGCCGGGGATTTAGCTCAGTGGTTCCGCCACCTGCCTCACAAGCGCAAGGTCCCGAGTTTGATCCCCGGTACCAAAAAAATAAATAAATAAAATAAAATATAAATAGAAAACTAAGAAAAGAAACTGTATCAAAATAGGAGCAATGATTATATTAAGGTATGTGGTAGGGTTATTAGAAAGGCTTTTATCTTATTTAAAAATTTTCTATAATATGAATATTAAACTATTTAAATTTTTGAAAACATAGAATAAGCTGCACTGGGATCCCTTCTGCTTGGCTTCCCCAATTTACAACTTTATTTTCATGACCACAGCAACTATTCTGTGAGGGAAAGAGCTGGGACTCATCCGCTTCTCTTTCTCCATCTGTGAAGTCTTAGAAATCTGAGCCCAGGATGTGGGCCAGAGCCTGCGTGTGCTGTTCAGGAAGGTACTCAATGAGTGTCTCTTAATTTAACTGCATTACGGTCAGCTTGAAGACTGTGACTGTGTCTCTGTTACCAAAGTCAGGACTCAGTTAAAACATGAAGTATAAGGGTACGTTATTTAACGAGCACAGCATAGACATTGCCACTTCTTCCATGAGACGCACGCCTCCCAAAGTCACTCTTCATTTCTTCTAGTCCTCTTGGCGTTATAGGAGCTCCACTCACATCTTACATGGCTAATGGTGCGCTTTTCACCTGGCTGGAGTTTCAATCCTAGTTGTTGGTACACTGAAAAAAAGTGACTCATGGATTAAACACACACACACGCACACACGCACAACTAATAAGCATCTGTTTCTCCAAAATTGCTAGCTCAGAGGCTTATAGGCTAAACCACCTACTTTTGTATCACTCACAACTTAAGAATATAAACATTACTAAGTACAGTGGTGCCTCACTTCATGAACTCCATTTTTTCCATGATTCTGTTCCCAAACTGGGTTGGATGAGAACTGAATCAAATTCAATGGTAGGCTCAATGTTGACCTTATGGGGAAATTTGATTCCGTTCTTGTCCAGTTTGGTTTGTGACCAGAATTGTGGAGGGAATTGGGTTCATGAACTGAGGTACCACTGTAGTTTTTTCAGATAGTAACATAATTATGTAATATCCTCCATTTCACCTCTTTGACTACAAAGTTTACATATTTGTTACCTGGCCCTTTATAGAAAAATGTACAAGCTTCTGAATCAGCTGATCTTCAACATCTTCACCTTTAAGAAGTTTCCTAGGAAATACATAGTAATATGTTTCAGTAGACCCTCAAGATTTTGAAAACATGGACCTATTTGTAACTTGCCCTTAAATGGGATTGTGGTATTATGTGTGTGTGTGTGTGTGTGTGTGTCTGTGTCTGTGTCTGTGTGTGTGTGATTTGCACACTGAGATTTTTTTAAAAGAAGTTTATAGCACTTAAAGAATTTTAAGTTTTAGGGGCCAGGGATTTAGCTCAGTGGCACCACACCTGCCTCTCAAGTGCAAGGTCCTGAGTTCAATCCCCGGTACCAAAAAAAAAAAATTTTAAGTTTTATCTATGTAAGCTTTCTGAAGAAGATTTCCATAGAGTTTAGCAAAAATATTTAATTTCACCTGGTTGCATATGCAGCAAATTATTAGATTCCTGCTTGTCTGAGCTTTCCACCCAATTTGCCCTAGTATATAGGAATACGCATTGGCTCTTCCCTATGGATAATCAAAGAGGCAAAGCTTTCAATGTTGCAGTCCTCTTAAAGCACTGTGATATATAAAATAATTTTTAACTCTAAGCTTCATTTTACTCATTATTAAAATGCAACCACTAATAGCTATAATGATAAAAGCACTTAAATGGTTTCTATGCAAATGTATGTTGTTCCTACTGTCTGCTCATGCCTTTTCTTGAACTCTGTTGATTACAGTACTTTATCTTTGGTAACAGTACAAACCTTATAACTTCAAAGATTTCTAGAGCACTAAGGATATTTCCTGATTACCAAATATTCCTGGCAGGACAATTGTTAGCAGGGGAGACTCTCTTCCAGCTGAACCCTCAGAGAGGCAGTCTCCTTCCATCCTACGAGATCTTGTCAACTATTGGAGCACCTTGAGCAAGCAGGAAGGAGAGGAAAGCTTAGGGGGTGTTCACGGGAGATTTTCATACAACCACAGAAGCAGAACACCTTCTCCCAAGGAAAATGCAATCCAGCTGTGGACCTGCAGAAAGCTTTCTGTCACATCTCCTTGCATTTTTCCCATTTGAAGATGTATCTGTCTCATCAATTTAGAAGGATATAGGGCTGCATTATTTGTAGAACCTTCTTTAAGTGTATGTGATGCCAAGTGGACACTACCCACGTGTTACATGACATTATGTCCCTATTCTGAAGCACTCCTAGAGGGGTTAACATTAACACAAAAGGCCCATTTTCCAGGCAAGTGTGGTAGTGCATGCCTACAACCCAGCTACTGGGGAGACTGAGGCAGGAGAAATGGAACTTCAAGGCCAGTCTGGGCAAATTAGTCAGACTGTAAGTTATAAAATTAAAAGGACTAGAAATACATCTCAGTGGTAGAGTGCTTGACTGGCATCAAAAGCTCTGGGTTCATTCCACAATAACAACAAGAAAGTTTTTCTTTTCCTTTTTTTATCCTATTTTTATGTCTGCAATCATCCAGTTATGCAATATGCCAACCATAAACAAGGGACAAAATGTAAATCTAGTTAAAAATACATCAAAGATATCCACAGGAGAAAATATCTGGCAGCTATGGCTTAGAATTGGAAAATTAAAATGCAGGATAGAAAACAACAAATGCTTTCATCCTTGGGAATTAGCATTTTTGAAACCATTTAAGAAGCTAAACAAAGTGAAATAACTAACTTTTCCCATTTTATTAGAAATCATCTAAGCCTGAAAAATAATAGAGAACTTCTGTGTATGCACATGGAAAAAAAAAACCCATAATGAATATCAAAACAGTTTCCATTTAAATAACTCTTGAAATTAAGTGCTCACTTATTTAAATGTATTTTTTAATTTCACATTTTGTCTTCTTAAATTAAATCACTTATATGCACCAGGAGGAATAGCAAACTGAAGGGTTACCCTAAGGTCATCCATCATTCACTCCAATTTTGTGGGGTAGGAGGAAGTCGTGCTCTCCTTGGCCCTTGATTTGCTGTCTGTCTTCCTTTTGGGCTTCAGTGGCAAAGATTATGAGAAGGGCAATAAATGGAAGTGAACAATACAATGACTGGTGGTCAAAGTTACCAAAGAATATAACTGCAGTGTCAACCAGTCAACGAATAAATACTAAGGTCCTTTCCAGTAGTAAAAACCTACACCAGTACTCCACTATCTGAATGCTATTGTCCCCAAACTCATGGTCCACAAAATTCTTCAAAACAAATACTGAGCTTCCATGCAGATTCACAAGAAAGTAAGAAAGTGCATCCTAACCCTTCCTGTCACCCTAATGAGAGCAGCAGTTTGAATGCTTCCACTGGGGCTGCAGTCTCTACATTTTTAATATCTATGCCCTGTCCCCAGTGACCATCTATGCCTCAGTACTGTATTCAAGTTTTAGTGCCTGGTTTGAACAGTTCAACTAGAGGTGAGCACTTAGGCTCAGGGAAGTGGAAACACAAAACAGCAAGTAAGAGTAATTACTTGGAGCGTAACAGGAAAAAAAAAAAAAAATATATATATATATATATATAAACTTCTTTTATTTGCTTTTTATGGCACTGGGGATTGAACCGAGGGGCTTAGGGTTAGGCAAGTACTCTACCACTGAGCTACATTCCCAGCCAAAACCACTAAACTGGTAAATTCTTCCCTTTAAATAATGTCATTCCTTCTTAGGAAGATATATTATTAGGCTAGCTCAAAACAAAATCTGAAGGTATGACCATGAAGACTGTTAAAAAGCTGATTTATGGTCCATTGGTTTGGAAGTTAAATATTGCATATAAGAGTTATTGAAAATTAAACTATTTCTCTGGCTTCTTCATGTTGAAAGCAGAAACTGCCACCCTCACCTCTGGTGCCAAGATTTTAACAGAAGCAGACTTCAACATTTTCTACCTGGCTAAGTCTACATATACATATTTCCTGGCTTTTGTTCTACGCTTTCTATAAATTGGAGTCATTCTGCATGCTTTATGGGGGCAGACTATCCTCTCAATTTGGTCAAGTTGTGAATAACGTCATTTTTTCATTATGGGCTTTTTTCATACACTTCATGGGAGGCAGGCTACTTAATCCATATAGTTGGGGCCCAGAGACAGAGCTCTGATCAGGCCCTCCAGTACCAATTCTCCTTTTAGAAGATAGGATTCAATCATGAGTTATTTTTCAGTTACTTTTTTTGATTTGTAAGTCAAAATGAAACAAGTAAAGGCCTAACATTTTTAAATGATCAGGTATATGGCTGTAAAGTATCTGCATGAAGATTAAAATTATACATCATCAGTTTTTTTTCCTCCCAACATTAATGAGATAAAATTGACAAGCAAAATTGTAGGAATTTATCAATGTGACAATGTGATATAGGTATAAATTGTGAAGAAGTCACCACCATCAACTTATTTAATGCATCCACACCTCATGTTGGCACCATGTTTTGTTCTTATTTTCATATTTTATTGAGAACATTTAAGATTTACGCTCTTAGCAAATTTCAAGTATAGAGTATGTAACTATAGTTCCCATGCTATACATTAGATATTCAGAAGTTATTCCTCTAGTAATGGGAAGTTTACACCTTTTGACCAAAAGTTTTTCATTTTCCCATCCTCAGCCCCTGTCAAACACCCTTCTTCTATTTTAGCCTGTGATTCTGACTTCTTTAAATTCCATACAGATAAGAGAAAAGTTCTGAGATATCCTAAATTTAAAAATAAGGGCTGGGCTTATGATTTCTTCTTAGAGTTTTATACCTTTAGGCTTTCATATTTAGGTTCATAGATCCCTTCAAGTTATTTTCATGTATGGAAATAAAAGGTTGAGGTTAATTTTTTATATATGGATACCAGGTGTTCTAGTGCCATTTGCTGAAGACACT
>NW_004624735.1:2152658-2171458 GCF_000247695.1 Heterocephalus glaber | reverse complement strand
GGTAGGGATGGTGACCCAAAAGCCCTTTCCTGTGGGCTGGGAGCAGCGGGAGGGATGGTGGCTGGGAAACCCCTTCCTCTGGACCAGGAGCAGTGGGATGGTGGCTCAGAAGCCCCTACCTCTGGGCTGGGAGCAGGGGGACCCAGTACCGTGGTCTGGTTTTCCAGTGTCCTCTGCATCTTTGTATTGTGGAACCAGGTGGCTGTACAGAGGAGCAGGGGTGGTAGTGTCCAGTGGATTGCTACCAGGGTGCAGGCTGATTCACCGTGTTCGGCGGGACTCATGACCTTGGTAGGGCATGGGCAGACCTGCCTGTCTGCAGTGGGCTGATTGGGCGTGTTCCAAGGGACTCGCGACCTTGGTAGGGTTTTGTGTTTTTGATGGGATTAAAAGTAGGCAGATGGGGTGAGCATAAGGCAGGTAAACTAGGACCCAGCACACTAAGAATGGAGGAAACTATGGCAAACCTGGGGCCTTCTAAAATTTGGAAGAACCACATAGAAAAGATGGAAGTACCATCCACATAGTGTTTTTCCCAACATTTCTAAAACACAGTATCTGTTTTTCCTAGTCATCACCTCTTTGCTCATTGATTTGGATATAGTATTACATTTATGCTTCATAATCCAAACTGATTATTTGTTCCTGGATTACACCCAATACTTGCTTGACTTTGGAGAGTTTCCATTATTTGTTTGTTCAGTCACTGTGGTCTGGCAAATATCATGATTGCTGCAGGACAGAGTTTTGATATCTATAACTCTAATTGGCCTACATATTGCCTTTTTTTTCTTTTTTTTGGTACCAGGGATCAAACTCTGGGCCTTGTGCTTGCAAGGCAGGTGACAGCACCACTATGCTAAATCCCCTGCCCTCCATATTGCCTTTTAAACACTATTTGCAAGAAATGCAACTACTAAAATTTGAAACATTAGCAGCTTTGGACATTGAGGAGTTTTTAGAGATTTTGATTTAGTTTCTTCTTTATACCTGAGTTCCATCATAACAGACACATGATTTTGAACAAGGCGTTTTACTCCCTAGAGATAATATTGTCACTTATAAAATGAAGGCATTAGAGTACATAAATTGCTTTAAATCTCTAAATTCTATGATTATGTATAGTGCATTAAAAATAAATATACTATAAAGACTGCAGGCTAATTTCTTTGTTAAGACCAAGAATTAAACATATGCATATGAATTTATTCCCTTCTGAAAATTCTTTAAGACTACACGCATACATAAAGTAAGATACACACACTTGAAAGTGTCAGGAATATGTGAGGAGCCAACACCCAGATGGACAAATGGAACTAAATCCAAAGGCTCCAAAAGGAAAGCTGATCCAACACAATTTATAAGTCTGATCCTTAAAAGGCATAGAAATGGGTAGCATGGCTGGAACCAAAGATATGGGGAGGGGAATAAAATATGGAACAGAGGGTGAAAGCTTGTTGACAGGTTGTTGGACCTCCAGATCACCTTTACTACTCGGTGCTCCTTGGGTGACTCCTTTAAGCCACCCTAACAGAAATGTAGAGCTTTCTTCTCTAGAGGAGGTTAAAGCAAGAACTCCAGGTTAAACCTGGGGTATAGCTCAGTGGTAGACTGTGTGCATTGCATGCCCAAGACCCTGTGTTTGGTTCAAAACAGGAAATAAAGAAGAGAAGAAGAGAAGGAGGGAAAGAGGAAGGAAGAGCTGGGCATGGTGGCACATGCCTGCAATCCCAGCACTCTGGGAGGCTGAGGTAGGAAGAGATCAAGCCTAATCCCAGTTTGGTCAACCTAAAGACTTATCAAGGCCCTGTCTCTAAATAACTTTTTAAAAAATATAAAAAGAACAGGGGATATAGTTCAGTGTGAAGGTCCTGAGTTAAATCACTTTACCACTGAACAAAGGAAGGGAGAAAGGGAAGAAGGGAGGAAGGGGAAAGAAAATACACCTTGAAAATAAAAGGTGTCATGTCCTTTCAAAATAATAAGGAGACTAAATGAGCATACGAGTATTGAAAGCTGAGTGTTCAGCCTTCCTCTTCTGGTAGCTGCTAGAAGCTTAACTTTTAGACATGAGATTTAAAAGGTGCTTTATATGGACCTTTACTGGAAAAACTCAGAATTTTCCACTCAAGTTACCTGGTTATAAGTCAAAATCAATAGCTCACTGCTGTGTAGCTAAAGCTTACAGTGAGCTTTTCAGATCCCTCTTACTCTAGAGCAGCCAGCCAACAAATACCAGATTCATGACAAAAATTGATTAAAGAGCAGAGGTGAAAGTAAACAGAAAAAAAGGAGCTGGATAAAAGATTTTGCAAAGAAAAAATTCACTCAATATGTGATTAATATCAGAAAAGACATTACATTCATGAGACAAAAACAGAAGAGTAAAAACAGAAATATACTGAGAATAAAAAGCACTTTTAAAAAACATACATGAATGTGTGCACGCAAGCACACACAAACACACACACACATTGAAGGATAAAGTTGAAGTAGAATTAAAAGGAAAATCAAGAAGGAGGGAGGGAGTTATGATGACAGTAAGTATTTGTGAATGAATTTTAGGATAAATGTTCTACACACAAATGTGTTCTTTCATCCTGCACACTCTCCTGAAAGACAGCTATTAAGGGGGTCAGTTGCTCAGGGAACAGGCCACTAGTCTCAGTGTCAGACCCTTTACCTTTATAAAAAGTGTTGTCCTTATAAGGGAGGGAGATATTTCCCTTAGTTCTTAAGTGGGCTCTTCGGCTAGATCTAAGAAATTAATTATTACAAGAGTAGATGACATTACAGGGAGCTAAGTTAAATAAAAATTAATAGGCAGTCAAACAGGGATGGATCCTCAAGAGAGTCAGTGCAAATACAAGAACACACCAAGACTGCAGTTAGAGGAACATCTGTTGAAGCCCAGGCCTCAAGATAAAGATACATGACCAGGCCTTCATGCTTCCCCAAGAGATAAATGATAACGTCAAATTATACTGTAATTATCACCACCTGGTCCAAAAAGTCCAACTAAGCATCAGTCCCCCAGGTGAGTAACCACAGCATCCAGATCCATTCCTTCCCCAAAATGCCTCTGTTCTTTTCATCAGATGTCCAGTGTAATAAAACAAGATTGCAAAGAGTAATATAGTTAGGGTTTATTATCTTTGTAAATAAAACTTAAACTACAGTGCTCCCTGAAAGCACCTTGAAGGAACAACAAAAGGAGGGTAAGGAGGGGAGAAAGAAGGAGGCCAAGAAGACCCTGGTGATGGGAGCATCCCCCCTGCATGTGTAGGGAGGTGCACTCTTTCCCCAGCTCTCCTGTGGAATCCCCCCAAGGTGCTCCACGGAACAGAACAAGGAAGAGGAGAGTCTCTGTGAAGAAAAGTGGGACTGCGGTGAGCTTTCTTACCTCTGTCAAAAAACAAAATCACAGCCAGACTAGGAGAGCTGTGTGGGGCAATGACAGAACTGTAGGTTTTGTAAGATGGGAACAAAGAAACAATAGGGATTACTTAACCCCAGGTTTTCTCAAGTTACTGCTTTGTAAGGATTAAAGCAGAGAGAGTTTCCTCCTTAATCTAACTGAGTTAGACCTCAGTGTCCTGTTTTGTTTTTTTTAAAAAAATGGTTTGGAATCTCTGTGTTTCCAAAGTTTTAATTTGATGATGAGATGCTTGAGACAAATTTGTTTTCCCCAACTCTATCGATCTTCTTGTGCCTTGTCACATGTCAGGGCTATTGCAGAATAGTCCCAAAGCCCAAACTAGAAAAGCGTTTTCTCAAATAGAAACATATGGCTTCTTTGGAGACTTTCTTATTTCACTTGAACAAGTTCATGCCTGCTGTTTGGAAATTGCTCTAATCAGATTAAATAGAGGAAAAGTAACCACAAAATTTCCTCTACATTAGTTTGTTTTCCTTTTGTCTATACAACCCAGGTTATAAATACAAGCAGGAGTGACTGGAGGATCAGCTGGAAGATGGAGACTGATGCTGCATGATGTGTAGATTAACAGAGATTTTAATAAGTTGTAGAAGAGAGCAAGAACCACAATAGGATTGTCACAAGATAGGGCCCAGTGGATGGAAGGACAAGGTGTGCTGTGTTGACAAAGACCATCCACAAGCCATAAAGTGGGTAGAAGGATAAAGAATGTAAGTCAGGAGTGGGCCTCGTGGTTGAAAAACAAAACAACAATGAAAACCCTAAACACTTCTAGCATCCACACAATGAAGTTCTTGGCTCAAAGAGGAATGTGAAAATATAGAAAGAATTTGGGTTAGAGACATGCGAATTACTGAAATGCTAACTGCTTAATTAGATTCAGCATCAGAATCTGTCCCCAGGGTCATTTTTGCAGCCATTGCTCAGTGTCGTCTGGTGGAAACCTATATCCTCTCAACTAACATTTGAGGTCATCATCATCATTATCAACATCATCATTATGATTACTATTATGATTACAGTATTGCAGTACTGGGGATTGAACTCAGGACCTTCACACTAAGCTGCATGTCCAGCCCTTTTATTGAGGGGGTAGGTCCTGGCTTTAAAAAGTTATGCCATTGGGGGTGTGCCCTTGAAGGAGATATTGTCAACCTGGCCCCTCCTCTTTTTCTTCCCACTTCCTTGCTTCCATGAGATGAGCAGTCTCCTCCACTACCATGATGTTTTTCCTCACCACAGGCCCAAAAGCAGCTGGGCCAACTATGGACTGAAACCTCAGGAACCCTGAGACAAACTAAACCTTTTTCTTCTGTTTAAATTTTTTATCTCAGGTATTTGTCACAGTGACAGAAAGCTGACTAATGCATTCATCCCCCCCGCCTTTTTTTTTACCAATGTTATTCTCCTTTCCTACAGCCTATCATCTTATTTTTCCCTTCAACTCATGACCATGTTGACTTTTCTATGAAAAGGAAAGGGCCGTATCTTGTTTTCCTGTAAACAACAAACTGCTCACACACTTCAACAATAATTGAATGCAACTGTGAAAACAATGTAATATAAACATTCACATTCAGTAATTCTGTATGCCATAAGCTGTTCACAAAAGAGAATGATTTATATCAGCAATAAGGAAATGTGCATGATTAAATGTGATAAGTTAGTACCAGAAAATATGAAATTCTTTGAAGCTAAGCTGTTATCTAATGCTACATTAGAATGAAGTATTCCTCACAAATAAAAAGAAAGTTATTATTTAGAGATTATGCTGAAATTCAAGATATTTTTTTTGCTATTTTTAAATTCATGTTTAAAAATTTTTTAAAGTAGAATTTTTTTCTTACATGAAAGCTTGGTCATATTTTAAATATAAATGAGGAAAGTAACAGACTTAAATGTAAGCATGTTTCAGAAATCAACACAAATAAGAGTAAAGATATAGATAAGGAAGTTCTTAATTACATAAATCATATATAAAACTTTATATAAAACCTTTCACTTAAAACTTGCAAAACATAGTCTTCTATAAGATAGTTGGTTGGTCATCCAGACTATACCACAAATCTTATTTCAATTGATTAAAATTTTCTTTGATAAGATAATAAGTTAACATTATAGGAAATTTTAAAGGCTTTTAAACATCTTTAAAGAATAGCCAGCTGATCATGGACTGAATCTCTAAAAACCTTCAGCCAAAATAAACCTCTCCTCCTTTAAGTTGTGTTGGGTATTTTGTTCCAGAGTTGGGAAAGTGACTACGTCATGTGATAATCAACACCCTTGCAGTACCAAGAACCTTCACTTTCTAGGCCAGTTCCTGTAATTCTTTAAACACATTATTTTCCTGAACGTTAAACATCATTATGCCTTAAATTAAAGAACAAGATTCACACATCTTTGACTCACACTTTGATGTTAACTAAGGACAAAAATGACTGCTTAGGAGGTCATGGACCAGCATTTTTCTTATTCCTTTCCTTGAAATAGCTGACTCTGACAGTTACTATCACAGTAACGTAAAGGTATTTTTCTTTTGGATTTGAAATTCTTAGCAAAGAGGAAAAACAAAGAATAAGTTTACAATGGGAAGTTTGCAAAGTAGAGCTAATCTAGACTGAGGTGGAAGAAGACAAAATGGCATTGCTATCATTGCCATTGCAGTAATAAACCCTTACTAGCTTTACCGTAAATAACATCTCTGAAGTATGGGCACCTTGGTAATGATTAAGTTGTTATCTGAGGGATTTGGAGACAATTTTGTACAGCTTCAACTGGTTGAAGCCGTGGACGCCTTCACTTGGGCCTCCACAACTGTCTGATAGTGACCTTTTGACATCAGAGAGCCTTGGATCATTCTAGTGCTACAATTTGCTGAACATGTATGAGTTGAAGAGCTATGAAGTTTGATTAAATATGCACAGAATATTGACTCCATCACATTTCCTTGCCTCCGGTTGTAACCAACACTGTAAAATGGAACTTTAAAAGTTAGGTTTTCTTCTTTTAGAAATAAGCAATTTCTTTAAAACTTTCTCCTGCTGAGCACATAACCAACACTTCCTCCACTCAGCCTAAAAGAAGTGACAGAATATGCAGATGCCATCCCAGGAGGTGAGGGCCCAAGTTCCTTTCCACAAGAAACAGAAATGAATCAAAGATGGCTGGAAGTGATAGAGCAGGTGTAGAGATCTGCATTGTCTCTCTGCTCCTCCTCTCCCCTGAGCAGAAAATGGCCGGAAGAGATAAAGCAGCCGTGAAGATCTACATAGTCCCTTGATGCTCCCCCTTTCCTCCCTTCCTTGCTATTAAAGTTCCTCACCTAGATATACAAGGGAAAACGGTGATTTGAGGTCTCACCATTTCCTCAGAGCTAGCTCTGAATAAATCCTTTTTCATTTTTACCAACATAATGGCCTTCTTTGATTTGTTCAGTGGCAAGCAAATGAACCTGAGCATATAAACCAGTGACGAACCGATGACACATATGCTGTAGTAGCCTGTATGTATCATCGAAAACTCTAAAGGGTTCACCATCACAGGTATAAATCGAAGTGACCAGTAACACAATCACATTTCCCACATCTCAGCCAACCTTGTTGCTTTACCTCACAAATACCCTTAGGCGCTCTTGGCAGGATATTAGGCAGTGGCAAACTGGTGGGGGAAGTGGGCCTAACATTAATTGCAAAGTCCCAGGACACTTGCACAGAACATTTCCCAAAGGCCTGCATGTGTTACCAATCAGAGAGTGCTGTCTTCACTTCTCCAGAGAACTTTAACAGGTTTTCAATAGGAAAGCCTAGACCAAACACAGCTTGAGTCATAGGAGATACAAAAGACAGTAGCCATTGAGCGCTGAACCAGTGTGTTTTCTCTTGCATAGTAGCTTGCTCTCACCCTGTAGAGTGTACTTATTTTCCTACTTTTAGTTGGTCCAGACTCGCTATGCAGAGCATGTTTCTTTTCTTACCTTTAATTTATGTAAAACTTCAGTACCTTTTGTGCTTGTCTTGACCAATTTTTTGCTCAGGACAGAAGCCCAGTAACATTATTCTCAGTGAGGCAAATTTGAATTTGAGGGCTTCCACTTCCTGACGTTCATAAACTATTTCTGTTTTTCAAAACTCACCACTTCAGGCCTGGGGATTTAGCTCAGTGGTCCCAGTGCCTACCTCGCAAGTGCAAGGTCCTGAGTTCGATCCCCAGTACCAAAAAAAAAACCTCACCGCTTCAGTGATTGCCATACTGGGCAGTTAACAAAACAGGCCTGGTTCGATAACTTGTTACAAAACATAGGGTTCTAATCTGGAAAAAGCAGCTCAATAAATCCCCAAAAGAAAAAGGATCTAAGGAGGAATGGCTGACAAGATGAGGAGGAACCTTTTATTATTCCCCTTGAACGTTTCATGTCCAGTAAAAGCGGTTTTATATTCAGTAAATGCTGACAGGGCTCAGAACCTACTGTCTCAAAATATGACGGTAGAAGACCAGAATATGCCACCCTCATACAGGTCTCTCTAATATAAAGATTATTTGAAACTGGTTATTTTGAGAAAGAACAGACACATGAGTAGCCAGGAAAGTTGCCCTTTGGTAAGATTTGCATCCATAAAGAAAATCTCCATTTGTAAGAGATTCTCCCTCTATGAACCAGAAACAAAAGAATGGCTAAATCAAGAGAAACTCTTAAACAGTTGGGAGAACACCAGCTTAAATCTGCACAGCAGCCCTTTTACCTTTGTTTAAGTTGTTTTCCCAGCCATCTCTCAACCAGCCTTTCTCCATGCCCTCTTTTTGGTTTCAGGAAAGGAAGATGGTGAACTGTGAAGCAAGATAGCTCTAGATAATCCTCATCACCTGAGGGACAGTTTGTCTTCCATGAGATCATTGCTTCTGCTTGGGGAAGTCTCATTTTTACAGAGGCTCTGCTGGAAGTGAAGGTGGCTATAGGGTTAGAGGAATGACTGGAAACTTCCGGGAGCCTCACTGGTAACTGTGGTCTTTTGGCATCCTCAATCTTGAAGGGGCATGAGATAAGTTAGGTAAAGTTGGGGTGAATCTATTTTGTTTTGCCATCTTTTAGAGAAACTTCCTAAATGATTAATATGCCAATAGGCTGAGCAAGGATGTGATCCAAAGTTTTATGGTAATAAAAGGAGACAGATACAAAAGGAAGGTCAAGCTTTATTTTGTTTTTAGTAATTCACTGGGCTTCTGTATGCCTAAAAGAGGAGTCACTGTTTTTGTTTGCTTGTTTGTTTGGTTGGTTGGTTGGTTGGAGTTTGTTTTATTTTTAACAAAAGCATCTTTTAAGTCCCTGTCTGCCACAGAGGAAATCACAAATCACATTTTTAATGAGTAACAGGTTAAGAGCCCAGGAGTTTGTCTTTTGTCCTTATGGTGATCTATGATTGCCTCAACTTTTCCTATTCCTTTTCCAATAAAGCTCTCTGCAGAATTTAGCAATCAGAGAGTATTCACTGAATTTCAGAAGTTTAACGTAAAGGCAGAAAGCAGTAATTTTGGTATTTTGCTTTTATTTTCTTTTTCTTTTTTTTTTTTTTGCTTTATATTTTTACCATTTATGCACTGCCACTAACAAGTCTCAAGAAAACAATTCTATCAAGAAAATAATGTAGCCTTCCCAAAACTGCTCCAAATAATTAGAACATTTTAAAATAGCATGCTGAAAAGTCAAAAAAGGATTACCTAGAGCAAATGATACAATTGTCATTTTACCAAGTGCAAAGTAATTTCTTTATATTGAGAAGTAAAGACAGTCATGTATAGAGCACAAGAAAATATACAGGCTGACTGTGTTTTCTAGTGATATCCTAAGGCCACACAAAAGGCAGCTGTGTACAAATATCTTTCAGAGTTAGAAGAGGTTAAGTGTTTGTCCCTAATTTACCAGTTGAGTACAGCACATCCAGAGAAGTTTTATATTAAATTCATTCTAGCATTGTAAAAAAGATAGCAGATGAGATCTTGATTCTAAGGGAAATAAATAAACTGAAATTTCTTTTTTTTTTTTTTTTTTCTGTACCAGGGGTCAAATTCTGGACCTTGCATTTGCCAGGCAGGTTCAGCGCCACTGAGCTACATCCCTGGCCCTAAACTGAAATTTCTACCCTAAGAAATGCACAAATTGGTCTCTAACCTGAGCAACTGGATGCGTTGCCTCTAACTCTAGCCTGCCACAGCCTCCAGGATACATCAGGGGAAGCTGTTCAAGCAAAGGCAGCCAGGGTCCTAGCACAGAAGGCCTTCTTGCTACATTATAACCTGACGGAGGACATCACATGGGCAGATGGAGCAGTCAAGCTAGAGAGTGTTCACTCTCAAAACAAAGCCAATTCTGAGCTAATTTGGTGTAGGATAGAAGAAATGACACAGGAAGAAAGAAGACAAGGAAATCATAAATAAAAAGTATACTTTTAGGAAGGTTACAACTTCCAGGACTCAGCCAAAGTTACCCAAGGCAATCTATATCAGCATCCCTTTGGTTAAATTTAAATTTGGTTAAATTTACCTACCAGACCCATCACATCCAAAATTCCTCAGAAATACTTAAAGTCCATAAATTGGCTTACTTGACAAAGTAAAGAGCAGAAGCCTGATTCAAAGATAAAGGAACAGGTTGAGAGAATCCAAAGATGTGTAACTTACCTATTTTTTTAAAAACTAGGCCTATACCTGTAAAAGGGGCTCTTACACTTTTGAAGGGTAAGACACCCTACCCAAGGGTTTCGACTCCTTCAAGAGAAGCATAAGTGTTCCCTGTTCCAGGGAATAATGTGCCTCATTTCTCTCCACACACACACTTCACTGGAGTGCATCCTAAAATTTCTGCTAATAAACCCTTCCAGTTTATTACTGATGTGCCCTGAAAATTCTTTTTCCACAACAGGAGTCAGCAAACCTGCAAATTTACTCTGCAAAAGGGTGAGTTAGATTCCTTATTTCAGCTTTGGGTACCTCCTCAGAACCAGCCCTGTGACAAACCCATTAATAAGCTGACCTTTAACCTATGAACCCATGAGAGGATTAATCTACTGGTCATCTTCTTTTACATGAAATTTGGGGGTTGTCGTCAAGCCAAAGTACTTGTTTTTATTCATTTGTCCCACCCATGCTCTGAATCCAGTGGAACATGGGGTTCCAGATGCTACTTGAAATCATACGTGGCCATGTGGAGGTTATTATGCCTCAGATGGCTACTAAGAGCACCAGGAGGCACTGGGAAGGATCATCTTCATTTGATCATGATGATGGCAAAACATGCCCTCAACTGCTCACACCAGCATCAGAATACAAATTTGGATCTTGATAGTAAAATTCAGTATATTGAGTGATTGTTTTGATTTCCCAAGGAAAACATGGTAAATTGGTTCAGAAATCTAAATGGGCAGAAGCTCCTTCCAAGCCTGATTTCCATATTATCTGAATATTTTTTAGTGAGATCGGTGGCACATTTATTTTTGGAAAGTAGGGTTCACCATGAGGATAAGTGTTTTCTTCTTAGTTAGCATCCGTTCAGCTCTGCTCAGAAGGCTCTTCGGAATACAAAACACAGTGTAGGTCCCACTCCGTGTAGCAGGAGCCAGCACAGCTCCCAGCTCACCAGTACTTCCTTTTTCCACTGTAGTCCCTAGTGATGGCAGGCTTAGAATCATGACATTCCCATTTATTAGTGAAACGTGGATTTTTCACAACCATGACCATTTAAGTACGGTTGGTATTTTTGTTTGGGGAGCTTTGGGGGACTGGGAGACTTTGGGGGAGGGGTGTGTGTGTGTGTCTTGATGTTTCATTGCTTATCAATTGGGGATGATTACTTATCTATTTAGGAATATCTTACAGTGCACAATGGTGTATACTAGTGGTATTCAAAAAGTAAATTAAAGAATTACTGTTCTCAGATAGTCAAGTTAAAAATTAAAGCTAGTTAAAAGTTCAAGACAAAAAGCTTGATTGCCAGAGACTGAATCTTAATTGGCATTTCCAGGCAATCCAATGGACCTCTCTATGTCTTAGTTTTCTCATCTATGAAATGGGGACATTGACACCATAGCTGGCAGACAGATTCAACCAGTTTAGAAATATAAAGTGTTTAGAAGAGTTTATGGTAAGTAAAAGCTGTAACTTTTATATGAGTTTACTAGTAAGAATTTTATAGATATTTGCCATCATTATTTCTCAGCCAGACATAGCTTCCTCAGTAGTTTCTTTTCTGCCTCCTTATTCCCCACATAAAGAAGATAGATCTATGGTCTTTATTGGGATCCATAGTGTTATGCAAGCAGTCTTTCCACGGGACATTCTAATGGATGGGTCTAGAGCAAGCAGGCATGAGCTTGGTATGGTCACATCTTGACAAGAGGTGGTAACTGTATCATGTCTGAATAGTCCATGTGGGGTGTATGGGTCACTGGAATAAATCATGTAGGCAGAGTCTAGCTGTCCCAGAGGGAGGTGGCCACCATGAGTCAGTTGTATGAGGCAAGCATCAGACTGCCCACACTGAAGAAGTGAGAGGAGGTTGAGAACAGGAAACTTTCAGGATGATTGAGCCCTGCTTTCAGTGGGAGAAAGTTAAACCCACATTCAAAATGGATGCTGCCATTCAAAATAGATGATGAGGCAACAAAAACTTGTAGAAATAATGAACTATGTTTTCTTCAATAATCTACATCGCCTTCATATCCCTGCTTGCCAAGTTTACAGATGTTCTAAATGACATTCTCCTCTCATTTCAGTGTTGCCTCTATGAAACCAGATATGTAGTTACTGTTGTTAAAAAATAGTTAAGGAGAGTGTTGCCCTTTTCAAACATATGCTCCAAAAGCACCATTCTCCTTGTCCTCACACAAGCTGACCAGATGATCCCATCTGCACCCAAGCAGCAGGCGAGCCTTTCGTGAATTCATTTTCTAAGACCAGCTGCCCACACAGCCTTCTCTGCCTTGCCAGAGCTCATTTCCTCAACACTCTGCCTGCTCAACATTGGCATTGATTCTGCAGATGTTGTTTATATTATAGACTCTCTGCCATTCTTTTCCATCTGTGTGATTTCCAATTACTTTCTAAAGAAAGCTCTCAAGTGAAAAATGCATCAACTTCCTCAAGGTAATAGTTTGAGTTAGAATGTTCCAGATTTCATTTTTAGTTTTCACAAAAATATAGGTGATATATTCTTTCCCCCCTCTCCCCTAAAAAGGCTACAAAACAGAGAAGCATTCCTATTAGACCTAGGCAGTATTCTTAACAGAAGCCTAAAGTCTCCCTTTTTATCTTCAGGAAACCTATTGGAAGTAATTCTTAATGATTTTAATAGGCTGCAAGTCTTATTTCAACACTAAAGTGTGCTCCATGGTATTTTCTGGTTGCTCCTAAACGGCCACTGCTTTTCCCCCGTGGGCTTCAGTTACTCCAGTGTATCTCCAAAATGTCAGTGAAATTAATCTCTTAAACAGCATTCTTTATATGGAAGTAAGATATTAAAAACACAGTTGGCAAGGGAGAGTTGGGAGTTGCTCTGTTCCCTAGAATTTCTTGACAAAGAATTTAAGAGAATTTGCTTGGCATGAAAGACAGATACTTGGCTGTGGTTAAGAATCTTTCTCACCGATATGATCTTCTATCAGGGTCAGTATAAAAAGGCAATAGCCAGCCTGCACCATCTGGCAGCTCCCCAAGGGTCACTTTCTCAGCCACAGATCCCAGGACAGGGGACCTTAGAGCACCAGTGGGCGCTCATCCAGCTGGCCACGTGTCACTTCGCTTTGGGGGGAATACAGGATGACATGTGAGAAAGTCCTGGACCTGATGTGCTACATGATCTTACCCATTCAGGAGGGAGGCAGATCCCAGGAGGAACCCTCAAAAGTAAAGCCCAAGTTTAGAAAAGGTTCAGATCTGAAGCTCCTGCCCTGTACCAGTAAAGCTATTATGCCATACTGCCTGTGTTTGATGTTAGCCTGCTTTAAGCTTAGAGCTTTCACAGACAACAGAGACAACATGGCGCTGGGGCCTGTGATTGTATTGCTTCAGCAGGAATGGCCACAGGGAGAGAATCTTTTCTTGAAAGTGGCCAATAAGATTTGCCATTCAAGGAAATTGCCAATATGAGAATTTTTTCAATTAGGTTACATGCTGGAGGCATTTGGCTACTTGAGAACTCAGGAAGGTGGGAAGATAAATCTGGAATTACCCCCCAATCAAGGAATGCTGATCAACCATTGCAGACCTTTTGGGTGGTTCCTCCAGCTGAGTGGCAAATGTTGTGATCAGAGTTCAGCTCCTTCCTTGGGGCACCACACGGTCACTCGGAGCATCACCAGAGGTGTGAAGGAGGACTTCTGCCCTGCCATGGAGCGCCAGGTCTCCCACTGTGGCAAGAATCTGATAGTGGTGCTGCACAGGTTCTGCATTATCGAGAAGCTCTTGCTGCTCCAGACTCTGACCTGATAGAAGACCTTTGTGCCAGAGACAGCTGGTCGCTGTGCTGATGTGAGGGGAGACATACAGCAGTGATGTTACAGCTCTCGAAAAGAAGAAAACACCTGAGTTCCAGCCCGTTGGCTGCTTAAAAGTATCTCACAAGTGTCTGAGAAGTGATTTCTATTTTTAAGAGTCACTGTGTTTTGCAATTTTTGTAAAACAAGAAAATCAAACTGTTTAGTAAATAAAATTCATCCTAAAATTTGAAAAAAAAGATATTTAAAAACAATGTTAAATTATTTTTAAGCCAATAAAGTTTATAAGCAGGTAGCTTGAAATCTGTTTACAGAATAAACCATTATTTTAAATGATCTCCAAGTTAGCAAAATTTTCAGTCTTTCCTCAACTCCCAGATTTTCCACATTTACTAACATTTTGGAAAAAGCTTTATGTAGTTTATTTATAATGAAAGCCAAGTACATGTGCAAATATCATCCTAGAATTACAGAAAATGGTTTCAAAAGGTTAAACTATTCACCATCAGAATCAGCAAATACAGCTGCCAGATGAGAAAAGAATATCAAGACAAAATAAGGGATATTGAATTACTTGGTTTCACAAGACTCTCAATAATGAAAGATTTGAAATTATGAATCTGAAACCTTTAAATAATTATAGACTTAGACCAACTCTACCATCCTTAGGGAGAAAATATCTTTCCATAGCAACTGTTGAAATATAAACATTTTAACTGCTCCTAAGATAGCAATACATTTCAATTAGCAAGAATTACTTTTCTGGCTAGTTATCCTTTTCACTAATAGTAATAATGAATTCCTTTTAAATGAGTAACAGTGTGATGGTTAATTTTATATGTCAACTTGACTGAGCGAACATATGCCCAGATAGCTGGTAAATTTGATTTCTGAGTGTGTCTGTAGGGTGTTTCCTCAAGAGTCAAGCATTTGAGTCAGTAGACTGAGTAAAGAAAATCTGTCCTCATCAAGTTGGGTAGTATCATTGATCCCTTAAGGGCCTGAATAGAATAAAAAGGTGACAGAAGAACAAATTTACTCCCTTCTTGAGCTACAGCATTTATTTTCTTCTGCCATTACTCTACTGACTTGTTTGGTTCTCAGGACTGCAGACTTGAACTGGAACCACATTGTATTTTTTTCCCTGGACTTCACTTTGCAGGTATAGACAATGGGACTTTTCAGTCTCCGTGATCTAGTCTCTCATAAAAATAACTTTCCATCTATTCTTATATCACTATATCTATATAAATATTTATATCTATGAGTCTCTCTATTTATATCCTATTCATTCTGTGTCTCTAGAGAACACTCATTAATATAAACTGCAGTAACAGTGGTCTTTGATAGTGACTGTGTTTCTAGAGAAATCTAGAAGATAGCTCCGTAGGTTAGGTAAAAGTAATAAAAACCCCAATTCAATTCATACTGATTAAACAATAGAGAATTAATTGGTTCACATACTTTAGAGATCTGGAAGCAAATACACTGCTTCAGGTTAAGTGTAATCCAGCAGCTGAAATGATGACGCCAATACTTCTTCAACTCTCTGTCGTGCTCTTCTAGATCAGATTGGTTCTCAGGTTGCTGGCAGAGCTTTTCTGGCAGGTCTAAGGACTCCCTTGTTGTTTGCAAATGACTGTGACAAGTTTGAGCCTCACCTTTTCACCCAATACCATCCAGGACAATAAAGAAGCATTTGCCAATGGCTGCCCCAAAAGGTGAGTGAGTTCCTCTTTTCCTGTGATCAATGTCACTGAATAAGCCTATGGTTCTGATTTGGTCACATGCTTATCTACCAGTCAATCCCTGGGGCCAGAGAAATGGAATATCTAGCAGACTTAAGCCAATCTCATACCAGTGCCAGAACTGAAGTTAGACTGGGACATCAAGTGAAATTGGAGTCAGTGTTAGAAAGACAACAAATAAATGTCTACCATGACAACAGAAAAAAAAATTTCAAATTTCCAATAATAAAAAACCCAACAAGGCCAGAAGATAAGAATGAGAGCACAGGTAATGTAGACTATTGGCTACCTCCCTTTTCACAACTGATTAAGGCAGGTACATGCTTTTTGATATGTTTTAACAAATATTCTAGGTGAGTTAATAACTAGATGTTCAAGATTGAATAATAGTGAGGTCCAACCAAACTTCAAAGCCCAAGGAGAATAACCACATTCATTGAGATGTCAAAGTGACCAAGATACCACCCTGCAGCAGAAAACAGGAAGTCAGGATCCAGAGAAAAATAAGGAAGTCAGAACTGAAGTGATGCAAACCAAAAGTGTGGCAGATACAGGAGAAAAGTTATCTTACAGCAGTGTGCAATGCAAGGTAGAGGGACTTGAGTGTTCCCCAAGCAGGGGCTCTGGGGACACACACTTATGAGGGTAAGCTTGCTTCTGAAAATAACTATTTCACTGATTTGTACAATCTAGGCCAATCAGGGTCTTGGCCTTTGTTTCTGGGGTAAAGAAGAGGTCAGTGGGCTAAGCATAGCTTCCTCAAGCATATAGTGCTCAATAAGCCTGTAGTAATTTTACAACCATCAGCTACCCAGGTCTTGCCCCATATCCCTGACTATGCCCCCCCTAATCTGTCCCTACAATATTCTGAACCAGGGAGGGAATGAGCGTATGGGAATTTGGGGGAAGGCATTATAAAGGGAGTCTAGCTATGAGGCCAAGTTGGGAAACAAAAGGCAAAGAAAGTCAGCTAGGTTGAGAAATGAGAGCAAAGTGAGTCTTAGGGGGGAGGGCTTCAGATTGAGATATCACCAATATATTGGAGTACTTTACTATTGAGAGGTGCAGCCGGATTGAGAGCGTAGCTAAGAGCACGGCCAAACAAGTGAGACTGTCCCTAAAGCCTTGAGGGTACAGGTAAGCTGAGTGGCACATGCTAAGGCTGTGTCTTAGGAATCAAGGTGAAGGGGGATGGTAAAAAAAAAAAAGCAGCTTTTAGGGGCCAGGGATTTAGCTCAGTGGTTTCACTGCCTGCTGCGCAAATACAAGAACCTGAGTTTGATCCCTGGTACCAAAAAAAAGCATCTTTTAGGACTATGGAAACCATGGGTGATAGTAGAAGGGATGGTGGAAAGTAGGGTGTAGGGTGAGGAACTATGGGATGGAGGAGAATGACTGCCAAGTTGATACCTTGGAGGTCTTATATTAAGCAAAAGGAATTGCTGGGTTTGTTTAGTTTTGTTTTGTTTTGTTTTGTTTTGTTTTTTATAGCTATAATGGGTGTTGTTATGGTTTGGGTCTGGTTGTCCCCCCAATGGTCATTTGGTCAGAGGAGCCTGAATCTGGAATGTGTGATGCTGAGATTAAGGGCTTGTGACTACACATGAGTGAGTGGTTTAGCACTGCACTAATCCTGGTCGAGACGGGATAAAAGAGGCAGAAAGATTTGATGAAGTGCTTTCTTACTGCCTTTACTACCTTGTGTGTGCCATCTAGTTTCTCCTCTGAGAGGCCTGTTTGTCATCCCTGTCTTAGAGCCAGCTAATTATAGACTGAAACTTCTATGAACTGCAACCCAAATAAACCCTTTTCCTCTTTAACTTTTGGTGCTGGGTATTTTGTCTTAGCAATGAGAGAAAAGTAACTGGTGTTTTTTAAGAGGAACAAGTAAGGTGAATAAGTCCCTTAAATAGGAAAGAATACTGGGCTGGGGAGAGGGAAAAGAAGAGAGGGTATTGGGGTACCTGGGGATAAGTGGAGGGATCTTTGAGCTTGATGCATACAGGAGGTGGTAAGCCACAAGGGAAGGGGAATCTGTGTCCTAAAACTCAGGAAGAATTGGAGGGTGTGTGCAGAGGTGAGGGTGAGAGGTCAGGGGAGGGAGTAAAGAGGAGAAAGTTAGAGTGTATGAAGAAGGAGGGAAGATTTTGGAAGATAATCATTGCCTGGAGGTTGAAAAGGAGGTCTCACCCAGGAGGAAAATGAGGCATTGGGGAATAACCAGGAGTGAACATGAGAATATATGATGTTCTATGAAGCAATTTAAGGGTCCTGTCATGTAGGGATTAAAAAATCGGCCATTTCCCAGAACACCGAGGAGGTGAGCAGAACAGGCACCAGCAGACACCCCCCACCCAGCTGTGCTGAGCCATTACCTGGATCCACACCACAGAGTTACAGGGGTCATAAAGGACATTGTTCAAAGCATGAGAAGATAGAGTAGAAGTGATCAACAGAAAGAGGGCCTCTCTGAAGCCCCTTGATGAAAATTAAAGCCCACTGGAAAAGTGAAGGAAATCTCTTCAATAAAGGCACAGCAGACCACCTTAGTTGGGGGAGCAGCAGTGTGGACAAGAGCAGTGAAGCTGCAAGCAGATCCCAGCCTGGGCTCCACCCTGACCCCAGAAGCTGGGGCACACCAGTCCAAGCCAAGAGCCTGCCTGGAAAAGAGCTGCACAGGCACACAAGCAACAGCCAGAGGTTCATCCCAATACCATCAGTAAGTACGCAAGACCCTAGTCAGAAGCTTGCTCACACAACAGGAAATGGGGTGCACAGCCCTCAGCCAAAGGCTCTTCCAGACAACAACTACATGGGGCCCTAGCCAGTGGCACACCTAGATACGATCCCAAGGGTGCACGGGCCCAAGCCAGAAGCCCACCCAAGAAAACAGGTCAACTCAGGGATCCAGAATGCCACCTTTCTGAACCCAGGAATTAGTGTACTGGTGAGCAGCAGAGAAAAGGCAGTGGCTTGCTGAGAATTGAAGACCACTGGGTGAGCAAAAAGTTGCCTCAACAAAGGCAAAGTGGGCTGCATCTGTTGAAATGAGAAGACAAGTAAACAATCCTCAAAAACAGACTTCCAGATCACCTAAGGCAACCCCAAGGGGAAAGGAGATGGGACAATCTG
>NW_004624735.1:2086292-2109552 GCF_000247695.1 Heterocephalus glaber | reverse complement strand
AAGTTTTCTGCCATCACTTCTGTGAACAGTTTTTTTATGTCATCTGCACTTTCTCCTCTTTCTTCCTTGACTCCAATCAGTCTTATGTTATTCTTTGTAAAGGTAATTGGGGACAGCAGGGGGGAGTGGCTGGGGTGCTATAGCAGGGCTTGGAGAAAGAAAAGGAAGGATAAAAGGGTCAAATGGCGTAGGGAGGAGGAAGGGAGAGGTTGCCTCATACTTGCCTGAGTATGAGATGTGGCCCCATCTCTGAGGCAAAAGACAACTGAGTCAGAACTTTAAACGGAGGCTTTGTTATCAACTGTCAGACAGGAGGAGGTGAGAAGGAAGGAAAATAATTTGGTCTGCTCTGAGGAGAAGTTACACGAAATGCCTTGAAAGCAGAAATGTTTTATTTAGTTAAGAAGGGATTTGAGGGTGGAAATATGAAAGTGAGACCATATAAGATTAATGTAGACTAGGGCCAGGGATTTAGCTTAGTGGTTCCAGTGAGTGCTGCGCAAGTGCAAGGTCCCAAGTTCGATCCCCAGTACCAAAAAAAAAAAAAGATTACAGTAGACTCAATTAAGGACGTAAATAAAATGACAAGACACAAAAGCAAGGCATTTATATATCTTCTGAAATTTGGGTCAGTCTGATGGAAAGAATGGAGAATGAGGAGTGGGGCGATGACTTGTTATCTAAGGGAGCCCCCTTGTATTCATTTATAAAGGGGTTTCGTGAGCA
Source organism: Heterocephalus glaber (assembly GCF_000247695.1). Next base: position 2,108,826 of record NW_004624735.1, on the reverse strand, counting down.
TTGCAAAACCTGGAATCCAGAGACAGAAATAGCCAATGATTTCCAAGAAGTAAACTTGTGCGGTGGTCAGAGTTGGGATCTGAGTAATTGAAAGTATGTGGTCAGGGGGAAGAACTAGGGGAATGTGGAGGGGCAGAGGGGACCAAGATGTCCCAAACACCTGGGCTGAGGGAGGGAGAAGATATGGGGTCCGAGGAAGGCAGAGCAGTAGGAGTGAGAAGGGCAGTGATAGGGTGGGGAGCAGAGACTGGAATAGTGAGGCTGGCAGAGCTTTGTTAAAATAGCTCACCTAAAATAATAAATAAATAAATAAATAAATACAATAGATCATCTGAGGAGCAAGATTGGACAGATGGGAATGACTAGAAACAAATGAGTAAACATTCGGTTTCCCAATTGGCATAAGAGCAGAGAGGTTTGGAGAGGCCTGGACACAGCGCCTTCAATTCCCATAACAATAACTGAGGATAAAGTTAGCTGTTCTGAGAATGAAGAGAAGGTGAAGTGGGTCACCCCGTATGGATCAGAAATGAAAGTCTTACCTTCTTAGCACTAAGAGGTGGGTGCATGAGGTTGATATTGGAGACTTTAGGTAGTGGAGGGGGCGCTGCTCAAGAGGGTGGAAAATTTGAGAGTCCCATGGGTGATGGGCCTGGGGCTTGCTGAAAAACAGGGTGGTGGTGAGAGCAGCAGAGCAACTGCTGGCTTCCTGTTATCTCTGCCCTCCTGCGGATGTGGGTAATGGGTCTGTTTGGGCAGGGGTCTGGCTTAGGGGGCCTGTCAGTAAGCTGGGTCCGTTCTATAAGTATCCGCCTATAATAGTATACACGGTACCCAGTTATACCAAAAAGTGGGTTTGGGGCCATGGATTTAGTTCGGTGGCACCGTGCCTGCCTTGCAACCACAAGGTCCTGAGTTCAGTCCCCATTACCAAAAAACAAAACAAAACAAAAAGTGGGTTCAACTAGAGCTTTGATAATGGCTATAGACAAAGTCAGAAAGTCATGTTATGTTAATGGCTCAGTTTAACCAGTAATGCAATTTGGAAACAGAATAACTGTCTTAGCCCTGAGTTGTGTTCGTATGACAACTTTTCTTCCACACAGCTCATCTCCCTACATTCCGAAAAGGCAAGTAAGGAATTTCATCTCCATCCGCAATGACATGTAAGATCTCATGTTCCACTGAATCACTGCTGTAAAATGCAGCCAGCTAGTGTGTATTGCAAACTCCTCACAAGTCTGTGGACCATGGAATATGGTGACCAGTGAGACTTCCAGGATTTTCACCTCCAACTTGAACCTTGTAAACTAATGACAATGATCCAACATCAGAGAAAACAGCAAATGAGACCAGCATGTTTTCCTTTTGTATCTGCTGACACCTTCCAGAATTCAGCTTATGCCCCAGGCTATTGAGCTTAGCTTGACTTTGGACAGAACTCATGGAATCTCCTTAGTCCCAGTCAATACTGTCCAGCCCAGCTTACTCTTTCCCCTCATTATCACCTATTTTTCAGGGACATTGAAATTATCCCACCCTGGTACAATTTTTACAGGGCTTCTTTCCAAAGATTTATCCACTTTCCTTTGAGGTCAAGTTTCTCCAGATGCAGACTAATTTCCTTCAGGACACAACAGAGGAGCTCATCTGAGAATATATTTTGGCAATATTAACATGATATAGGATCAAACTTATGTAAAGCATTTCATAATTTGCATAGTATCAGACTCATTGAATAAATTACATACAGTATCATTACCAGTATTATAGTACAAGCACACACTGTGGAATATATAAATATTAGATTCTCCTTAATTCTTTTTTTTTAAATTCTTTTTCCTTAAATTCTTTTATTGGTACATTTTAGGTATACAATACATTTGCATTTATCATTAGGTGCTTGTACCTGTACATGATGTATCTTGGTTCTTATTTTTTCCCCATTCTTGTTCTCCCTTCACCCCCTCCACCCTTCCCTATTTACAAAGACTTTGTTTCCATTTTTTCCTTTTCTCATCATTTTTCCTTTCCCTTCTTTCCTTTCCCCTACCCTTCCCACTTCCCCTACCCTTTTGGACCTTTTCTCCCTACTTCAAATTATCAATTATTCATTTTAATCATTTTAATCCTTATTTACACTTTCAGTTCCTCACACCAGAGAAACTATTCAGTATTTACACGTGTGTCCTATTTATTTCATTTAAGGATACTCTTTAATTCTTAAGAATAAAACTGAGCATTTTTCCCTTCCTCTACTACATAAAAAAGTCTAAGGGCTGGTGATTTAGCTCAGTGGTTCCGGCACCTGCCATGCAAGCGCAAGGTCCCAAGTTCAATCCCCGGTACCAAAAAAAAAACGTCTAAGCCACCATTTACATAGTAATTCATTTATCCACTATGTCATTAAGCATGTATTCCATGAAAGTGGAAAGAGCAATTCATAGACCTACAAAGTGTCAGGTAAAAGGCCGAAGACCAAGACCAGACCAGGCCACAGCAAGCCTTTATTAGGGGAATAGACCTGCCAGGCTGTCTCTAAACAAAGGAGAGACAAAAGTAATATGGCCAGGGCAGGGAGAGTCTTTTATAGAGACTGGGGTGGGGTTTGTAGGGGCTGAGGTGGGGTTGAGTGAGGTAGTGACTAGGGAATGGAGGAGCCGGTGATGTCACTAGGTGGTAGGAGGTGAGCGAGTATTAGGTTACTCTCTAGGCAGGAACAGGGGCATGCTGGGAAGAAGGGTTTGTTCTTTGGTGGGAGCAGCCATCTTGGCGTGACGTCACACGGGAGGGGGCAAGGCACCGTAGGAAGAGGGCAGCTGCTATACATAACAGCTGCTGAGGTAGTGGGAGACCTCTCACAAAGCCCCTGCTCTCCTATATCATGTATTCTGGTAATAAGAATAGAGATAATGTTGAACTCTATATTGACAAAATACAGTTTGACAACCTAATGAGTATAAACCTTAGTTCATAAACTACAGTGTGCAAAAAATACTACACAAAATTATGTTTTAATAAATGCCCTTAGTTACTATTTTGAGCCACTATTTCCACCAAACATGCAAAAGAAATTCACTTCAGCTATATGGGGAGTTTTCCCCTATTCTTTTGCAAGTTCACATCAGGACTCCCAGAGGTGATGAGGCGTCAGTCCAGTGCAGGGGCCCTCATTCATCCACCCTTGTAAGTCATGACCGAAACACCCATTGTCCTGCCTCTATGCCCCTTTAGATCAATGACACCTATGCTGCACTGCCTGTGGCATCAAAATCCCTGGCAGTCTGTCTGTGATTCCACCTGACATGCTACACCACTAGACCACTCTGAGCATCTGGTTTGAGCCCTGTGACTCCTAGGACACACAGACCAGGGTTTGCAGTTTCTCTTCTCAGCTCACCTCTGCCAAAAAGTCTCTTAAGTCCAGGAAAACCCATTCTCTTCCATGTTTTTCTCCAAGCTACTCTGTCTATGTCAGGGAATTCAAACCAACTTCTTTTATTTCCTCAGTCAGCCCTCTGCATTCACATCAAGAGTTAAGATTTTTGGAAAATAAAAAACAGAGGAGTTTGTTGATTACTTCAAATTTCCACCACCCCAAGTACCTTCCCTCAGGCAATGAAGATCAGAGTCAGCTGCTTGTTTAACTCTAGAAACAATAAAATAGTTGGAGAGAGTGAGAGCCAGCATCACGGGGCTACCGCTCAGTGGAGCTGCAGGACCTCCTAAGGCAGCACGGAGGGCTGTTGAGGGCAGGGTAGGATTATGCAAGATAAAGTTGCAGCCATTTTCAATGAGGATCAATGATCAAAACTGTTCTTTTAAAAAAGACATTTCCAAGTTAAACATGAAAGAAAGATAGTGGAATCATTTCACTTCCGACAGGATAAAGTGTACAGTATTTCACCGTCCCTTTTAATGGAATCTTTGTAAGATTCATCACTTATCATGCACCCAACTGGGAACATGGATGTTGGTTTTTCTCATTTGGCTGTTCAGACACTGTCAAGAAGCCACTGCAAAAACATCAAACAAAAAATTTCTTGGTGGGAAAGAAGGTCTAATGGTACATCTAATCCACCTAAGTGGCATCCAAAGGACTTCAGAGTGAGATACAACTGTCACCAAGAGATTCTTCCTAAGAAAACTCCTATTGCTGAGGGAAAGAACAAAAAGTTGGGAGTAACCAACTCTCAAAATGTGGGTTTAGATATGAACAAAAGCCATGATCTAAGTGAGGATGAAGATGAGAAACATGAATATTACGATACACGCATATTTAGAAATGAATCAGAATCCAGTTGGGTATGTTCAAAGGTCAAACAGACTGAAAGCTGGAAAGAAGTTGTGTTAGGGTCAAGAGACTTCATTACCTCAAGGAAACTTTTACACCTCACAAATATCGTGGAAGAAAATAGAAGCACTTCCCCCAGATAAAGTCATCAATTTGGCTTTGGAACATTGTGGCCCTCCAGAAAAATAACTGAATTGTAGCATTCTGAATAGTTCATATGGAATAACCAAGAGCTTAGAAAACACTTACTCTGAACCTGAGGGTCAAGAATGTGGACCTTCTATAAATCCTTTGCCAAAACCACGTAGGATGTTCAGATGCTTACCTGAATCTGGTGTTAGGCCACATAAAGAAAGAAACTGTGACCCAAAAATGCTGTGAGAATAATCCTTGTGCAGAATCTACTTTGCCTCTTCTCAGGAACCCGAACCAAAGAAATACGGAGGAAAAATTAGAGGGAGCTCTAAAAGGAAATCCTTTGAATTTGTGGATATTCAGCACTTTCGAAGTCGGAATTCACAGAGGATTCATGAAGAACTTGTGAGAAATTCTGGTTTGGCACTTTATTATACACAATCAGAGGATAATATCTATGAAGACATCATACTTCCCACCAAAGAAAATCCATATGAAGATATTCCAGTGCAGGCTTTGCCCTTCAGTATGGAAGTTGCCCCCCCCAAGAGTGCTCTCAAAACACCCAAGCTTCCTCACAAACCACAGTACCTTCACCGGAAGACTACAGAACTGAAGAACCCTCAAACTTATTTATGGTCAAAGCTTACGAAGGATACCACTTTGCCTTTCACTTTAACTGAATGGAAACTTTTCTGAGCTAAAGAAGTTGCAAACAGAAAAAGGAGAAATCTTCCAAGGCTTGTACTGAAAATAGATGATGTATTTCAGTCTAAGCAAGGAAAGAAGAAGGTAAAGTTACACCCTGACACTGGAAAGGAAATACCTCCTTCACAAGGTGAAACCAGTGGGAATGAAAGTGATGGTGAGTATCTGCCAAAGAGTCGCCCCAAGCACTTAGCACAACTCCAACAGCCTTCCAAGAGGAAGCCACACTACCAGACCTTGGAGCGGGATCTTACTGAAGTGCAAGAGCACCAGTTGTTTGAACTTTTTGTGGTGGTGTCTTTGCAGAAGCAGCCTTCAGGAATAAGCTACACTCCCCAGGTCAGACAGCAGTTCCCTAGCAAGGGTGATCATGGCTATAAGCAATCAAAAGACAATGAAGAATGGCTCAAAGTTATCCCAAAATTTTGTTTTCCAGATTCAGAGGACTGGCTGCCAACCTCAGAACTCGAGTGAAACTTTTGCCTTTGACTGGTGAAGATGGAAGCCGGTGGTTTGGCTACTGTAAGAAGCTCTTGCCAGAAAGCAAAGGAAAGCAACTCCTTGAGGTGTACTGCATGGTTAGTTGCCTAGGCTGCTTCAGCGTGTTTTCAAAGATTCTGGATGAAGTAGAGAAGAGAAGAGAAATGTCTCCAGCCCTCGTTTACCCGTTCATGCGCACTGTCATGGAGGCCCTTTTCCCAGCTCCTGGACATACCATCACCGTCAGGAGCTACCTCCCTGGGGCTGGAGATGGGTCTAATGAACTCTGCCGACCACTAGATTCACGATTGAAACGTGGATTTTGAATGCCTCTTTAAGTGCTTGAGCGTGTGTCATCTCATCCGGGTCTGCACCTCTCTCCTTTTGGAGCGGAGGGTAATCTTTGTTGCCAACAGCCTAACCACACTGTCAAAATGTGGTCATGCCGTGGTAGCCACCCTGTATCCATTCACTTGGCAGCACGCCTATATTCCAGTTCCTCCAGCATCCATGATGGACATCGTGTGCTCACCTACCGCGTTCCTCACTGGGATCCTGTCTTGCTCCTTACCGCAGCTCCAGGACCTGCCCATTGAAGAGGTGCTGATAGTTGATCTCTGCGCTAACAAGTTCTTTTTTTTTTCTTTTTTTTTGCTTAAATTCTTTTATTGGTACATTTTAGATATACAATATGTTTACATTTATCATTGGGTGCTTGTACCTGTACATGATGTATCTTGGTTCTTATTTTTTCCCCATTACCTGTGCACCCTTCACCCCTCCACCCTTCCCTATTTACATACACTTCATTTCCTTTTTTTTTTGTCTTCTCATAATTTGTCCTTTCCATTCTTTGCTTTCCCCATCTCCTCCCACCACCCCTACAACTTTGGACCTTTTCCTATTTCAAAGTATCAGTTATTAGTTATTAATCCTTTTAATCCTTATTTACACTTTCAGTTTCTCACACTAGAGAAACTATTCGGTATTTACACATATTAAAGATCTAAATATTAAGACAGAAGCACTAAACTTGCTAGAAGATAAGTTAGATGAAACTCTTGAAGACATTGGCATAGGAAAAGACTTTATGAACAAAACCTCAATAGCATGGGAACTGGCAGAAAGACTCAACAACTTGGATCTCATCTTATTAAAAAGGGACATTATTCTTTGAACATGACTATCACTGAGCACGGGGCGCGTGAATTCCAAAGGGAGCCATTTCTTAGTCCCACACATCCCGAAGCATACGCCACTTCCTAGATCTCTTCATGGCGACTCAGATGTTTGCAGGATTCATCCAGGACCGGGAGCTTCAGAAAAGTGGGGTTAAAGGTTTGTTTGAGGTTTGGGCTCTCCAGTGTTTGGAAACAATTCCTGAGTCTGAGCCTAGTGGGGTGAATAGAATTTTGCAGAGTCTTGGAAGTGAAATGAAATTTTTGCAGAAGAAATGAATCTTTGTCTCCATCTTAAATAGAATGAAAAGTGCCAAAGAAAATGCTTCTCCAAGGGTCAGGATGCCTTTGAAGTAGTCTACAAAATCTTTGAAATTTTAAAAGGTTCAAAAGCAGCTCCAAGTTCTCAGAGGAAGACTTCCTGTTGCTGCTGCACAATCACTGGAGAACTGTTGGAAGTAACTGGAACTGATGCTCTCTACTGCCGCCAACATGTTTTTTACTGGGGCCTTTTCTATTTGATTCTTTGGCTTATTCTCTGTGTTATATGCTTAGTCTGTGACAGCCATTGTTTTTACAAGGGAAAGGCTGTTATTGAATATTTTTTAAAATAAAAAGCTTAAAGATGAGTCTAATGAAAGAGAGGCTGGGTTTGGTGAACTAGAGAGACACTATTGAAATGGCAAAGATTAGCGTTACACACATAATTCTCATCACTGAAATACCATGGCAGCTTTAAACCCATGGGCTAAAAGCTGGGCTCTTCAGCACATACCTGGAGTTCCAGCTACTTGGGAGGCTGAGGCAGAAAGATCATGAATTTTGAGTCCACCCTGGGTAACAGAGTGAGATCTTGTCTCAAAATAAAAATGTTGGTAAAGCCAAAAAATAAAATAAAATAAAATAATTGGAGAAAAAAATACAAAATTTGGAATCTTTACGTATTCTCCCACTAATAAACTTTCACCATTTTGTTAAGAAAAATTATTCTAAAACAATTCTCCTCTCTAAATAAAGGACCCTGGATCTGGTGTTTAGAATAAGACTCACCTTGTCTTTATTTAAAAGTTCAATACCTTGTTATTCGTGAATTTCTTTGCTTTGATTTTTTTTAAACATTGTACTAAAACAGGAATGTCTCAATAACTTAGTTCCGAGAAGAGTTTTTAGAACTGACTTAGTTCTGACAACTGGAGACTTCTACATCCTATGGAAATGGAACCCAAGAAGTAGTTCAGAGCTGTGGCTGACAACTTCTCTCCCAATAAATAGATAAAGTGTAAATAAGGACCAAAACGTATAATAGATAACATGAAATAGGAAGAACTGTCTGATTTCTTTACTCAAAAAATGCTTTTTCTCCAACTAACTAACAAGACGTACACCAAGCAATAAAAATATAAACAGCCATCAGCTACTCCACAGACAGTGTACCAGTCATTGTGGTCTACATTTTAAAAGGCTCATCGGAAAAAGAAAATCACTCAAAAAGCCCATCAAATGTATCCAAGGCCAAGGGTCCATTACATTTTAATTATTCAGGCAACTGCTTTGCATGTAAAACCTTTTAAAACTTAGAAAATAACCAAAGAAAAGGAATGGTCAACATCCTTTCCCACATAGATAAAACTAAAGAAATTCCATTTTTATAGAAGGTACCTTTTTAAAAACTATATACTTCAAGGAAGAAACCATCTTAATGAAGCTAGTTTTGTTTCTCCGGGATACTTTTGGAAAAACATTCATAAAACCATAAATCCCCTTTCAGAGATATAAATACCCATAGCAGCAATAACATGTGGCTACACAAATAAAATCCAGTTCAGGATTTTAAAAATAAAGCTGTGTTTAAGTACAGAGAGATTAGGTGATCCATCAAGACACTGTGATCTCATATTTTAAGATATATTTCTTGCCTTGTACCAGAAGGGATTTTACATTACCTAAAAGGGCACATAAAATTCAACCCAATAATACAAATCAAGATAAGAGAAAGACAACTTTCCTGGCACAAAATGGGGCCAAGAGAGCAATGATAATGTGTCCCCAGAACAACTGGTCCTAAACAGAATCACATCTCATATGTTTTGGCCTCATCATTGGCAGAAGCATTAAAACTAATATTAAAAGGGAAATTTAGAAAGCCTCTCAGGGGACATCCACTACTACATCTTCATAGCATAGGCATGGAAACCCAGAGAAAAGCGCACAATTGCCCAGCGGGGCACAAAGTTGATTTTCTTTCCTACTGATCTCACATCCTTTCTAACTTGTTGCTTCAACTGCAGATCTCGTCTCTCCTTTTCCCTGTGGGTGAATCTCCAGTGGATAACCATTGAGAAGGAACAAAAGGATAGAAGCCGAGAAGCAATATTCTGATAGGTATTGACAGAAGCAAGTTAATAATCAATTAAACAACCAATTTATTAAAAATTAATTCTGCACCAGTCTCTATGCTGATCATTGGCATGATAAAGGGACAACTTAGGTACTTATCAAGACCCTGCCTCGAAATTTAAAAAGGACTGGGAATGTAGCTCAGTGGGGGCTCAATCCTCAGTGCTGAAAACACTTTATATGTACACCTCGTATATTCTTAGCACATTTAGTAAGATATTTATGCCAGATATTGGAAAGGAATACAGATGTTACAATATTCAAGCCAGCTACCTAGCAATATCACGTGATCCCCATCTGAAGGGGAGGTGGTGAAAACATATTTTTAAAAGTTACTTGATTTTTCCTCTTAATTCATATTCCTAAAAAAGATGGGGATGGAACCACTGTGTTCTTGTTTGTTTATGGAAGCAGCAAGAAGCTAGAAAAAAATAACCCTACTGTTGCCATAGTGATAATAAATTACAGTGTCATTCCACTAGAAATGTCATTCACTTGAAAATCAAAGTCTCCAAGTGACAGTAAGCTGAGAAAACTGTAATATTGGTTGGATGATAAAGAAGTTGCAAACTCTAAGACACAGCAAGAAAGGTGGAAAAGAAGTAAGTGTCTCATATACTTTGTCTCAAGTCACAGGCAGAGTGGACACGTGCTCAGGAACCTAGTATTAGAGATCAGATAACTTCCACACCTGAACACTATCTGTTTTCAAGAGTAAGGGAGGGAGGGAGGGAGGGGGAAAGGGAGGGAGGGGGAGAGACAGAGGGAGAGGGGGAGAGGAAAAGGAAGAGGGAGATTGAATCCATTCATAAAGGTGGAGCCCCATGACCTACACACCTCACACCAGGCCCCCACACCCCAATACTGCCACACTGGGGATTAAGCTTCCTGCACACGTTCTTGCAGGAAGACATTCAAATCATAGCATCCATAGCCTTTCTCTCACACAAGTATATTCAAGCTCATATCTTTGGAGAGACTCACTGAATTCCAGCTCTGGGAAGTATCTGAGATGATCAAATTCAAGATTTTTACTCCATATGGGAAACTGAAGTACAGGTTGATGAAATTATTTTATAATGTACATGAATTTTAAACATTAAGCTCCAAACAAACATATACATTTCTTGATTCTCAATCCAAATTCTTTCCATGTTATTGCATTCTGGCCTCTGAAATAATTAATGACTATATGTTATGAACAACAGTTGAGGATATTAACAACCTATGTTTATTTCATTTCTTTAACTCTCTGTATTCAAGACCAAGGAGGTAAGATGATTTTGTGGATGGTAAATATTTTGTTCTTATTTTGAAGATTGTACAAGATATGAAAATTAGCACAACTGACTTAACAGAGAAATTGAAGACATTTTGCTTACATCACTGTCCCCAATTTACCTCTATAATGGTACAAAGAGGGCTATATTGGATGGGAAGCTGTTTTCAACAGTTCTAAGGAGAAACTGTTTTACTTCTCTGTCAAGACCTCAATGTCCCTCCTACACACTTTACATTTCTTGCTACAAGACATATTTCTTGTAGGAGCCAGAAATTTCTATAGACCCAGTATATCTGAAACATACTATTTTTATATGCAAGTTGTAGTTTGATACACTGCTTTCTACTTTTTTTCTTTTGACGTACTGGTGCTATACCACTGAGCTACACTCCTAGCCCAATACACTGATTTGTAAGCACATTACAATATTCATGCAGATACACACATGCATAGTTACTGGGTGCTGCCTCTATCTCCTACGGTCATGAAGCTCGAAAACTGGCAACCCAACCTGGAATCAGACTTTTCTGGACTAGGATTTGACCACCACTAACAACAACAATAGCAAAAATCAAACAAAAAAAACCCTTAAAGTCCTTCAAGTCTACCCTGTCTCTCTCATGTAAGCCGTCTGTTATGTTATAAAACAGTAAGATCATCAGTAAGCCATCTTGATCTTGGATTTTGCAGTCTCTACAGCTGTGAGGTGATAAATTTCTTTACCTGTCTCTGGTATTCTATTGTAGCATTGTTTATTGGAGTTCCAGACTTCTGGCTAAGAGTTCTAACCCTCCTGCTGACCATCTTTGTTACCTTGAGCACCAGGATTTTAATTTCTTGCTCCATAAATTGGGGCTAATGATGTACACAATATATCAATCGTTAGGAAAAGAAGCATAGAGGATAGGAAGCATTTATCACAATGCCAGGCCAGCAAAATGTCACCCAGGAAAAAATTAAAGAAAACAGGGTGGTGGGTAGTATCTGAAAACAGAGAGGTGGAGTGTGAGATGGAATATACCCACAGAGCCTGGGAAGTAAGAGGAGCACAAGAAAGAAAGGGATTCAGGGCCAGGGATTTAGCTCAGTGGTTCCGTAGCCTGCCCCACAAGGACCCGAGTTTGACCCCTGGTACCAAAAAAGAAAAAAAAGAAAGAAAGAGGTTCTGAGCACCTGGGAGTAGAAAACCAGGAACCTGAGCTTTAACTTGACCAAGCTCCCTTCAGAATTGAGTTAATATTCCTTATTATCTCACAAGCCTAGGGAGCAGAGAATTTGAATAGTTCTCTCAGTATAATCCAAAGATCTGATTAAAATGGATAAATAAACATAGATATAAATAGCTGTTCTAGCAAACCTGGAACCCCTAAAACATGAGCTGCTGCTATATATCAAGGTATTTGGCACATTGCTCTCTAGAGCTGGGGATTTCCTAAAAGGTGGTTTTCAAAATGCCTGCAACCATCTAGAGTATTTGTTTAAAATGCAGAATCTAGGTTGGGGATATAGTGCAGTGGTAAAGCATATGCCTAGCATGCATGAGGCCCTGGGCTCAATTCTCAGCAAAAAAATAAGCAAAATTGCAGGTCCCACAGAGGCATCCTAATTCAAAATTTCTAAGGTAGGCACAGAATTATGCATTTTAAATCTATTTTCTAAGTAGTTTTTATGTACACTCCCCTTTAAGAGGTACTGAAAGACAGGATTAATGAACCCCTAATGGCCAAAGATTTTAAACACCTCTCGTCTCTCCACTGCCAGTACCTTTCTGTGCAGGAAGAATCAAGGACATCTGCCAGAGTCATTTGCCTCTGCACGGTTTTTCTAAGTGTAAACACCCCAAAATTTTTCTATTCCTGGAGGTTTTATCTGTTTCTCCAAAAGAATTTAAACAATTTTCCAGATCCTTAAAAGCTAAGTTTGCCCTTTTTCTCCCAAATTAACAAATGTAAGCATTTAAGACTAGTTAACTGAAAATCCAGAAATGCCGTATCACAAGGAGAAATTTTTTTTGAAGACTCTGAAAGCATGATAATAGAGATTTCTAAATCTGTGCTGGTTTACGTAGGTTGTGTAAGTTTCATAAATAACTAATCATGGGATTTTTATTGGAAACCCAAAGAGATACCCAGGTTGTAACCCACATTTCTCTCTCTACCATCAAGACAGAGGGTCACTGTTGCCCAGCAGGTGAGAGGAGGAAGCTCTGAAATCTCCAAAGGCTGGTGAGTCATTGCCTTCTGGAAAGAGCCTGAAAGGAACTGCTTTACAAGGCTGATCTAAATGAATGAGGCTTCACCCTTTGCCCATTCTCTGAATGCTGATTCCAGAAGATGTACAGATGAGAAGATTTGTAGCCATTGTGCTTCCCAGACAGGTGTGGAAAGATCAAAGTATTTATGGCAGAAAAATAGCTCTTGGGATGACATTGACTTCAAAATTACAAGTCATTCTCTGATGCTCTTTCCCTTCAACCAGAGGAGTACTCCTAGAATGGGAACAGCTTCACTTTGTTTCTTTTTCAAAAGCCCCAGTTAATGTTTTAGGCCTTCAAAGGGCTTTGGAGCAGTTATTCAAGTTATTTATCCAGCAATTTTCCCCAAAGAGTAAATGGGAAGTCTGATCTGGAAGAAACAGAAAAGAGCTTACAAAAATGTAAAGCAGATTTAGAAGAAAAGATACTGAAAAACAGGCCTGGTGATTTTCTAATCATTCATAGTAGTCAAATAGCCAGGTAGCAATGATTATGTAAAACCATCCAGGTGGGAAGTTGGTATACCCCAAGTTCACTTATGGGTAGGAGGGATGTGAATCCATGTAACTCTCACTCCAACTGTTAAGATGAAAGCTTTGCCCAGAATCACCTAATCATTTCCAGTTCATAAACCCTGAAACTCCAAATAAATGTCTTTCAGAGAATAAAACTCAGGAACAGCTTTATGACAACTATGTTATTGGAGGTCATTATTGTGTTGATTTCTTAAACACTTGAAGATCCTCATTCAACACATGTACTTTATAATAATTTATACTAGAAAAAATAAAACATTCATTTTCAGGTATGGAGAAGTGACTTTACCTCAACTGTCAGCCCAACTAATGGGAGGTAGATAATGATTGGAAAATACAAACTAAGAAATAATTTTTAAATCAACTTACCATTGTATTTAGGATTAATTATTTTAAAGCAGAGTATATAATTACATAAAATATGATAAATCTATTTTAAATTACACATTGAGTCCTTTATCAACTACTTAATAAGAGAATATGAATAAGTAGAGAAGGAAAGAAAAGTCTTCTCAACTTGTAAAGAAACTACATTGAAATGTTCATTATATTATGAAAAATGAGTGTGGACAGCTGATTATTACAGACTAAAGAAATTGCCTATTAAGCAGCAACCCAATAGTTATTAGGAACTATTCTGGGGATTACATATAGCATTAAATTACACATATTATATATACTAATATATAAATTATATGTATTTCATGAGACTAGAAAAAAAAATTTTGTGATTTGTTTTTGCTTGGCTACTAGAGGAAGTACAGGACCTGACAGTCTACACAACAATCCTCAGCAAGATGCAGACCAAGCACCAGCATCCTCGGAGGTTTGAAGTTGGTACTGCCTGGCCAAGAGCACAGATCTGAAAATACCCAAGGCTCCACGCCAATGCTCAGACTTCAGTTCTTCAGGTCATTGCTCTATGTCAACTGTGTTTACCTTCTTGTTTTTCCAAGAACTTCACCATTCTCAGTCAAGATGTTCACAGGGAGCATCAAAGACTGGAAAAGCCAAGGCAATCCAATGTTCACTGTTCCACATCTTTGTTCTAACTCTGTGTCATTCGTCAACCTCTATGCTTCTGATAGTAAAATAAATGAAGCAAATAGCTTTCATCAAAACAGCAGTGAGCAGTAGCTCATGTACAAGCCATTAAACACAGCTTTAAAGGTGGGTACACTTCTTAAAGCTTTTAGGAAATCGATGGGAGGATTTCAAAGTTCTTATTCCTGTTCCCAAAATCAAGATGAGCAAGCAACACAAATGTCTCCCCTAACAGGCTTTGTGTATGGTGCAAATTTGTCCCCAGGCCATTTCACTTTTCTAAAACCATCAGTTTCAGAGAAGAGATCTCCTTTCAACATAGGCTCACACTTGGGTGAGGAGAGAGGAGACAAAAGAGTCACAAAGCAGGTGGCCCAAATTCCCAAGGATTTAGGATGTGGCAACTGCTCTCTTTCCCTCCATCCCTATGATAGGGAAAATGTGCAATTTTCACTCTCTATCAGCACAAGGTAAAGCTTTGCTCTCTCTCAAGTTGGCCAACCCTGCACAGACATGAAAACACTACCAACCCATCTGTAAGATAGACAGATGGGCAAGAAAACAACTCGTGTAGTCTCGAAAAGCCACTGCATCAGTGCAATCTGGGGGAGAGCTGATGGAGTTGTATCAGAGATCAAGATTTTGCTTAGGTTGTCTGCATTTGGCTGGGTTTTAATTCATTCTCAAATAGTGTTCTGGGACTAGGGATTTAGCTCAGTGGTGCCACTGCCTGCCCTGCAAGAGCAAGGACCTGAGTTCGAATCCTGGTACCAAAAAAAAAGGTCTCAAATAGTACTCTGCCTCCAAATTGAGCAGAACTCCACATGGCACCACACTGCACTCCATCCGACAACACACCCATGCACCTTAGAAGAGGAAGAGACAGTGAGGGACTGTGTATTATCTCAGATGGAAAAATAAAGATTGGGGGCTGGTCACTCCCACCTCCATTCACGGAAGTTTGAAATATGACTCTCCCTCTACCTCCAGTTCCAGCACTGCACTAGTGAGCACAAGGAGCTCCGTATTTCTGATTAATACATGAAAGAGCATGCTTGTCTTACAGTGCAGACTTGGCTACTTGCCAGCCTCAGCCTTTGGCAATCCATTGTTTCAGAAATCCCTTTCTCTGCTCTCAAGATCTAGCAGTGACTTTATGTTCTGCCTCCAGATATCTCTGTCACCTTGAAGCTTCTGGTTCCTGTCCCAAACTTGGCCATCATGCCTTCCACCATAAGTCAATTTGAAACAGTTAAAGCTTTAGTTTTGAAGATTTTGCAGGGGAAAAAACTTCATACAGTTGTTTTGCTAGGAAAATGCCAGTGAATAATGATTTAGAGAAAAAAATTAAAGCTCGAGATTGTAAACTGTGTTAGTTACTTTTCTTGTTGTTCAGTCCAAACACCAAGCATCCAAAATTAAAGGAGAAAAGGTTTATTTGACTTACAGTTCATAGAGATTTCAGTCCATAGTGGGCTGGCTCCAAGGCAGGGTGGCAGAGTGACAGCAGTTCATGGCAGACAGACAGTAGCAAGGCAATAAGGGAGCTTAATGGCATCTTTCCTTTTTATCCCATGCAGACTACCAAGACTAGGGTGGTGCCAAACCAATCACTCACATGCAGTGGTTTAGTAATCACACGCCCTTATTCCCAGCATCACACATTCCAGGTTCAGCCACCTCTGAAAAAGAAAAGCCCCACATCATCTGCATGAGGCTTTGGGGGCACCTTTAAACACAAGCCATAACATAGACAGTTTTACTCTCAGAGATATAAAGAAGAAATGGGGAATAGGGCCCAGAGGAAGATCTACAGGGAAGGATTTTCTCTGGCCACCTCCTCAGAGCCCTTTGTTGATTACACTGGCACTCAAGTCAAGTTGTCCCAGGGACCTGCTGCTCCACTGCCCACAGACTCCTCACTGCTTCTGGGGCACTTCGGGAACTACATAGTCATACTGTTTAAAAGCAAGGAAGGCATTTAAATAGCATTCATCCCTCCAAATCCTTTATTTTACTGACCAAGAAACGGAGGCCCAAAGATGTAAAGGGACTTGTCCAAAGTCACAGAAATAATTAAATAGGTCACAGACTTGCATATCATCTTCACCACAGGACTTGGCAGCTCAGCTCTAACCCTCTCTCACTGCCAAACTAAATTCGTTCCAACTGAGCTCAACTCCAGCTCATGGTAACAACTGGGTAGCACCTGGGAGAAACAGAGGGCACCTGGCAGATATTCTGATCACCTCTGCCTGTCAAGGTCGGCCAAGCTCTCCAAAAGCTGACCAGAACAGGCCCAGAAGGTTGCACCTATTTTTGTTTCCAGACATCCAGTGTTTGTCCTCGCTTCCTCCTGAAATGTACTGCATTTCACTTTACCTCTGTGCATTTCAGTTCTTCACAAAGAAGTAGTGCAGGCTACCAAATGGATCACAGCATCTTTCCCTGAGTACTTGGCACACTGTGTGCAAGAAGAGTGATGTGGTTTTTACTCTGAGTTACCCCGGGTGCTGGGAAGCACCCTGACTCCAGAAACCAGGAGGAGTGAAATTTGAAGACATTAGAAAATGACCCCCAAAAGAGGGGCAAATGTGATTGGAAGGACAATGGGCCAGCTGAGAGGAATCCACAAGAATAGGAGTTCTCTATACCTCATTGTATATTGGGACTGTTAGACCCAACGAGAGAGAACCAACCAGAGACCGATACTAAATCCACACAGGAGTTTATTACCGGCCGGGACCCGAGCCGAGCATGGGACTGGAGCCCCAACTTGGGGGGAGACAAACGTGTTTTATACACCTTTGAGGCTATCTGTTTTTAACTAGCCTCATTCATGGGATAGAACTAGTAAAGCAAGCAAAAGGTACAGAAGCAGAACGTCCTGCCGTTAGAACATTTGTAAAACAACAGTTGATTAATTGTTGTTTCTAAAGAGACTTTCTAAGGGGAGGAGGTTTCTAAGCTTCCTCCTTCTGAGTTCATCTAAAGGGCAGGCAGGTGGGTCAAGCAGCAATATGGAGTCTGTCTCGCTCACTAGGGTCCTTCAGGGACCAGCAGAAATTCACTGAGCATGTGGAGATGTTTAATTGTGGTGATGGGCAGCTATTTCTCACTCCTTGAGAAAAGAAAGAAGTGAAAAGAATTAGGAACTGACAAGAGACAAGAAGGACTGAATAAAACCATAGGCCTGTGTCTGTGGTTGTAAAACTAAGCCATTGGTTTTGAAACCATGTTTATTTTAAACACTGAAGCTCTAAGTATCTGTGATGAAGCGTCCCACGGGTAAAGGAGGCTGAGCTCTGAGCCAGACTGTTTCCCACCTAGACCACAGATCCTGCCACCGCTGTGAAATGAAGTTAGCCTCTCTCTCTCATCATTCCTTTGAGGGGAAACTATTACATAAGAATAAATTGTGTTTCTTAATTATATTTTTAAATGCTTCTAAGAGTAGATAAGAACATTTGGCCATTTTTATATCTAACAAGTGATTTTTTAAGAGTCAAAATGAAAATTAATTTCCAAGAGGAGAGAAGATCTGGTTAAATGAACAAATTAGAAGCAAATTGCCAAGGAAATTCCAATTAGGAAGATGCTGCCCCCAAATTCCAGGAGCCAAGATAATTAGCATAGGCATCTGTCAGAAGATGTAGTTCACTCTGCCCCTACAAAGCACACAGGGAATAAACCCCCAACTCTTACCACCCGAGTGAGAAGATTCTTGGAGAAATGTAGACAGCAGTGAGGATGAAAGGATTAACAAATCTCAGAGTTAGAAATGGCCTGTTGGGGAGGCAGTTGGCAGTTCACTTTGATGAGTCACTTGAGCCAATTGTCACGAGCAGGGTGGGCTGACAATACATGTATCTTTGGGATTTTATTAATTTTGCCTTCTCGTGTTGCATGATTGCTTTATCACAAAATCTTATTTGATTAAAATGTCTCACTTCAATACAAATGCATCTTTTTAAAGAAAATAAGTGATTGGGCTGTTACTCAGCCCTGTGTTGGCCCAACCCTAACAGAGATGCTCCACAAGGGATTTATTTTCCCATTTGGCATTATGGAGCCAAAGAGGACAAAGAGACTCAGCACCAACACTGAAAGTTTATTCAGTGGCCAGATGGAGAAGCAAGAGTCAGACTTGCTAATCAGCTTCTCAGTTCTTGCAGATTGGGAGAGGGGGTGCCATGAATTAAAAAATAAAAGAAATGCAGAGGAGGAATGGATTAATAAAGGGAAAGAATGTTCGTGTCTTTTCTGGGAATGGTCAGAGATTTTCCAGGAATTTGGGCAGTACCTCTTTCATTCTTTCCACAGTTCTGATTATCATCATCACAGATATATACACAGACCTCAGCACACACCGTACACACACACACGTGCACACAAAAGATGCACCACACCACCTGCCATATCACAACACAATACATACAACACACACATACAGAGAGACTTTACTACATACTATACCACACAATACATCCCATACATATAATACACATATAGTACACTACCCACACTGAACACTACTTATAACCCCACATACAACACACCACATACAATACACATATATACAGTGCACACATATACTGCACACACACAGAGCTACCCACACACTCATGTGCACGAACACACACACAGAAAGCAATAAACCTCCAGTGGCTGTATGGTGTACTAAACGGTGGTGTAACCAGTCCCTCTACAGTAGCACTGAGACCACTGCTTCCCCTGCCTTTGAGCTCCAGGCCCTGTGCATGGTGCTGACTGCACCCCTGTAGCCTTGAAGCCAGTCCTGAGCCCCAGCTTTGGGATGAGCACCCTAATGCCCCCAACTGCAGCCACCATCCAGGCTCAGCACCAGGCAGAGTACTCAAGTCTGGACACTACTTCTAACAGTCTAGACACCATCACAGTCCTGATGGCCCTGCCCTTAGCCCTCTGTTGCTCTGGGCAACCCTGCCCACAGGCCAGGTGCAGGTACCTGCCCCTCCGTGACCCCGGGGTTGACATAGCCCCACCCTCCTACCCAGAGTCTGGGAGATCCAATTCCTTCTCTACTGTGGCAACCAGCTATCATCTCTCCCTACAGCTCAATTCACAAGGGATCGCAAAGCTCTGAGGCCCCAGGATGATGGGCTGGGTTCACCTTAGGGGGATTTCCTAACCAGACTCGCCCAGACAGATGAGGAACCAGGCAAGCGTGGGGCCACGAGGCAGGAGAGATGAGTGGCAAGCACCCTGGTGTGGGAGGGTCGTTCTGGCCAATGCGGCCGCCTGCACTGTGCTCGTGCAACCCAGAGTGGGGCTTTTGTGTCTGTCCCCACCCACTACCCTCAGCCTTCTCAGAGCCATCACGAAGACCACGCCGGCCAGCTCAGAATGCATTCGGAGCTTAAAGGAGAGGGTAGGACCCAAAGGCCAGGACGAGTCCCCATGCAACCTCAGCTTCTCCTGTAGTCACTGAAGGACAGGGCGGGTCCTACAGAAGTCCTACTACATGGGTTTATTTGCCTCCATGTCTGGCGCCTTAGAAGGCTGTCAGAGCTCTTGGGGGTTCTGCAACAGTTCATGGCTCTGAGATGTTTCCCAAGTGAGTCATAACCTAGCAAATCCAAAGTGTTAGAGGTCTCCTTAAGAGACTAAAAGAATACATAGAGTCCCTAGCAAGCCCCAGTAGAACTGCAACATAGATTCCCAGTCTTTTGGAACATGCAGAAAACTGACCCTTTGAAAAGCAGCCCCTGTGCATTACAAGGCCATAGTAAAAAGTGAGCTTTGTTCATATATCCCGATGCCCACCATGGGCTGCCAGCTATTGATCTACCACATCTCAGCTTACGACTGTGTAACAAACTTTGCCAAAAGTAAGCAGCTTAAAATTACAATTTTATTTATTAAGAGGTCTGAGAGTTAAGGTGGTTGATTTTCTTACATAGAGGTGCAGGGCTCTCAAAAGTACAAAAGTGGCAACAGCTAGGCCTGCTATAGTCCTTAATGCTCCATGGCATAAAATATACTCCATAGTGTACATAAAAATCTCATTCTATCATGAAATTAGGCCAGACTTTAAGTCTAGAACCTCCTCATCTCCCACAGGTCCAGGTGCAAAGGAAGATCTCAGGAGCAGCTACTTTCCATTAGAAGAACCTGTGAACTCAAGAGCCAAGACTATCTCCCTGTCCACCAAATCCAGTGGCAAGGTCAGGAGAAGAAATCAGAAGACACACAACAGTCCTAGGTCTATACCTATTGCAAACCCAACAGATCCCAGTTCTGCTGGGCCTTAAAGACTTCAGGGCAGGCACATGTGGGTCTTCTTGTCTCACACCAGAGTGTGTGTATCAGGGAGTGGCAAGGTAGACAGGATAACATGTTTAGAAGATGCTAACTCCTGTCCTCAACCACTCAGTGCTTGTAAGTTGTATTAGTCAGCTTTCCATTACTTAAATATCTGACCTAATCACCTTATAAAGAGAAAATCTTTAATTTGGCTGAAAATTTTGGAGGTTTCAGTTCATGATCAATAGGTTCTATTGCTTTTGGGCCCATGATGAGGCAGATATCATGTCAGGAGCACACGGCAGAGCAAAGCTACTTACCTGCTGGCCAGGATACAAAAAAAAAAGAAAGAAGAGACCACAGTTCCTCAATCCTCTTCAAGGTTATGCCTCAAGTGGTCTAAAGATTTCCTCTAGTCCCCGCTTGGAAAAGTTCCACCACATCCCCATAGCACTGAACTGAGGACTTTAACACATGGGACTCAGGGCAACTTTGTAAGATCTAAACTATAATGGGTGCCCCTTGATTTAGGCAGTGATGGTGGCTGAGGGCTGATCCTGACTCTTCTGTTATGGCTGATCCAGATTCTAATCTGCCAGTAGTAGAGCCTTTGAAGAGACCAGCCAGCTAGCTAGTGGTGCTTAACATGCTACTAGTTTAATTACACTGTATGTCTTCTCCCCTGGAGGGAGCAGCAACTCATCCTTGTAGAACTGACTCTAGATATTGCTTTGCTTTCCTGTGTGCTGTGCTGCTGCCAGCATTATTTGAAGATTTACAGAGTGTCCCTTTGTTAACACTGAATCCTGAAACATAGGACAAGGTAATCTCTTGTCACCTAAGACTAAAGGACCCAATTTATGGTGAAGGGTGTGATCAGAAATCACATAGCACGTTGCTCTTAAGCAGTCTTCTGGGCCCATCTCCCATTTATCACTGCCAGTTCTTTTTCCCCAAGTAAAATTGTGGCACTTCACTTCCCGGATGAGAATCTATTGATGATTCCCTGAAGCTTCTCGGATATAACTTCACCCTTCACGACACTGTATAAGACCTTTCATAATCTGCCACCAACTTTTTCCTCCAACAATATCTCCTAATGCTCCCATTTGCTTATTTTATTAAAACA
The DNA here is from genome assembly GCF_000247695.1 of Heterocephalus glaber. The sequence goes on along the minus strand of NW_004624735.1, from coordinate 2,087,104 downwards.
AGTGCCCTCTAAGGCCAGGTCATTTTTAATTGCTATTCCCTCTGGAGTGTTCTTGTTTTAATTCTCCTGCAGTGACAGCAAACCTTTAAGAGCTTTCAGTGATAACAAACAGCCCACTTCAGTATGTATGCCATAGGTTCACCACCAACGTGCTTAGAATATCTCTCCAGCCCATTTAAACCCTGTATTAGCAATATGTGACTGTGGCACTAATTTAGCAGTTTAAAAGTACACACACATTTATAACCTCCCATTGTCTGTGAAGTAGGACTCCGATCTGGCTCAGCTGCATCCTCTACTTCAAGTTCCTTAACAGGCTGTGCTCAAGTTGTTGGCTGGGGCTGCAGTCTCATCCAAGGCTCAAACAAGGAAGGACATACTTTCAAGATCATGTGATTGTTGATAGAATTAAGGTCCTTACAAGTTCTTGGATGAAGGCTTCATTTTCTTTTGTTTTTTTATGTAGACTTTATTAGACTGGGGACTTTATTGCCTTGGTCACTTGGCTGTGTTCCCAGCTTTTAAAACAAATGCCTACAACATAGAACCTCATCAACAGTTACAGAATAAATGAAAAACAATGTGTGACTGTAATTCTCCCCCCCCATTAAGTTTATTGGTACATTTTAGGTATACAATACAGTTACATTCATCATTGGGATCTTGTACCTTTACATGAGTCTCTTGGTTCTTTTTTTCCCCTCCCCCTGCCCTCCCTTCACCCCCTCCACCCTTCCCTATTTGCAAAGAACTTGTTTCCATTTTTTTCCTTTTCTCATATTTTTTCTTTTCCCTTCTTTCCTTTCCCCTAC
>NW_004624735.1:2061386-2083692 GCF_000247695.1 Heterocephalus glaber | reverse complement strand
CAGATCCTCTATTTTTTTATCTGTGTCCTCTCTAGATTTATTAATCATGTCTTGCACCATGAGCAAAATCTTTGCTGTTATCTGAATAATTATTTCTGATTTCATTTTTCCCAGATCCTCTTTTGTTGCAAGGCTTCATTTTCTTGCATGCTGTCAACTAGCAGCCACCCTCAGCTCCCAGTCACATTCTCCTCTCCTTAGGGAAACTCACAACATGGCAGCTTAATTCATAGAAGTGAGCAAGGGAGAAAGTTTGCTAGGAACCCTCAAGTTACAACCTAAGGCAACATGGTCACAGAAATGACATCCTAGAACCTTTGCCATATTCTCTTGGTTAGATGCATATCACAGGTCCCAGTCCCACTCAAGTGGAAGGTCACAAAGGGGCAAAAACATCAGAATGGGGGTCATGGTGCCCCTTTTAGATCCTCTCAGCCACAGCACCTACCTTTACCACCATCAGCATCTCCCTGAGCCTGCCCTGTCCTGTGTTCCACAGTACAGTACCTTATGCCTCAGACTTGTAGCATGGCCAATAAACATCCCACAGCAAGACACCCTTTTGCTCATGGGCTCTTCACGTCAGCATCTCCGGGGCCTGGCCCAGTCTTCCATGAACAAAAAGGGGCAGGCAGTTAAACTTTATGGCCAAGACATTCCCACCCAGTCTTGGCTTCATTTCTTAGAGAGGAGGTGATGGAAGGATTAACAAAAGTGGATTTTCTATAAATTTACTCTCCTTCCAGCTTTCTGATTCTCATAAAGAAATGCTGTAGATTTGACAATCTAGTCAAAATGTTATTCTGTCTAAAACTGAAATAAAAGCTTAGGTTTTACTTGTACCTGGTGCCAGCCTAAGATACTTTACATGCTAAAATGATTTTAGCCATTGTTTCCACTGAAATGTTTAGTCAAAAGCAAAAAGATGTATTGAATTTTGCACACAACACTTCAAATCCTCGTGAATTCTTTTTAGAATAAGCATTATTGCCTGTACTTCATAAGCAAGAAAATGGAGCTTGGTTTAAGTAAATTGCTCTTGATAGAATCAGAGCCAGCATTTTAGTCTGAATGTTTCCTTCCTTCAATCCACCATTCAGTAGCACTTGGGCAGGGAGGCAAGTTCCCAAGTGACTCTGATTTCACATCCAGGCAAAAATGTAGCACTACAACTTACAGCTCCAGAATTGTCTCTTCAGGAGCTTCAGCCATGCTGAATTAATCACTTTGCTGTTGCTGAAACAAACTGCCCAACACCTACAATTCTTGCATTTCAAATGCCTGAAAAAACAGCACCATGTGAATGATGCCAAGGTTTGTCACCAGCCTGAGCCATAGACTGGCCCTCTTAGACAATGGTTTCAGAAGCCTCTGAGTGCCTGGATATCTGAGCACTGTGAAACAAATCCCAGGGAACCAATTCTCTAGGTGGCCTTTCTCACAAAGGGGGCTGAGGGACTCTCTTCTCAAATGAGAGCTTTATAGTTGTGCACCTTTGAGCCTATGATGAATGGGATCTTGATGATAACCTTAGACACTTTCAAATCATTTTTCCTATAGCCCTGATAAAATCTACTTGTCTTCATTTTAATGCTAATTTTTTTAGCAACCAAGCTCTCTGTGGTTCCAGCTTCGCAGGCACTTCCTTTCTGATGAAACTGCAAACTCTTTCAAATCATTTAGTTCTGCTCCTTTCTCTTGATTTTCACTGTATATCTAGCTTAAAGCAGTCAGCAGTACTCATGCCACAGCCTGAATTTAGGCTGCTTTGAAATTTCCTCCCCCAGATTAAGTAGTCCACCACCCTTAATTTCAGTCACCCACAAAGTTTCAAAACATGGGCAAAATGAAGACAAATTTTGCACCAGGATGTAACACCCATGGCTTCTTGTCAAATTGCCAATGGAGTCCTTGTTCCCAACTGAAACCCCCCGAAGCTGGCTTTTACTGTCTGCATTCCTATTAACATTCTGGTCTTCTGAACTCTGACCAGAATCTTCCATCTCTGCTTACCCTGCTTACAGCATTCTAAGGTTTTCCCAAATGGCATCTCTAAATGTTTCCAAACTCCTCCCACAATTCACTTCCAAAGATTTCTAAGCCACATGGTTAAGTATAGTCATGGCAATGACCCCACTTCCCCAGTACCAAAATCTCTATTAGTTAGAGTTCTCTAGAAGAATCAAATCAAGAAAATCAGAAAATATATGTATAATTATGCAAGGAGACTTATTATGTAGGCTTATAGGATCAGAGGCAGAAGAGTCCACAGTGACCATCTGCAGGATAAATTTGAAAAAAATCCCATAGCTGTTCAGCCAAAAGATGAAAGCCACAGAACAAGAAATCTCAAGGACACAGTGCCAGCCCAAGGTCAAAGATCTGGCAGCTCAATTGAATGTCACCGGTACTAAGTCTGTGTTGGAAGAATGAAGGAACTAGAAACCTAGACACTGCGACAAAAGGCAACAGTGGAAAATGACAGACCCACTCAGGAAGACTAGAGCTCTTTAAAACCAGGCACACTTTCTCCTTCTTTCTCTCTTTATTGCATCCAGGCTACAGCCCTATTGGTTGGTGCCACTCACAACTAGAGCGGGTCTCCCCCATTTCTGCTTGCTGCCCTGCTTGTCAATAATTCACAGACTCATGCCAACTGGTGGATGCAGTAACCTCACCCACATTGCCAAGAGCAGTGAAGATGCCCTAAGCAGAAGCCAGAGCCAAACTGATGGCTGGAAAACTGTTGCTGGAACAGAGCTTTTGAGTACTTTGGACTACAGTTCATGTCTTGGTATCCTTAAAGATTATTTCCAAACCTATCCCCACATGCCCACATCCAACCACCTCATAGATACCAAAATGTTTGGATGCTCAGGTCCTTTATATAAAATGATATAGTATTTGCATATAATCTATATATATTCTCGCATATGCTGAGGACATCATTTCTAGATCACTTATAATACCCAGCACAGTGTCCACACGTCCTTTCATTCACAGATTCAGTGCAATTCTCAGCACGGCACATTTTGCTTTTTGGAATATTCTGGAATTTTTTTTCTCAAATACAGTATTTTCTATTGGCAACTGGTGAGATCAATGGATGTGGAGTCCACAGGTTCAAATAACCTACTGTACTTTGAATATCTTCTAATATCCTAGCACTAAATCAATTTTAAAACTCTCACCTAAAGAAAATTCATTTGAAAGAATGATTTAGCAGATTGCATCCACTACACCTATGTTATTTCCCTATTCTGCCTCAAAGACAGGCTTTTTTAGCCCCAATTCATCTGAATCCACTCAAGAAGGCAGTGTACATGGAGACTTGTCCTCTTCAGGGAGCATTTTACAGCTCTCACTTGGTGAAGCTGTCTGGGCAGGGATCATTCAGGGAGAGAGAAGGAAGAAAGAGAACCAACAACAATAGCATGATTCATCAGCCTCCATCTGTATGTATTACCCAGTAGATCTGAGTGGCTTACCACTATAAGAGGAAAATTGTTTTTTATTTAAGGTGACCTCTGATATTACTGGTTCATTTCTTAATGATTTTTTTTCTCTTTCAGAAATACTGCATGCTAACTTTGCCCTAGAATTCTTTTTTTTTTTTTTTTTTTTTTGGTACCAGGGATCAAACTCAGGTCCTTGTGCTTGCAAGTCAGGTGGCAGAACCACTGAGCTAAATCCCTGGCCCCTAGAACTCTTTTTTGATAACAGGTTTTGGTCTTCTTCAAGTTCCCACCTTAATGAAGTGGCAGAATGTACTAGAAGGTGCCACTCTTTAAAGTCTCCACTAATAGGCTCCCTGACTCCAGATTGCTTATTTTATTCCTCTTGGCCTCAGTAAAATAAGAAAATGGAGAGAGAATAGATGACTCTGGGGTTTGTTTCAGCCTCTGAGCAAGAGTGAATTGAATAATCTGCTTAATCAGCTAACTGTACCTTTGTAAAATATGACTATTACTCCCTCACAGTAGATTAACTCCAAGTAGGCTGCAGCCAGGTACTTGAAAAAACAAGCATAAGAAATAAGCAAGCAGGCTAGGGATTTAGCTCAGTGGTTCCAGCGCCTGCCTCACAAGCGCAAGGTCACAAGTTTGATCCCTGGTACCAAAAAAAAAAAAAAGAGAGAGAGAAATAAGCAAGCTTATCCTTTCTTCAGAAATGCCATATCACTGGAAATCATTGGAATCTCTCTCTCTCTCTCTCTCTCTCTCTCTCTCTCTCTCTCTCTCTCTCATCAGATTTGGCAAGAACATCGGTACAGTCTCCAGCACAGGCTTGATACTCATAAGCGTTCAATCCCCCAGGAGACTTTGGCAGCAGCAATAGGAACAAGTTGCCATTCTGCTCTCTAAAGAGAGTCCTGGGGCCACAGGAAGAATCCTTAGCTCTTCCAGAGTCAGAGGGACACTGACTGTGAGACTTGCATCCTCACACCCTAGGTCCATAAGACTGAGCTTCTCAGAGGCATAAGCGATTGTCCCAGTGCCACAGAAAAGAAGTCCATCAGGAGATGAGGCAAGTTGCCATAGACCCCAGCTCTGGAGGAGTCAGGCTTCCCAGCTTTGTCACTTACTAGCTACAGATGTTCAAAAAGTGCTTTAGCCTTACCTCAACTTCCACATCTATGAGATGGTAATCATAATTCTGATTATTTAAAGAGTTAATTTAACTGTGTAAAAACAGTGATTGAAACAGAGGCTTGAACAATGCCTGCTCACTGAAACTTGCTGGACCTGTCCAAAAGCACCTCCAGGACTACCAGGATTACCTCGGAGAAGAGCCAGAAATGTGGCACATTTGGGCATCATGACTTCATCTTATTCTATTCCCATAAGTGAACAAAACTACACCTCAAAGCCCCCAGGAGTAAAAATTGTCATTAATTAACAAACCATTAATCAATAAGCCATAATTCCAGAGTTCCAGGTAAAGAAACAGCCAATATCCATCCACTCAGGCTCAGCACCAAGGCCAACCTTAGTTCCCAGGGAATCATAATCCAAAGTTCTCTGACCAAACAAGAGTTTCACCCACGTGTGTGTAGCCCTGGGTATATATGTATTTACTTGGTGTCTTAGTCTGCTTTTCCTTGTTATAACAAAATACCTAAGACCATGTTGTTTATAAAGAATTGAAACTTATTTCGTTTCTGGATCTGGAGCCTGGGAAGCCCCAGACCATGGTGCCAGTATCTGCTTGGTATGGGAGATGGTGAGCTTTGTCCTACGTTGTAACGTGGTAGAAGACATCATTTTGTGAGACAAAACAAGCGTGCTAGCTCAGTTTTCTTTTGCTCTTCTTATAAAGCCATCGATGCTAAAATGGGGGCTCCAAACTCATGACCTTATCTAATCCTAATTATCTTCCAAAATCCCCCCACCTCCAAAACCATTAGCACATAAATTCCAGCAGTCATTAGCCCCACCTCCAAAAACCATGAGTACATAGACTCCAGAATTAAGTTTACAGCACGTAAACTGGGTGGGGGAGACACATTCAAATCAAAGCACTCAGCAAAAGGACTAATCTATTTTATTTCCTTAAAAAGAATGATGAACAGTCAACCAATATTTCTTAAATCAATGAAACAATGGGTATTTCACATTTAGGGTAGGTATTTGGAAACTATATAATTTGGGACACTAGAAATAATTTATAATCTATTTGGAAAATAAAATATGTAAAAAAAAAATGGATAAGAGGACCCTCAGGCTCATGTTGTAATTTCTACCTCCCCTTCCAAATTAGCTTTTAAATTACTTTAATGATTTAACCATGCTCAAAACCATTATTCCTCTTGTCTCTAAAATAAGATTGAAAATTGGTGGGTGGTGACACACAGCAGGTACAGAAAGCACATGTACTGGGCACAGAAACTACTGGTTTACCCCGCTGCAGAACTGGAATCAGGCAGAGACAGTCAGAAATTACATCTACAGGGTCAGATAAAAAAAGTCAGATAAAAACGTTCCCCACATGACAGGGGACCAAAGCCATTTCCCACCCCACTTCCCAACTGGGAGCTGGAACAAGAATTCATCCTAAGAAAGAGTATCAAAATATCTACAGCAGTTGTTGCTCAAGGTTGTGCCTGAATAGAGCAGCTTCCTGCAGTGGCAGAGAACCAGGCCAACAGAAAATGGGACAAACCATTCATTTCCCAATCCATGGTCTCTCACATCTTCCACCCTACAAGGACTCCAAAATTGCCAACACAATAGCTCATGCTGGACCAGACTCTTAGCAGGTGAGAGAGAGAGAGCAGCCACACAATGCTTCTTACAGAGAGAACAGTGAAAAAACAAAATTCCCCATGCAGGATAAATCTGCAAATCAAAACTCCAGAGCAAATGAGGAAAGTTGGATGCAAAAGGCAGGCAAGAAATGTAACAATCAAGGTGTAATTCTACTGCTAACAAAATGCAAGTAAAATAATCCCAATATGATTGTAGAATAAGTATATTTAATATTCTCAAGCAAATAATATTAACAAGCAAGAATTTAAAATACGATTAAAATAAAGATTCTGATTAAGAACAGATGGATATGAAAATTATCCAATTAGAAATTGTGGAAATAAAAATCAGAACAATTGCTATACATAGTAAAGACTGAATATCTCTCCCTTTTATCCTCTGTGAATTCTCCACCCTAAACAAATCAAGAAGTTCATTTGCAAGTCCATCTCCTGCTTCTCCTACTCTTAACCAAGAATAAAGAATAAACCTTTCTTCATTGCTCAATTGCTTGCTCTTACTGATTTCACAATTCCAAGAGGAAAAACAGATCCAGTTTGGAGTCAAAATTGGCAGTACCACTGGTTCTCCAAGGCAGAGCCACGGCAACCAGCTCCATCACACTACTGTCTGCACATGCTGCTGCAAGCCACTGCCTTTTAACTGAGGGCCTTAAGAACATGACAGCTTTGACTCAATGTCCTATCCAGTGTGAACGTGTGTGTATGTGTGATATTTGGACTTTTTTTTTTATTTATTTTTATTTTATTTGGTACTGGGGATAGAACTCAGGACCTTTCTCTCGCAAGGTAGGTGGTGGCACCACTGAGCTAAATCCCCAGCCCTGCTTTATTTTAAATATAGATTTTAGTATTCAAGTGTGGTGAGGCTAATAGACCAGGAGGCCACTGCCATTGGAAAAAAAAAATTATTTCCCTCAAATCCCAACGGGGTGGGCACCTTGGATCACATAAGGAAGTTTGCGGATCACTCAGCAGTCAAGTGGAAGGGGAACTGGGCAAAAGCCATTACTGTAATTTCTATAGAAAGGAGTGAGCAAGCAGGGTAAGCAAGCTTACGACTGGCTGGCTGGACTCCCTTCCACAGGCTCTAGGACATAAGGGCTAACCCTAGTTGTCCACAGTGGGGCCCTGGAGTGAATACAACCGGAGAAAAGTAGCTAGAATATAAGTCTGGTACATGAATTGATTGGAGTGTGAGCTCCAGACTGGCTGATTTGCATCTGAAAGGAGAGTTTGCCAGTGAAATCTTTACTTTCCCTTGGAACTGGCTGGCCCAGAGAGGGGCAGCCCCTGCAAGGTCAGCAAGACCCCAAGATGTAAAAACATCAGAAATACACAGTTAACATAGTTTACGTGCAGAAAAGAATTGATGTAGCCGGTCTCACTACTCTCTTTTGAAGGGTCTACTCCAGGTTGGTGCCTAGATTGCTTCTGAGAACTTGGATTTGGGGAGCATTCCCACCACCCTGCTCAATAACAGTGGATCACTGAGAACTTACAAATTGGCTGATGCTGAATGTCAGCTTTCCTCATGGGAGTCTGGGATTTTGGCATGTGCTAGGCACTCAAGAGCTTCCCTAATAGATAGCACTTTGCATATGCTGTCATAGCTAGTTGATGAAGGAATCAAGAGTGTCCTGTGTGACTCCTCTGAGAAAAAAATAGGTGGAGGGTTGTGCCCAGGTTTCTCCAGGACTTTTCCTATGTACCTTTTTCTTTACTGGTCTTGCTTTGTTTCCTTTCACTCTAAGAAGTCATAGCCATATGTATCACTGTATATTCTGAGTCCTTCTAGTGAATCATCAATTCTAGAGATGATCTTGGAGAACCCTATCTCTTTGAGTGAATAAAAATGCCCAATACATTTGCAAGTGTCTTTGATTTTAAAGAATAGGGTTTTTTTTAAGTTAGCCATCATTAAATTTGTGACATACTGAATAAAAATCACACTCTGATGGGCATCATCTGTGAAGGATTTTTTGTGAACAAGATGTTTCCCAGCTCTCTAAAGCTTTGTCTTTGATCCTTAATTCAGTAACACCAGGGAGTACCTCCCATGTCCCTCCTCATATGAACTCCATGGCTCCCTCTACACTTTTCTCACTTCTCTGGACTTTGTGGAATGTTATTGATTTGTGAAAGCTTTTTTGGCATTTTTTCTATTTTTTACAGATAATCACATAAAAGTGTTTACATGTAGTTGCATGAAAAAAAAAAACCCCACAGAAAGAGCACTGGTACTTTCTATGCAACTTCCCCCCGTAATGACATTTTGCAAAACTATACTACAACATCACAGCTGATACATTGACATTGATAGAATCCATTGATTTTATTCAGATTTCCAATTTCATTTGTACTCTGTGTCAACCACACTGTACATGGTACTTTGATTCACAAACTTGATTCTTTCCACGATTCTGGTTGCAACCAAATTGCGTGCTTGCAACCAGAATTGTGGAACAAATTCTATGACCAGAACTGTGGAATTAAGTTCATGAATTGAGGTACCACTGTACTGAACAGTTTCGACTCCACAAGGATCCTTCATATTGCTCTTTATAACCATATCCAATTCCTCTTCCCTGTAACCACTACTCTTATCTCCATTTCTGTGTGTCTTGGAACATACCCCCAATAGATAGGGAAAGACTACTACCCCTTGTGCATTTTTGTGCCTAAGTAGTATCCCATTGTATGCCTCCAATCACAGTTTGTTTATCAGTTGACCTGTTGAAGGAATTCTGGATTGATTCCTTTCACCACTTGCAAATGGAGCCGCTATGAACACTCATATGTGGACTTTGGTGTGAACACACCTTTTCATTTGTCTGGATGGATGGCCAGGAGTTCAATGGCTGGGTCATACTACAATTGCCTGTGTCATTTGTTGAGAACCTGTCAAACTATTTTCTGAGTATAAGTAAGCCTGTTTCTCCTGCTATTAACTTTTCATTATCCCACATTCCCATTTTGGCTATTGAGTGATAAGAACCCTTGCCTAGTATGCAAGAGGCACTGGGTTCAATTTCCAGTACACAGAGAAAAAAACAGGTTGAGGTTATTGTAAGACACCACAAAATCATGTTCCTCCTCTTGAAAACTTGTCTGAGCACTTAGAAGTCTACCTCTAATGAGGCTAAAATAGATACAAAACAAAATATACCCACCCCTCTCACTCTAGTGCAAACATCACCTGCCTATTTCCTCCCCAACCCCACAAAGCTCAGTAACTGTTTCCAAAACAAAACTGTGGCACGACTTCTCTGTACCCAACCTGTCCTCATATAGCATTGCCATCTCTATTGGAATGACCAAAGTTACTGTCTTCCTTGCTATGCTCACAGTCCTCTGAGAGGAGCAATGAGGAAGTTCTCATCTGCCATCCTACCCTCAATATCTAACCTATGAACTGCACATAGCAGGTGCTCAATAAATAGCTAGTGTGTGCTCTCGCTCTCTCTCTTTATGGCTGAAGGGGCAATCCTAATTTCAAAAGTACTGTCAACACTATGCTCTAGGCGGCCCTTATCTACTAGTTAAAGTTGATATAAGAGTGGAAAATATGTCAAGAAGACAACACTCACTAAATGTGGTTGATATGAATTTGTTTTCTATTTCCAAGCAATATACATTAATGAATTAACAATCTCTTCTAGTGGAGCAAATAGGCTGCTTCTTTTTTTTTTTTCTTTTTGGTGCTGGGGATCGAACTCGGGTCCTTACGCTTGCACAGCAGGCAGCAAAACCACTGAGCTAAATCCCCAGCCCTAAATGGGCTTCTTCTGCTTGCTGTGTGGAAATCAACCCTTTATTACAGTTATAATACTTAGATGTATGCACATACTCTATGACCTGGCTTAACTGCTTATTAGCAGTTCCTAGAATTAGTGATTTCTAACAGAATCATTGCCTGGACTTTCGATTTCCATTTTATGCCATTAAGTTCCTTTTAAAGCTAAGAGGCATTCTCCTATTTCCAAAGGCAAGAATTTAATATTGCCCTGGAAATAAGTATCACCCTAGAGATGTATATAATTGAAAGCAGCATAATTCCAGCCAAGGGACTTGGACACTTCTAATTAGTCTGATTTCCTTAAGCCCAGGCTAGAAATTCCAGACAGGCCCATGACCTCCCACTTACCACTAATCCCAGAAGTTCGCAGATCCTGTGGAGGTAAGATGACATAATAACTACAAAGCACTCATAAAAATGACAAAAGTTAGTAAGCATGTGCACTCATTAGGGTTCCCCGGAGAACCAGAACCAATATAATGCATAGACTGAGAACAAGATTTCAAGAAAACAGCTTGTCTAATTGTGGGAGCTGCTAGTCCCAAATCTGCAGGATACATCCACAGGTTGGAGAGTCAATGGAGCAGTTCCAGTCTGAAGGCCACCTGGAGGTAGAAGTGCCTCCTCCTTAAGGGACCTCTATCCTTCTCTTATAGTCTCTGACTGAATGAATGAGGCTCACTCACATTATGGAGGGTAACCTGATTTCCTCAAACACTACTGATTTAAATATTAATCATATTGAAAAAGAATACATTCACAGGAACATCTAGACTAATATTTGGCAAAAAAACTATGTATCATGGATTAGTCAATTTAACATAAAGTTAGCCATTGCTGTACAGTAGAGGTGTAAACAATTTTTTATGATTCCTGTCAGATTCTCTGAGCATAAGTTCTGTCACTTTCAGAAGTCCTGAATTTTCTATTCCTAATCCAATATTCCTCTGCTCTCCTCTCTCCAAGATCTTTTCACTGAGGCCCTGTTCCACAATAAATATACCCAGGTGAATCCATTGTCCACTTTTCTCACATCCCCTCCTTTTAGATCAGAACATGTGTTTCCAGGATTGTTCCTGCTTGTACTCCAGAGCCCCATAAAGCTCAAGGCTGGTATGGGCCTGGCCTTTCTCTGTCCTCTTTCTTCTCAGACTGGGACCCCCCACTCTCAGTGAAAAGCCTTGTTTCTTTTAGGTTCCCTCCATTCAGCTCAGCCACCTTCCCTTTCTACCCCCAATGAACCTTCTCTCCACCCTAGCCCATCCATCATCCTGGTGTTGGAAGCGTACCTGAAGGCAGCCAGCCCACCAGCTGGCATCCCCGTCCTCTGTTTTCCTGTTCCCTGCACCTTTGCTCATCTTCATAGCCATAGACTCAGAATTCTTACCCCTGCTAGTATCTTTCTATGAAAGGGTACATTGAAGAACCCCTCCCTCAGCCATGTAGACTTCACCTCCAGGGTGGCCATGCCATCACTTCCACCACACCTATTTTTGTTTACCTCAGTACGATCTTCAGGCTGCTGACTCCTTTAACTTACTCCAATCTAAGAACCCTGCCAGCTTTATTCCCTTCTATGTGAAGCCACGCCCTTGCTTCACCCCGTTACTGTAGCTCTACCCTCTTTTTCTTCCCCTCCTTTCTTCACCATCTCAATAGAAACACAGCTGGTGATCTTCGCTCATCTTCTGAGATGGAGCCACCACAGCGAGAGTCCCTGAGCTCACCTGGACCCGCAACACTGCCAGAAAGCACTGCCAGAGGTTGCATCCTCCTCTCCCCACTCCCACCACAGTAACTGGTTCAGTCTCTTTCTTCTGGCCCGGTTATCTGTTGGCAAGGATTCCTTGTTTGTATACTGCCTTTGAGTTCTATTTTTTCTCATTTTAAAAAGTTGTATTTAACTGGTTATCACTATTTATTGTTTCTTGAGATAAGTTTCAGATAAATTCTTCCTAAGTTCATTATCAATTCTATACAAGGAATGAAGCTCATCCACCAAGCTCAGGCAATAATGTGACATGTAGGCTTGTAGATTCAGCCCTTTCTCTGGTTGACTCCACAAGTGGAAAAATAAATTTGGCTACAGAAATTAGGAGGAAAATCAAGTATAATGTGCTGCACAGTTACATGCAAATATGAAGTTGCCAAGTATTCTATTGCTGTTGTCTCTGAAGGTCCTTTTGGTGGCATCTGAAGGATTTACCTTGAAAGTTCTGGTAAACTTACAAAACATAAAATATCTCATAGTGTATCAGGGCCACATGAATGTTTGAATATAAGTAGCTAAACACTATTAACTAGAGCAATCCAAAGAAAAATATATCTTCAGGGAGAATAAATTATATAGTGTACTTCAAGAGCATTGGAAATATCTGACTAAACTATTTTAAGACTCTCTCCCTCTCTGAATTTTTCAGCCAGAAATCGCATCTGTTTTGTACAGAAGCCAGCACTGCATGCAGATCCTACATGCTGGAATCACCTATCCACTCTTGAGAAAATGGTTGCAAAATTTATTCTCAGCATGGGAGGTAGTCTTTCCTGAACCAAGAAGAAGCCAATTTTTGGATTGGGTCTTTAAATTTGAGGGGTTTGATTTATTTTCACTTATCTATATATTCTAGATATATACATTCTCCATAGTCTTTTGTCTGAGGAACAGCTGGCAGAAATTTTTCCCACTCTGTTGGTTGTCTCCACTCTGTTGGTGATTTCTTTTGTTGTGCAAAAGCTTTTTGATAAGATGAGATCCCAGTTGTTCATTCCTTGTAATATTTCCCATGTAATCAGGATTTTGTTCATAAAGTCTTTGCCTATACCTATATTTTTAAAAGTTCTACCTTCTCTCTCTTCCAGCAAATTTAGTGTTTCTGTTTTAAAATTTAGATTTTTGATCCATTTTGATTTTAGTTTAGTACATGGTGAGCAGCATGGGTTTAGTTTCAGTTTTTGGCATATGTAAAGCCAGTTTTTCCTGTACCATTTATTGAAGAGGCTATCTTTCTTCCAGCTTTTGGCCCCTTTGTCAAAGATAAGGTAGCTGAGTGTGTTTGGAATTGCTTCTATATCTTCTAATCTATTCCATTGATCCTCTGGTCAGGTTTGGTTTCTTTGTTTTGTTTTTGTTGGTTTTTTGTTTTGTTGTTGTTGGGTTTTGCCAGTACCATGCGGGGGGGGGGTTGTTTTTGGTTTTGTTTTTATTGTTTTTTGTGGGTTTTTTGGTACAGGGGATCAAACTCGGACCTTGTGCTTGCAAGTCAGGCAGTGAAACCACTGAGCTAAGTCCCCAGCCCCACCATGCTGTTTTTATCACAATAGCTCTGTAGTGTAATTTCAAGTCAAGGATTGTGATTCTCCCTGCCTTGCATTTGTTGCCCAAAATTGTTTTTGCTATTCTGGGCCTCTTCTGGTTCCAAATGAATTTTAGGAATGTTTTCTCTAGTTCTGTAAGGTATGCTATTGGTATTTTGATTGGGATTGCATTAAATCTGCATAACAATTTTAGGAGTATGGCCATTTTTACTATGTTGGTTCTTCCTACCCACAAACAAGGGATGTCTTTCCATTTTCTGATATCTTCTTTGATCTCTTTTTTCAGAGTACTACAGTTTTCAATATAAAGATATTTTACTTCCTCTGTTAGATTGATTCCTAAGTATTTCATTTTTTGATGCTATTGTGAAAGGTGTTGTTTCTCTTATTTCTCTCTCAGTAAGTTTGTTATTTGTGTACAGGAATGCTACTGAATTTTGAGTTTTGACTTTGTATCCAGCTACATGACTGAATTTGGTAATTTAAAGACCCAATACAAAAATGGCCATCTGAGATGAATACATACTTCTCAGATGAAAAAGTACAAACTGCAAATAAATACATGAAAAAAAATGTTCAATATCACTGGTCATTTCAGAGACGCAAATTAAAACAATGCTGAGATTCCGTCTCATTCCAGAAAAAAAGGCTGCTATCAAGAAATCAGCCAATAACAAATGTTGGAGGGGCTGTGGGGAAAAGGAACCCTGCTCCACTGTTAGACTGGTACAACCACTGTGGAAATCAGTGTGGAGATACCTCAAAAAACTAAAGCTAGAGGTTCCATTTGTCCCAGCTATTCCCCTTCTTGAGATCTTCCTGAAAGAATTAAAAGCATCATACCACAGTGATATATGCACACCCATCTTCATAGCAGCACAGTTTGTAATAGCTAAATCTTGAAAACAGCCCAAATGCCCATCAACTGATGAATGGATAAAGAAGATTTTTTTATGCAATGGAGTACTACTCAGCCATAAAACCTAAATTTGAGATCTTTATAGCTAAATAGATGCACCTAGAGATAATACTGTTAAAGGAAATACATTGGATGTGTAAGTATCACATTGTTTCTCTGGTGTGAGAAGCTGAAAGTGTAAAAAAAAAAAAAAAGGACCAAAATGTGAAATAGGAAGAAAAATTTCAAATGGGAAGGGGAACTAGGGAAGGGGAGGGGAAAGGAAGAAAGAGAAAAGAAAGAAAATAGAAACAAAGCTTTTATAAATAAGGAGGGGAGGAAGGGTTGAAGGGAGGGGAAGGGAATGGGGAAAAACTAAGAATTAAGCTATGTCATGTACAGGTACAAATACCATGTGATGAATGTGATCATTATTTATATCTAAATTATACCAATAAACAATGTTTTTAAAAAATAAGTCAAAAAGATGTATAGTCCTTATAGGGAAGGGGTAGTGGGACATTGCCAGAGACCCTTGTAGTGGTCCTGGCCTCCTGCAAACCAGTACAATATCCAAGAGATAGGAAAGTAGGAATTAAAAACATAGAGACAGACTTGAGAGAAGCTGAGTCTTGGGCTAATCTAAGCTACTCTGGGTAGCAAAGACAAAGGACTTCCAGTGTTTATTCAGTACAAGTGCGGGAAGAGGGGAAACTGGGCAGGCCTTCGGACACCAGCTGATAACAAGTATTAAGCAGGCAGGACTGTCGGATGAGAGCACAAGCATATCTTTGCTGAGGAGAACAAACAGTTAATTCAGAGGGAAGAAATTTAGCCAGAGCTGAGTTGACCTTGGCTGGAAGTGAACTTAGCTCATTGGTCTACTTCCAATGTAATACAGCCAAATCATAGAAGGGTGAGAAGCTTGTGCCACTATAGCCTGCTAATACTGGGCAGAGGTGTCTGCTGCAAGTCTTCACATGGCTTGGCCGTGGGACACTAGACTCCTGTGTTTACATTTTAATCATAAAGCACTCCCTGGGACCTGGTCTTTCTGCTCTTTGAACTTTCCTCTCCAGCATGGCCTGCCCTAGTTGCCTTTTCACCAGCTCACAGTGCTGCCTTTATAGACACCAGTTCCTCCCTTCGCTGCTGAAATACCTCTTTTGGCCAATACACTAGACCCCCATTGAAACAAGTTAAATATCTCACACACAGTTTCCAAACCCACTTTCTTATGATCTGCTAAATCAGTTTACAATTACAGAAATAAACTTTGGCTAATTCTGGTGGAATTTAGTAGAGGAATTTGAGATATCCAAAAGTATCTCTGGGGGCCTGGAAAACCAGGGGTCAAGCAAAAAGTTCAAAATTATGCTGTGAGCTGTGCCCAGCCCCCTGCTCCCACTGCCTTCCTAGTTAACCATCTTCAACACCAGGCTAAGGAGCCATTACTAGAAACCATACCTGCCATACAGGCTACACTTGGGAGTGGACACTGCCCATTCTGCCATCCTCACCAGAGGAAGTCCCTGTGGCCCCTACTTCTTTAGGACACTCGCTCCAGAGCCAAAGCCTGGCTCAGGGACTTGTAATGGAGAGAGTGTAGGGCACTGTGATGGCTAACTTTATGTGTCAATTGGTTAGGCTGCAGAACCCAGCTGTTTGGTGAAACACTAGTCTAGATGTTCTCTGAAAGTAATTTTCAGATGTGATTGACATTTGAATCAGTAAAGCATGAAGAAAGCAGATTACCCTCTGTAATGTGGGTGGACCTCACCCAATCTGTGGTAGGTTTTAAAAGCAAAGAGTAAGCCAAGTGTGGCAGTTTAAACCTATAATCCCAACACTCTGAGAGGCTAAGCCTGAAGTATGACAAGTTCATGCATAACCTAGGCAACTAAGTGACTTGGCAAGAACTAATATAAAAGTAAGAAATAAATAAAGGGCTGAGGATGTAGCTCAATGCAAAAGCCCTGTGTTCAATCCCCAGTCTAAAATAATAATAGTAATAGTAACAATAAATTAAAGTCCCCTAAATAAGAAGGAATTGTGTGCTCAACTCTTACCTGAATCTCTAGCCAGGCTGTAGATTTTATATTCATACTTGCTAGTCTCCACAATCACATAAAACTGTTCCTTCAAATATACATATACATATAGTTTGTGTAACCCTTATCCAAGATGCTTGGGACCAGAAGTATTTTTGGATTTTTTTTAATCTGGAAACATTTGCACATACAAAATAAAATATCTTGGGGATAGGACCCAAGGCTCAACATGAAATTCATTTATGTTTCATATATACCTTATATGCATAGTCTGAAATTAACATTATACAATATTTTAAATAGTTTTGTGCATGAAAATTTTTCACTTGTGATATGTCCTTGTTCAAAAATGTTATATTTTAGAGCATTTTAGTTTGAAATTTTTTCAGATTAAAGATGCCTACTTGTTCTCTTTTCCAGAGAACTTTGCTAATAGTCACTTCTCTACACATAGCTGCCAGGAGGGCTGGCTTTTCTAATATGAGAAAGTAGGCCTTGTAGGATCCAAGGAAAAAAACATAGCCAGAGAATGGCAAATTTATACTACTTTTATTCTCACATAAATTGTATTTGCAAATATACACAAAAATGCAAACAAACTGACCATATTTTACTTGGAAACTTTTGCAGCTGCAGCTATGCACAAAGTTTCTAGAGTAGCAAAAACTGAAAAACTGTCATCTTTCTTAGAGTTTGACTCACCCTGACACTGCAAGGCTCAGCTGAGAGGCAACTGGGCCTCACCAGTGAGCCCACCCAAAGTTCTTCACAAATCTCCAGAACCAGAGTCTCATGTGAAGAGAGATTTAGTTTCTTTTTTTATTATTTTACTTTATTAGTGCATATGTGTCTTGCATAATGTTTACATTCTTTGGGGGAAGTTGTTATATGTACATAACACATCTTAACTCCTTTTTTCATCCCCTTTCCCTTCCCTTGCTTAAAAAATGACCTCCAAAACAAAGTCAGCTTTTAGGCTGTTCATGTAAAAGATGAAGTTTGGCAGTGAGTTGAGTCACAGTCAGGAGCCAGAAAATGTAGACCTGCAATAAACTAATGAAATAGGACTCTGATATTGACCAAGACGTATTTTTCCTCTAAGCAAAGTCACAACATATTTTAGGAAGACAAAAAAACAGAATTACTGAAACTGGCTCAAGAAGTCCTCAGGCCAAAGAAAAAACCTGCCTACCAAATGAAATAATAGAACTTCCATGAAATTTGAAAAGGTCATCGATTGGTGATGCAGGGAAACATGTGACTCTCAGCTAAAGTGTGATCCTGAAGAATGTCAATGAACGGGTGTTCCAAAAGATGGTCTGGTAGTCAGCTTTCTGCTACCATAACAACTACCTAAGATAATCAACTTATATTTTAGCTTACAACTCAGAGGTTCTAATCCAAGATCAGAAAAATCCATTCCTTTCAGGCCTCTGATGGGGTGCCAGATGGCAATGGCAGGTAATATACAGTGGGACAAAGCTGCTCATTCCATGACGAGGAAGCAAAACTGAGAAAAGAGCAGAGTTCCAGGCTCCCACAATCCCCTTCAAGGGAGTTTACTCCCCCAGTTGCCTGAGAGCCTCCACCAGCCCCCACGCTCAAAGTCCTCAGTACCTCTAAGGGCCAAAATGGCAGCCAAGCTCTCACATGGGCGTTTGGGGATATTTTAGGCCCAAACACATGGAACGTGGAATTGACAAAATAATCTAGGTGTTTCTCACACATGGTAAGAGCTACATACCAGGCACAGAGCTGTGAGCTTTACTGAGATTATCTCACATAAGCCTCCCAATGAACACAAGCCAAATATTGCAATGATCATCAATATCAAGTCACTTTCCCAAGCTTGGGAAGTTGATCAATGGGAGAGCCTCAGTTTAAGCATTCTGACTACCACACTGTATGACCTTTTTCTAAAAACACATTCTGAAGTCTCTCCAGAGAATGTTGACTATAGTCAGTTCTCTGGATCATTTCTGGCTTCTTTTCTTTTCTTTCTTTCACTAAGTATAATTATTTGATCACTATTATCGAAGTTAACTTTGATATCAACAATTTAAGTTTTGACCCCTAGTCTTTTAGTTTGTGCCACACTCCTTAGTACACACAAAGAATATAATTCACAACTATTGTTGCATATTGACAATCTGCAACCAATGATGTCTACCATTATAGGAACGTCCTTACTACATTTATAGAAATATATATGTGTGCTTTTACTATATGATAGGTAAGTAGGTGCTGTGGTTTGGATCTAAAATATCTTCCCAGACCCAGCTAATAGTCTTTTGGGAAGTGATTGGAAAATGATTGCATCATGAGGGCTCTAATTTAATCAGTCAATTAACCCACAGATGAGATCATAAGTTGATTACATTATTGGGAGGTGATAGAAACAAGAGGTGGAGCCTAACTAGGAGTAGGTAATGGGAGTCTGATCTGGGGGACCAAATCTGGTTCCAGCCCCTTCCTCTTGGACTCACAGAGGGTATTCTGCTTCCCTGCCTCCCAAACAGTGAACAGCTGTGCTCCACCACATGCTCCCTGCTGGGATGCTTCTGCCTCCCCACAAGCCCAGAAGCAATGGAACCAAGTTACAATGAACTAAAACCTCTGAAACAGTGAGCCAAAATAAGCCTTTCCTCCTTTAAATTGTTTATGTTAGGTATTTTGTCACATCAGCAAAAAGCTGACTAAGATATAAGGCAAACTCCCAACGTGTGTTATTTTTAAAACTCTACTCAATTATGCACCTACTCTAGAAGCTAAAATTTATCCATAAAGAGACTTTGCCTCTGTCCTGGATGGCACCATTTTCATGATCAATTTTGATCATATAGGTAGAAGTTTGTCTAGAACTTTGATGAAGTTATCCAAAGCAGACGCTTCTGACTATATACTACTCTATTATGGTTAAATACAGAAAAAATTGGCTCACAGAAGGCTTCTGGGCCACTGTACCACCATTTCCGAGTGCAGAGGAGTCTTCTGGGCTGCCATAGCACTGCTCCCAGTGCAGAAGAAGAAAGCCACGTAGGCACCAGCAGCACACACACACCCCACCCTCCCACACCCTAACAAACCCTGCCCCAATCAAAATAAGAAGACATGTAAACAAATCTCAAAACCAGACTTCCAGATTACCTAAAGCAACCCCAAAGGGAAATGAGATGGAACACTCTGATATTCAACCACCTGGACTCTCTAAACTGGCAAAAAACAAAAAAAGGATCTGCAAAAAATGAAATCAGAAATAATTTCTCAGATAACAGCAGAGATTGTGCTCATAGCACAAGACATGACTAATAAATCTAGGGAGCAGCTGAGGAACATGATGGAACCCTAACATAGGAAAAAAATGGAATCCATAAAATACATACAAAAAGATTTCCAGGAGATTAAAAACTCCACTGAAAGTCTACATAGCAGAATGAGCCAATATGAGGACAGAATTTCAGATATAGAAGATAAGATTGCAATTAATGACCAGAAAAAGAAAAACTGTTTCAAAATTATAAGGGAACATGAGAAATCAATCCAGCAGCTGCTAAACAATGCAAAGAAGAATAACATAAGACAGATTGGAGTCAATGAAGAAATAGGAGAGAGTACAGATGACATAAAAAAAAACTGTTGACAGAAGTGATGGCAGAAAACTTCCCAAGCAGGGGGAAAGAATTTGACATACAGATAAGAGAGGCATATAGGACTCCAAATAGCCTTGATCAAAAAAAATCTATACATAGGCATATAATGGTTAAGATTCCAGAAACCAACAGAAGAACAAAGGTTTACAAGCAGTTAGAGAAAAGAAACAAATCACATACAAAGGAAAGCCCATCAGAATCACAGCAGACTTCTCAAAGCAAAACCTCAAGGCAAGAAGAGTTTGGAGTGATACATTCAAAGCCCTAAAGGAAAACAGCCTCCAACCCAGATTGCTGTACCCAGCAAAACTATCTTTCAAAATTGATGGAGAAATAAGATACTTTCATGACAAAGAGCACCTTAGGAACATCGTGAATACCAAACCAGAACTTCAAAAAATTTTAGACAATATCCTAGGAACAGACAATGAGGATCACAACCCCAGGAAGCCCAACAGAATGAATCCATCAGGGGTGACAAGAAATTAAGTGCAAAGTGGGAGAATCCAACAAACAGAAAAAGTCATGACAATGATAATTTGATACGTATCAGTTATAACCATCAATATTAATGGTCTCAATTCATCAATCAAAAGAAATAGACTGGCAGAATGGGTCAAGAAGCAAGATTCTGCAAGAAAAACACTTAATTCAAAAAGAAACTCATAGACTGAAAGTTAAAGGGTGGACAACAATACTACATGTGACAGGAACAAGGAAAAAAAACCAAGAGTAGCTATCCTCTTTGCAGATCAAGTGGATTTTAAACCAATACTGATTAAGAGAGTCAAAGGAGGACACTACATTCTTGTAAAGGGAACAGTCCAAGAGGAAGAGGTGACAACCATAAATGTGTATGCACCAAACACTAGTGCACCCAACTACATCAACCAAATACTGGACATCAAAATTCATATATGCACTAATACAATAATACCAGGGGACCTCAATACCTCACTGTCACAAAGAGATAGATCAACTAGATAAAAAATAAGTAATGAAATACTAGAATTCAATCAAACTCTTGAACAAATGAACTTAACAGATGTTTAAAGAGTGTTCCAACCCACAAAATCAGAATACACATTCTTTTCAGCTGAACAAGGGTCATTCTCCAAAATAGACCACATACTCACTCATAGAACATGTTTAAGTAAGTGCAAAGGAATTGAAGTTATCCCCTATATATTATGAGACTATGATGTGATGAAATTGGAGATCAATAGCAAAAAAAACACAAGAATTTCATAAACACATGGAAATTGAACAACACACTTCTGAATAACCAATGTGTCACAGAGGAAATTAAAGAATAAATCAGACATTTCCTTCAATTAAATGACAAGGACAATACAATATACCAGAATCTATGGGACACAATGAAAGCAGTCTTAGGAGGGAAAATCATAGCAGTGAATACTCATATGAGGAACACAGAGTGAGCCCAATTAAACCACCTGATGCTTAACCTCGAGCTTCTAGAAAAAGAAGAGCAGGACAAACCTAAAACCCATAGAAAGGAGGAAATTATAAAGAACAGGGCAGAAATAAATACAATGGAGACTAAGAACAATACAAAAAATCAATGAACCCAAGAGCTGGTTCTTTGAAAGAATAAACAAAATTGACAAGCCCTTAGCCAACCTTATCAAAAAAAGGAAAGAAAAGGCCCAAATCCATGCAATTAGGAATGAAAAGGGTGAAATTACAACACACCTAGCAGAAATCCAGAGGATCATCAATACCTACTTCAAGAACCTATACACCAATAAGATGGAAAATGCAGAAAAAATGGGCAGATTCCTAGATACATGTGAATTACCAAAGTTGAATGAAGAAGACCTAAAAATTCTAAATGACCCAATAGTAATCAAGGAAATTGAAAACATAATTCAAAACTTGCCAACTAAGAAATGTCTGGGTCCTGATGGCTTCATTGATGAATTCTACAAGACATTTAGAGAGGAACGACTACCACTACTCTTTAAGCTCTTTAATGAAATTGAAAGGGAAGCAATACTCCCAAATTCATTCCTGGAAGCAAGCATCACCTTCATCCCCAAAGCAGAGAAAGACCCAAACAAAAAAGAGAACAATAGGCCAATCTCACTAATGATCATAGATGCAAAAGTCCTTAATAAGGTACTGGCAAATAGAATGCAGAAGATCATCAAGAAGATCATACACCCTCACCAAGTGGGACTCATCCCAGGGATGCAGGGATGGTTCAACATATGCAAATCAATAAATGCAATACACTATATCAATAGAGCCAAGGACAAAAACCATATGATCATCTCAATAGATGCAGAAAAAGCATTTGAC
>NW_004624735.1:1999513-2015290 GCF_000247695.1 Heterocephalus glaber | reverse complement strand
AAATAAATAAATAAAAAATTGTAAACCACATAAACCCCTTCCCCTCTAACTTTGGGTGTCAAGTATTTTGTCTCAGCAACAAGAGAAAAGTAACTAACACAAAGATGTGTTATACACATGTACCAATTCCCTATAATGAATATAATCATTATGTACTGCAAACATGTACTTATAAAATTTTTTAAAATAAAAGAGACTTCCTCAACATGTCTGCTTAGGTAAAAAAATAAATAAGACTCACAGACTTCTCTAATAAAATTCAAGTTAATATTAGTTATTGTAATTTTTATGGTATTGTTAAAGAAATGCAATCATTTAGAAGATCTGCATATCCTGGTCTACTATTATTTTCCAAATGATCTATGCATGAAAATGAAGTTTTATGTATAAGACAAATTCAAAGTGCAGTGGATTTTAATGGAATCATACAACTGCATTGAAGTTTCAGATTGCCTCCCTATTCTAACAAACCTTTAAGAAACAAACATAAGCACAAGGTCCTGAGTTTGATTCCCAGTACCAAGAAAGAAAAAGAAAGAAAGAAAGAAAGAAAGAAAGAAAGAAAGAAAGAAAGAAAGAAAGAAAGAAAGAAAGAAAACAAGCTTCTATCTTCTAGTGTAATTTCAAAGATCATCCACAATTCTCTGAGAGGGTTAAAACATTTCTCGTTTTCCAACTAGATATCCTGCATAAAGCTGGATTTTCTTCATGTATTTCAACCAAATGCAGCCAACCTAATGCAGAAGTTGCTATGAGAAACCACCTGCCTTCCATTAAAACAGACATTCAAAAGATTTACTAAACTGTAAAACAACATTATTGTTCTGTTTTGGGGGTTTTTTAAAGTGTTTTCATTAAAACGTTATTTATGCTAACATGCAAACAGTGTAGTATTGTTATTTTAAAATAATAAATATTTTCAAGTTATTCATTGTTATTTTTCTCATACTGGGCATTGAACTCAGGACCTTGCACTTGGGAGGCAGGCATGGTGCCACTGAGCTAAATCCCCAGCCCTCACTGTTAATTTTTACTGTGGTATATAGCAGTAGATGTAACCCATATAAACAAAAGTTCTTTTGTCTATAATTTTAACAACATAAAAGTGTTCTGAGATCAAGCTATTTGAGAACTGCTCCCCCAGGGAAACTCACCAAATGACCTTTTACCTGACATTCTATCAGCCAGATGCTAGGGACTTCTAGTCCCAGGACCATAGCAGTAATGCCACCTATCATGATCCCCTTTCAATTCACACCATGTCATGGAAAAGGAGAGGAGATGAGCGGAGAGGATGAGATGGGAAACTATGGATCCTCCGAGTAAGGGCACAGCCAAGCACTGCTCACTCCCTCCTCTGCACAGACCTGAACTGCTCTGTCCTCACCCAGGACCCCTCCGTCTGGGAGACACTTCAACCCTTTTAGCTGGCTTCTCCTTTGTCCTTCTCCTTTGTCAGCATCTGTGTGTGTTTCAAAGGGAGCTCCTTCTGAGCAGGATAGAGCAAGGGAAAAGAACAAAAACGGAGAAGAGAATGCAGTGTTGCTTAGCAGCACAGACTCAAAACAAGCCAGAACAATGAGGATAAATTATTGTGGGAGGAAGCAAGGATCACTCCCTTAAAATCATCCAGACAAATTAGTGATTTGAAATGTTAGAAGTAGATGGGCTTAAAAACAGAGGCCGGGGGTGGGGATTTAGCTCAGTGGTGCCACTGCCTGCCTCAGAAGTGCAAGGTCCTGAGTTCAATCCCTGGTACCCCACACACACCCCGGAAAATAAAAACAGAGGCCAGGATAAAATGGCTGATGGAAATGCGGCCCTGAATCCTGGTCCTGTATGAAAAGAGAACCTACTTCACTACCTGGGTAAACTCAGATTTGTAGCCCAGCCCCCTTACAGTTCCCCTGGGAAAGTGACAGCTGGTATTGATAATGTTTTGTATGTGGTTATACATCAAACAAGCCAAACCCTGGCAGGGCCATCACACGCTATTGGCTGGAATTTATTTAGCACTGCTTCAGCTTATTATCTGCTAAGCTCTATGCTAAGGTCACATAAATGTTATCTCTTGCATTCCTAATAACAGCACGATGAGTTAGGTACTCTTGTCATCACCATTTTACAGAGCCCTAAGCAAAGGCACAGAGAGGTTAAATCACCTGCCCAAGGTCACAAAGCCGGTGAGTGAGGCAGATCAAGCACTCAGGCCCAAGAAGTCAAACTCCATTTCCCAGTCTCAGGTTGCTTTAGCTAAAGACACAAAGTGGGATGATGCATGGTGGATGACTGAGAAGGAATGGGGAGACAGTCTTCTCATGCTATGTGAGTGGAGCATATGTTGGTAAAAAGGCAGCTGATGGGCACCTGCAGGGTGTGAGTCACTGGGTGACAGGATGCCTCCGAGATGCCCTTAGTCTCACAGCTCACTTTCATCAGAGCTCTTCAGCATGTTCTGCATCGTTACAGCAAGGAAACCCTTCACAAAGCAAGTCAGGAATATGGGGCCCAGCTTCACCTGGCTGCCGAGCCTGAGTGTGTGGAATTATCTGCTTTGCAGCTGCTATGGCCTGAGAAGGACAGTGATCCTATCATGGCTCTTTGAGCAAAGCCATCACACTCAGCCACCTCCTCCCTGGGGGCCCATCACAGTCCCACACCCAGTGCTCGGTTCCAGGTGTCCTGCTGCTCCCTCCTGATTCTGTGCTTTCTGCACAGGTTTCTCTAGCCATTTATTCTAGTGACCCATTAGGCTCCTCTTCCTGGCTTCTGTGATCTCTGCTGTCAAATCCCTGCCTTTCCCTGCTACACTCCAATTTTGCTTAATGAACTGGGTAGACACACCCTGTCCTCACCTCCAGTCCTCCCCACAACTGGCCTGGGCCACCTATACCTACTGAGGGAGCAGATGTGACAAACACAAAGATGGCAGCAATGTCCCATAGTCTGTCCCCAGCTGCAAGGTGTGATGGGCTCAACTGCTTTGCTATTAGAAATGAATATGAAGATACAATGTGTGCTTACACATAATCCTCACTGATGAGTTGTTTGTTTATTTGTGGGAGTGATGCTCCAGGGGAAAAAATATTAGCCCAGAATCTCAAGCCAGAACAAGTGATTAGTGATTCAGCCAGAAGTCTTCTGCTTTCCTCCCTTGTTTTCCTCATGCTTCCACGTGAGGATCCGAAGGGAGCAAGGATGTGACTTAGGCCCTCTGTTTTTTCATCTCTTGGCCCCAGTTTTCTGTCTGTGCTGCTCACAATTTTTCTTCTTCTGCTGTAAAGACAGACTTGACAATTCAAGTGATGCTCATCTTCAGCGCACCTTTAAAAATTCTAACTGCTGC
This sequence comes from Heterocephalus glaber, assembly GCF_000247695.1. The sequence continues at coordinate 2,011,944 of NW_004624735.1, read as the reverse complement.
TTTTTACACAGCTTTCAATTTGTCCGAATGTGCACACAAAAGCAAGCAAGAGCACAAAGTGTCATTCTCATTGTCTCCCTCAATGAAAGGAAAAACAGAAACTTTACTTGTGGGTCAAGGCTTAGGAAAAACAAATCTGCTATTGGAAATGACATTTCATGATGTCCACCCACAAATCAGTACCCCAAACAAGGCCATGATATTCAACCTCAAAACCTATTTGCATTAATGAAAAATTTTAAAGGAATTCATCTGTGTTTTGTTCACCATAATTAGAGTACCAACGATAATTGCTGAGTGGCATTCAAAAAGCAAGATGTTGGCAGGTAATGGAAAAACAACCACCCAGTTTGGAAATTTAGGTCACGAGAAAATAAAGACAATTGCAGACCAGCGAGTGCTTCAAGATAACGGCTCCCAAATTTGACTCTAACCTGAATTGGACAGCATACTTGTGCAGTACCATCCATGCTTGGGAAGCCCCATTTTTATAAAGAGATGATCCCACTGAGCTTGTTCCTGGTTACTGGAGTAACTGAGTAATTGATAAGTGAGAGGCTAGTGGAAAGTAGCTCTTTCTTGCAATTTTTGAAGGTGCACTGAAGATAAATATCACATGAACTGAGTGATTAGGTCCCAATATTATAGGCAGCCAAGTTAGATAGACATTAATATACACTCAGAGAGTAACTGAGCCCTCAAGGAAGTCAGCACAAAAATAAAGACATCAGAATTGTGGCTGGAGGTGCACCTGAAGGCCAGGCCTCAAGATGAAGACACAATGGCCAGGCCTACCTGCCCCCCATAGGATAAACAGGAACTTGAAATTATACTATAATTAGCACCACATGGTCCAATAAGTCCACAGGGGCATCAGATACCCAGGTAGGTGACCAGAACATCTCGACCCCTCCCTTCCCCAAAATGTCTTTGTTCTTTCCATGTACCCTTGATTCATTTCCCTATTGGATCAATATTAGCTAAGGGGCTATACTTGTAGTCCTATATGTTGATTGCTGTTTGATTCACATTGTACCCAGGTTGTGACTTTGCTGTATAAATTACTCCTGACAATTACCCCTGTATAAATGCAAAATGCACATTTGACATCTAAGGGGTCAGTAGCTTTATTTTTCCTGTATCACTAATGATGAAGTGAGGCCTGTAAAAAGCCCCTAACTAAAATGCAAGGCATTTCATCTTCATAATGAAGCTATCAAATGGGCATTATTAACACCATATATTGATGGAAAAGCTGCACCTCCAAAAGGTATTCTGCCCTCTGCAGTGTAGCTCTGAGGTAATTACCGTCCTTTTCAGAGGACAACCCACTACCCAACTCATGGCCTCCCAGACACTCTTGCCATTGTACACTGTTGAAGGCATCAAGCAGCACATTCCCTATCTCTGGACTCCTTAAAAAGGAGGCTGATTTAGACCCGAAATTCTCTGTTCTATTGCTCAGCCTCCCTCCCGTGCCATAGCTGAACACTGTTCATTCTTCTCAAGAGCCCAAGGGCCTTCAGCCTGGAGAAGCAGCTCAGCACCTGTCTGGTCTCCGCTCTCATGCTGGGATGCAGGTCCTTTCAAGGCCCCAGCCCCACACAGACCCATCTCACCTTCTGTAAGGAGCGGGACCCTGGAATCCTCCACTGTACTGAAACCTTGGAGGGTAGGCTTTCCTGACTGGGCTTACCTTTTTTTTTCGGTACTGGGGATTGAACTTGGGACTTTGTGCTTGCAAGGCAGGCAGGCAGTGGAACCACTGAGCTAAATCCCCAGCCCTGGGCTTACCTTTTTTAAGGCTTTTTTCTGATCACAAAATTAATTCATTCTCATTAAAGAAAAATTGGATAATATATAAATGTATAAGTAGGAAATTAAAGTTATATCTGATCTAATCCATCAGAGATAAATGTTGTTAAACATTATCACCTATTACTTGCTAGGGTTTTTTACGATATGTTATGGCAGTCTTTGTGCAAGTTGTTCACACACACATTGAGTGCCTACTGTTTCCCAGGGCCTGGGTGAGGGGCTGGGTGGAGACATCTGCTTTCAAGGGGCTCACTGCCTTGTGAGGTCATTAGACAAGCAAGAAGTCCACAGTAAAAACATATTATAAATCACTAAGTTACTGGAGGAAAAGGAGAAATTGCTATGAACAAAAGAGTAAGGAGGAAATACCAGTTAACCGGGGGTCAGGGCTTCCTTTTATACCAACTAATCAAGAAAGTCAATCAGAGCTTGACTCCTGTCCACTTGCCAATAAAACTCTTTCTTTTTGTAAAAATGTCTTGTGATGGGGTTGGGTTCCATGTGTTTCAAGCAGTAAGCCCTTGCTCATGTATCACAACCAGGTACCTGAAGTAGGGCATTTCAGATATTTTCTCTCATTATTGTGAGTTTGTCAATCAGTAAAAGGGCCTTAGGGCAGTTGCCCTTTCTATCCTATCCATTGTGTTGTAATTGCTTATGGGCAAACTAATCAGTGACAAGAACAGTCAAAGGAAACAGTGATCAAGTGGCTTGGTCCACTGGCTGCCATCCTCTGGGTTCTCCCTGAGCGAGAAAGAAAAACCCCAGAATTCTGGGGTGAGCCGTCCAGGTCCTCTTGGGTCCAGTGTGCATCTCAGCAATGGTAGCATGGTTGGCAGACAAGGTCCAGCCCTCCTTTTCCCAGGGCCTCCTTTTTTAGTTGCAGTTGTGAGCTGCATCATCCTTCCCAGGATGCCGAGGGATCCCAGCCATCCCAGACAGGTTTGCTCCAGATCACTGGGGGCCAAGCAGGCTCTGGGGGGCCTCCCCTCCCTCTTCCCCTCCAGGCTGCTGATCATAATATATCTTGTACCCCAAACTCTATCTCAGTGACTACTGGTGGGTAATTCAATTTTCAGTGAGAGTTTATGCAGATCGTGCTAGATTACACTCCGACTATGGAGAGCTGAAAGGAAGGAGAAAGGATTGAGGAAAGAGAAAGAGGAAGAAAGGAAAGAAGGAAGGAAGGAAGGAAGGAAGGAAGGAAGGAAGGAAGGAAGGAAGGAAGGAAGGAGTGGAAGAGAAAAATGGGGGTGGAGCTTGTTTTAATTCGTTCATAAAAGGAAACTATAACTTCTTAGACCAAGTAACTGGCCCAGGTAACCTAGATTGTTACAGTCGTGACTCATCTGTCTGACCTGAGACCAGATTCTTCCTGGCTGGAGAGAACTGTGCAGACCAAATCACATACATTAGTGTGCATGGCAGGAGACAGGTACTCAGAGTGTCAGTTACACAGCAAGACAGTGAGGGACCTGGGGAAATCATCTCCGCATCGGGCCTCAGTTTCTTTGAAATAAAGACATCCAGAAATATTTCCTGTTACTTTGCTCTAATATCTATGATTATAATGGTTTTATATATAACAAATATATATATATAAGTAATATATAAATATTAGTCTATTTTGTGGGGTCTTTTTGTTCTGGAAATTCCTGGTAGTATAATTTCTGTTTAAGGTATTATAAAAATGAGTGGATAGCATCAGGGACACAATCCTCAGAGTCAAAAAAGACCACAAATCCTCAGAAATAGTACATAAACTCGTGAGTGTGAGGATTTTCTGTGCATTTTTCTGGGAAACGGATATATGCTTTCTTTAATGTGTCCATGACTCCACAAAACCTGATTTAGATCCCATAAATTCTATGCCTTTATTAAATGGGACAATTTGCGGGAAATAAATGTGGCAGATAAACAACAGATTTAAGTAGCAGAGAGGAAGAAACAGATTTAATAAGAAGGAGTTCACAAGTTTGGAAAGAATAATTCAGAGAGGAAAGAAGAGCTGAGATGCCATTGTGGCCAGAAGGGTCCCTACCTTATGCACCCCAGAGGGAGAAGGGCTCCAGTTCCCACACATGAACACACGGAAACGCAAGAGTCAGAAGGAGAGAACAGAAGCTCTTAGCTTTGAGGGTCTGATAGCCAGGACATCTGAGCCTTTTGGTGTGGCTGAGCTGAGGAGACAGTGAGGGTCATGGAGGCTTCGTAGTGACAGGGAAGCAAACACATGACCCAAGCAGGGGTGCCTGATGGTGTTCCGAGGTCCCCACAGCCCCAGAGCAACTGAGAAAGACCTAAACCCTTTTCTGAACCCCTCCCCCGAGAGTTTATTTACTCAACAAATAATTTTTGAGACAGGTTATGTACCAAGCAATGAAGATAAAATCAGCACCAAAATTAGGACTCTCCCACAGGTGCTAAGCTGCAGTGGCCTTATTGTGAGAACAGAAAGTGGCCCTGAGAAGCTGAACGGAGACAGGAAGGAATGTAGGTGTCTTTCTGCAGACATCAACGGGACAGAAAGATGACCAGGGGCCACTGCCAGCACTAGAGCCTTGCCCAAGTGGCAGCAACTCCAAGGAGAAAGAGGGAGCCCTGAACTGACCCAGAAAGGCACAAATTAACTGACTTTACCTAAATTCAATGTTCTCCCATCAGTAGATGGAGGTCTCAGAACAGAACTCCATCAAATTCTTTTACTACCTATTTTGCACCCTCAGTTTGTAGCCTGCAGCCAGCCAGCTTGGAGCAGACCTCCCATCCCATCCCTAAGGGTGAAGCAGTCAGCAATCCATGCAGGTATCAAAGTCTCACTGCCCCAGAGGAAGATGAATGCTGGAAGATGCCAAGTGATTTTCCCAAGGTACACTTAATGACACCTCAAAAAATCTCTCATTCAAAAAATAACTGTTGAATGCATACTAACTGCAATACATATACTCACCAAGACACCCCAATAGAACTCTAGCCTCCAAACCTATATACCATGCTTCTCCGAGTGCCGTTAATATAACCAAAACCTCATAACTCAGTCCAATCTTCAGACTGTGATATCCTTATCCATCAAAAGTGCCAGATATTCAGTAAATGTTTTAAGGAATAAGGCAGTGAAATTCATACAGTATTTTCTTGGCTATTATTTTCCTCTTTTCAGACCTTTACTCTATATTTAGATTAATATCTGGGTGTCAAGTTGCACTGAAAAGTAGTTTATTTCCAAATGTGTAGCTCAAAAAACAACAGGGGCACCATTATTGAGATGACAGTAACAGCCTAATTATCCTGGCTATGCACTCCCTGGAGTCTCAGAGGGAAAGATTATCATTGTCTCCCAAGATACAAGAGAAAATAAACATCCTATAAAGTGAGGTAATTTGCCCAGGATCACAGAGCCTGTGAGTTGTGAAGTCTCCTCTCCTGGCTGCCAGACCAGTGAGAGCTTTTGAAATTAAATTATGATCAAATCCTTTCTGACTTCATGCTCAATTCTGATGCTACAGACTATCCAAGTTATAGTTGCAAGGTATGTTGCAGCCACTGACCTTCAGACTCATAGCCATGGGCCTGTTCTTAGTGGAAAGGATCTATAACCTCAAGAACAAACCAGGGGATCCAGTCTTGTTGGGTGTCTCCAGCTTTCCATGATCCAAGTTGAGGTTCTGCCTCCTTGACATAGACAACCAGTAATTACCTGAATCATATAAGAACTCACAACTGGGTTGCTATCATTTGAATCTGGAATGTCCCATGGGCAAAGCCCCATGTGTTAAAAGCTTGGCTCCGGTTTCCAGGAGATCACCATTGGAAGGTAGTAGGACCTTTAAAATGGGGCCTGATGGGAGGACTTTAGATCATTTCCGGTGAGATCTTGAAGGAGATTATGAAATCCAGCACCCTCCTTGCTCTCTTTGATCCCTAAGCATGAGGTGACTGGTTTTGCTCTGCCACATGTTCCCACTATGATGTGCCACCTCCCCAAAGGCCTAAAAACAACAGAGCCAATTGATCGTGCACTGAAACCTCCAAAGCTGTGAGCTAAAACACATTTTTTCTCTTTATAAGTGTATTATCTCAGAGAGTTTGTCAAAGTAATGAAAAGCTAACACATCGGGGTTTTTTTTAATTTTTTAAATGCATTACTTAATATTTACCATCTTAACCATTTTAGGTGTACAGGTTGAGTTTTATTCATACACTTAGATAAGCCCCTTAAGCACTTATTACCTTGAGAAAGCTGGTTCCTAATGGCAGAGAGAAACTGAAACCCACTTCCATTTTGCAGAGCTGACTAAAGCAGAAAAACTACTGTCCCATACAGATGTCAGTGGATCAAGCAAGGGCCATACTGAGTTCAGGAGACCTGGAGACTCCCACTGAGGTCCAGCTTCAGGCAGAGCACAACAGACAGCAGTGTGGTCCCAGGGGTTGGAGAGCAGATAGTGCTACCTGTCATGCAGCCCCTCCTGTGAGGTCATACACAAGCCTCTGTCACCAACAGTGGGGAGGCTGGGGACAGTGATAGTCTCCACGCTGTTTTCCCCACCAATTCTATTTACGACTTTTTTCATACTGCCGAGTAACCACAACTTCAAGTTAGTTTTTCTGGTAAAGTAAAAATTTACCTGGAACTTTGTCTGGAATTTGCATATATTCCTATATTTTATAATATAAGTTATTAATGTATTCCTTTTATATATTGTAGTTATCTATCTGGAATTTAATTATATGGAATTTTATCTGGAATTTGTTCTCTCTTTGACATTTTTATAGAGTTAAGAAGTAACCCTATAAACCCATTAAGTTAGAGTTCAAAATAGGTATCTTAGTCACAATGGTCATCACTGGGACAAAATACCTACAACTGCAACTTAAAGGCGTGCTTTAAGGTTTATTTCGGCTCACATTTCAAAAGTTTCACTCCTCGCCTAGTAGTCAGCATGGTGGAAAGCGTTAGGCAGAAGAAACTTGCTTACATCATGGTAGCCAGAAGCAGAAGGAGAAGGGGGAGTCAGCGAAGGAGATCACCCTTCCAGATCACACCCGCAGTGACTCATGTCTCTCAACCAGGCCCTGCCTCCTAATATCACATTTACCTATAGGGCCTCCATGGTTCAATCACCTTTCAAAAACCCCCACCTATGACCGCATGAGGCTTTGGAAGACATCTTGATATAAACTATAACAATGGGGTTCAAATGTACCATCCCTAAGAATATGCTCTTACAGCAGATACTTCTACTATAAAAAGAGATGGAAATAAGACATGTCTGGAACCCCGGGAGATTGGCATGAACATATGTACTGGAAACACAGGAGTAGAGGACTCATGTGATATGTAACAAACATCTGGACAAAACTACAGCTTATTAAGAGAGAATTTTAACAAGCTATGTCTTTATTTGAAAGAATTTCAGAATGTCATCATTAAAATTCAAGGAGCATCTATGCATCATATAGTCTCCATGTAAGTATAATTCAAACCTTGACATAAGCTTAGTGAAGAAGAAAAAGAATATAATGAGAAGCCAGAATCCATACTCAAGGTTTTACAAGCTAATATTAAAAGAAATATAGGCCAGAGGATCAAACAATTTTGCTCACTATCCCTGCCTTAGTCCATTTGTGCTGCTACAACCAAATACCTCAGATTGGGTAATTCATAAAGAGCACAAACTCATTTCTCATCATTCTGGAGGTGAGAAAGCTTGAGATCAAGGTGCTGGCAAGTTGAGCTGTCTTGTAAGGGCAGCTCTTTGGTCCTTCATGGTCCTTCACGGCTGCACCTTCTGTGGGGAGTAATGCTGAGTCTACCACGGCAGACAGCAGAAGGGCAAAAGGGACAAACTGACTCTGTCAAGCTCTTTTATAAGCTTGTCTTATTGGGGATGGAGGAGGCCTTATGGAATAATCACCTCTTCAAGGCCCCTACTACCTTCCAACAACTGAATTTTGGAGAGGAACCCAAACCTCACAGCATCCCCTATAGGAACTTTGAAAAACAAGCTATCATTTAATAGTAAAGTTACATCATTTTTCCCCTCTGAAATTCGTATCTACAGTCTTTTCCTCCACAGAGTTCAGTCTATTTAAATATCCTCTTATGCTTATAATCTTTAATGATTACTTTCCACAAGATAGGTAGCTAAGCAGTGTGATTATTTTTTAAATTTTCTAATGTTTGTTTGTTTGTTTGTTTTGAGATAGGGTCTCATTAAATCACTTAATTATTGGGACAACCCACTCTCTGGTCCCCCTTCTGTCTCTTAGCCAGAGCTATCTTTCTCTCAATAAAGTTTTCCTACTCTTAACCTCTGTTGTTCCTAGAATTCATTCTTTGATTTTGGAGAACACAAAATCACATTTTGGATATCTAGCAGGTTTGGGAGTTATATCTCTTCCCCTATATCATTTTGGAAGTCTTCCACCAAGATTATTGGATAGAGGTAAGCATTTTCTATTATAGGTTTTAACTTTGGTCCTTTTGCTTCATAGATTGTTACTTTTCACTTCATAGGCTCTGGCTATTTGTTTCATAGATTCTGGTTTTTGTTTCATAAATTCTGGCCTTTGTTTCAGTTTTTGTTTCAAAAGTGTCTTAATTTTAAGTTGTGTGTTTTAAATGTTTGCAAATTTCTTGTTTTTCTCATGCATTGTCTTTTGTTAAAATTACATTTTACTCTTGTTTTATATGTATTGCATTTGGATTTAGTTGCTTTAAAATGTTGTAAAATGGGTCTCTTATAAAATTGGCTCAGATAAAGACAGTTCAGGCTTCTATCTGTCCCTTATAGAATGCCAAATAGTGGCTACTCTGACAGCTATTAATAGCCTTTAGGGCAGCTGCCACTCTCAAAGCAGAGGACAGGTTTCTCCATTTGCCCTCTGGTGAATCCCCACTCCCATTGACACCAATGGTGGGTGGAATGTTGACCAGATAGGCAATTTTTTTCCTTTCAAAGACAGATCTCTGATTCCATGGAAGTAGCAGAAACTGAGGTGACAACTGAGGGGTCATGGCCAGGGCTACTCTCTGGCAGATACCCAAAGGTCCCTCAGAAGAAACTAGCTTCTGACAGCCCGTCTGGGTAATCAGCAGAAAATCTCCACATCTTGTCCTATCTGGACTCCTCAGTGAGGTGAGAGGGAAACTGTCAGTGATCATCAGATATCTTGCCTTAGAGTGATCTGAAACAATGCCATCAGAACCCTTTCTTAAGCCTCCATTAAGAGTTGAGCTACAGGTTTGGACTGTTTTCTCTGCTACTAAGAAGACAGACCTCTAGACAAATGTACAAAACAAGTCTTTGATAGAATAAAAACTACCTGAACCTTTTCTCCACCTTATATACAAACACCACACCCCACACACATACATGAAATACCATGCCCACTATGAATATACACCACACATGTGCACATATCACACAATACTATACACACTGCATGCATGATACACATATATAACACATAAAAAACACACAAACATACCCTAGACATAAATGTTCAGATTAGTTCGTATACACAGTAGTTATTTAATAAATGTTCATTTGTATTGAATTAATGCATTCAATGTCAAAAAAGCTTATTAACATTTTTAAGTCAAATATTCTTTCCTCTGATGTATTGTCATATTACACAGTGGTGGAACAGAAGCTCTGTTCTTAATCATTTGATTTATTTCCATCTCAGTGTCATGTTTTCACCTCAAGATGAAACTTAATTTGAGTAAAGCTGCACCAGATATTAATCATATGCTTATTAAATATTTTTTGTGGCTTGAATATACATAATATGTCATCTGAGATCAATGCTTTGGTTAGTTTTCCTTTGGGATGTCAACTGAATTTTAATACACTTGGCACACAGTGTATAATGTGAAGATGTGTCACATGCGGCTCAGCCTGAAGTGGTGCTTCTTAAGGTACTTGAGCCTCTCCTGGGTAGCTTCTCTCTTAGGCACCATGTTCCAAGGCCTGGTTTTCAACATTGCACAGACTCAGACAGCCACATTGCCTGTTGACAGATCCTGTGCACAGAGTGACCCAGTCATTAGTTAGGACTATACCTTGAGCTCTTGATTTCTAGAACTGTTACATATTATTGTCTAAAATTTGAACTTGTTTGTTGCATTTACATATAACCTACTTCTTTCAAGTGCTGTGATGGAACCCAAGGCCTTGCTAGACAAGTGCCCTACCACTAAATTACACCCCCAGACCAGCATATTCCTGATATGCAGTTGGTTACTTACTGCCAACATTAGTATCTGTGTGAAGGCTTCTCTGTGAATTACCATACTCAAATGAACAAAATTTTATTGAGTTTTGCAAAAGCCAGGATTAAATTACAGGAAAGTGGTTTAATAGAGGGAACTGGTTGCTTGTGACATCATTGGAAGGACATTTAAAACAAGCTCTTGGAAGAGCCTTGACAAATGACTCGCTGGGAAAAAAATGCCAGAGTTGTGTGCCAGGTTGTCACCACCTGTGCTATCTTCTGGAATGGGGGCAGGGTATCAGAAGGACATGCCTAGGTCTGTTGTGTTTGATTGCACACCATGGCTACATCCTAGGGATCAGGAAGCCAAAGCTGTTACTGTAGTCACTGGCTTTCAACTCCATGACCCTAGAATTGAACACAGGCTGCCACTGCAGAAAATCCCAGCACCCCCAGCAATGAGGAGCCCAGACTCCAGCAAGCCAAGGTTGGCATTACCTACACCTTCCATACCTCATCTAATGGCACATCCTCATTCTCAACCAGAATACCAGCTTTAAAATATTCCAGTGTATTAATGGAAAAATACAGTGTACTAAAGGAAAATTTGAGGCTTAGTGAGACCAACAGATCAGGAAATGATTGCTATTGAAAAGACAGTTTAATAATCTCAGCTTAATAAATAGGAGGGGCATGTCACGCCAGGAGTGGAGGTGGGATGGTCCAAGTAAGCACCAAGGATGGTTAAAGGCCAGGGTCAGGACTGTGGTCAACAGCCTTCATTGTGGTTTCCACTGAAATGTCGGGCAAGGCATGGTAAGAAGGTTTAAAATTGACTGGTTTGGATAATTTCAGCAGGCTCTTGGCATTTAGAGACTGTGCCTAGTTCTCTAGAGTATTTAGAGCAGGCAGATAGTGACCCAGTGTGAAAGAGTCTAACAAAGGAGGAAGTTGGAGTGTATGCTCATCTGCAAGTTGTTTATTCTCTCCTGGAATTGGCTTGCCTTGGGAGCAGCAGTTTCTCCAATGTCAGGAGGAATCAGATATAAAGGCATCACAGTACAGAAAATTAGACTGGGAAAGGGAGTTTTGGTTTTCCAGCCCCTGCAAATGAGGAAGACATCTAGCCACAGTCTTGGTGGACACTGAAGGCCAGTGTACCCTTGTGATGAAAAACCTTCTCCTGGGCTCAAGGAAGACTTGGGACCCTGCACTCAGGCACTCATAGCCAAGATAGAGACAGGACAGAAAGCACCACACAACACTATTACAAGGCAAAGTAAAATAAAGGACACCAGACATAGCAAGGCACTTATGTGAGTTAAAAGGCAACAAAAGGCATTGTGGCATATGCCCATAATCCCAGCCCTCAAGATTATAGACTTGAGGCAAGAGGATCACAGACTCAAAGCCACCTTGGGAGGCATAGTGAGTTCAAGGGCATCCTGGACCATAATGAGATGTTGTCTCAAAAAAGAAATAAAGGACAGCTCCCAGCAGAGAGGAGACTTCCAGATAAACATGCCACAGCTCACAGTGCAGAGTAGGAGGCTTTAAGGCCAACCTACCACCATTCCCAGCACAGAGGAGGCAAACCATGCAGGCACCAGCAGCACAACCCACACTCACCATTGAAATGAGAAGACACATAAACAAGCCTCAGAACAAGACTTCCAGATCACCTACAGTAACTCCAAAGGGGAACAAGATGGAACACTCTGATACTCAACCACCTGGAATCCCTGAACTAGAAAAGAAAGAGGATCTGGAAAAAATGAAATCAGAAATAATTTCTCACATAAGAGCAGAGATTGTGCCCACAGTCCAAGACATTATTAATAAATCTAGAGAGAACACAGATAAAAAAAATAGACAAGCTGAGGAACATGATGGAATCCCAACATAGGAAACAAATGGAATCCATAAAACAGATGCAAACAGATTCGCAGGAGATTAAAAAATCCATTGAAAGTCTATACAGCAGAATGAGCAAATGTGAGAACAGAATTTCAGATATAGAAGATAAGATTGCAATTAGGGACCAGGAAATGAAAAATTGCTTTAAAATTGTAAGGGACCAGGAGAAATCAATCCAGCAGCTGCTAGACGATGCAAAGAAGAAAATCATAAGACTAATCAGAGTCAATGAAGAAACAGGAGAGAGTGCAGATGACATAAAAAAACTGTTCATCAGAAGAACTGATGGCAGAAAACTTCCCAAGCAGGGAAAAAGAACTTGACATACAGATAAGGGAGGCATATAGGATTCCAACTAGCCTTGATAAAAATATGTATACATAGGCATATAATTCTTCAGATTCCAGAAAGCCAACAGAAGAACAAAGTTCTACAGCAGTGAGAGAAAAGAAACAAATCACATACAAAGGAAA
>NW_004624735.1:1984386-1995495 GCF_000247695.1 Heterocephalus glaber | reverse complement strand
TAAGAAACTGAAAGTGTAAATAAGGACTAAAAGGTATAATAGATAATGTGAAATAGGCAGAAAAGGTGCAAAGGGAAAGTGGGTATTTGGAGGGGTAGGGGAAAGGAAAGAAAGGAGAGGAATTAATATGAGAAAATGAAAAAAAGGAAACAAATTCTTTGTAATTAGGGAACGATGGAGGGGTTGAAGGGAGGGCAGGGGAATGGGGAAAAAATAAGAACCAAGAGAGTACGTAAAGGTACAATTTCCAATGATGAATGTCATTATGTTGCATACCTAAACTGTACCAATAAAAGGTATAAAAAGGAATAAAGGAAAGAAGGAAGAAGGAGGAAGTGGAGGGAAGCAAAGAGAAGGGGAGGGAAGGCAAGGCAAAGCAAGGGGAAAGGAAAGGAGGTGAGAGAACACCCAGATGTATGCCTACAGATGGCAATGGGAGGCTGTGGAAAGTGCACTGAGCCAGATTTTGAAAGACTGATAAGATTCAAGAGAATAAGGTCAAAGGGGGTTCTAAGTAAAAAGAGCAGTCAGAGAAGAGGCACTGAAGGGTTAAAACAAGGTGTGTGTTTAGGGAAGAGGACTCTGTCATTTGTCCCCTGTGCTGACATTGAAAAGGAGCACAGACTCTAGGCTAGAGCTAGATTTTGAGAAAAAAAAAAAATCATCAAATCAGGCCAGGGATTTAGCTCAGTGCCACCATGCCTGCCTCACAAGCACAAGGTCATGAGTTCAATCCCCATTACAAAAAAAAAAAAAAATCATCAAATCACAACACCTGGAGTAAAGGATATTAGAACACCTCTGTAGTTAACCAGTTGAGAGCTCATGATACCCAAACTGTAAGAGCAGTAGTTAAAATAGAATACAAAAGACAGGTGGTTGTTGTAAAGTAACAGATCTTGATGGCTGAACTAGTTATTTTTCATAGGCACACATTTTTCTTGGTAAGATCCATGCTTTGCACAGTGCCTGGAAGACATGCAAGATTTTGTAAAATAGGATCTATATGACTTGGTAAGATGAAGAAAGGTTGGCAGTATATTAGTCCATTTTCTATTACTGTAATATAGCTAATGATGGTAACTTTATTTATTTAAAAAGAGTTTTGTTTAATTTAAACTTTTGGATAAAATAAATCCAAAATGGTGTGGCTCCGTCAGTTTGACCTCTGGTGGGGGCAATGTTGGCTGAGTCACATCACAACAGGAGTGCTTCTGAGAAGGAGGGATCACATGGTGAGTCAACAAGGCAGAGAGAAAGACTGGGATCCCTTAAGAACTCCGTTAATCCCTGCCAAGAGCATCACCCCCAGTGACCTAACAACCTCCTACTGGGCCCCACCTCTTCAAGGTCCCATCTCCTCTCACACTGTCACGTTGGGAACCAAGCTTCCAACATGTGAACCTTTGGAAGATACATATACCAGCCATGGCAGGTATCAAGTCAAAAGGTTGTGAGTGTCAGTGACTGAACAAATGCTGTGCTGCCTACTGCCAAGAGAAGCCAAAGGTGTATTTGGAGAAGTTGCTCAATCTGTCTCAAGGCTGACTTGCTGAGATTAGGAGAGTGGCAATACAGGTAGCAAATCTTTTTCATTTTTCCCCCAGTACTGGGGATTAAAACCAGGGAGTGCTGAGTTGCAGCCACAGTTTTGGGGTTTTTGTTTTTTGGTGTTTTTTTTTAGACAGGGTCTCCCTAAGTTGCCCAAGCTGACTTCAAACTTGCAACCTTGCCTCAGCCTTCTGAGTAGCTGGGATTACAGATGTGTACTACCACACTTAGCATGGTTGCAAATCTTGATAGATCTCAGAGTCTAAGGTTGGGGGGTCAGAGCCAAAGAAACAGAGTAGAGGAAAGCTTTGAAGTGAAGAAGGAAAAAGAACCAGGAACAAAGAAAGTCAGGAGAAAGCTCTGGATCAAGTAGCATCCTGGAACCAAGAAGTTCAAGGCCAAGAGAGAGAACCAGAACCTGTGCCATGTTGCAAAGGGCTAAAGAGAACTACGGGAAATCAACTGATACGCAGTGGGGAGTCACTGGCGATGTCTGAATGAGCACTTGCAATAAGCAGTAGTCTTCAACCTTGAGTTCTCATTGCAATCTTTTGGGATTCAAAAAGTATTCAGTTCCTCAAGCCCTTTGCTGGAGGTTCTGGCCTGGTCTTAGACCTGGAGAACATGATTTCCAAAAGCTTATTAGGAGATACAAATGACCCGACCAAGGTTGGTAATCACACCAGGACAATATTGAGAGAAGAAGCCAAATTATAAAATTAGGAAGAGTATATTGGGAAGGTAGAGATTGTACATAAACAAGTGACCCTCAAATGTGACTATCTCCATAGAAACAGTGACTTCTAAAACTAATAAGTAAGTTCAGAAAATCTGCAGGATACAAGATCAACATAAAAATTAATTTTATTTCTACATACTGTACTATAAACTAACACGTGGAAGGCAAAAATTTTAAATATAATATATCTACATTCTCTCATAAAATAAAATACATAGGTATAAATCTAACAAAATAACATAGGCTCATGCTAACATCTATAAGATGCTAATGAAAAATAAAATAAGATATATGTTCACAGATTGGAAAACTCAGTCATACATCAGTACTCCTCAAATTCATACACAGGTTTAAAACCCAAGCAAGATTTTTGTAGATATTGACAAAATTATTCTACAATTTACATGGAAAGAACAAAACCAGAATGCCTATATTAATTTTGAAAAAGAAGAATAAAGTGAGGAAAATGAGTTTATTCAATTTCAGGAATTACTGTTGAGCACTATAAATCAGGACTGTGTATTACTGGTTAAAAGACAGACATATAAATCAATGGAATATAATAGAAAACCCAGAAATACACATAAATAAATGTGCCCAACTTACTTTTGGCAGAAGTGCAAAAAGCAAATCAATGAGAAAAAGACAGGCTTTTAAACAGGTAGGGAAAAAATGATCCTTAATTTAAGTCTCACATCTTATCTAAAACTTAACTCAACTGGAGCCATAAACTAAACTCTAAAAATGTTATTTTTACTCAGAAAAAATCATAGCAGTAATTTCACAGAAAACAATGAAATATCGAGGGCCGGGGGTTGGGCTCGGTGGTTTCTCTATCTGCCTTGCAAGCACAGGGTCCTGAGTTTTAGCCCCATACCAAAAAAAAAAAGCAACAACGAAAACAATGAGATCGTGAGCACCATGATTTAGTTTCTTCATTAAGGCAACCCTTAAGTTGATCCCCCCCAAAAAAAGACAGAATCAACCTTTTTAGATCTTAGGAGAGTTAATTTTAAAACTGAGAGCAACTAGGAAATTCTGATGAAATAGACTTGGCGTTCGAGAAAAACTGTGTTGAGTTGCTGGATGACTGCTACGGTGACTGCACACAGATTCCTGTGGTCACTGATGATAAGCAGTACAGCGTTCAGCAAAAAATAGTCTGGAAGAGTCACCGAGCACATAGGTAATGGCTGCCCTCAAAAAACAGCAACAGTAAGTGGTGAGGAAGGGAGATGACCTGATTTCCATACTTATCACATAGGACTCCGAATACCCAGTTTTCAACAAGAATCACAAAACATAAGAAAAAGAAAATATACACTGCATAAGAAAAGGGGAAAAAGAAATTAACAGAAGCCATCTTCAAGAAAGCCACATTGTTGGGCCGGGAATTTAGCTCAGTGCTTTCGCCACCTGCTGCGCAAGCGCAAGAACCCGAGTTCGATCCCCGGTACCAAAAAAAAACAAAAAAGAAAGCCACATTGTACTTATTAGGCAGGCTTTGAATCAATGATCTTAAATATGCCCAGAAGCTAAAGGGAACTACAGGCAAATATTCAAAAGAAACTAGGAGATAACCTAGTTTCAGTAAAGACAAGAATTTAGAAAAAAACAAAACAAAACAAAGAGTGTGGCACAGAAAAGAACAATATCTGAAATGAAAAATTTATAGAGGACTTCATGAACAGATTTGAGCACGGAAAAAGATGTAGTTAACTTGAAGATACAGCAGTCAAAATTACCTAGCCTGAGAAGAAAGAAAAAGGAATGGGGAAAAAAAGATGAACAGAATCTGAAGTACCTGTGACAAACCACAAAGCAGACCAACATAAACATCTTAAGAATCCAAGAGGAGAGAGACACAAAAGGAATATTTGAAGAAATAATGGCCAAAAATCTTCCAAATTTGATAAAAGATGTGAATTCATACAAGCAAGGACTCAACGAGTTCCAAAATAAAATCAGAGATCAACACCTCAGTGTATCAAACTATAGAAAAAACACGAAAATATTATATATTATGTTCGTGCATTCTAGAATAACATATATAATAACAATTTAATGAAACCATCAAGAGACAGAGCGTCTTTTTCTTTTTTTCCCCTTGTTTTTGAGACAGGGTCTGCCTAAGTTGCTAAGTACCTAAGCTGGGCTAGAACTTCTGATCCTCTTGGCTCAGCCTCCCAGAGTGTGGGCGTTATAATCATGCAACACTACACCCAACAAAGAGGGAATCTTAAAAGAAAGATGGGAGTAATTCATCACATGCAAGGAATGCTCAATAAGATTAACAACCAATTTCTCATCAGAAACCATGAACACGAGAGATCTCTGGTATGAGATATTTAAAGTGCTGAAGGGAAAGAACCTGTCAACTAAGAATTCTAGATCAAGCAAAACTATCTTTCAGACATGAGGGACAAATTTAAATCCCCAGATAAATAAAACTTGAGAGAGTTTGTTACGACCAGACCTGGACTCCAGTAGGAAAAATGAAATGACACTACACAGTTACTTGAATTAATAAGAAAAATTAAAGAACATCAGTCAAGGTGTTCACCCTCATTGTTTTCCGATCAACAAGTTTATAGACTTGTTTTCTCCTGTGCTAAGTCCTTTTTATGCAAAGATAGTAAAATTTAGACAGAACCTTCTGCTTCAAACTTCTAATT
The DNA here is from genome assembly GCF_000247695.1 of Heterocephalus glaber. The sequence goes on along the minus strand of NW_004624735.1, from coordinate 1,990,530 downwards.
ATCATTGATTCAATTTTAAATTAACAAAACACTTATTTGATTACTTCCACAATTTTTTATTTATATAATGACACAAAAACTGGGTAAAATACATGGCTTTAATCTAGATTCTGAACCAAAGGGAAAATTAAGGCTATTGCTATGAAGGATATTAAATTAACCAAAAAATTTGGAGATGGTCAATAAATCAGGTAAAAGAAAATGTATGTTTATTTAGCTGATCATTGTTCTACAATTTTATATGAGAATATTCCTATTCTTAGGAAATATATATTGTAACAGTTAAGCCTAAAGAATCGTAATGTAAACTGGGCATGCTGACACATACCGGTAATCCCAGCACTCTGAGAAGCTGAGGTAGAAGGATCCCAGGTTTGGCCCCAGCCTGGACAATTCAGTGACTTAGCAAGACCCTATCTCAAAATTTTAAAAATTAAAAGGGCTCAGTGCAAAGGGCTCAGTGCAAAGACCCTGGCTTCAGTTCCCAGTACCACCAAAAAATAAAACCATATATGTAACTCACTATCAAATGGGTCAGGAAAAGGGGGGGGCAGGGGAGGCAGGCACAAGTGTATGCAAATGACAATAAAAGCAAATGGGATAAAATACTTTTAAAAGGTGAATCTGCATATAATTTGTACTATTTTTGTTTTCTCAATTTTTTTAACTTAGAATTATTTCCACAGACATAAATTAAAGAGATTTTCCATGCCTGACTCATAAGCACAAGATTCTTAGTTGGATACCCGGTACCAAAAAAGAAAAAAGAAATTAATTAATTTTTAAATTATATGTTGACTGTTAATGGTCTTTTGCATCAGTTGAGCTCTTCCCACTGAATTAACTGATAATTCCTGGGAAATGGGCATTCTAAAGAAACTAAACGGAACTACCAGTATCTATATCTGATGCTTGCATAAACAGAACAGTGTGAGGTTACTAAGCAACTCAAGGCACCTTTCCATCACTTTATTTAAAGACTAAATCAAGTTTCCCTTTTTGAAACCTATTTAAATAGAATCCAACTATTTCATACACTTCAGTTCTTATTTTCAAGTCTTGCAAAATCCTTCAGGAAGGTTGTTGGTTTACACACATTTTACAAAAACCACCAATATTTACCAAGCAACTACTGCATGTCAAAACTCATGCTAAGTACTGGGAATACAAGGCCCATCAACAGTCTGGGATGTGCATGTCATGGGGAGCAGCTTGGATTGCCTACCTGCCTCCCTGCCTGCCCCACTGCAAAGTCAGACCTGGAGATGCAGAGATGAACATGTAAACACACACGCACACACGCACACACACACACACACACACACACACACACACACACGGAACGTATGCAAAGTTTGAGAACCAGCACTGTTCTGTCACTCACTAGAGAATCCCTGAAGGACTTCAGTTGCTCAGAGAGCAGCTTTGATGCAGTACAGAGAGCTCTGCAGCTGGAACCAGGGATCCAACAGGAGGATCCAGCACTTGAGCTGGGTTCTGGGCTCTTTGCATCTGAACCCTGCTGATAGCATATGAAAGAGACATTGCTCTAACAAGTAGGGAAATTAAGTAATGGTTAATCTAAACAACAATCAGAGAGAGATTCTCCAATAAATGATAATCATTTGGGAATAACAGAACATTGCATGGTTTCTCTTATATGAGAAACCCAAAATATAAATAATTCAAAGAGCAAAATAAAAGATAAGTGATAGGAAAAAGGAAGGTAAAGTTTGTAGAGCTGAGAAGAGGATCTGAGGGTGTGGGGTACAGGAGGCAGGGAGGGGAATGGGAAGTAAAAATGATTAAGATGTGATATGTATATGTACTAGTTTCCCAATGAATGTAATCATTATGTATCAGAAACATATACTAATAAAAAAACTAAGAAGACAGAGCATTGCAATGGAAATAAGCATGCTGTAGTAAACTGTGGCATATTCAAGGAGGTTGAGGTAAGGGAAAGTTTTTAGAGGCAAAATGGGAGATATTTACATAAGCTGCATAGCTACAAAATTCATTGGTTTTGGAGACCCAATGGCTTCAGTTCATTGTTGGTAGTGCAGTTGTTGGGCAAGTGCTCTGTACAGAGAATCCTCTCTGAATTGTTGCACTCTTAATGAATATTGGCAAAAGAAAGAAATAAAAGGAATACAAGTAGGAAAGGAAGAAATCAAATTATTCTTATTTGCAGATGATATGATCCAATACTTAAAACCCTAATGCTTCCAACAAAAGACTTGTAGAGTAAAGATACAGAGCATAAAATCAACATTAAAGATCAATAGCTCTTCTAAATACATAATAATGAACTAGCTAAGAAAAAAATCAGGAAAATAATTCTATTCACCATAGCTTCAAAAAATAAAATATATGAGGATCAATGTAAACAAGGAGGTGAAAAATGAAAATTTCTGAACACTGAAGAAAGAAATTGAAGAAGACAGCAGAAAATGTCTACTGTCATGGATCGGTAGAATTAATATTGTCAAAATGACCATATTACCAGTGACCTACAGATTCAATGCAATCCTCATCAAAATACCAATGACCTTCTTCACAAAATACCAACTACAAAAAACAATCCTAAATTTCATATGGAAACACAAAAGACCCAAAATAGCCAAAGCAATCCTATGAATAAACAGCAAAGCTGGAGATATCACAATATCAGATTTCAAATTATGCTACAAAACCATAGTGACAAAAACAGCATGGTACTGGCACAAAAACTGACACATAGACCAATGGAAAAGAATAAAGGGCACAGAAACAAACCCACAGAAGTACAACCATCTGATTCTGAACAAAGGATCCAAAATTATACCGTGAAGAAATGACTGTCTTTTTAATAAATAGGGCAGGGAAAACTGAGTATCCACTTGCAGAAATTAAAACTAGATCCTTATCTTTCACCCTGTACAAAAATCAATTCAAAATGGATCCAAAACCTAAGTAAAAACCTGAAATTTTGAAACTGCTAAAAGAAAACATAAGGGAAACACTTGAAGCCATAGGTATAGGTGAAGACCTCCTGAATAGGGCTCCAATAACATGGGAAACAATAGCAAGAATCAACAAATTGGGCTACATCAAATTAAGACTTCTGTACAGCAAGGAAAACACCTAACAGAATAAAGAAATAGTGTATAGAACAGGGGAAAAATCTTTGCCAGCTACTCTTCTGACAGAGGATTCATATCTAGAATATATAAAGAACTCAAAAAACTTAACACCAAAAACTCAACAAGTCCAATCAATAAATGGGCAAACAAACTGAACAAATACTTCTCAAAGAAAAAGTACAAAAGGCCAATAAGTATATGAAAAATGTTCAACATCTTAAACCATTAGAGAAATACAAATCAAAATTACATCAAGACTCCATCTCACTTCAGACAGAATAGCTATCAAGAATACAAAATCAATAAATGCTGGGAGAATGTGGGGGGAAACGAACCTTCGAATATTATTTCTGTTGGGCTTATAAATTAGTACAGCCTTGAAAGGCAGGCACAGGCACCACTGAGCTAAATCCCCAGCCCCAAAGATCATATTTTATGATAGTCGAAACTTCTGTCCTCTCTTGTTATTATTTTACCCTGTTAAGTTAGGCATTATTCACTCAGCTTATTCTGAGGGGTTATGTAGCTGGATTCCATTCTACCCACTGGTTTCTATGTTGATTCTTATGCCAGTACTAGAATGATTTAAGTATTTTAAACCGGGTACTCTAAGTCCTCCAATTTGGTTCTTTCTTTCAAAATTGTTTTGGCTCTTGTGGGTCCTTTGTATTTGAATATAAAGTTTTAAATTGACTTGTCAATTTCTTCCAAAAATCTAGATGACATTTCTTTGGGGATTGAATTGAATCTATGGACCAATTGGGAAGTATGAACGTTGCAATTCTACAGCATCTTCCAATTTATGATCATAATATATGTGTGTCTTCCCTAATTTGGGCATCTTTAGCTTGTTCCAGTAATGTTTTATGGCTTTCACTTGTATAGGTTTTGCTTTTTTTTTTTGGTACTGGAGATTGAACCCAAGGCCTTCACACTGAGGTACATTCCCTCCCCTCTTCTTTGTTTGTAGTTTATAAAGATTGCATTTTGTGTGGGTAGTTGGTACATGTACATGCCGCATTTTAGTTCTTCTTGTCTCCCTCCCTCCTCCGTCCAAACCCTCCATCTCTTGGTCTTTCTCTTCTTTAAAAGACCTATCTCCTTGATTCCTATTATTTATCTTTCATTTTGGTCTTTAATTTCCTTATACTTTGAATTTCTCATATAAGAGAAACCATGCGATATTTAAGCTTGTGTGTCTGATTTAGTTCACTTAATCTTATCATTTCAAGGTACATCAATTTTCCTAGAGGTGTCTCAAATTTATCCTTATTTATAACAGAGTATAGTCCTCCATTTTGTATAATTAACTTCTTTTTCTTTACCCATTCCATTGTTGATGGACACATAGGCCACTTCCAAGATTTAGCTATTATGAATTGTGCTGCGATAAACACAGGTATTCATGTATCACAGTAATATGTCTTCTGCTAGCAACAAATACCAATTTTATACCAATTTCTCTAAACAAAGGATGATGAAGAAATACTTCTGGGTTCATTATTTTCTGCAGCCAAAATTACTATAACACAGCCTCTCCTACTGAAAAAGAGAAAAAGACAAGAAAACTACAGGCTAATATTTTTTAAAGATTTTTACATCTATGTACATAAAAAAACAATAATTAGAAATTAAAATTTAAAATAGCAGAAAAATATAAAATACTCAAACTTCATGAGCTGAACTACTCTCTTTGAAAAGTGGAATTTCTAATTTTATTTTTTTGAGAAATTTCCATACCGATTTCTATAGTGGTTTTTACCAGTTTATGTTCCCACCAGCAATGTGGAAGGGTTCATTTTTCCCCACAGCTGCACCAGCATTTGTTATCATTTGATTCCTTGAGGATAGTCATTCTTACTGAAGATGGAATCTCAGTGTTGTTTTAATTTACATTTCTCTAATGGCCAGTGATGTTGAATATCTTTTGATGCATTTATTGGTCATTTGTACTTCTTCAGAGAAGTTTCTATTAATTTCAATTGCCCATTTTTTGATTGGCTCTTTTACTTTGGGGATCTAATTTTTCTTAATTCTTTATATAGTCTAGATATTAGTCCTCTGTCTGAAGTGTAGCTGGCAAAATTTTTCCCATTCTGTAGGTTGTCTCTTCACAGTGATGTTTGTTTCCTTATGCTGTACAGAAGCTTTTACATTTGATATAAACATATTTATTGATTCTTGATTCTCTTTCTTGTGTAATTGGAGTTCTGCTCAGAAAGTCCTCGCATATGCATATGACTTCAAGAGTTTTACCTGTTTTGTCACCCAGCAGGTTGAAGTGTTCCTGTTTTAATATTTAGATCTTTGTTGTATACATGGTGAAAAATATGGATCTAAGTTAAATCTTCTGCATGTGTTTAACCAGTTTTCCCAGTGGTATTTATTAAAATGGCTATCTTCCCTCTAATGTCATTTTCCCAGCCCTTTAAAAACAGGTTCATTGAGACAAGATCTCACTATATTGCACAGACTGGGTTTGAACTTTTGATCCTCCTGCTCAGTCTCCCAAAGTGTTGTGTTATGTTTTTATGCTAATTTAAATTTTAATTTCTAATTATTGGTTTTTCTCATGTACATGTATGTAAAATTCTCTAAAAACATTGGTCTGTGCTTTTCTTGTCTTTTTTAGGGGAAGAGGGGTTTGTGTTGTTACAGTAGTTTTGGCTGCAGAAAATAATGAATACAGAAATATCCCCTCACCTTTCGTTGCTTAGAGAAATTGGTAAAGGATCAGTATTGGTTGCTAGCAAAGAGATATGCATTTAATTTTTATAGTTTGACTTTGTGTCTCATTTATTAGTTCTATCCTTGTTTCTACTTTTTTTTTTTTAGATTTTCTATGTCAGGTAAAAGGGCTGAAAACCAAGACCAAACCAGGCCACAACAAGCCTTTATTAGGGGAATAGACCTGCCAGGCTGTCTCTGAACAGAGGAGAGACAAAAGCAATATGGCTGGGGCAGGGAGAGTCTTTTATAGAGACTGGGGTGGGGTTTGTAGGGGCTGAGGTGGGGTTGA
>NW_004624735.1:1920932-1970847 GCF_000247695.1 Heterocephalus glaber | reverse complement strand
AGGGCTAGAGGTTCCATTTGACCCAGCTATTCCCCTGCTGGGTATCTTCCCCAAAGAATTAAAAGAATCATACTACAGCGATATATGTGCACCCATGTTTATAGCGGCACAGTTTGTAATATCTAAAGCTTAGAAACAGCCCAAGTGTCCATCAACTGGAGACTGGATAAAGAAGATGTGGTTTTTTAATAAAATGGAGTACTACTCAGCCACAAAGAATGAAAAACTAGAGACCTTTATAGCTAAATGGATGCATATTGAGACCATCCTCTTAAGTGACATAAATAGGACACACATGTGTAAATACTGATAGTTTCTCTAGTGTGAGAAACTGAAAGTGTAATTAAGGATTAAAATAATTAAAATGAATAATTGATAATTTGAAATATGAAGAAAAGGCTGAAAGGGGTAGGGGTGGTGGGAGGGGAAGGGGAGAGATCAGAGTTATAGGCTGGAATCTGGAAGAATCATATATAGATTGTGTTTAAAACTACAGGAAGAGATATAGATAGAGACTAGGCTGGAGCTCATCAGTGGGTTGGGAAGGAAGAGTCACTGAGATCAAAGGAGAGAAGGGTGTGTTTCCAGAAGAAGCACATTAAACTATGTACAGTGCACAGTACTCGATAGTGTGATAGATGACTGTTACTGTTTTAGGTATTTATCATAATATGCTGTGCTTTCCATCCTTTAGAGCATAATCCTACTTATACAAAAGAGTTTCCTGTAAAGCAGTGTGCCACAATGCCAGTGGTAGCCTCATGTATCTCGTGTTTAACTGCGTATTTGGATAATATCAAGGGGCCATCACAGATGATTGACGTATACCATTTCAGTTTGCACTTAGAAGTTGGCACTCTGTGTGGTACTCTGCAATACACACGGATGAAATTGCCTAATAACGTATTTCTCAGATTATATTTCCATCATGTGTCACATGACTGTATTGAAATTTAAATTTAAAAAATTTGGCCTATGTGGGGTCTACTAGCTAATTAGAATTTTTTTCCAGACCACTATTTGTTCAATATTAGTTTTGAAAATCTTTCTAAAACAAATCACATCCTGTGATGTCTTGTTAATACTTGAGATTTTTTTTTTAATTATATGGAAAAATGTGTAAGTACTTTTCAGTTTTGCTTTGGATGAGTTCTATTATATTTGAATATTATTATAGTTTTTTTCCCTTGCATTGTTTTTCTTTGAATAATTTTAATTTTTGTATATGTGTTTGATAATAAAGTTATACATTTAAAATATTTTTTAAAATATTTTAAAAGAGCATTGTCTGAAATAAATGCAGATGCTTCGAATAAACTCTTTTCCTTTTTCATCCAAACAGAAGGCCTTGTGTTTCTTGGGAAGTGACAGCCTGAGGACCTGAGCACCTGGTAAAAATTCTACACGGTCATGTTTCCAGCAACACCTGCAGCTCAGGCCAAGAGCCACACTTTCAACTCTCACCAATCCTGTGGAAATATCCCAAGGGTTCCACCCTAAGTGTCCTCCTGAGCTGGCTTCCAACACACATATTACAGGTCCCTGACACAGGTGAGAGTCTGCTCTCCTCTTCCCTAGCAGTTTAATACTATTACAAGTCCTCATTTGCTGTGCCCTTACAAGTCATTAAAACTTCATATCCTTGCCTAAATATGCCCCTGGCTCTTCCACAGGGACGGAGGCAGACCCACCAAGGAAGGTGTGGTTTTCACTCCAAGTCCCTGCAGGCCTCAAATGTTCTTCTGACAGAGCCCAGAGCCAACTCTGTCTTTCTCCATGTTTCCAAAGCTGGTGGTACACATTGGGGTGGGGGTTGCTTGAAAGGAAAGACACGGATGAGAGCAATGGCAGAGGACATGATTGAAAGAGAGGATTAAAATGAGTGCCTCATGTATGGTTTGGTGAGAAGCAAAACAGGTAGAGAGACAGCCAGGAAGAACAGGAAAAACACAGAGGAGGTGGGGAGAGGGCAGTATCAGAAAGGGACGTGAATTGAACTTCCAAGTGAAAGGAAATCCCTAAGCATGCCTGGAGCTGGGGCTGGAGGTAGTGGTGGGACACTGTTGATGCCCTGAGCATGGAAACGGCTCATGAGGACAATGACTCCATCATCTTTCTGCAAAGAATAAAAGTCAGCATCCATCTTTGCATCACCATGAAATGCATTCTTATAGCTATTTTGATCTTACCAACATCAGAGCTGTCATCCACTGTTTGCAAACTGTTCATGTCTCTCTCCTGCAAGACGGAGCCCAGCTCTGGTAGGGTATATGAATTGAAGCCTTAACAACAGGATCCCACTGGCTGCCTTCACCCCAGCTTCCGCCACAGCTTCTATACCTCCCTTCCTTTGAACTCCTGCACCCTCATCTCCACTGCAGGCCACAGCCATGCTCCCCATGCTCCTCATTTGTGTTACCACTCTCAGCTCCTGAGAAAACACCTTTGCTTTATACCTGCATGGGTTCCTGTTTCTTCTTCTCTGAGCCAGGCACAGAAATACAAACACCACATGATCACACTCATTTGTACAGTCTGAAAAAGTTGTTCTAATAGAAGTAGAGGTTACCAGAGACTGGAGAAGGTCAGGGGTAGAGGAAAATATGGAAAGAAAGGTCAGCAGATTCAAAGTTATGGTTAGGAGGAGTAAATTCTGGGGTTCTGTAGCACAGCAGGGTACAGGTATCTTATATTTCAGAATAGCTAGAAGAGAGGATTTTGAATCTTCTCACTGCAAACTCATATTGTGAGACCAAAGCGACTCCATTCTGTTAAAATCTTCCATTCTCCCTGGTTTTTATTACCCTCACACAAATAATGGTTAAAATGTGTTTGCTCTGGGACAGGAGACACACTCTGTAACAGGACAAGATTCCTAAGTTTATTACTCAGCCATCTGTTTGCCCTAGAAACAAATGTCCCGGGCCCACTATCTATAGGACAATCAGTGGATGTGCTGACTGTCCACACAGGGTGGTCGTGACCATTAGTCAGTGTGTCTGCTGACCATCAGTACGTGACAGTGGGCCACTGACCTTTGTCCCCCTTTTCCCTTGTAAAACCTATACGTAATCCCCCTCAACCCCCCCCGATGAGCCTAGCCAATCAGAAATCTACACTTCATACATGCTAAGCGCCGACCAATCACTGTAATTGCTAGATGAAACCTTGCTGTAGCTTCTATAAAAACCCCGCTAATTTGAAATTCGGGGCTCTCAATCTCGATCCGCTGTGTCGGTGACAATTGAGAGTCCCTGCTTAAGCTTGAATAAATGACCCTCGTGTGCTTACATCGGAAACGGCCTCCTGGTGGTCTTTGGGACTTAGCAATCTGGGCACAACAATATTCAGTTTGAGGTGATGGAAATACTAGTTACCCTGCCTCGATCATCACACGATGCATAGTTGTAGCTAAACAGCACCTTGCACCCCATAAATAAGTACAGTTATTATGTGTCAACAGATAAAATAAAACTTTAAAAAATATCAACTAATCAGAACTGACTGACTTAGTCAATAAAGAGGTCAAACTTCCTTCCCGGTCACCAGAAGGAGGCTATTCTTAAAGAGACAAAATGATTGTCTCAAAGAGTTTGGGTACAGTCAATACAAACACACACAAAATCACATCAAAAAACCCTGCCAACCTGAGTTCAACTTTCCTAAAAGAATGGCTGGCAAAACCTCAGCTTGTAAGGTCAAAGTTGTGAAGAAAGACATAAATACAGATGGATGGATGGAGGGATGGATGATAGATAGACAGACAGACAGATATATAAAGATAGAAAGAATGGCATTGTAGATTTCTGTTAGTCCATGAATCTTTGAACTCCTATCTGTTAAGCATGTGCTCACAAACACAGGAAGAGGCCATTCCATCACCTACTATCCATTCCTGCAACAAATCCTCCATATCCTCCATTAAATTTATCCAACTCCAGAACATTGCACAGAGTGAATCCTTCACTGCTCTTCTCCAATGCAGACTTCTTTTGCAAATTTCTGAACCAAATCTTCTTGGTTTGAAATTTAATTTCTCCTGAACATTTGTTTTCCCTAGTTTCTCAAGCCTTTCTGAAATGGCTATGTTACAGTATCAGCCTGCTGTGTGCACACCGAAGGAGGAGTGTTCTGAGCTGTGGGCATCATGGACCAACAGCTAACCTAGGATGTGCAGAGGAGCAATGGCCCTTCAGGGGAGTAACAATGACCTGCATGAACAACAATCTCAGAAGCTTACAATTTGCCCTGAAAGTGCTTCAAACCTGCAAAAGACGTGCCCTGGGGACCCGGAAGCAATCCAGTTAGTGTTGTCAGTGAGAACTATCACATTCAAAGCATGAAGTTCAAGGGGCCCTACCATTCACCCAAGTAATGACACAAACAAAACCAACCTTGAGGTAGGTGTATATAGTATTTAATAGAAAAGAGAAGTAATTATATTGCATGAATAGAAAAAAAGTATGATTTCAACTTTGAACCTAACCCAGTATCTCCTCTGAATGGATGTTCTTGATTCTGAATACCTAAGTGTAGTCCATGCCCTTCACACTTCATCAGATCCTTAACCTTGTATTTATCAGTCCCCTTCATCCCAAGAGGATTGTTGGGTTATAAAAAATGATTGTGCTCCGAATTTCTTTATGGATCACTTGGTTTTGTTTTTTTGGTACTGAGGATTGAACTCAGGACCTTGCACTTGCGAGGCAGGTGGCAGCACCACTGAGCTAAATCCCTGGCCCCAACCCCTTGGTTTTTTAACATAGTAAGCAGGGTTTCAGATGCTGAGCCCCATTTCTGGAAGCCACTCCTGATACTGGACCCAGACTCAAGTATCACAGTGCAGGACAGAGAAATGGCCCACGTGGTCTTCAGCTACCTGATAACCCATTCACAGGTCATAATGCAAGGCAGCCTCAGGCTCAGCACCCCTGTCTTTGTTCCAGGAGCCAGGTCTATGCACCTCCTTGAATGTATACTGCATAAGCAAGGTAATTCTGGCAGGAAGCCATCTGAATGCTAACTGGTCCTATGGAGGCCATCTTGTACACCCCTCATGGATTAACAGAAATCTACATACAGTACTCTCAGTAGAGGAATGAGGAAAGTTTGGGGGAAATAACTATGGATGCGACTGATATTTTGTGATGATAAAGGTCACAGTTTAGGTTTATGGGTTTTGGAAAGTAAGTTTGGTTTTTACTGTCCAGGATGAGCATGGTGCTTAGAATGTCATAAATATTCATTCTTTGATAACTTTATATTTGATAACTTTATATTTGGCAGCAACCTGATAGAAAAAAAAACAAGATAAGCAAAACTTTAATAGACTTATTTCTCAGTTTCAAAATGTAAACTATCAATAAAAATTTCATACTAACTCCATAATTTCAGTATGTAGAGTCACTCTGACATCTTCCTCTCAGAAGAACAATTTTTATTGAAGTGGGGTTTTATGTATATAAAAATGCTCTTACATTCATATTGAGTGTGACTTTAAAGAACTGCTTTTTAGTCAGACAGTGTGACATGAGAGGCCACTGCCCCTGAGAGTAGGGCACAGAACCCCCATTGCTCCCATGTATGTCTCCCTTTCCCCACCTGTCCTCGTGGTGGCTCCAAATAACATTTCAGAACAGACTTAGGGCAGTGAGGAGGAAGGGTTTTTCATCAAATTTGTACCTGCCAAGGACATAACGCATTCTTCTTGCAACCAAAGATGTTAAGAGCCCAGTGAAAACTGTTAATGTTTATGGATTATATTCTGTAGCTTGAAACAGAGCACTGAGTTCTTTCCCAGAAAGCCAGGAATACATTTTCCTTAGTTGAAGTGCACTGTGTAAAAGACTTTGGAAGTTCAGTGTTTAAAAATGGGCTGGGGATGTAGTTCAGTGGTACAGTGCTTGCTTAGCATGCATGAGGCCTTGGTTTAATCCCTAGCATTCCCCTCCCCTCCTACAATAAGTAATTTATAAAATACTTCATAAAAATAAATAAAAAGCAAAGCCTTCAGACTCAGAAGTAAACATTGCCCTGTCCTGCAGCAGCAGTATGCAGAAAGTACCTTTCTCTGGTACCACTTAATGTGGGGAGGCCAGAGGCCCAGCACTGGATTCTGTTCACAAGAGGACTCAGTATTCCAAAGGCCAAGCATGAAACGCTGCCAGCCTCTGCAATGAGAGTCTGCACAGCTAGGTCCACGTCCTTGTTAGGGCTGTCCTTCCTAAAGCATCTGCTTGCAAGCCTACCAGTTCACTTTCTTACACTCTGGTTTCCCTGATGAGCCATCCTGTTAGAGAAACTGCTGACAAGAAGCACCTTTGGAAAGCCCCCAGGAGAAAATGTAGCTTAGCTTTCAGTAGTGGTTATTTTGGTGACTTGTTACACTGTCAACAGCATGAACTAAAATGCAGGTCTCCACACAGAATTATGATAAAGGCCCATCTCCCTCCCTCCGCAGTTTCTGCAGTGGTGCCTCTGCCAACGCACAATCAGAAGTCCACTTCCTGGCATTCACAGTGGGTATGGGCACTTCTGCAATCAACACACATGTCCTCAATTCTTCTTTGTCAGTGGAGCCCCATTGGGCTCAGGCACCTCCCCTCCTCTACCTGCTCCAGGGGAAGACGGAGCTATTGCCAGATCCTGATTATAACGCAAACAAGGTCATGCTACTGAGCCCCACTATCCTTCCATTGACTGTGCACCTCTTCAGGCCAGTGAGAAGCAAGCAAAGCCTATAGGGATTTCTAGACAGACATATGGAGAGGCTGCAGTGAGCCTGGTGTCCAGCAGAGGGCAGGTGGCCTACAGCTGGCAGGTTCACCGAAGGGACAGAGCCTGAGAGCTGAGAACACAATCAGAATACCATTGCTTTTTTTCCTAGAAGATACAGTGATTTTTAAAAGCTAGGTTATATCATTTTCTGCTGCTTCCAGCCAAAAGTATCTTAAAGGATACATGTCTAGAAGACTTAGAGTAGACATTATTACTCAACAGTAAATATTTTGCAGGCCAAATGGCTAAAACAAACCAAAAATTCTGACTCTATTTTCTAGGGTCTTACAGTTAATGAACTACACAAGAAGAAAAAGTGTAATGATTGCAGACCTGGAGTTCTCTTGATCTATTGTGATCATGTCTGTTCAGTCAACATTTTCAACAACTATATAGATGAGGAGAACATAAATGCTATTAAATATGCAGGTGGCCTAAGCAAAGAAACAATGCTAATGAAGTAATAGATTCAGATTTTGAAAATCTGAACCGAATTTATGTATTAAAAGAATAATTGCCATGACCAGATGTGATTTATTTCAGAACTGCAAAGGTTTCCTAGCACTAGGAATTGCATAGATTAATTTGAGGGTCACCTTGGGCGATCACATCTCCCATAGTGTTATTCCAACAGACGCCACAAGGGGGGCATGGACAAAATTCAGTATCTGTCAGTGACAGAGGGAAACTTGGGAGTAAAAGAGGAACAAGTGTATCCCTCTTTAACATGAAAAGAGTCTTAGGCCAACATCTCTAGTTTCCGTGATAGTGAAACACTAGAAACATTGCCTTTAAAATTAAGACCCACAGGGCCGGGGATTTAGCTCAGTGGTTCTGGTGCGCCTGTCTCACAAGAGCAAGGTCCTGAGTTTAATCCCTGGTGTCAAAAAAAACAAAACTTAAGACCCACAAAAGATACCCTATTAAGTAGCAGCATCTGATGATTTCTGGACAATAACTAATATGGATCATTTTGGGCTGGGGTGTAGCTCAGTGCTAGAGCACTTGCCAAGCATGCACAAAGTCCTGGATTCAATCACCAGTAAAGAAAGAGTATGTTGAGTGCCTATTACTTATCAGCATCTTTTTTAACCGTCACAACTCTGTGTAGTAGGTACCATCATTTTCCCATTTTATAAACAATAAAGTTAAAGCCTAAAGCAACTCAATAGTATCAACCTGATAGTATGTGGCAAAGCTTTTATGTGACCTATCTCTATGTTAATGACATAGAGCAGAAAAGACAGGCGTACCGTACCTGCCTTGGGCCGAGCCTGAGATGGCCCTTCGCCTAATCCCTACTCCCTCTCTCCTCCATAGACTAGACTGTCAAACAGACCAAGACTGTAGACCCTGGACGGCACAGGCCCAGGAGACAGTTACGTTATGTATCCTTTTTCCTTGCTCCCTTTCTGCGCATGCCCCGATCATGAGCCAATCATGCTCTGTTCAGCCCAGGCCATGTAGCACTAGCTACCCTGCCTTCTCTTCCTGATTGTCTTACAGTATAAATAAAGAGTGCAAGCTCAGTGGTTTCACTGCCTGCTGCGCAAGTGCAAGGTCCCGAGTTCCACCCCCGGTACCAAAAAAACCTCCAGAAGAGCGCACTGGACTCCAGGTGGCCCTTAGCTCTCGACAGGCTATGCCTCCACCTGGTCCCAGCTTTCGAGCATAATATTGGTATGTATCCTTCTTAGTATTTTTCAGTTTTCTTCATCTCCCACCGCTCTCCCGGACTTTGAACCCTATGCCGTGCGGGTCGCAGCACATCCCCATTAAAAAGAATCAAATAAAATTGTCATTACTTCTTGGATATGTGATTAAATAGCCAGGAAAAGGTAAGATAAAAAAAAGTTAAAAGTAACAACATGATATAATGACTTTATACAGAATAATTATTTATATCTTTATAAAGAATATTACTATAAGCTACAAATACCGATTAGAAAATACAATGGAAAGTTCCTTTCACAACAAAAATTTAAAAATTAGAAACTGGGTGTGACAGCACATGTCTGTAATCCCAGCACTCTGGGAGCCCGAGGCAGGAGGATTTTAAGTTCCAACCCAACCTAGGCAATTTAACGACTTAAGGAGACTGTCTCAAAATTTAAACATTTTTTTTTAAAAAAGATCTGGGAATGTAAGTCAATGCAAAGGCCCTAGATTCATTCCCTAGTACCACAAAATACATACATACATACAAATAATTAAAAAGTAGAAATAACTTCAACAAGAATTTGTAGAATCTGTATGTTGAAGCTCTGGAAATTTGAGACACAATGTCTAAACGGAGAGAGATTTCATTTTGGAGGGGATGGAAATATGTAGGGCACAGAGGTCCATTTTATTCCCCCTTAGTTCTTAAATGGGTTCTTTGGGTAGATCTAGGAACCCAACTAGTACAAAAACAGATTAACAAGATGGAAGGATTGAAGTTTTATTAATTCATATGTACATGAGGATCTTCACAAAAGATTGAATTCTAGAAATAAAGCATGATGCTTTTATACTTTTTAGAAAAAGAACAATAAATTTGCAAAGAACTGATAGGAAGAGGATCCCTGGACTAGGGTGATAAATTCTAGGAGTGTGACTAAGATACATGGGCAAGGAAGATAGAAAATTTCATTGGAAACAAAGGTCACTTCAAAGAGAAGAAGGAAGGAAGGAATGGAGGGAAAAGGAGAAGGAAGAAGAGGAAGAAACAACAAACAAAACAATAAAGCGATGAGTGAATGCTTTCAGGAAACTGTGGAAGCTGCAGAGTTGAAGAACAAATGGAGGCTGGCTGTGGTAGCTTCTTTTCTATTAACAGCCTACAAGGGCCGGTGGGGGACCTGGGAGTCAGCCACCTGACACTCCTGAATGGCTCTGATCCCCAAAACTTTGGGACTGGTAGCAGTAGGTTTCCTAAAGGTGGCCCCATGGAAACAGTCAAAATTGTGCGAGGGTGGAAGGCCCAGCCCAACACCCTGTACCCGAGTTACTTGATTGCAGTTTATTGTGTTAGTGGCAGTCGAGGAATTAAGCATGCACCCCACACTCATCACAGTCTACTTCTAAGTCCTACAGGAGAACATCCCCATTGCTGCCTCCCTGCAACCTTTGCAGCATGGTTCCAAACATGTTACAAACACTGTTATTCAATGCTCTTTATACACTGATTCCTTCATCCAAGTCCCTGACAGCATCTTTGACTTCAATCAAAATTTCTCCAATTTTATCCAGTTTTTGAAAGAGTAATCAACACACTTTACCTTTTAAGAACTGACAGAGCACTCGGGGGCGCTGAGGCAGGACAATTGTTAAGTTCAAGCACAGCTGCAGCAATTTAGCAACTTAGGGAGACCCTCTCTCCTAAAACAGGAGGGGGGGGGCACGTGACTGGACTTGTAGCGCAGTGTGAAGGCCCTGGATTCAACTCCCACTAAGGTGAAGAAAAAGAAAAAAGGTCTTAAGAAGAACATGAATTTGGTGTTGGATTTGCATAGTGTTGAGGGACTTGAAAATTATTCACAGCTCTTAATTCTTTCCAGCTGAATTTCCCATTGGAAAATTGTTGAGGAACTTAAGGGAGCCACATCTCTTAACCAGAACAGAACATTTTGTACACCAAGTAAGAAATTTCAAACTAAAAAGAGATCTCATCACAAGATTCAGATTTGGAAGGTAACTTTGCTACTTACTACCTTTTGAGTGATTTCAAAATTTAGTTTAAAATATTCTCTATATCAAAGGCAAAGAATGAGAACAGAGAACCTTTTAAGTAATTTTCAAATACTTCAAAAGCATTAAAACGTGGCTCTGTGTTTTCCAAGATTTGACAGCTAAAAGTTATAAGAATATTTAAATTATATGAAAATTGACACCGATTACCTTGATATGTCTAGAATGATTTTTTTTAAGTGTAGACATTGTGTAATCTGATATTTGTAGCTGGCCAAGTATAATATGTAGAAATTAGCTTCATCTGCCTATGCAAAGGGCATGCATCTTTTAGAATTTTAAGACTCCAAGGAAGTTTTCTAAGAAAGCCTGATATGATTTTATTTTCCTTTCTATAAATGTATGCCTCCCAAATACTCAAAAGTCAAAAGTTTCTTTTTGTAAAATTTTATGCATTCCTGGTCAGGTTAATTTTACTATAAATGACTAAAATTTAGAAACTGGTTTATTTAGGTGAGCTTCCTGTTAAACTTTGTAAAACCTATTACGGCCTCAATAAGGAACTTAATAAAAAAAAGTTAAATTCTACACTACGTTTTTCCTACTATATTTCAACTTCTTTTTTTGTTTTGGTTTTTTGAGACAGGGTCTTACTATGTAGCCCAGGCTGGCCTTGAACTTGTGATGATCCTCCTGCCTCAGCCTCCTGAGTGCTGGTATTCCAGGTGTGCACCATTACGCCCAGCTTATTTCAACTTTTAGTAAAAAATTTTTCTGACAAACTGAAAACAGATGGATGGTCTATGAGAAAAAACAATTTTAAGATAGAGGAGAAACTGTCTCCTAACAGAAAAGACATACAACACTTAACTCAGGGCTACATGTCAGGGAGATGAGTGATGTTCAAGAACTTGAAAAGGCCCCCTCATGCACTGGATTGTGAAAAAAGGAAAACCTGTTGGGTTTGGGAAGGGAAACTTAACTAATTAGAACCCAACTGAAAAGCTTGTATTTCAAAAATGCAATTAGCCAAAAAAAAAAAAAAATCTTGCCACAAAAAGAACTGCACTCTGTTAGTGGCTGGATTGTCACTCAGCCCCTGAGACTCCCAGCCCTTGGGGCAGGTTCACATATTCAACCACAAAGCACTACTGACATTTCTGAGATAGTACTCGGAGCTCTAACCTATTATCCTCAGCTGGCTTGAAATGCTCCGACCTGGTCCTTTCCAGTTGGGTCAGTATATTCATAAAACCAAGGCAAACAGAAATTTAAGTGTTAGCTGCTAGGTGGGAACTTGGAGAATTATAGCAGTCTCTTGTAGGGGAAGAAGCTGCTACATCCTTTCAAGTTGAGATAAGGTCCTCCAGAGAAGACAGGATGGAACCAGTTTAAATTAGTCAAAGCCACCCAGCCTCTCTTCTAGGGCCCTTGGGTAAACTCTGCTTATTACACTCTTACGATAATACTCAATTCTCTGCCTTAAGAGCTGTTTCTGTCCTCCATTTTTAAACATGCAATGTATGAAGCAGCAGGATCTAGAAATGCACATGCTCAGAAATGTGTCCTCCTCCAAAGTCTCTCCAGCATGAATGTGCAGAAGCCTTCCAGTAAAATCCCCTTGCTTCCTTTGTTCACAGAGAAACTGCTTTGGGAGTTATCCCTAGTGCTCTCTTCACTTGCAGCAAGTAATAAACCTTCCTTCCCTCTCACCTCCTCCTGGTTGTGTTTATGGTCTTTGCAATCACCAAGAAACAAACACATTGCAAGCATCAAGAAAATGAAGAAATTACTCAATCCTGTGACATTGCTGATTTTGTGTAAATTGTGCTTATATAGGTCTAATACACAACACATTTTGTAATCAATGGGCCCTTTGATTAGGCCTTTTATTAAAAAAAATGCTTAACAGAATTTGCTCTACTATTTGTATGCTGGTAGGTTTATAAACGGTTATACAGTAATTAGATTTGGCCCGTTAAACTTGTAAGTTTGCTATGCTAGGTGTTCACAGTTTAATCGAACATAAAATTGGTATTAAATTTTGAAGATGTAACCACTGCGTATCAATCAAAACATTAAGCAAAGAAAAAATGAAAATGTAAGGGCTTAAGGGAGGAAAAAAAGTGCCTAGAGATAGTTAATTTTAATATATGGGATAATAATTAGAGCATAATGACAGGAGTATTGCTTTTCATGTACAAAACAACTTCTTGGAAATTAAAGCACTAGAATTCCATCAAAATGTTGTCACTGATTTCTTTACAACTACAGGGTTGTGCATAATGAAACAAAAAACAGAACCTAGGACACATCAAAGAATCAGTGTGTTCTTATGAAACTCAGAAGGCTGCAGTGTCTCTGGTTATCACAACTTCCAGACACTAAATGTCTGCAAAACCCAATAACTTACAGAGCATTAATACATTAACATGAAAACTGATCTTTTGCTAATGTAGAGAATGACTAATTAGCAGTAAGAAAAGCTCTGTTCAGTATTTTACCATGTTTCTGAAAATAAAAATATCTAGGTCTAGGCAATTTAAAACTTTTAACTTTCAGTAAAGAAAATAGGTTGGTCTGATGAGACTATCACTATTCTGGCAAATATAAAGTAAAACTTATCAAAGTAAACTGTTTTTTAGCTTTAGCGCATCTACTCAACACTTCAACCCTCAGGAAGCTGCTAGGAATGAGGAGGGAGGGCGGGAAGGAGCGAAAGAGGCAAAGAGGGCAGGGGGCGGGAGAGAGGGAGAGGAGATTCAGAGAGACCTACTGATGGGGCTAAGAACCAAATGGGTCAGACAAAAACAAGGGGGGGGCGGGAACAAACGAAGCACTGTGACACGGGGAAGAAGGCGCTTCCCAGGTGCCCAGCGAGGCTGCAGTGGAGAAGAGCGCCATGCTGCACACGGCTGTACACGCAAGCAGCTACACACAGCACACGATACCGGATGAGCAACTACGTCATCAGCTGACGTGCCTGCCACCCTTTTCATCAGTACCTTAGAACACCCTCACTCAAGACAAAGCATACGGCCTGTCACATCAGCCAGCAGCCGCTCCATCCATCTCTGCCATCACCGCCAGGTCAGGTGGCCGTCCTGGACCGCCCGGGCCTGTGAAAGGGCGCTCTGGGATGTCTGCACGATGACAGTGCCACCACCTAAGGGTGCACTCTTCAGAGCACGCCAAAACATTCACTGCTCTGCAAGAATTCTCCCAGGCTTGTGTGAAAAGGGACAACGATGATTCTTTTCAAAGTACAAGTAAAGAGCAAGAAAAGAGAAATGACACGTTTGGAGTGAGAATCCTTTAATAATTGTATTCATTTCCCGAAAACATTAATAAATACAGAAATCACAAGCAGTATATGTATCAGTAATATTTTCCTTAGAAAGCACTGTTATACAACCTAACAAGCAAGCACAATATTTTTGGAAATTAGCACTGGGAAAAGCTACACAACAGAAGAAAATTACTACTAAAATTAAGAGTATTTATTCTTGACCCTAAGTACTGACGTTCCCACCCCAGGCGGTCTGTCACAGGCACAGGGAAGGGTGCAGAGGCCAGTTCAGCTTCGGGCAGCAGCAGTCTGAGGCTGCTCAGATTGGAGCTGTTTACCAAGATATTCCCTAGAAAACAGGAACATAGCAGGGCAAATTAGAACATCAGTAACAAAGATTCACTTTCAAGATGTAAAAATATTAACGAAATAGCCCTAGAAAATGAAACTTTTCCAACTTTCAAAAGTACCTGTGTACCGTGTGAATTCGACCCGTTCTGTACACAAACAAGTCCTGACACATACAAGCAGTAACTGCACACACAAAGGGGCGACTGCAAGGCAACGTGATTTTACTTCTCGGGGAAAGTACTTTCTTATTTAGATAAAAGTCGTGTTTATTACTGCTTAAAACTCAATTATGATTCCAAGTGGCCTCATACATGAAAAATTTCCCAATGCTAACAGATATACATATCCACAGACGGGGATGCACACAAGAGCAGACAAAAATCACTGACGGTAATCAAGAATCACAACACTGATCGGAGCTTCTTGCTACAGACTCTCCCCATGGACTGGCACAGCCTGTAGCCCACATAAAGATGCCTGTGCTGATGCCACACCACAGTCCCAGAGCCAGGGAACAATATTCTCATCCCACAAAGGGACAACCAGAGCACCGCTTAGGGAACTTTTCACATCACACTTTACTTCCGAAAATATACTGAACGTTCACAATGTAAGTGTATGATATGCATATACATCTTTCTAGATGGCATACAGCTAGCATTGTTAATTCCAGGGCAGAGACTGATTTTTTCCCTCTTTTCAAAAGAAGAAGTAGACAAGCAGCAGGCACTGGGTCAGTGCCATCCTCTCCTTACCTCAACTGGCCACACAGCCTCTCCTTGAGTAAGCAATGCCAGGATTTACATCTGGGTACCCCGAAGTCTACTGACAAATACAAGTCTGCCTTTCTCCAGACCCTTACAGAAAGGGGGAAAGGGGCAACCTACGTATCTACCTACTGTACCTGCTGCTACAGGAGCCAGCTCAGCGTGGCAAAGATACGAAGGCTGCGGCAAGGGCAGCACTGGCACTAGGCAAGGGCAGATAGCACAGTGGTAAAGGGCAGGGGACAGGGGATCTGTGAGCCGGCTGCATGTGAGGTATCAGGGACCCCCCCTCCTGAAAGCTGAAGAAAGAGAATGATGATTTCAAGAACTGAGAGACGGAGTCACACTTCTATGACATGGAAGTGGTTTACTGTCTTTTTATCTTTACCAGAAAGTTCTTGCAGCTGACTCAGTCTTGAATGTTATATTACAGTATGTAACATTTAGGGTTTTCACCAACTGTCCTGACATAATGTAGACAATGGGGATCTTATTTTCTATGACAAGTTAGTTATGCCTAATTTACAAAGGGAAGCCATCCTAGAAATTTTATTAGAAAAAACACAAACTTTTATGGTCAGTATTAATGCTGCTACTCTAGGAAGTCTTGTAATGGGCGTGTCTACGACTGCATAGGTTTGTTCTGTTTGACAGGGAAAAGGAGATACTACTTATTACTAAATTTCTCATTCTTATGTATATGTACATATTTTTTCCTGAACATACTCAAGGACTTGCTCCTGAAATTAGATATGCTTCACTTTAAGGAGGTCTTCAACTATTCCAGTTTTAAACCCTAGACCGTTAAGTGCGATTTTTTGTGAAAGTAAATTCAAATTTTATAAAAGTGAATTCAAAGACCCTATGGCATTCTTCAGTTACAATAGGCTATGGTTCTTTCAATGAGACCCATGTTTAAGGACCACGTCCTACATGTAAGTTTCAAAGACAGATGGCAAGGGCATGCAACAACATCCCCAGGAGCTCAAACTGTGAAATGCTAGGTGACCACAATGTGTCCTTGTAGCCTGGTCACACAGAGAATCTCTCAACCGCTCTATCCTTTCCAGAGACGTGAAGGGCGGTTCACTCCCTACCAGACTGAAACAGTATCTAGGGAACAACAGTGAGCTTTCAGAGGTGAGTAACTGATTTCTTCACAAAAGATGCCCTGTTAAGGAGGGTCGAAGTACGAGGGTTCTAGAACACAGCAAAGGTGACTTGTTCTGGCATAGAGTAATTCAAAGACACCCCAACCATGGTTTCCTCCCACTCCCCCTCTGCTTAGTTATCTTCCTGGTCCGTCACTTTTCACAGATAGCTGGCTCTCCCATACTCCCATTTTTTTCGAACCTAAAAGGTATCCCAGAAGCATCTACCGCTTCATAGCCTGAGTACCTGACATGTAAACAAACCAGCATCTCTTTTCTCGTCTGCTGGTTTAGAAACCGGGGAGAACCAGGGTACATAAAAGGTCCAAATGAGAACTTGAGCTCCAAGGGCCTGAGTGGGGCTCTGTGGGGCACTGCAGGTCGCACAATGCCAGAGCAGCGCGAGGAGCACAGGGAGGACAGCAAATCTCTTGAGGCTCTCGTGAAATTGCAGTGTTTTCTACGTTAAAACACCAGAGGGCAAAGGGCTCACGTGACAAAGATAATTTACTACAGAAAAGGACCAAACGAACCTGAACAGGACTTTGGGGAAATTTTCTCCTTTGAACTTCACTTAGGAAACTTTCTAGTCTGCTCCCCTCGACTCAAATGGGAACATGGGTCGACTGAAACATTCCTAGGACCCAAGCCTGCCTTGGAGCCCTCTGTGGTCCCAGGGACACTAAGTGCCTATGGGTGGGAACAGAGAATGGCTCCTAAGACTCTGCACTTTTTTTTGGTACTGGGGACTGAACCCAGGGCCTTCACACTGAACTACATCCACAGTCCTTTTTAAATTTTTTATATTGAGCCAGGGTCTAACTCATTAAGCTGCCCAGACAGGGCTCAAA
Source organism: Heterocephalus glaber (assembly GCF_000247695.1). The sequence continues at coordinate 1,953,992 of NW_004624735.1, read as the reverse complement.
TTTACAATCCTCCTGCCTCAGTCTATCCAAGCACTGTGAGAATAGGTGTGTGGCATGACATCTGACTCCATTCTGCTCTTTACAATAAGCCACCGTGAAAACTCTGACAGGTATGGTCATACCTTATCCTATTCCTTCTTTACAGACCCTGTGAGGTGGGTGCTATCTTCTCCATTAAGTAGTGAAATGACCAGGGCCTCTCAAGATGTCAATTATTCACTCAAGGGCAAAGTGAGCTCATGGCTGGCCAGGGCTCTCAACCCACTCTCCCCCTACTGTGGGGCTGCCCAGCCTCCAAGAAGAGCTGGGAAGGTGCTGACTGCAGGCACTGTTCTTACTGTTACGGATCAGGAAATAGTGAGAGGCTGTGACTAATTTCTTCAAGTTAAAGTTACATTACTGTCTGGCAAAATTGATAGATCTTACTTCAGAGGATTGTACTGTATCTACATTAAAGGAGTCAAGAAGAGATTTTTTTTTTTTGGTACCAGGGATCAAACTCAGGTCCTTGCACTTGCAGGGCAGGCAGCAGAACCACTGAGCTAAATCCCCAGCCCAAATTAAGGAGAATATTTTTTGAGGGGTTGGGTTTTGGGGATCAAACTTGGGACCCTGTACTTGTGAGGCAAGTGCCGGAACCACTGAGCTAAATCCCCGGCCCAAGAAGAGATTTTTTAAATGAATTGACCTTTCTATATAACAGAAAAATGCAAGTTATAATTCACTCAAAAGGTACCCGATTTGTATCAACAATTTACAGGAGTTTGACATTAAATCTTTGCTTCTACTATTTAAGAAGCATAATTTGAAAATTGTATCATTTTTCTTCTCTTTTAATGTCACCAATAACTGAAATTATTTTGAGATTCCAACATCTCTGAAACTGAAAAAAGAGGCAGTCTGAAGACAGGCCTCCTTTCCTTTATAAAAATCCTACTACAAAACAGCACATAAAGGGAGCCACAACATATGGTGCAGGAGAGTTTGTCGCTGATGGAGAAATACTGAAAACTGCTTTCCAGTTCCTATAAGGCACCTTGAGACAGCTGAGATCTGAAAAGACAAGGTCTGAGGACTCTGTGAATTACTGAGATTCTATGAAGAGTGAAGGCATCAGAAAGCCTGGCACTGGGGCTGGTTTAGCCCCTTAGAACCATAGAAAGGCCTTCACCATCATATACTTAATTAGATCCCATACCTTCACAATTTACTAGCTGTTTAAAGAGGCCAGAATTTTACTCTTTAAGTCAGTAACTAAAGACACTGACTGTGGCAATATTCAACATGCTAGCTTCACCTATAAAATTAAAACACATGGTAAAGTCAGCTATATAATTTAGGGCCAGGAATAAATGGAATTTTCTATTGACAAACATACTAATCAATGAAAACCACGAAGTCCTCTCACTTTCCCTTTAGCCTTGCCTACCACAAAGCTCTGTAGAAAATCCACTCTTGCTATCATTTTTGTATTATTTTCTCCAGTCTTTTTCAGTGTGTAAATTTTTTAAAAACAAATAACGGACATGAAATTCTATACGCCATTTATTTCTATGCTACCTTAACATTGTAATTACTGAAACTCTAACAGAGACACAATTATATGATACTTCTATTAACCTTTACCTATCCTACTTCAGAAAATAAGTTGATAAAATGTAAACCATTAATGAAATATTCTCTGAATGTATAAAAATAATTTATCTTAGAAAATATGAACTTTAGAACTATTTATAGTACACAGATTTGCATTTAGTAGAACAAAAATTGCAAACAATTTTACAGTCTTTTTCTTTAATGCTAATTTACTGTAATGGAATTTTTAAATTTAATGATTCCTCCAGCTTTAAAATACTGAACACAAAATAAATTTTTTTAATGAATTGAAAAAACAAAAACAAATTGTTCCTCTTATGTAACAAATGAAATCACAGTGTTTTCTCTCATATGCATCTAATTTTTGTAAACATTTAAATTACTAAATAAGTAAATGTGAAATGGATTCCACACTATTTTAAAATCTCAGCCTAGGAAACCAGTACTTAACACCACAATACCCACTATGTTTTAGTGTCTGCTGTCTACTAAGCACTGCACTAAGTGCTTGACATACACTTTCTCACTTTTCACAATAACACCCATAAAAGATAAAGATGAGCACCATTTTATAGATAAATAACTAGATGTCAGCAATGAAGAATGACACGTTGTAAAGTCAGGGTAACTAGTTGGTGGTGAGAAGTGTATTTGTAGCTAAATTATCTGAATTTAAAATTCAGTTTCTTTGTTTTGTTTTGTTTTGTTTTGTTTTTAGTGGCCACACTAAGTACTTACTGTTTCATACACAGGTTGGAGACCTTTCATTGTATAGATGTGAGAATAAAAAGCTTTAAAAAATCATAAGGTGAATCCTCCATTTATTTTCTCAAATGTATTTTTATTGTTAGCCACTTCATGTTCTAACAGCCATCTAAGTTCAAAGATTTAACAGGTTAGCAAGATGCCTACACAGATGACTCTTGGCATTAAAAAACAAGGATCAGTGATTTTAAATGTAGTCTATTTATATTAATTATAGTCCTAAAAGACAAAAATGTGCCTTTTGAAAGCAATTGTATAAAAAGTATATTATTTAAAAACAGCTAGAAGAGAGGATTTTAAATATTCTTGTAAAGAAATGATATCTAAGGTGATGGATATGCTAAGTATTCTAATTTGATCTTACACAATATGCACAGGAACTGAAAGATCATGTTGTAGCTCAGAAATAGTTATGTTTTGATAAAAAAAAAGCAAAAAGGAATGTACAATAATAGTAATTTATATAAAACTCACAATAACAAAGTTACTTTTACCACAAAAATTCCAATATTCAAATCTTTTTAAACTAGCTATGAAATCTACACATCTCTTGGAAAATCTTGAGTTTACTTAGCCCTGACTTATGCTTTAGGTAGAGACTTTCTGCCCACACCCACCACCTCTGCCACTCAAGCAGTGGTGCCTTATATGTTTCATCATTTTTCTCATATATGGTCATGACATGAAACATGCTGAGCCACTGAAAGCATCCAAGTCAGGTGCTAGCTGCTAGTTCCTGATCAGCAAGGAGTTAGAACCAAAAGCAATGGGCACAATACAGAGCATGGCCCTAACTGACCACAGACCATACAAAGCCAGTTACGCCATCTGTGGTGGTAGTGGTGGTGGTACCTGTGCTGTTATGGAGATGTGTGACAAGAAAACTTATATTTGTTACAAGGATACTGTATAAACAGAGTCCACATTCAAGATTTACTATAGATTCCTTTTTCTTGAATTATATTTAGAATGTGAGGTAATAAGAGTACATGAGGATGATTATGGTGTCTGGTTTCCCTTCTTCCAATATTCAGATGAGTCCCCAGTATAACAACTGAGTAAGTGTTCAGTGAAAAGTAACTGAACGGGGTAGGGAGATGGTACAGTGCTCACCCACATGTGTGATACTCAGTGTTTAATACCCAAAACTGACCCCAAAACAACAACAAAAAGAGAACAGCCAGGCATGGTAGCACATAACTATAGTCCTTGCAATCTTGGAGGCTGAGACAGGAGGACCACAAGTTGCCCAGTTTGAGCAACTTATAGCAAGACCTCGTCTCCAAAAATAAAGAGGTCTCAGGATGCAGCACACAGCAACGGCCCCATGTTCAATTCCAACTTCCAAAACAAAATAGGATTTGGAGAATCCTGTATGGAAGTTAGACCCTGGAGAAGGGTTCAATGTCCTAAGGGGTATGTGCTGGAATACCAGCAGAGACAAAGATATCAGTAATTCAAACCTACCAAATACTCCATAATTTAAACCGATACATTATATGGAACCGCTCAAAATGTAAATCATTTTTAGTTACAGTCTGCTTCTAACATAAGAAAACTCAATGAAATCTATAGTAAAGAATAATATAGTTCATTGTTTTAATTATATATAGGAGAATATGTATTACATCAGCTTTTTAATCAAGCTTGAAAATCCTCCTGTCCTACACACTTGTTCTTTACAGAATCATTTCCCCAAGAGATATGCTAAACCTAAAATAAAACAAACCCTGCAGGCCAGCTCTTTCTTCAGCATGAACTACAACCACCTGCAGTAAGTTTCAGAGCTATGTCTAGGGTAAGAAAGATTATCCAACTTTGGCGCACCAGGCACCTATGCCTGGCTTCCTCCCTCTTACTTTTCTCCCACATCCCACTGCTCTCATGGGGTTTACAGATTCTGCTTCCTTAGTACATAGAAGCCTCCCTCTCCCCTCGAGCCTCTGGCCCTGCCTTACTTAGCTGGCACACTCCTAAGGCAGAGCTTGAGTGGAACTATAGCCTCCTTAGTGGTATTTTTCCTCCAGTGCTTCCTCTCCAATTTACTAAGCCCCACCCTCTAAAGTGGTCTTGCTGAAATGACACTATTACTGTTTTCACTATCCCTCAGTTTCCCCTGCCTTCAGGAAAGAATTCAGACTTCTTAGTGCAGCAAAGATGGTTTGTTGTGATCCAGACACTATGCAGATCTCCAACTTGATTTTCAGCCTTATGATCAGACTCCAGGTAGACAGACCCACTGCCAACTGCCCAGCTGGGTTAGGCCCTCTAACCTCAATGTTTCTGCATACACAGCTCTCTGCCTGAAATATTCCTATCCTCCAAGCTCCATCCTCCCCCGTCACCAGCTACCCTTTCCTAATCTATCACAGAACCACCCCATTTGCTCAGAGCCTTCCTATCCCTGGACTAGGTCCACTCTCCACATGGCCACACAGCCCAGCCAGACAGCACTGCAAGAAAGGCTATGCTTGATGCCCTCACCACAGGAAGATCACTCAAGTGTTCCCCCCAAAAAGGTAACCAGATAAGTTAGATTTGTTTACATTTGGAAACCAGATATACACTTAAACAGGTTGTGATTAATGGACCTACCAACTATTACAATCCTCTCTGTGAAAAAAAAAATTTCAAATTAAAATGAATGTCATTTAAATAGGATCTCCAATTAGCTATTTTTTCAGTTAGTATACTAAAAGAAGTGGTACAATTACTTCAATGGTTTTACTTGCTTAAATGTTTCATACATTAAAACAAAAATTCTTGGCAGTGCCTACGTCATTAAGAGTTGAGGAATACCAAGAGAGATTATCTAAAGGTGCAAATTTCCAATGAAGAATGTCATTATATTGCATACCTAAAATGGACCAACAAAATAAACTTAAAAAAAAAAGAGTTGAGAAATAGTTAATTTCAAGGGATTGCAAATGGTTTTCCTAAAACTCTTGAAGGAAGAAGGGGCTGTGTTTAAGCTATGTTATTTTGGGTTTCTGCTGTGCGGTCGGCTAGCCCTATCCTTCCAACTCTTTCTTCTCTTGAATATGAATACTAGTATCTATGCTAGATACACACTGCCTAGACCAGTTAATCTGGGGTCAAAAATATGTTGGGATAACAGCTTACCTACAAATAAATAAATCTCGACAGATGGCAAGAGAACTCAGATTTTTTTCAAATACTGAGAACTGGAAACTTCCCTTGAAGGCCTGTTTTGATACGCAGCAGTCCTAATACAATTTCTACCTGATAGCTCGTCTACCATCTGTACTCCTTCTTCTAATTCTCATCCACACAGATGAGCAGAAAGGTTGTTGTGATTTCTACCAGCCAGAACTACCAAGTGTTGGGCTGGGGATTTAGCTCCATAGTTCCAGCGCCTGCCTTGCAAGTGCAAGGTTCCAAGTTCGATCCCTGGTACCAAAAAAACCAAAACCCAAACAAACAGAACTACCAAGTGCTAACAATACTGAAAATGTTGAGTATTCTCTAGAAATTGGTAAGCAAGGGCAGGTCATGATAAGAGGCAGTTTAGCTATTTAGCTAATAAACAGGCAGCTAGCAAGGGATAGGACCCGAGATGGAGTTGTGCTGGAAGGCATTACAAAGAAAACAGCAAGGGGCCTGGGATTTAGCTCAGTGGCACCACACCTGCCTCCCAAGCACAAGGTCCCCAGTTTGATCCCCAGTATCAAAAAACAAAACAAAACAGCAAGTACACCAAGTTAAGATGGTCTTAACTTTAAGGCATAGAGTTAAGGTTGAAAATGTAAAAGCAAACTCAGGAAAAATGATAAAGAGTCAGGATAAGGACAGGCAGTTAAGAACTCTCCACTCCCAGAAAAGAAATTTCTTAGGCACCAAGGTAGCAGCCCCTCCCTCCATTAGGGCTGTGAGCTGGTTTGAGGAATTCAGGAACACTGAGTAACTGGTTTTTCTTTTGAACTCTATACTAAAAAAACCCCGAGTCTCAGTTGGTTGGTTTGGGCCTATGAGGCCACTTGTGATGAGTGATCACTGGGCACTGGGCAGATTCTTGTACTCTGCTCATGCATAAAAAATTCTGGACGAAGAGCCCACACAGTAAACCCACTTTTACGACCCTCTCCTGATAACCCACTGGGAGCTTTCTTTCTTCTTAGACCTCCAACAAACAGCTCCTCCTTTACTACCTCCTTTCTGTCCATAATTTCACTCTTTGACTTTATGAGACAATGGCTCAGTTTATACTGAGTTAGCCGATTCATTATGACCATACAGTATCACCTACTCAATCTGAAAGACTTTAATTTACACAATGATGGTTACACAGCCACAGCCTTTCTGCATAAAAGCTAGAGGTGTGGGAAGAACAACAGCAGAAAGCAAAAAATAAAAAAAGTTATCCAGTAAACTGCAGCATTGCATGCATGGAAGCAGCAACTGATACAGACATGGGAAGGAACGCAGGGTGCAGAACAAGAATAATACAGAGAGTAAGCAACAGACACTGACGATGAAAACAGGAGACAAAGGAGGGACGTGAGCTCCACAACAGCAGGACCTGCAGAGAAAGCCAGGTCCTGAGAAGCTGGTTGGGAAGAGCTCTCCCTGTGGCGAGCAGCTGCACACGTATTAGGCCCAAGTATGCCATACTGAAGAGCACCACGGAGTGACACCAAATATGGACTCTGAGGTTACACAGACAGAAGTTCACATATAAATCCCGAAATACTAGGAGTCATTTAACCACTTTTGCCTCGCCCTTCCTATCTATGACCACAAGAACAACAACACCTAACAGGAAGAAAAGAATGAAGACAAAATGTCTGTCCCAGATTATTGTTTGATGCCTGATTAATGCTGACCTCTTCCTTCCCACATGCTGGAATAGGACTATCTTGCTCCATCCTCACCTGTCATCTGTAACATGCACAGTGCATAAGTGATGAAGACGGGGAACATCAAACATGATTAAAGAAATGTACCCCTTTCTATTCCTACCAAGTCCCAACCTCAACCCCCAAATTACAAGTTCAGAACACAAAAAGTTAAATATTTGTCTATGAGTAAAACACTCGTTCAGCATGAATTGTATACTCTACCCCATCTACTACCTCAGTTTATTAATTCATTTCAATAAGTATGTATTGCTAAATTAATCCAGATTAAGCAGCTGTTTAATCTAGAGGTATTGAGCAGGAAGTTTGGGTCCTTTACTGGCAAACAATCTCCTCTTCCTTCCATGTCCCCCATTCTAACACCCTCTTGGTAGCACTCAAACATGTATTTTATGATGAACTATAACACAAATCTAGCCTCCACCTCAGGGCCTCCCTAAGTGCAGGCCTCCCTCCTTCCTTTTCCAGTGAAGCTTCAAGAAGGAGATGCCCCCTCAAACCCAGGTCACCACTGGCATACCTCTTACCAGACTCAATGTACACTTTCCAGCCTTCCTGTTCCTCTTCCTCTAGGCTCTGTTGTATACTGCTCACACTTACTCAATACCCTCTTTTGCTTTCCAATTAAAACACATCTTCCTGGTTTTCTTCTAATTTGCCAGTCTTTACAGTCCACCCGTTTTTCTTCTTACTCCGTCTTCTTTTCATAAAATCTACTCTTCTATTGGTCCCTTCAATGTTTTGCCCCAGTCTCTAACAGTGATTCTTATCTTTTGAGGACCAAACATTCCTTTCAGAATGTGATGGAAAGCATGGGCCCTTCCCTTGTTGCAAACACTTTCAGGAGTCTCATTCAAAAACTTCCCAGATGAAGAGTTCCTGTGCCTCACAGACTTTTTCCAGACTAATTCACCCACTTCTATGACTTCTCACTCTACTGATTGCTTTAAATCTATCACTCTTGCTCACATCTTGCTCCTAAACTCCAAGACTATAATTTCATCTTCTGGATTTCTCCATGAATATCACACAGAGGCATCAAATTAAATATGTCCAAAAAATGAACTCCTCACTGTCATTCAGGCCCTGTTTCACCATCTCAACTCCCTCATTAGTAAATGAAACATCCAATTGCACGTCTGAAGCTTAATTGCCATTCTGATCTACTCATTCACCACCAGCTCTGTTCAATAATCAAATCCTGTCACTTTTATACTTTTCACATCTCAAACACTGGTCCTCATCCCTGCCTTTGCTGTCATCATTACTGTTCACAGCACAATTGAAATCTAAACTGATTCACTAGTCCCCTACCTGGCTTCCTTGCTTCTAATCTTGCTGCAGATCAGAAAGAGTGACAGTGAGAAGCACAAATCTTCTTAGGGTACTCTCCTGTTCAGAGTCCTCCAACTGCTGCCCATTCGTCCCAGGTAAATATGTGTGGCCCTTAAAGTGACGAGAAAGGATCCTGACATCATCACTCCTCCATCCTGAGCCTCAGAGAGGCCAGAGACAGTTAGCACTTGTGGCTACCTAATACCTGAAGTAGGGCCAGGCCAGGCTGAGCTGCATTAAGTATAAAGTACATATAGGATTTCAAAGAATTGGTCTGAAAAAAATATGTTGTTCAAATTGTTTACACTGATTGCTTGTTGAAAGGACAATGTAGATATACTGGGTTAAACAAACATTAAAATTCACTTTTTTTTTTAATGCAGTTACTTGAAAATTTGGAATTTCTCATGTGGTTTGCATTTGTGGCTCCCATTATATTTCCTCTGCGCAGTACTGCTGTAGACTGTATAATTCTGCACAGCTCTTCTTGCTCTTTGTCCACTACGGAAACATTAGTAATTCAACAGTATATATTAGGTGCTGCATCTGAGCTAATAAGGGAGCAAGGAACAGAAGACTTTCCCTCAGGAAGCTTCCACCTCTTCACTTGAGTTAACTCCTGTAAGGCTTCTTCAGGAAGACCACTGTGATCTCACCAAGCTGGATGCCTCACTCCTCTTTCCCCCAAGAGATGCAGAGCACAGCCCCATCTCAGCATGCAATATTTTGGTATCATTCTCTGTTTGTCAGTTCTCCCACTAGTTTTAAGGTCTCTCAGGGCAAAAACATGTATCTCCATAGTTTAACAAGATCTGGCACAAAACAGCTGCTCAAAAAACTGGATGAATAAATTAATAACTGATACAATCAATACTTGTGATTCCAGTTCTGCTGATGACAGAAGAATGGAGATTTGCTTGCAGGGACAGAAAACCTTTGGGATAGCAGCTTTCCTCTTCAAACCCTACTGCCATTATATAAGGGACCAGTACACCTTTTGGGTGGTGGGCTACAGCGCTGAAGGACATCCTGCTGGGTGGAGTTTCAGGGGACTGGATCAGAACCCTGGCTGTTCTGGCCAGTTCCCTTATCTCAGGCTGCTGCATTCCTAGCACATTCTACAATCATGACTGAGAACCACAAGCAGAAAAGGAAAGAGAATTCAGTTGGTGCAAGGTCACACAGAGAACTATCCCACAAAAAGTGTAGCCAGTCTAAATATAATTCTTCGTAAGTCCTTTAAAACCCTTCAGAGGAGTGGGCCTCAGCCACTACAATAGTCACCCTACCACCCTGGCTTAGCTTAGCAGGTAAATAGGCCAGGCTGGAAGCAAGGGAGCGTCCCACAGGCAGCAACTGGGAAGGACATACTCAAACTGAGCCAGCTAAATACAGAAAGTTAAGTTGGAAAATCATTAAGACACTGGGGTTTATTAGCCTGCTGCTTTAGAGCAACCAATGATGAGATATTGGGCAGAAAGGCCAGCGTACGGACAAAAACAATGGAGATGGCTTATAATCGTGACAAAGGGCCCGGGGAGATGGGAAATTGGAAAAGTTGCCACTTTGCCTTCACCAGCTTTCTGGTTCCAAGTTTTGCTGAAGAGTATGACTTCACCTAAGAGATGTCAGAAGATACCCAATATCTTTATAATGTATCTTCTTATATTTAAGCTAACTTAAGAAGGTTTTGTTTCTTGCAAAGAAATTCTTGTGAAGATAAAGAACAAGGATAAAAATGTTTAGATCTTAGTTTAGTAAGGTATTCTTTCACTAGTAAAATCAATTACAGTACATTCCTGTTTTAGCCTGGTAGAACTTCTAGTGGCTACCTTCCCTTTCTCTAATTTTAGCATTTATATTATTTCTTAGCTAAATGTACAAGTTGTTCTGACAATCTATACAAATACTTTAAATATTTTTTAAGATTATCATTTCAGGATCAATTTTTGCCATCCCTACATTTTTACCAAGGGTATAAAATAAAATCAGAACAATCTCATTTAAAATAATATACTTTGTAAGTTAAAAATAGCAAAATTGTTACAGGTTGTCAAAAGACAATAAACTGAACATATGTCTGATTTTAAATACACAGAATATGCAAAAGATATCTTAGAAAGTAGGTGGGTGTGCACACCTACATATAAATAGATGCAAACAAACCCAGAAAATATTCTTATGTATGCTGAAAAAGCTTAGACAAATAAAAAAGTAGTCTCAAAATTATGCTAAACATTTTATTAGTATTACTACATATTAGTCATGAACATATGAACCTTATCAAACAATACAGCTCATTCATATATGCCTGAAAACTAAAGAAAACAAATCTCTGCAGTAATCTAAATATCTTATGATTTACTTTCTTAAAAATTTTTTTTAGTACGTGTTTACATAATGAATACATTAAAATCGTATTCTTGTGGGAAAACACTCACTCTTGGTATCCCAAGTACAATCTCTAGTACTAACTTCTGCTGAAAAGTTTAGTTGGGAGAAATTTTTCTAACAGCTTTATTATGTCCATCATAAGAAATCCTAGAGAGATCAAAGCTATGTCATTTTCAGAAAATCATAACTGAGATAGAAAGCTGAAAATAAGCCACATTTTTCTCAAGATAACTACTTAAAATGAACACAATAAGAATTTTATCTTGTTTCCATTTCTCCTTTTCTTCTAGCACCTAAGCACCATTTACTAGTACTAGAAGGAAAAGAGAAATGGAAATAAGATAAAATTCTCACTGGCTCCCAAAAGGTAGGCTCTAGATGCCAAGTAGCTGGCCATTCTCACCTCCTCCCCAGTCTCCCAAAGAAACCTTGACAAGAATCTTTACTGAGCCATTACATTTTCTCTGCTTAAGATTCACTTTCTTATGTGTCGATGAATACAGACTGACTAAAAAGGCATTATATGTCTAACAAAGAAAATCCCAATGGGTATTTTACAATCTTTATAGTAATAATTGACTCAAGTAAGAAATACCAATGGATATTAAAGTAACTAGGTGAGAAATTATTGAGAAGTACAAGTATTTATCATCTTGAAATACTTCCCCACAAAGTATTTACTCATTAAAAAGGGAAAATAAGTTCATTTACAATGGAGAAATCTAATAGATACTACTGTAACAAAATGATCAAAGTTAACATAATCAATAACAGGGTAAAGTGACTCAGGAGCTCACTGATGAAAACACTGAGGATACCAGATCCCTTCTGTAGGGATCCTACCAAAAACATGTAACCCACATCCAATCATGAGAAAATATCAGATGAACATAAACTGAGAGGTCTCCGTAAAACTACTTCCCTGTAGTCTTTAAGGATACTGACGTTAAGGAAACTGAAGCTTTGTTCTATTTAAAGGAAATTAAACATGACAGCAAAAGGCAACGTGTGATCCTGGATTAGACAAAAGTTATTAATGCAAAACAAACCATCAGCAGAGAAATGTGAACATGAGCCATCTGCTATACCGTCATAGCACCCACCGCATCTGTAAGAACACCCTCTAGGGACTTACGCTGAAGTGTTTCGGGCTGAAGAGTCAGACTGTACCACTCTCAGACTCACAAAGGAAGCACACACACACACACACACACACACACACACACACTCACACACACACACACACACACACGTGGCGAAATGTCAACTGCTGACTCGAGGTGCAGAGTGTACTACTACCTCACTATACATACTAGTCCTGCATCTTTTCAGCAACTGAAATCTTTCCAGTGAAAAAGTAAAACAAACAAGAAAACAAGGTCCTGTAAAAAGGGTTTTTTCCCCCACTCATACTTCCCCTTTTCATCCCAACCAGGAGGATGGAAACTCCAGCTCACAGCTGGGGGAGTAGGAAGGCTGGAAGATCCTGATTCTTTCACAATCCGTTCTGGATTTGTCAATGTGTAGAGTTCAGGTCATGTAAAAGATAAGTAAATCGCTTACTAATTAAAAAAATTCTATAAGAAATAAAATTGGCATTCGGATTACCGTGATTATGTTAAATCCTCCTAAAATATTCAGTGCATGACGTCAGCAGTGGCCTTTGGGCATTAGTTCAGCCACTAGTCTCCTGATTTCATCCACGGTGACACAGCTGTGACTTCCCAGATACAGCCTCCTCTCTGGGTGTCTTTGCCTGGAAGTCCGTCTTACATGCCAACCACATCTTCATCGACTCACTTCCTGTTCCCTAAGACAGCCTAAGCACTGCCTCCTCACACAGCTTCTAAACTCCTGGGACACCTGTGTGTGTTCCATCACTGCCCTCGTGGTCCTCTGCACTATGTCTTATTTTCTACTTCATATTTCCCTACTTTATACTTACTGAATAAATTAGAGGCTATTTACACCAATAAAAGTAATACTCCCTTAATTCCCTTATCTGAGAAATGAACTAGATACAAACAAAATAGAACTGTGTTCAAAGCCGGGGACTTAGCTCAGTGGTTCCGCTGCCTGCCTCGAAAGCACAAGGTCCCAAGTGATCCCTGGTACCACAAAAAAAAAAAAAAAAAATAGAACTGTGTTCCAACCCTAAAAAGCTTTCTCATAAAGTATTTCTGGGATATTTAGCAAGGAAGGAAAAACTGTCATCCATAGGACTGCTTTGGGCAACCAAAAGCACCCACCCCTTACTTAAGCCCTTAAGAAAAGTAAGGCAAGAAAGACACAGCTCCTAAGAGCACAAAGGGATGGACCCAGGGCCTCGGGCATGGTAAGTGAGCACTTTTCTTCAGAGCCATGTCCCCGGTAAGGATGCGGAGCCTTGTTAGCAGGGAAGCAGTCAGAAGGCTGATCTGACAGGAAACCTCTGGCCCTCGTATTAACACATGAGCATCCTTTTAACTGAATTCATTATTTAAAGAAAAGGCAAATGGTAAACTTTAGCTTATATAAAGGGGGGTTTTAAAGTAACTACTACATCACCATATAATTCCTTTAAAATGTAATTTAATAAAAATTCAATTGAAGAATATTTACCTCAAAATTTATATCTACAGGTACTTTTTGTAAGATGACAGACTTGTCACAATTTTTTCTTGGACAACTTAGATTTTAAATAGTGATAAAAATTTGTCAATGCATTTCTGTTACCCATGAAGTTTTTTTGTCCTGCAGCAAAATGAAGTATCTGGTTAACATTACATAAAAGGAAACTAAGCAATAATTCAAAGACCTAATTAAATCTCTTAGTAAATATAGTCTACTTAACTTAATTTTTAGAATACTCTATTAACCTCTATTGAGGTTGACTGGACTATTTAAGACACATACACAACCACGCAAACTCACACACATGCAAGCATGCACACACAGCCTATACCCAATGATCATAAATATAACTACTGCACCTATAGGAAGAGAAAAGAAAGGCAGCAATAAAAGCAAAGCCAGTTAATTCATTTATCTGTATCACTTTTTATTACACAAGCCTTTTTGCATCTATATTGATTATTCAAAACCAAGTTCAAGAATTTGTATGACCAGGCTGGGGATTTAGCTCAGTGGTTTCACTGCCTGCTGCACAAGCGCAAGAACTCAAGTTCAATCCCCAGTACCAAAAAAAAAGAATTTGTATGACCAAGAAGCTGATCCTAATCAAACAAAACCAAAACATGAACTGGATGTACAGATTTTCACATCACAGTCACAGGCACCTATGTGTGAAATCTGTATTTGATTTTATATTTAATTTTAAAATGCACAGATTCCATTACCCTTCAGGGTTTTATTTTCTTCACTATCAAACTACTCAATATCCACTTCTTCTTAATGTTTATTTAGGCTGGCACTTTGCAATAATCTAACATGTATGCTGACATTTCCAAGTCAATTATAATTAAATAGGACATAGTGTCCAGAAAAATAAATAGGTTAGCCTCGAGAAACATGCCTAACTGCCAAAGCAGAAGCTTAGACTGGAAGACTGAGAATCGCTTAACTGGTGGTGAGGATACAGCTCTATTTTTTTTTTTTTTTAATCCTTCCTTACTTGGAATTGGTTTTGATTTCCTTTTCTTTTTTTGGAGTGGTCAAGCAGTTCCTAGGGCCTGGAGAACGCTCAGCAAGCACTCTACCTCTAAGATAAATGGATGAGTGGATGGCTAGATATAAAAAATTCAGTTATATTTGCTTTTTAATAAGATACACAAAATATATGATATACATTCAAAACATCCTCCACTAAAGATGTCATAAGAATAATGTGAAAAATTCCAGGCACCCAGAAAAAAAATTACAATTTCCTAAATTAATGTTAAATCTGAAAATGTTATGTTTATTAAAATTATGGACTCTTTTATTAGCACTGTTAATGCTAAAAGTTTAAAACACATAAACGTTTTTCTCTTCTGTTCACAAATAACAATTTAAATCACTATATTTACAGCTACACACAGAATAACTAAAATATCCTAAGTAGATATAAACATTGGAGAAGGGACCAATATTACCCATACCCTTGGCCCGGGGAATTTCTGTTATATTAATTTTCCTATATATAAAATATCTACAAGGGTTACGCTCTTATAACTTATTTTGCTTAAGAAAACATTCAAAAAGAATGTAGAAACATAAATAGAAAATTCTCCAAGAGATCCTCTATCTACAAAATTCAATGTTTCTGTTCTGAAGTCCTGAGCTATCCATATGCACACTGTGTTGCTGCTGAATTAGAGACTGATAACATTTGAAATCATTCTGTAAGAGAAAAATGATGACATTTTATGATGTTAAATATAAAGTATGAAGTGGGCATATATACAAAAGTTCTCTAGAATAAGTGGTCATCATTTATATATTTTGTCAAGTTTATAAATATATAAATCCAGAACTGCTGAAAAGAACAAGGAATGCATTGGAAAAGGAACAGAGAGAAAGGAAATATCAGAGTTAGATGTTGCTACCTCGAAGGAGACCTCTGAGAAGCGCCTAGCTCATGGTCTCTCAAGCTGAGGGGCACCAGTGTGTGCCAAACGTTCCCTCACTCCCCCAACGCTGTGACAACTCCATCCCCCTGCCCCATACTCAGTTAGGGACATTTACAATCCATTAGATCATGTCAGTGCGGATGTCAAGTGGAACAGGACAAACAATAGCCATTCTAAGACCCAGGGGTATTAGTAAAGACTGTTACTGCCTGGCAGACAGACTTTATCTTCATCCACAATTATATTTCAATTATTTACAAACAATTTATTTTTTTCTACAGAATACTAAAATATATCATCTATAAAAACTAAATTTTGATTTAAATCAAAATTCTGAGATGGTCAACTGTGTTTTCAAGTTTTCACTTGATGTGAAAGGAAATAATTTCAAGAGAATTTTATAAATTTTAATCAATAAATATAGTTAGAACACTAGCAGCATAAAAACAACAATGAAGTGCTATTTTAGGTAACCAGAAGAAGACCTGTCTTATTAAACCAATATAGTTTAATAAAGCAACTAGGCTTCAAGAGATATTCCATAAAGATATGGATCCAAACCTCTTTTACATTCAGGGATATACTTTGCAGAAGGTTTACCTTCCATGTGATAACCTATTTACTCTCATATTAATTTGATGTTGAAATAAGCTGCTATTACTTAAAAATTTTTTATTCTGTGGCACCAAGAGCTATAGAAATGTAAAAGTCATAATATAGAGGCCGGGGATTTAACTCAGTGGTTTCGCCACCTGCTGCACAAGCACAAGGACCCGAGTTCAATCCCCGGTACCAAAAAAAATAATAATAATATAGAGATCCCATGTGAATGGTAATAATACTCCACTGTATGGGACAAGCAGTCTGAAAATAAGAAGATTGTTTCAGTAGGTTCTTACAGTGGCTAGTAGATAGGATTAGACACTAAAAGTTGAGATAAAAGCAGATGGACTTGGAGTAGCTTCCAGAGCTAGTGCTAGTAGCTTTGTAGTATCTCTTGAAAATAGTTTCTCAAACTCAACACCAATATATAGGACTAGATAGTTCCTTAATGTGGGGTTGTCTGTGCACTGTAGGATGTTTACTAGCATTCCAGGTCTCTAACCAACAGTGTCAGTGGTAGCATTAACCCCCAGGGTCAGAAGTAAATTTGTATTCATGCATTACTTTAAATGAGCCAAGCTCATTCCTGTTTCCTGATTCCTTTCCCCCTCTCATTCTCTTTATGTGAAAGACTAATCCGGTCCAGTAACTTAGCTATGTAGCTGGTTCCTCATCAGTACAGTCTCAGCATAACTGTTCTGGCCTACTCAAAGAGCCCAGCCCTAATCATCCTATGCAAAGTTACACCCATGTCCATCTTCTCTTTGGCCCTCACTTACCATAACAGAGTACAAAGCAAATATGAGACTACATAAAGATCAGTATTTATGAGAAGGGTGTTTAAGTGGCAGGACCATAAAATTCAATATATAAGGCTACAGCAATCCTCCTAGATATTCTCATGTACTGCATTTGCCTAGATCTTCAAATGTGCCCATTCTAAGGCACCACTCATTTTTTCTTGTGGAAACGCTGGTAGCATTATCATAAGTTTGTGGGCACTGTATACTTGTTCAGTGTGCCTTTACAAAAACTGTATAAAACCAGAGCGCCTTTCAGTAGGGTGGGAAATACAGAGCCATTTAAACTGCTCAGAAGAGCCTTAAACAGCCAACCTACAGCTAAAAACAGCCAAGTCAAAGGAAACACTCACCTCTTCTATTTTGTACACAAGGAATCGCCATTATGTCTAAGCAGGTTATCTTTATTTTAAGTGGACAGAAAAGGTCAGTAATCTTGATTTTAAACTAAAAACTGATAAGATAAAAGCATGACTTCGCTACTTAAAAGCAAAAGGCTATAATAAATGAAATGTGAGTTGAATCTATTCTAATCAATCAGCTTTCAATGTTTTTATGTGAAATGATAAAATTCATTCAGTTCAACCATGTGTCAAACAGTTAAACCTTGGAAAATTATAAAGTAAAAAGTCATCCAAATATATTCCATTCAATTCTAAAAACGATTAATTTACTTATGTCACAATGGCCTTTTTAGCTACCTCCTGGAGTTTTTTGTGATTATCAGTACTCTGAATACACCTTTCTTAAAACCATTAGTACTAGATTTTAAATCAAAATCACTGATTTTAAAAACAATCCTTCATCAGAGACTTTACATAAGAGCTTTTGGGATGGGCAAATGAGAGCCCACTGATCAGTGTAGGAGTAAGAGTGAAAAGCCAAGCATACCAGTTGTGCACCATGAGCTTCTGCACAGCCAGCAGAGCGTTGTAGCGGACCTGCTGGTCTTCGTGATGCATGTGGTTCATTACCAGCTGCTTTCCACCAAGTTGCTCGATAACCCTGCAGAATGGAAGAGACATGGTAAAAACGCCACAATTACTCTGAACTCATGCTGTTCATAAACAGAAAGTTCAAATATCAAAATGCCAAAGGATTTTCAAGAGAAAAATTACAACAGACAGAAGTAAATCAATACATGCACCTTTATTACATTATTCTCTCTGAATCACAGATTTAAAATATTCAAGCATGTTCTCTTTTGAATTCATAATGATAAATCCAACTGTTGTTCTCATTTTGGGGGGAAAGGATGGGGGATCATCTATCTGGATACCTCACAAACTGGTACTTTAGGTTATAGCTTTCTGGGTGGTTAATATCAACTTATTACCAGTATTTCACAGGGCTGGGACTGTAGCTTAATGGTACAGTGCTTGCCTAGAATGACCAAGGGCATTCAATCCTCAGTACTACACAAACAAACTAGTATTTTAGACTTGCTTAAAATCAGTAGTGAATACAATCTATTGTTTATAATAATACAAAATCAGTATTAAGTCTACCAGTTACCATGCTCTATAATAATAGATACAGGCTTAGATACAGATAGCACAGGACAGAGGGTTAAAGGGCACCCATTAATTTCCTGGAAAAGGCTTGATTTTAATAATCTATCCATTTCTTGGAATGATAAGATATGACAAGTAACCGACTCCCTGGGCAAGGTTGCAGAGGAGAAAATTCACATGTTGAAGAGAACCAAGAAAACTGACAAATATTGCTTGCCATTGCTGCACCCTTGACACCCCAAAAGTCCACTTACTACAGATACAAAAGTAGAGTGAAAATGGTTATTTGCTTCATGACTAGAAAGAGGTACTCCATATTCCACAATAGTATGGTTATAAATGAAGCGATGGCATCTCTTAACTCCAGTATGACAGTGTGGACTTCCCTATCCACCAGTACTGTCTGAGGGGCAGCACTTTTTGTCAGTGACAATTGTCACCTTAATAAACAGGGCATTTAGTGGTCTGAGACAACTTTACAGATCAGTAAGACAGATTAGTTAAAAAAAAAAAGAATGAGTAGTTGGGTGTCAAGGAGGCCTTTATCTATACAACTTTACACATTTTATTTTAATAAACTTTTTTTAAAAAATGTATTGAATGGAGGGAGGAAGGAGTACAATATAAGAATAATCAAACATTAACTGAATGCCTACCATGTGCCAGGCACAGGACTTTGAAATATTATCTTTTCTGATATGTCAGTTTGGCTATTAATCAGATACGATGCTACATTAGGCAAGTCATTAAACTAGTAAATTCCCCCCTGTCAAACAGAAGAATAAGGATGTTGCCATTACAGTGCTGCTGTAAAGATTAAAGGATACAAAGCCCATGTTCCTGCAGTGTGCTAAGCCCCAGTCTGCTGCCAGGATGATGATGGTGCAAGCACAGAGCTCCCTTCAAACCACTCTCCTCACTACAAAGTGGTGCTTGCAAAGCTACATATCATTTTCCCTGCTTAAAACAATTCAGTAACTCCCGCTGCTCTTACAAAAGGACCAAAATCCTTTAAATGGTTGACAAGGCCTTCACTAGCTACTTTGGAACAGTATCTAGCTTCACAGATCAGGGTCACACACTGGTTCTGCGGGCTTGCTCTGAAGATTGAGCTTGCAGCCAACAGCACAATTCTCCTGCCTGAAGGAAGCTGATACAACCTAAGCTTTTTCACCATAGGCATATCACAGCCTCTTAGGCTTAAGACCCTACACAGCACTTCAGCACTACATGGAGGAACCATTTTAACAGCAAAATCAACATAAAAACAACAACAAAATGCAAACAACATGGCACTAAATAGACTGTGTAAATGACATTTGTTTACAGTGTGAAACACAAGAAGGCAAAACACAGCCTGGTTCCACCTCAGCTGAGAATGTGTCCATCAAAAGCTCAAATTTTTCACTGCACTGCACTGTCCAGTAATGACCAGAAGAGTGCCCCAAGTACTGACACGGGAGTTACAAATTAATTTCAGCAGGCGATTGACTACCAATCTGGAATCTGCCAATAATAAGAATCAACATGTAATTTCAGAAAGCTGCCATATTATGTGTAAAATGTGATTGACTAGAAAACATAAAGGGATCACATATCATTTACAATAATAAGAACACATTTTCTATATGTTGGGCACTGTGGTTCAACGTATCATAATTTTTATTTCTTGTAATCTTCACAACAAATGTATTGCCAAAGATCTTAAAAAAGCAGGACTTTTGACATTATAAACCCTTTCTCTTTACATTATCTTTTTGAACTACCACCAGCCAAGAAAATTATGAACAGCTTTGGTTTTCATAATTAATATATTTGTTAGGGGCTAGGGATAGTAGACCCTTTGTCTACCATGCACGTGGCCCAGTACTCAATCCCCAGAACTGCAAGAAAAAATATATATCATTCACTTTCTTTTTCTGGTACCAGGGATCGAACTCGGGTCCCTGCGCTTGCGCAGCAGGCGGTGAAACCACTGAGCTAAATCCCTGGCCCATATCATTCACTTTCAATCTGCATGTTACTTGTTTCGATCTATTGCAGGTCCCAGAATGTGGATAATCTCACCCACTAAAACTCATTACTACAAAATAAAGACATTTCTTATCTTCTCACATCCAGATACAAGTGAAGCACCAACTACTTCCAGATAATATACATCTGATATCAGAAATGTTTGAAAAAATTGTGAGAGAATTTTCCTCTTGTCAGATTACAACACCACATTATTTCATAAAAGGATATTCTGATGATTTAATTTAGAATTAGATTCAAGGACTTAATAAGGACAGCCTAGGGGCTGAGGATTTAGCTCAGTGGTTCTGCTGCCCACCTTGCAAGCACAAAGACCCAAGTTCGATCCTCGGTACCAAAAAAAAAAAAACAACCTAATAAGGACAGCCTTTCAAAATACATTGAGTTAATAGCAATTCATCTTTAAAGAGTAGAATATCATAATACATGACTAACAAACTCAACTCTGGTGAGAACGTTTAAGGAATGTACCAGCTGGTGAAAGAGAGAAATGTAATTTTAGAGTAAACTTTAAATTTCCTAAAAAGCAGAGAACTATTTTTGTTTATTCTAAAGATCTTTTTTCTTCTCAATTCAGATGAATTTATATAAAATATCCTGATAAGGATTCTAACATTTCACATTGTATTTACGGCTGTTTAGAGGCTAATGAAATCATACTACCTATGTATGATTCTACACATATTATTAAAAACAATTGTCAAATAATTATTCCATTAACAAGACAGTGGGGTTTGTTTTTTTTTTGGTACCGGGGATCGAACTCAGATCCTTGCGCTTGCACAGCAGTCGGCGAAACCACTGAGCTAAATTCCCAGCCCGACAGTGGGTATTTTTATATCTATACAACAATGTGTCCTCTAGAGTCCATAAATCCAGTGAGCATAGAAACCAATTCTATTTTGCTCTCCTTATAATTAGGAAGAGGGTCATTAATATTTTTAAAAGAAAAAGATAATTTAGGAGAGTGTTTACCAGATTTCTAAATAAGGAAGCTCTTTCTAAGCATAAAAGTAGTGGAAGAAGCTGGGTGTGGTGGCACATGCCTGCAATCACCAGCATCCTAGGACGCTGAGGCAGAATGATCAAAAGTTCAAGCCCAGCCTAAGCAAATTAATGACTTGGTGAGACCCTGTCTCAAATAAGTAAGGGCTGTGAATACAGCTTGGTGTGAAGGCTCTGATTTCAATCCCCAGTATCGAGGGGAAAAAGTAGTGGAAAAAAACTACAAGGTTTCCCTGGAAAAGTAAGCTCCATGGGGTAATACTAAGAATGGTGCTCAACAAACAAGAGATGCTCAATAAAACATCGATAAATCCATGAAAGTCCATGATTTTCACTAAATAATAAATGAAACTTATGTATGGTAAAAAAATTATGAACATAAAAATTTAACGTAATGTAATAAATAATAAATCTGGTAAACACTCTCCTAAATTATCTTTTACCAGATTTCTAAATAAGGAAGCTCTTTCTTCTCTATCTGCACCCAAATGATATCCTCATCATCACTGACAAGTTCTTTTTTCATAATTTTCATTGCATAAATACAATGTTTTTGTTTTGTTTTTAATTGAACCAACAGTACTTTCACATAATCTCCCCTCCCTATTACCTGGAGCAAATCAAAGTTCTGAAGACCAAAAGTGAATGAAGCTTTGCCACTTCCCCTGGTGTTCACTGCCTCATTGTCTTCATCAACTGGTCCAAACTCTTATGACTTGAAGGATTATAAGGGATGACAGTCTGCGCATGCTCTGAATGCATGGATGACTGATCCACTGGGTTCCCGTGGCAAGGAATGCTATCCACATTCAATTGTGACAAGTCTGTAGCACTTCTTATGAGCCATGAATTTAGAGTCGGTACACTTGTATACTTGGCATCCAAGTCCCCCATTCAGTCTGAGCAGATGGCACGATAAGCACGATGGCACGATGAAAAGTTTGGCCTGAGAAGTATGGCCATTTGCACTATAAAGCTTCCTCCAGTGCCATGTATCTCTGCAATACATGGATTTATCTTCTCCTGGACAAGGCATTCCAGGTCATTTTGGTACACAAGGGAATATATGAATTAAGAGTTCAGAATCCTTGTTTAGCTCCTTAAAGCTTCTTCTAATTCGAACAGACATGATACAGTACTCTACATAGGTCTCCTTTCTCATCTATCCATTTCATGGTGAAAAGCTGTTCACTGTCAAAAGAACATGTCTCAAACTTTACTCCAGAGGTCCTCAAAGGAGACAGAAGATTTAGAATGTGTTATCAGGACAGCTCTTCCTGTCATCAGGTCCTGTCTGGTGGAGATGAAGGCCATGGAGGTGCTAGGGAAGAAGGGACCACAGAAGGGTTGGCTGCCAACGAAAGCTGGCACCAGGAGCTTCAGGACAGAATGCAGCCTGGCTGCCTGCACCAACCACAATGGCCAGACTTCTGCAAGGTTCCAGCCAAATTATTTCCAGTAGTGGTGGCTGGGCCAGAGTGGACGTGCACTGGGCTTCTTGGTGTCTCTTGGGGCCTGGTGGCTAAGACTTTGGTCTCCTGTCCTGGACTCCTTGGTGTCTCTGGGTTTTTGGTGGCCAGGTCTGCGGAGACCTGCCAAGAGGTACTTTGGCGACGTTCTAACTTTTAAAGCAACATATGTACACTGACACTTTGCATGTGGCAGGCACACTGCTGAGGGGTCTTTTCCATACCAAGGAGTCATTTTCTCTGAAGATGCAGTGCTGGGCATTTACAATTAGAAAGCTATGAAGTTTTAGGATGCTTTTCTTTCCTGGATTGATAATATCATCATTTTCATTTAAATACGGAGTATTAAAACATTCCATAAATTTCCACAATAATTTTCTTTAAGAGATAGAAATGTTAGTTTCAAATGTGAACTCTGAGATGGTAGTGGCAGTAGTGGATCCAAGCAGGTTGTAACTTTTAGATTCATACAAATAATAAGTCATTCTTAGCTAATGAACTTAATACCAAAATGTGTCATTCATTATTGTGAGACAGAGGAAGGCCGGAGAGCATGTGGTGACTGCACAGCTATAGTCTTTGTAGACTCCGGAAATCATCACCCACCGTAATGACGAACACATACAGACAATGCTCTGAAGCTTTCCTTGTGACCACTTGTGATCACCCTAAAATGTCAGCAGGACATGGTGGTGCACATCTTTATTCCCAGCACTCTGAGAGGCTAAGGCAGAAGGATCACAAATACAAATCCAGCCTTGGCAACTTAGTGACCTAAAGAGAACTTGTCTCAAAATAAAAAATAAAAAAGGCTGGGGATGTATCTCAGTATAAAGACCCTGGGTTCAACCCCCAGTCCTTAAAAAAAATTTTAAAGGTTGTATCGATATAAATAACTAAAAGAAAGAAATAAAAGAGGAGGCATGTGAACACTGTTTCAGAAGAAAAAAAATATATGGTGTAGGAGAACAAAAGTAAAGTAAATCATTATGTTTAATCTCATAGTTTTCAGTATTAAGGGTGATATTTTTCCTTCATTATTCTTTTCTGCATTTTTCAAGTTTTCTATAATGAGTACTTGTTATTTTTCATGATAGCTATAATTTGTGAGAGAAATTAATTGGATTTGGTGGATAAAAGGTTTGTGCCACTATCAAAAACATATATATGCATGTGCTGTGCTAGTCTTTGTACAAAAGAAAAGAGATATTTAACTGATATAAATGTTTGCATTTTAAGAGAACAGCATGAGTTTTGGTAACTCTTTCAATATTTAATTTTCCCTACTGTGCTGTGAATACTATGCCTATTCAGTTTCTCTTTTTGAGAAGTTCAGTCAGGTTATCATTGAACTAACTGAAAAGCATTACACAATGAAAATACATACAGAATACTATGCTTCCATACAGAAAATTAGACATTAATGTTTTGTTTTAAGGACAGGTATAGTGATCTGCCCAGTATTAAAAAAAAAAAAAAAAAAAAGCAAGAATCTTTTGCAGCACTCATATTTTTAGTTACAAGTAACAGAAACCTAGGCAGCAACAGAATTACTGGAAGGCAGCTATAGCCTGCAAGGCTGGAGAAGCATACCCGAAGCTGCCCAGGCTGAACCACCACTAAATCCAATTCATCCAGGGAAGTGCTGTTGTGACAACTGGCCATGCAGCCTACTCTGTTCCTATCCATCTTTTCTTCCCAAGCCTGCTCTCTGTACCTCCCTCACCACGGGTCCTGACAAAGTCTGGGGCAGGTACATCTAATTCACTGAGCTCAGGTAAAGTGAAGTATAAGGGGATTTAGGAAAGTGAATTGCTGGCATTTGATCTTCTGTAACAGGAGAGATTACATGCCTTCTAAGATGGGGAATTACTCAAATATAGAAAAGCAATTTACATGCTAAATTTCTTTAAAGCAATAAAATGCACCATGGTATTCCAGGCAGAGACAGGGTACTGCAGGTGTACACACCCACCTATAATGGAATATGGCTTTGGTTCTGGCACAGTGTTTTAATGGTTATATCAATGTTCACTATCCCAGATCTCTGACAAGGACTACTTAGAGAGTTACTGCTATGTGGATACAGGGGCTGCACAAACTGAATTGGAAACCCACAATGTGCCAACTGAAATAGTTGGATATGTGACTAACAATCATGTAAGAAGTAATCTCTTTAGATAATTTATTTTTGAGTTATGTGAAGTTACTGAGGACAATTCTTTTTCTTTTGTGGTGATCAAACCCAGGGCCCTGATCATGTTAGGAAACTCTCAACCACTGAGCTATGCCCCTAGCCTGAAAGAAATGATTAAATGTGCAATTTAGGGCAATTAACTGCATGTTATGCTTTCCCTCAGAATTTACAAAAACAGGTTACTGGGTTAAATGTGCTTCTTGAGGGGAGTCAGAGCCAACGCCTAGACACCAGAATTAGCTTTAGCAGAAGAGAAATGGAGGAGCCATAGAACATAAGGATGAATTCAGGAAGGCCTGAGACCATGGAAAACTTGCCCGATCTCTACACTATTTTCCAAGGAGAGGTTGCTATGGTGACAGACTATGGAGCCTTTATCAAAATCCCAGGCTATTGAAAGCAAGGTCTGGTCCACCGAACTCACATGTCATCTTGTCGGGTGGATAAGCCCTCTGAGATAGTAGACGTCAGAGACAAAGTGTGGGTGAAGCTTATTGGCTGAGAGATAAAAAACGATAGGATAAAAGTATCCCTCTCCATGAAAGTTGTCAACCAAGGAAATGGGAAAGACCTCAATCCCAACAACGTTATTATTTTGCAAGAAGAGAGGAGGAGGCAGTCCTTTCAGGGTTACACTGGGCAGAAGGTCACCCTTGAAGCTGTCTTTAACACTTCCTGCAAGAAGTGTGGCTGTAAAGGCCACTTTGCAAACAACTGTTTCATGCAACCAGGTGGGACCAAATCTTCTCTGACACCCGATGAGGAAGAGGAGAAAGAAAAGGCAAAGTTAACAGAATTTGAGAACCTTAATCCCACAAGAAATTCGTCCAGAAAAAGAAGGAAAAGAAGAAAAACACAGAGACAAGAAGTCATCTGACTCTGACAGCTCAGACTCAGAGTGATACTGGCAAAAGGGCAAGGCACACATCAAAAGTCAGCAAGGCAGCAAAGAAGAAAAAGAAAAAGAAGCATAACAAGAAACACAAGGAGTGAGAGTAGAAGAGAGTGGGGGTGCGGGTGGGTGAGGGAATATGGATCCAGGAGCTTTGTGCATTGAAGCCCAGGCCCCTGGAAAGACTCAGTAGTGAAAGTATGATCTCCCACTTCCAGTGACTTCGATCCTATGGGAGATGGTATCCCCTCATGCAGCAGGCAGGTTTGGGAGTTGAGGTCAAAAGCAGCTGCCTGAATGAGTTGTTTTCTTATTGTACCTGACCCCTTTGCAAGTGACCCCTGTAGCCCACCCATTCATTCACCCAACTTCCTTCACTCAGCAGATGGTCTTTTTACCCAGCTGCCACTGCCAGAACTGGATTCCTTTGCAGGGATCTGGGCTAAAGCCACAGGTACTGCTGTGGAGCTGAGCTTGGCTATAGTTGGAGGAGTGACTGCCCCTTCCTATTGGACTCTCTTGGGCCAGTTGGCTCATGGTCTCTGCTGCACCCACACAGGACCAGAGGGAAAGTGGCAGTAAGAGGGAGAATGTGGTAAGAAGTGGTGCTCACTTTTTACATTCCCTCAACATGGTTCTACTGTGCTAGAAGTGACAGCCAGTGGCCAGTCAGAAAACGATCATTTGCAGTGTGACTCATTTTGTGTATGACATTCCACTGGACCACCGAACCAGACATCTAAGGCCAAGATCATTGCTGTACTTTCTATGTATTACTGTGAGAGTCTACTGGTTTTACTTCAAGTCTCTGCTTAAATTCCTGGCACTAAAAAAACCACAAAAACAAAAAATGTGTTTCCTGAAATGACAAAAGCAACTTTGAAAATAACACAAATATGTAAAACAAGAACAAATAGGCTTTCATGTTCAGTGTTAGAAGCACAGAGTGCTGTTTGAAAAAAGGACAGGGATATATAAAACTCTGCTTTCCAATCAGAAGTGTGTCATTTTATTAAGAAGGGATCTGAAATTAAAGTTCTTCCCTGGCATTATTTTTACTGAAGAAAATCATATAGAGCCTGATGCATGAGACAGCACTTTTACAGACAATGTCAGTAAAAAAATATTTCTACTATTTTAAACAGTTTGTTTAAGTGGTATATCTTGGCAATAATCATTGTCTTTAACAGGTTAAACCTATTTTGATCCAAATATCAACATCAAATTTGAGATAACAAAATCATTTTCTAAGACAACTGATTTGTGGTGAAATGAATATATCGCAAAGAGTTTGAATCATTCCACATCTTAACGTTTTTCTTTTATTCATAAGGAAAAAAATATTAACAAGGACTAGAGTTAAAAATCATAACTAAAAGCTGTAACAAAATATAAAAAAATGTTTTTATGCTGCTGAAAAAGTAAGTACGCTGAGCATCCTTTTGCTGATATCTGACAAAGGGCAGCATTCCATTTTCCTGCTTTTGTGTGGAACAGGTAGGTCAAGAGAGTGTCTGATGGCACACTGAAACAGACTTTACTGGGAAGTCTCTGTGACCCACACATGATCTGAATACCTCCAAACCTCTGCCAAAGCCTCTAACTGTCACAGCCACTCCGGCCAACTGAGAGTAGTGACTTAGCATTGTCTAACTCAGTAGCAATAAGAAATAAGAAAAGGAACTGAGTGAGTACAGACCCCAAATTAGGATGTGAAAAGTCTATTGTAGATAACCTTGATTTAAGAAAAAAAAATCATAAACAAAAAAAATTCCGATAATTGACACAAGAGTTATCAGTAATTTGAAATGTAATGAAAGTATTTGAGTACTATGGATAACCTTTAAAAACATTTATTTAAAACTGTTGGGCTATAAATCCAAAACAGACTACTAAGTTTCAAAAAAAAATCCAGCAACTCAGAGAGAAAAGACTTTTTTTCGAAAAGTTTCAAAAAGGAGAGTCTTCAAGGTAGTACATGATAAGAAAAAAATTTGAAAAAACAGAGACTGCAAAAAAAATGTATATACACTTTAGGAAAAGAAAAATAGTATGATGTTACCCTTGTATGAGGGACCCCTGAGGATATCATATATTACAGGAAACCCACTAAACTGTCAGCCTTTAGAGAAGAAATTAAAAATGCATGTGCAGAGACTGGGGATTTAGCTCAGTGGTTCTGCTGCCTGCCTCGCAAGCACAAGGTCCCAAGTTGGATCCCCAGTAGCAAAAAAAAAACATTCATGTGCAGCAATTTCAATGACCAAGGTTACCCAAGCAGTAGTTGGCTATATTAATAAATGTTTGGAAGCTAATGACCACCACTTTGAGAATCTCTTTTAATTCTAGAGGCCAACGGTAACCTGTGTTAATCTTATGGTATCTCAATAAATTTAGTATTAAAATATTTATACAAGTTTTTCTTTTCTTGAAGTATGCACACATTTTTTTTGGCAGACTCTGTATACCTCAAAGGAGAAGAAAAAGAGTGCAGAGAATAAATTGCTCCTGGTGAGGGGCTTCAGAGTAAACATTCAGAGTGTCACTGGAGGGACACAGAAAAATAGCAACATGGCCAGAGTTTCAGGTCAAAAGAGCCTGTTTCAGGAAGAACACTGTCGTGCCTGATGGGTTCATTCTGCTGGGCTTCCTGGGGTTGTGATCCTCATTGTCTTTTCCCAGGATATTGTCTAAAATTTTTTGGAGTGCTGGTGTGGCATTCATGAAGTTCCTAAGGTGCTTTTTGTCATGAAAGTATCTCGTTTCTCCATCAATTTTGAAAGATAATTTTGCAGGGTACTTCAATCTGGGTTGGAAGCTGTTTTCCTTTAGGGCTTGAAATACATCACTCCAACCTCTTCTTGCCTTGAGGGTTTGGATTGAAAAGTCTACTGTGATTCTGATGGGCTTTCCTTTGTATATGATTTGTTTCTTTTCTCTAACTGCTTGTAGAAGTTTGTTCTTCTATAGGGTTTCTGGAATCTTAACTATTATATGCCTATGTGTAGATTTTTTTTTATCATGGCTACTTGGAGTCCTATAGGCCTCACTTATCTGTATGTCAAGTTCTTTTCCCCTGCTGGGGAAGTTTTCTGGGATTCCATCATGTTCCTCAGCATCTCTATTTTTTTATCTGTGTCCTCTCTAGATTTATTAATCATGTCTTGCACTATGAGCACAGTCTGTGTTGTTATGTGAGAAATTATTTCTGATTTCATTTTTTCCGGATCCTCTTTTGTTGCCAGTTCAGGGAGTCCAGGTGATTGAGTATCATAGTGTTCTCTCTCGTTTTGGGGTTGCTTTAGGTGATGTGGAAGTCTGGTTTTGAAACTTGTTTATGTGTCTTCTCATTTCAGCGGGGTGGGGGGAGGGGGGTTGCTGCTGGCGCCCATGCGGCTCACCTGCTCTGTGCTGGTCCTAAGTTTGATCCCCAGTAGAAAAAAAAAAAAGAAATGCAAGAGAAACAGTCCTGTTTATGCTATAGGTACCTGAATTGTAGCCTCTCCACTTTACATATATGAACCCAAAAGTAGATTTTTATCTAACCTACTCTAGGCCATCTAAGAGTGTCAATACTGAAAACATATGTGATTCGTGTGACATTCCATAGTACCAACAAACTGTTCCAGATGAAACTGTCGTAATTTTGGAGTCAGGGTTGCAAACATCAAGGAATATAAAGCAGCCTGAGCTATAATGAACCAGATATAGAAAAACAAGATAAAGATGAAAAATAATATATCCCTCACTTGGGTACTTAGGAAAAAGGGTAATTCCTCTATTTGAAGAAATGAATCTCTGTCTAGTCACTGACATGATTTTTTTATGTTTAAGTATTTTATAAACAATAAGGACAAAGACGAAGCCATGGAAATCTTTAACATGAAAATTCTAATGTTATCTCTGTTGTCTCCTACAAAATAATATTAATTCAAGTGTATTCATATCTTTATACTACTCATTTTTAAGTTTATCCAACTATTTACTTAGGATTCTATGTTGAAGATTAACACAAATGAAATCAATGTTTTCTCTTACCGTTTGCCTCGTGGATAATGGCGCACATATTCTCCAACATCATGAGCAGCAACAGCTAAGACTTGTGGATCATCTGATACCTCCAGAAGTTTTGTCAAGATTCTGAAATGAATTTAATCCAAAAAGATTAACCCCTGTTTTTTTACAGACTGATAGAGAACAAAGGTATTATACTGACATCCTTCTCAAAGTAGATGTTTACGAACATATTTTTCTGAAGATTTCACTATTAGCAACAGTGAAATTATTTCAAACGTTTACACTTATATGACATGTTACTTGTAGATCCATGATGTATAGCATGCACAATTTCCCAAATATCACGGACTTTCTCTCTCTCAAGAAAGACTAGAATATAAGCAAAAGTTATTTTAAAGTAAGACTACCAGTGGATTTTTGCTGATTATATTTGTACATAAATTACTTGTAAACCATAGGGTCTATTTGTTAGTAATGGAACAAATTCCTTTCAATACCCAATGACCAAAATGGTAGGCTTGAGCACTAAGAACACACATGGCCCCTTTCTCTTTCCCAAACTCTAAGAAAAGACTAGAACATATGCTTCTCAAATTAGGAAATCTATTATGGCAAGTGAATGTTTCTTAGAAGATGGCAACTCAAACCCACCACTCCTGACTCCTTTGCCCTCCTAATACTTTCCCCAGGGCCAACACAGAGTCAAATCTCCACTTAAGCCTGATGTGAACTTCTCAGAACAGGAGAGAAGGACCAACAGCAGAGGAGGCTCCCTTCTGCCGAGGTTTCCTTCTCCTTCTTCAAGGACCATGATGGAGAGGGGGTATCCACCCAGGGGGTGTGCATGTCCTAGGGAGTGAAGGGGTAAGGAGATGGCATGGCTCAGAATCCAAGAAACTAAGAAAACATGGCCTTCTTATCCAAGGAGCAGATAATTCCTATGTTGTTTAAACTGCTCAAGGGCCCAAAAAATAGAAGAAAAACTTCTCAACTCATTCTACAAGCAGAGCATAACTGTGATAACTAATCAGAATGAGTAGTTTTATTTAATAATTTAGCAAATTATTAATAATGAGCTTAATTACCTTAAGGTAATTACCTTAATAAATTAGCAATGTGAACCCAGTAGTATACTGAGGGAACATAATCTATTCAGTTCTCAGTTCACATGCCCCTTCTGGTTCCAAAGACCTATCATTCTAAGACAGGACCCTCTATCATTCTCTTTTCCTACTTCATTTCTCTTCATAGTACTAATTAACATCGGCCATTGTAAGTCTCCATTTCCTTGACTATATGGTTAGTCTTTCCCCAATATAATGTAAGGTTAATAAGAATGACTGTTTTATTTGTCATTGCATCTGTAACACCTAGACTAATACTGATGATTCAACAGATGATTCCAAAAAACCCACACTGAAATAAATGAATAAACAATTTAAGGGTTAAACTGATGAGCCAATGTAGAAAACCAATTCTGATAGCTCTTGATGAAATTTAAAATACAGAGCTGCTTTGATCCAGCAATTCTATTTCTAGGAATCTTTTCTACAGAAATGTTTTCACATTTCCAAAAATATATATGTGGACATTGTATTTAAAAGTGACTAAAACAGTCATTTTAAGTGAATCCAAGTCACATTAGGTAAAAAAGACAAGTAACAGACTAACACACTTAGTATAATGAATGTATAAAAACTTTTACATAAAAATGTGGGTGAGATACACCTACACATCAAAAGAATCACAGGGACTCTACTACCTGTTGATTCCAGATCTCACTGGAGATAAGTCTAAGGTAGAACTACAGTAGTATAGAAAATTTTTAAAAAGAGAGTTGCCTCCCACACTGAGGAGGACCTTTCAGGTCACCATACACCACGCCCAGCGCCAAGGAACAGAGCCACCCCCAGCGCTGAGGAGGAGCCTGCAAGATGGCCGTACCACCACCCCAAGCCCAAAGGAGCAGAGCTGCCCCCAGCGCTGAGGAGGAGCCTTCCAGGCCACCAAACCACCTCCTCCAGTACCAAGGAGCAGAGGAGGAGCCTTGTGGGGAGCAATACCACCAATGGCAATGCCAAGGAGGTGAGCCACTGAAATGAGAAGACACATAAATAAATCTCAAAACCAGACTTCCAGATCACCTAAAGCAACCCAAAAGGGAAATGAGATGGAACACTCTGATACTCAACCACCTGGACTCTCTGAACTGGCAACAAAAGAGGATATGGAAAAATAATTTCTCAAATAACAGCAGAGATTGTGCCCATGGTACAAGACATGATTAATAAATCTATGGAGAGGACAAAGATAAAAAAATAGAGGAGCTGAGGAACATGATGAAATCCCAACATAGGAAACAAATGGAATCCATAAAACAGATGCAAACACATTTCCAGAAGATTAAAAGCTCCACTGAAAGTTTATGCAGCAGAATGAACCAGTCTGAGGACAGAATTTCAGATATAGAAGATAAGATTGCAATTAGTGACCAGAAAAAGAAAAACTGCTTTAAAATTGTAAAGGAACACAAGAAATCAATCCATTAGCTGCTAGATGATGCACATAAGAATAACATAAGACTGACTGCAGCCAATGAAGAAACAGGAGAGAGTGCAGATGACATAAAAAAACTGTTCACAGAAGTGATGACAGAAAACTTCCCAAGCAAGGGAAAAGACCTTGGCATACAGATAAGTGAGGCATATAGGACTCCAACTAGCTTAGATTAAAAAAAATCTACACATAGACATATAATAGTTAAGATTTCAGAAACCCAGAAAAAGAACAAAATTCCACAAGCAGTTAGAGAAAAGAAACAAATCACAGACAAAGGAAAGCCCTTCAGAATCACAGCAGACTTCTCAATGCAAACCCTCAAGGCAGGAAGAGCAAGAAGAGTGATGTATTTCAAGCCCAAAAGGAAAACAGCCTCCAACCCAGATTGATGTACCCTGCAAAACTATCTTTCAAAATGGATGGAGAAATAAGACACTTTCATGACAAAGAGCA
>NW_004624735.1:1900953-1912198 GCF_000247695.1 Heterocephalus glaber | reverse complement strand
GAAACTGAAAGTGTAAATAAGAATGAAAATGATTAAAATGAATAACTGATAATTTGAAATAGGAAAAGGTCCAAAGGTGTAGGGGTGGTGGGAGGGGAAGGGGAAAGGGAAGAAGGGAAAGGAAAAATTATAAGAAAAGAAAATAAAAAATGGAAACAAAATCTATGTAAATAGGGAAGGATGGAGGGGGTGAAGGGCACACAGGTAATGGGGGAAAAAATAAGAACTAAGATGCATCATGTTCAGGTACAAGCACCCAATGATAAATGTAAATGTACTGCACACCTAAAATGTACCAATAAATATATATATATTAAAAAAATCATCCCTGTCAATAGTGGTCAGAGCCTCAATAACTGGTACTTGGGCTTTGGTGCCCAAAAATGCCTGAGTTATGGGCTGGGGATTTAGCTCAGTGGTTCCAGCAACTGCCTCGCAAGCGCAAGGTCCTGAGTTCGATCCCCAGTACCAAAAAAAACAAAAAAAACAAAAAAAAGCCTGAGTTATCTTCAGGTGCTTTTTATTTCCGTGTCACCAAAACACCAATTCTCTGTTAATGCCACCCTTTTTGTTTCTGTTGGCACAGATCTGCCCTGAGCACACCTTTCCATTATCTACAATAAATATAGCTGCTCTTTCTTTTACCATCGGATGTACACTTGCAGTTCTTTGCTCATCATATACATGAGCCTGGAATCTATCAGTCCAATCCACTACACGGTATCACCTCCTGTCAGTAATTCCAGGCAGGTAATTTACAGGTACAAAATTTTAACAGTTTCAAATTTTTCATCATCAAGCTCAAAATAAAACTACACCATAATACATAGTTTCTGGTTATTCAGAAAAAAATACAAAGGGTCACACAAAGGTTAAAAGGAGTAATCTGAAGAAGCCAAACAAATTAAAACCTAATGCCATAAAACAGAATGTACTTTCAAAAAGCTATCATTATGTGTGTCATAATAAAGACACATGTGATGTTTCAGCAATAATTTGTAAAAAGCTCCCCTTTGTTATATTCAACTTTCCCAAAGACTACATTTTAAAAATACTCAACAGGGCCAGGGATTTAGCTCAGTGGTTTCACCACCTGCTGCACAAGTGCAAGGACCCAAGTTCGATCCCCAGTACCAAAAAACAAAACAAAACAAAAATACTCAACAACTTTTTATTATTGTTAAAAATTCAAAGTAACAAGGCAATGCTGAAAAATAATCTATTATTTTCGTTTCCTATCCACCACCAGTACTGCCATCATCTACCAGCCACTCACTTGCCATCCTGTTTAAATAAGAATATCTTTATTATCAATAATACATAGAAAATAAAATCTAAACAAAAGAGGTATGTCTGTCTAAAAATGTTCCATCGGACACAACTATTTACCTCTGCTTATACAGATACCTCATTTAAAAGAAAGTAAAATAATTTTAGAAGCATAAACCATAAGGAAAGACAAAATGAGAAATACTACAAAAATAACAAAATATTAAATTAGCAAGTCAGAGGTGTCATCCCTGACCTGAATGAGACCCTCTTAGGAAACATGCAGCACTCCACAAACAAGAGGATAACACTAAGGGCCATACTGACCTCAGTACACAGAACAAATGGCCATAAAGAAAGTTTAGGAAAGGATATACAATCTCCATGGTGCTAAAAAGGCCAGTATTATCTGCACACCTGCACTGATCATCCTTGGAACTTTGACCCAAACCCTATAAAAACTTAACTTCTCCTCTGGCCAAGTGCTGAAAGCATTCACAATCTCAGCCCTGCCTGCAACCAAGCAGAATAAAATTTAATAACCAAGCTTTATTGCTCACACAAA
The DNA here is from genome assembly GCF_000247695.1 of Heterocephalus glaber. The sequence continues at coordinate 1,910,364 of NW_004624735.1, read as the reverse complement.
GCCTGTGTCCTGGTAGACTCTCGTGTGTGCGCTGTTTGTAATAACAGGAACAAATGTTAAATAACTTGAGAAAACAAAATATCAAGCTGGTTGGGCCAGGGATTTAGCTCAGTGGTTCTGCCGTCTGCCTCACAAGTGCAAGGTCTTGAGTTCAATCCCCAGTACCAATAAAAAAAAAAGATACACAAAATATCAAGTTGACCATGAGGAAAGCTAAGCAACAAATCAATTTACTACATAGAATAATTTATAGCAGTACTTCTAGGTATCAGCCTAAAACTGTTGTCCAATATGACAGACATTAGACATATATGTGGATACAGTTACACTGACTAAAACTAAGTTTAAAAATTCAATTTCTTGGTCCCTCAAAAATCTCATGTTTTCAGAAGTGAGGCTTTTGGATGGTGATTGGACCATGGGGATGCTATACTCACCAGTGAATAAATACATTGATGAATTCATAGTGGAATATGCCGTTAGAAGACTGGGCCTGGTAGGAAGAGGCTAGTCAGCGGGAGAGTGGCCTGGAAAGATTATAGCACACACCATCACCACCACCCCCCGCCGACCACCAAGAGATGAGCCGGCTTTCTTCCACCATACTCTTCCACCATGATGTTTCTACCTTAGAGCCAGCCAACCTTGGACTGAATCCCCTGAAATAGGAGCCAAATTTAACATATTGCTGCCAGCTTGAAACACCAGTGGTACAAATATGACTGTCCCATCAGGCAACTTGTACCACTGGTGGTACAAATGGATGTAATCACTTTTATCGGTCTTTTTACTAATAAGATTAATACAAAGCCACCTGATAGGACAGTCATGCTTGTACCACAGGTGGATCAAGCCACTGGGCAGCAAGACATATGAATTATGACCTCATCACGAACATGTTAAATGTCTCCTCCTTTCCACTGTGTCAGATATTAGGTCCTAGCAATAGGAAAGCTCACAAACACAGCCATCAGGAAATACAAATAGAAACTTCAGTGAGATACCACTACATGTCTACTAAGATGTCAAGAATCAAAAGGCTAAATAACAACAAGTCTTGGTAAGGAGGCACAGAAACCAGAACACTCACATATTCCTAATGGAAATATAAAATTGTGCAGCCACTTTGAAATACAGCCTGACAGTTTCCCAAAGGGCTAAACATAGAGATATAACTCAGCAATTCCACTCCTAGGCATTTATTCAAGAAAGGAAAATGAAAACATACGTCCATATATCAACCTGTACAGCAAATATTGTTGGCAGCAACAAGGTAACCAAATGGTAGAAACAATCCAAATGTCTATGAACCAATGAGTTAATAAGTACAATGTAGTCTTACCCATTTAATGGAATATTATTCAATCATAAAAAGGAATGAAGTACTGATAAATGGTACAACACAGTTGAGCTTTAAACATACGGTTAAGTGGAAAGTGAGTCACAAAAAGGACAAATATATGCTTCTGTTCATGTAAGACTTTATAAAGCAGATTTGTACTTGTTTAGGACTGGGTAGACAAACGGAATTGAGAGGTCAGAGCCAAGGGATATGGGAAGTGATGAAGATGTTCTAAAATTGTGTTAATGATTATGAACAACTGTGAACATATTACAAACCATTAAATTGTATAGTATATAAAAATATCTCTCTACGAAAGAAAGATACTCGTATATATTTGGTCACTTTATCATGGCAAAGGTAAGCCTGCAGAACACTGTGGAAAATGTTATTTCCAATAAAAGATGCTGCTTCAATTAGACATTTATGTGTGAAGAAAAGTGAATCTTCACTCCTACTTCACACCTTATTGAAAAATAAATTCCAGATAGACTGGAAATATAAATATAAGAGGTTAAACAAAGAAAGCTTCTACAAGGTAATATAGAAAGTTCTTCATGACCTTGGGTAAGCAAAAACTTCTTAACCAAAACACAGGACACTAGCTAGCCTAGCCATACTGTGAAAGATTAATAAATTGAGCCACATTAATATTGAGGGCTTCTGTTCATCAAGACACTATTAAAGACACTATTAAAGGGTGAAATGGAATGAAACCAAGAGAAACAAAATATTTGCCACGAGCATATGACAAAAAACTCATGTTCAGAATACAGAACTCCAGACAGGGTTGGTGGCACATGCCTGTAATTCCAGCACTTAAAAGGCTAGGGAAAGAAGATTGTTGTGAGTTCGAGGCCACCCTAGGCTACACAGTGAGTTCAAGGCCAGCCTGGACTACATAGAGAGACCCCATCTCAAAAAAAAAAAGAAAGAAAAAAGAGAGAGAATATAGAATTCCTTTAAAAATGGGGGGGGGAGGTTAGCTTGAACAGGTACCATATCATTCTAAGAAAAGAACATATCTAACTGGCCAGAAGCATTGAAAAGGCATTCAACTACATTACTGAGCAAAAAAATATGAATTAAAATCACAGAATAACTTAAATACAAAGAGTAGCAAAACAAGTGTATTAAGAATGTAAAGTGGAATTAAAACTTACTTCAAGAGTTCATAATTCTTCTCATTTAACCTCACAGCATTTTCTCTCCAAAATTTCTCAGATTTGTGCACAGGACTCCATTCCAACCTTCCAGATTTAAGTTCTGAACTGTACTCATCAAAGGAGCTATAAAAATTTTTAGAGAATTCCAAGTTTATATGAGAATCCAACTTAATCCAGAATGAAACAACATAAAACGTCTTCATGGATGAGTTGATTACAAAGATTGACCACCCTCTGTATACTAACAAACTGCTCCTAAACAAAGATTAAACACTAAGTTTAAATACTCTTTAATAAATAACAAAATTTTATTCAGAATACTAAAGCTCAACATTCCTATCAAATTTGAATCCTTGGCATGAAATACTAAAATGACCACTTGCTTTCAAAATCTTTACTCTAAATATTTGACTGTGTATCAGTTTTAAAAAATAAAAAATTCTGGGGCCGGGGATTTAGCTCAGTGGTTCCACCGCCTTCCTCGCAAGCGCAAGGTCCCGCCTGAGTTGGATTCTCAGTAACAAAAAAACCCCAAAAAAACAAAAGTAAAAGATTCTTAGAATTTCTACCATGACACTTGAAATACTACTTGCCAGCCACGAGGTATACATAAGCATATGTAAAATTAGAATACTTTAACATAAAATAGCATATATTAATACTATCATACTATAAATATCTTAAATATATCACAAAAACAAAATCGGTACAATATTTTACAATGTGATTATCAATAATGTAGAAGACACTTATTAACTAAAATGGACACATATAACTGCAATGTATTTTAATTCAAAAGCCATTCACTACATATATAGTAACTTGATAATTCAAAGCTTTATAGCATGAATTTTTAAATCAGGTAGCCAAAAGATTACGTAAGGACATGCTTAAATTTTCTTTCAAGTAAAAATATAAAATGAGATGTAGCCATGAAATGTTGACTTGCTAATTCAGAATAACCAGGATACACTGGATAGTTAATCACAAAATCCTGTTTGAATAAAGTATTTACTTTAATGCAGGGTCAATGAGCATAAAAATTGAGCTAGTATTTTTAACATTCACATCTTAAATCTTATGACAACAAAAACAAAGATAAACCAGTCACACTGATCCCATCATCCTATTAAATAGAATGATGTGAATCTTCCCAAATGAGAGAACACATACCTCTACTCAACTGTTACCTTGTTAAAACTATGTCTCAAGAGAAGACCGAGCATATTTTAGGGAAATCTCTTGTTCATATTTGGCAATCTATTCAAATTTTCTTTAAAAACTATGTATGTCAGCACATGCAACTATAATCCTAGCTGCTTGGGAGACTGAAGCAGAAGGATCCCCGGAGCCCCCGAGTTCAAGACCAGCCTGGGCAACATAGCAAGAACCCCACCCCCACCCCATCTTCCAAAACAACTATGCAAGTCAAACACCCAACAAATCCAGTATATAAAAATTTTTAAAATAATAATAACATACCTAAGGTCCTGGACACTCTCACCAAGCTTTTCCAAAAGAAATTTGATATCTTCGCTGATATCTTCATCATCATATTTCTGCTGTTCCAAGTTCTCCAACTGTTTCAGAACTTTGCATTGAATCATAGCCAGAGCATATTCTTGACGGGTTTCTCTTTCAGTTGATTTTTCTAAAAAGTTCTGGCATAGACAAAGACATAATGAGATACCATATAATTTTTTATGTGATGGTCTCAGACCTCTACATTTCCTTTTATACACTCTCACTTCCTTCTATTCTCAGATTTTAACTGTCACTTTTAAGTGAATGGCTTCTTTTTTGACTCTTTACTCTTTCCTGAGTATCTATCAGTCCCTTTTCAGAACCTATTGTGCTTACAAACTGCTACAGTTTGGGTCTGAAATGTCCCCGAAAGGCATTACGTGTCAAAGGCTTGGTCCCCAGCACATGGCATTACTGGAAGGTGGTGGAACGTTTAAGAAATGGCACCTAGTTGGAAGCAGCCAGGTCCATCCCTTGATGGGGATATTGGGACTATAGCCTGACTCCTCCCCCCTACACAAACACACACACACACACACACACACACACACACACACACACCCTCTCTACTTCCTGGCTGCCATGAGATGAGCTGCTTCCCCTATTACATGCTTCCCACCATTATGAGCTACGTCACCATGAGCCCAAAGGAGGTGAGGCCAAGCAACCACAGACAGAAACCTCTGAAACTCTGAGCCAAAATAAACCTTTCTTCCTTATGAGTTAATTACCTGAGTTAATTATCTTATGAGTTAATTATTCTGCCAGTGATGGAAAGTTGATTGACACACATCCTTACTGGCTTACTAGACTTCTTTAATTACTGACCCCATTGTGCCTTACAACACTGAACACATTTAAAACTAAATCCATCACAATGGTTTCTCGTAGCCCCACTCCTGAGCACACCACAGTGCACTCTCGCTTTGCTGCTCTCTTAGTGCACATCTCTTTAGTTTCCAGTCAGTCATGTATTCCCACCTCTCTAATCAACTTACAAGTGTACACAAAGAAGAATAATTTAAAAGTCTCTTGTTCAAACAATTATTTTTAAAATTTTATGATGTTAAAGCAAATTCCCCAGCCTTCCTCTGTGCTTTTCTATTCTTATGAGTACTTATAAACACAGCAGAGTTAATGTGAAATAGGAAGAAAAGGGGCAAAGGGGAAGGAAGTGGGAGGGCTAGGGGAAAGGAAAGAAGGGTATGGAATTAATATGAGAAAATGGAAAAACAGGAACAAAATCTTTGCAAATAGGGAGGAATGGAGGGGTTGAAGGGAGGGCTGGGCAAGGGTGAAAAATAAGAACCAAGAGAGACTATGTAAAGGTGCAAATTTCCAATGATGAATGTCATTATATTGTATACCTAAAATTTACCAATGATTAGAATGAATAATGGATAATGCAAAATAGGAATAAAATGTCCAAAGGGGTAGGGGTAGTGGGAGGGGCAGGGGAAAGGAAAGAAGGGAAAGGAAAAATGATGAGAAATTGAAAAAATGGAAATAAAATCATTGTAAATAGGGAAGGGTGGAGGGGGTGAAGGGAGGGCTAGGAATGGGGAAAAAATAAGAACCAAGATGCATGATGTAAAGGTACAAGTTCCCAATGAGAAATGTAATTGTGTTGTATACCTAAAATGTACCAATGAAAGAATTAAAAAAAAAAAAAACAGCAAAGGAACCTATGAATTTAAAAAGACAAACTGTTCATTGAATTAACCCATATTTCTGAGCAAAGACCAAGCTAGTACCTAGGAACAAGAACAAACAAGATATGTTTCCTGCTCCCAAGAAAGTTCCTTTCACCAAATTCTCTGAAATCCCCCCTCCAAAAAAACTCCAAATAATTTGTACCCAAATTTGAAGTTTCTTCTTGCAAGCAAGTGAACACTCTCGTAAATATGCTAAATAAATACTGAAAGAGATGTTGCTCGGCATGTGTAAGTCAGTGAGATCAGTACCAGTACTCTTCTTTCCTTTACATTTCCACCAAATTTTAAGTCCTGTGGGAGTAATATCTCATTCTTCTTTATATCAGAGTGCCTGGCTCAGTATTTAGCCCAGAGTTGATAGTTAATAAAATATTTGTGAACCTGACATTGCTCCTCACTGCTTACATCTATAACATCACAAATTTCTTGCAATCTTTTTATTACAAATATAAGGTGAGTAGAATAGCAAGAGGAACATCACTGTCAAGCTGACAAAAAGTTTGCTTGAGGGATATTTTTGTTAACATAAAATTGAATGTAGAATTCTGGGTTTACAGTGTGAAGACAAGAAGACAAAACTGAAGCATAGGCACCACAGTGACCTCAGGAAGTTCTCAGAGACTACAGCGGCTGTCAAAGCTTCCATCTGTTTAAAGTAGAAGGCATTCATTTTTTTGGTCAATGTAATTTGGAAGATTTATCCTAAGTCAGAAAATGTGCCTCTCATCTAAATAAAACAAAGTGTGAGCTCAAGACAAAAAAAAAGTTTTCATAATAAAAATCATAATTTAAAAAAGCCATGTTTCATGCTGGAATTTTAAGCTGTCATTATGAAATAATTATTGAAAAGAACAAAACTAATTTTGTGATGTGATATGTTCATCAGATTACTTCTGAATTTCTAGTATTATCATTTTATCTTTCATGTAAAATATTGCAAACAAAACATTTAATGGCTGAATTTTAACTTTTAAATACACCCCAACTCCAAATGGCAAAGAAGCTCCTACTGGATAAAGCCTCTCACTGAAAATAATTCTAAAATCTAGATGCGCTATAAAGAAACTCTCTGAAGACACAGAGGGAACCAGAAACTAGAAGGAGTCTATACTTTATAAAAAAAAATAATAATAATAAAACATGGCACTAGAATTTCTGGTTTTATAAGGTTTTCTCCTAAGGAAAAGCCCCAGTCAGAAAAATTCACATAGGGCCGGGGATTTAGCTCAGTGGTGCCAGTGCCTGACTCGAAAGCGCAAAGTCCCAAGTTCGATCCCTAGTACCAAAAAGAAAAGAAAATTTCACATAAAACTCAGTAGAAAACTAAACTCTCATTTGTCTGAAGAAACACTGGACAGTTCAGTGATCACAACCTCTAGAAAGTGAGGGTGAAAATCACAGCAAGACCAAGAAAGGAGCTGCAGATTCTGCTCATGAACTCTTCCCAAATCTCTGGCTAACCACTGAACTATACACACAAGGAAGCACTGCAAGCAGCATAGCTGTGCCAAAAAGACCTTAAGAGGTCAGAGATGGTGCCTACCAAAGAAGACAGAGCTCAGAGACCGAGGCTAGCAAGTTAAGCATCTGCTAAAAACTCAGATTCTCAACAGAGTATCTAACATGTATCATTTCTGCATTCATTTCAACATTTCCAGATTTCCACCTTAGTAGGCAAGTGAAGAAACAGAAAAATGTGATCAATACACCAGGGAAAAGTCAATTAAGGGAGACAAACTATGAGATGAATTCAATTTTAGAACTGGCAGAAAAAGACTTAAAAGTCCAAAGAAAATACACTAATAGAAGAACTAAAAGGAAAGCATAGCAGAAACATATGCTATAAATTTCCAAATGAAAATCCCAGAAATAAAAAAAAATACGAAATATTTAAATTTACTAATGAGCTCAAAAGTAGACTGGCGATGAGACAGGAGTCAGTGTACAGAAAGACAGATGGACAGAAATTATTCAGTTTCACCGTTAGATGGAAAAAAACGCTATCCTCTCACCGAAAGAAAATGAACTTGTAGCACACTATACGTCTAAATTAAGCATAACTGGAGTCTCAGAAAGCAAGGAAGAGTAAAACGGTGCATGAAAAAAATCTGAAAATATAATGGTCAAAATTTTCCAATTTTAATAAAAGGTGTAAATGCATATATTGTTAAGCTCTATAAAAACTAAGAAGGAGAAATAAAAATAAAATTAAACTCAGATACATCATAATTAATCTTCAAAAAAATCAAACATAATGAAGACATTTTTAAAGTGTTCAGGGAAAGACATCTTAAATATACAGGGAAACAAAGTACAAATAAAGTCTGACTTATCAGAAACAACAGAAAGGTCGAAGGACAACAGAACATGTTTAAAATTCTGATAGAAAAAAACTATGAACACAATTTTATACATAGCAAAAGTATCCTTTAATGATGAAGGTAAGAGAGCTGCCCCAGCTCAGAGGAGGTGAACCTTCTGGGCTGCCATATCACCACCTCCAGCACCAAGGAGCACAGCTGCCCTCGGCCCAGAGAAAGTGAGTCTTCCAGGCCACCGAACCACCACGCCCAGCACAGAGGAAGGGAGCCACCAGGCCGCCAGCAGCATACATTCCCCCCACCCCCACTGAAATGAGAAGACACATAAACAAGCCCCAGAAGCACTCTCCCAAATCATCTAAAGTAAACCTTAGGGAAACGAGATGGAACACTGTGAAATTCAAGCACCTGGACTTCCTGAACTGGCAACAAAAGAGGATATGGAAAAAATGATATCAGAAATAATTTCTCAGAAAACAGCAGGGATTGTGCCGATAATACAGGACATGATTAATAAGTCTAGAAAGGACACAGATGAAAAAATAGAGGAGCTGAAAAACATGATGGAATTCCAACATAGGAAACAAATGGAATCCATAAAACAGATGCAAAGAGATTTCCAGGAGACTGAAATCTCCACTGAAAGTTTACGCACCAGAATGAGCCAATGTGAGGACAAAATTTCAGATATAGGAGATAAGATTGCAATTAGTGACCAGGAAAACAAAAATTTCTTTAAAAGTGTAAGGGAACGTAACAAATCAATCCAGCAGCTGTAGACAATGCAAAGAAGAATAACATAAGACTGATCAGAGTGAATGAAGAAACAGGAGAGAGTGCAGATGACATAAAAAAAACTGTTGACAGAAATGAGGGCAGAAAACTTCCCAAGTAGGGGAAAAGAACTTGACATACAGATAAGTGAGGCATATAGGACTGCAACTAGCCTTGAACAACAACAAAAAAATCTACATATAGCCACACAATTGTTAAGATTCCTGAAACCGAAGAGAAGACTAAAATTATACAAGCAGTGAGAGAAAAACAAAATTACATACAAAGGAAAGCCCTTCAGAATCACAGCAAACTTCTCAATGCAAACCCTCAAGGCAAGAAGAACTTGGAGTGACCTATTTCAAGTCCTAAAAGAAAACAGACTCCACCCCAGACTGAAGTAACCTGCAAAACTATCTTTCAAAATGGATGGAGAAATAACACACTTTCATGGCAAAGAGCACCTTAGGAACTTCATGAATACCAAACCAGCATTCCAAAAAATTTTAGACAATATCCTAGGAAAAGACAATGAGGATCACAACCCCAGGAAGCACAGTAGAATTAAT
>NW_004624735.1:1863238-1893720 GCF_000247695.1 Heterocephalus glaber | reverse complement strand
AGGAACCCTGCTCCACTGCTGGTGGGAGTGCAGACTGGTGCAACCACTGTGGAAATCAGTATGGAGATATCTCAAAGAACTAGAACTGGAAGTCCCATTTGACGCAGCTATTCCCCTGCTGGGGATCTTCCCCAAAGAATTAAAAGAATCATACCACAGTAATATATGTGCACCTATGTTCATAGCAGCACAATTTGTAATAGGTAAAACTTGGAAGCAGCCCAAATGCCCATCAACTGGAGACTGGATAAAGAAAATGTGGGTTTTTTATAAAATGGAGTACCACTCAGCCATAAAAAATGAGAAATTAGTGATATTTATAGCTACATAGATGCACATTGAGGCGATACTCCTAAGTGACATAAATAGGACACACTTGTGTAAATACCAAATAGTTTCTCTACTGTGAGAAACTGAAAGTGTAAATAAGGCCTAAAAGGTATAACAGATAATGTGAAATAGGAAGAAAAGGGGCAAAGGGGAAGGGGAAGTTTGAGGGAGGGATAGGGGAAAGGAAAAAAGGGAATGGAATTAATATGAGAAAATGAAAAACTGGAAACAAAGTCTTTGTAAATGGGGAGGGATGGAGGGTTTGAAGGGAGGGCAGGGGAATGGGGAAAAAATAAGAACCAAGAGAGATTATGTAAAGGTGCAAATTTCCAATGACTAATGTCATTGTATTGTATACCTAAAATGTACCAATAAAATTAATTTTAAAAATAATAAAGGTAAAATAAAACCATTCTTATATAACAAAATTAAAATAATCACAAACTGACATGAACTCTAGAAGTTATTCTCTAGCAAGGTTGGCAAACTTTTTCTGTGAAAGGTCAAAAAATAAATATTTGTGGCTTTGTGGTCTCTATCGCAACTACTCAGTTTTGCTGTTACTGTGTAAATCATCCACAGAAAATACATAAACATACGAACTTAGTGTTGTAGGAACCTTTAGTGGCAGGTCAGATTTAGCCCTAGGTACTAGAGTTTGCTGACTCCTAGGCTAAAGGAAATTCTGCAGCTAAAGGGAAATGAAACCACCAAATGAAAAGCTCGATCTTCAGGAAGAAAGGAAACTGTAGATACAGTGTATAGTAGCTAGATTAATACAAAAGACTACTTTTCCCTTTTAACTTCCAAAATACACAGAAGGTTGTTTAAAGGAAAAGTTAAAATACTGTGCTGAAGGATTTATAATATATGTAGATAAAACAGTATGATGGAAGCATAAAAGACTGCACATTTTTTATATTTTACATAAGAGCACAGTACTGTGTTATTTTTAAATACAACAGTAAAAGTATATATATTGTGCCACAAAAACAGCCTCTAGGGAATGAAATACTACAAAAAGGAACATTTTAAAGATTAAAAGAAAAATTAAAATGACATACTTAAAAAGATTAAACCAAGCAAGAGAAAGCAAAGAACAACAACAACAACAACAAAAAGAGCAAACAAATATAGTAGATCTAAATCCAATCATACCAATAATTCCTTTAAATGTCAGTCAACTAAACACTCAGGTTAATAGGTGGAGATTATTAGAACACATAAAAAATTCATGACCCAAGTGTACATTGTCTAAAAAGAGACAAACTTTAAACGTAATGTCACAGAGTGAAATTAAAAAGATAGAAAAAGATATACCACGTAAACAAGCATAAGAAAACTGACTTGTCATGTTAATTTCAAATAAAGTATACACTGGACTGGGGCTTAGCTCAGCGGTTCCGCCGCCTGCCTCCAAAGCACAAGGACCCGAGTTCGATCCCCGGAACCAAAGGAAAAAAAAAAAAGTATACATCAAGACAAAGAGCATTATCAATGATAACGGGCACTTCACAATGAACACAAGGACATCATGAAAATATGACATTCGTAAATGTTATAACAGAACTTCAAAATCCATGAAGTGAAAATTGATCAAATTGAAGGGAGAACAAATAAACATTAGCAAGAGATTTTTACCATTCTCTCTGAAACAGGTAAAACCACTAAACAAAAAGCAGTTCACAAAACATCTAATAATACTATCAACCACCATGACCTGACATTTGTATAACACTATTTCCACCTACAAAATAGCCATTCTTTTAAAGTATACATGTCACATTCACTACAATACACTATAAACAAGTGGTGAATTTCAAAGAATTGAAATCTTACCTATAGGCTTTGGCCATACCACCCTAAATGCACCCAATCTCGTCTAAAACCCTGCATATAGATTCTGTAGCCCATAACGCAATCCAATTAAAGACCAGAGACTTTCTAATTTCTATTTGGAAACAAAACAATATTCTATGTAATCCACAGTTCAGAGAAGAAATCATAAAACCTTATCTATTTTTTTTCTAAAAGTTTTCATCTTTCCAGCTGACAAAGAATGAAAATGAAGGGAAAAACTGAAATGCGTTATGGAAAATACTTAAACTGAACTGTCAGAAACAACCTAACGTGGCAGCAACACAATTTTTTAAGACCCTAAAACTAAATGGTATCTTCATCCAACAAAATAAGTGGCTAATACAGCACAAAGATTATTTTGGCCCTCAAAAAATGTTTACTAAGAAGAGATGAAATGAAATGACAATTAAGATCTTTCACCAAAACCATGCAAAATACATGGTAAAACAATCAACTGTGGTGAAGACCAGTTTTGTTTAAATATTTTTATTAAAAAACAGAATTAATTTTTCTTTTGAGACAAGGTCTCACTATGTAGTTCAGGCTCCTTGAACTCATTATGTAGCTGAGGTTGGCCTCAAATGCATGGCAATCCTCCTGCCTCAGCCTCCTGAATGCTGGGATTACTACCACCCCTGGCAGGAACGAATTTTTATTTTTATTTTTTTGGTACTGGGGATTGAACTCAGGTCCTTGCGCTTGCGCAGCAGGCGACGAAACCACTGAGCTAAATCCCCAGCCAAGGAATGAACTTTTAAATACACAAAATCCAAGCTCAAAATTTGCATTATAAAATTCAACAGACATACAAATATTTTGTCAAACTCTTGAAAGTTTCTAAATGCTCACTCTTTCTTTTCATACTTACCCATTGCAGGCAGCTAACAGTTCACTGGACTGCACTGGTAATGCAAATCCCACTTTCAGGGACACTGTTTTAAAGGTCTAACCCCAAGATCAACAAGTCTCAGTCTTGCTAAGCTTCATCCACACCTGATATCTAATAAAAAAAGAATGAGATTCACCTGGTGCAGTGCACACACCTGTAATTCCTGCTACACAGGAAATTGATGCAGCAGGATGGTAAGTTAGAGACCAGTATGGGCAACTTAGACCCTGTCTCAAAATTAAAGGGGCTGGGAATATAGCTTAGTAGAACAATACTTGCCCAGCATGTACAAGGCCCTGAGTTCAATTCCCAATGTTGAAAAAAAAATTTTTTTAATGAAAGAAATTTAATCAGAGAGGTCTGGGCAGAATTCCTGAAATAGGTAATAAAGAATAAACCTGTGAATAGGATTTTTTTATAGCAATACACTTCTATGCCAAAGCAGTGAGCAAACATCTCCAAAAACTCAAACTAGAGCTAGCCTCTTTAAAAGGGTTATGACTATAAATTGCTTACACAGAAAGATGTACACATGCATGTCTATGAATATATGAATATGTGTCCATAGATGTGAATTAAAAGTCATGATTAATATATCTAATGAAAAGTACTCACTTTGGTGGTAACTGTTAAGCCCTCCTGATGAAAACATCAAAATTATAAAAATGTAATTTACCTTATTATCTGACTTACTATCTTATTATTTGGCTCCTGATTAAGCAAAGCCAAACATCAAGAAAACTTATAGCAGATGTAAAACTCTCTAGACAATGATGAGCTCCAATATCAGTCTCAGTCACAGCTCCAAAACATCCTAGTTAATTTAAGGAACTAGAGATTAACAAATCAATTTAACAAACAGCAATAACATTTGCAGAGACCAGGAGTTCAGCACCTACTATGAATAAGTGAGACTGACATTTTCAACAATAAAATCCATCCCATCAAATGCAAAAAATAATAATTAGAAACTGCTAGATTTGTTCAGCTTATAGCAGCTCAACACTCTTCCAGGTCTTCAGCACAAAAATTTCCTTCTGATTTTTAAGATATGGAATAAAATAACATGCCCTGACCACCCTCAATCACATCAATGAAATCTTTTTTAAAGAATATAGAGGGCTGGGGATTTAGCTCAGTGGTTCCGGTGCCTGCCTCGTAAGCACAAGGTCCCAAGTTCGATCCCCGGTACCAAAAAAAAACAAAAACAAAAAAATATATAGAAATTGGTGAATGATTCTTAAAAAGATCATTTTTTTAACCTGTTTGATGGTCTAAATCAAACGGCTTTCGTACATCCTTACAAATGGCTGAATTTCAGCCCAGTTGTATAGGCTAAAGACATTCTCGTGTCTTAAAAAATCTATTTGAGTTTCAGCCCTCAGCATATTTACATAAATAATTGCTTTAACCCAAATTTAGCACAGAGAGGTCCCAAAAAACTAGCACTTCTGACAAGGGACCAGGTCAAAATTAGCGACAATGGGAGCCCAGAAATCATCACAATACATTCCATGTATCATTGGTAAAAACTGAAACTAAGACTAGAATCTCAGTCCGCCTCTACACTTCTTGTAGTTTTTTGAGCTACAAAGACATGACGACTTCATCAACTCATCCTCCATCAAGGGGGTTGACCCATATCTACCAACCTTGTGACTCTGCTGTATAAATTACCCCTGACAAAGGGCCTTGGTGGCAACCCACTTCCAGATCCATCCTGTTTCTCAGGAGCTATCTGATAACCTTTCCTACTCTTAACCTCCTTTGTCCTTTGAAATTCATTTTTCAATTTCAGGGGACATAAACGTTTTTCCCCATCAAGACAAAGATTTTTTAAAAATACAAAGGCACTGAGAAAAAGTATTTTGCCTTTGCACATCCTCAGTAAGTAACACACTGCTTTCATGTATTTGGTCTTCAAACAACATCAGATACATTGATGGATAGGTAAACAAAGTGACCCATGGCAGAAGGGAAGAGAGGGAGGGAGGGAGGAACAGCTGGAAAGGTAGGACTCAACTACTATCAACTAACACCTCTCTTGTTTTATACTACAGTATGAAAAGGTGCTTGCTTCCAATAAGCACTCAGTTCAACACAATAATGATCCAGAATGAAAAACAATGGAAAAGAGGAGAAACTAGTCGAGAACAAAAAACTAAAGAGTTTACAGGACATTCAGATAACAATAGCTACCATACAATACTTAAAGCAACTTATGCTGAACTTTAGATTAAATCTTAACCTGTTACCATAAAGTACTACTATCTCACTGGGTGTTGTGGTGCACCCCTGTAATCCCAGCACCAGGAGGCTGAGGCAGGAGAATCACTTCGAGTTCAAGGGCAGCCTGGGCTCCACAGTGAGTTCAAGCCAGCCTGAGCTACATAGTGAGACCTTGTCTCAAACAAAACAAAACAAAACAAAATACTACTATCTCATTTCTTCCTAAAAGTTTACAACACTACAAATATTTTCTATCTAATACTAGAAAAGTAAAGTTGTTTCTCAAAACTGAAGAAGATATATTCTGCCCAACAACAAAACAACTAGACACTGACTTCTATTTCAGCTCCTTCTCATGCTTCTATTTTACCTTAAATATCTTACTGACAAATTATGAAAAGCTTACAAGAAATTTTTGATAAATTTTTAGTCATCAACATCTTGAATAGGTATTTTAATTTCAAAAATAGCTAACACACTGAAAAGCACAAGTAAATATAAACTGAAAAACAATCCTATTCACTTTCATGTTAATTTCTTAGGAATCTGTTGATCTTTCTACTACCCAGAGTGAGAGCCACACAAAAAAATAATTCAAGGTATCTTTCTAGGATAATCTAATGGCAAAGTCATTGACTCAAGGATGACTATAGTTCCTAGTGGTTTAGTGATTATAAAATATATCTTTCTAAAAAGAGCTTTTTCAAAACTATGTTATAACAGCTTTCAATTAAGGGGGAAATAAAAGTCCAGGAAAATAAGGACTCCCGCACTCTAGTCTTGCTGTGAGATGTACTGTAATAAACTTCTTATATGTTAGTGATGTTTACATAATTATGAAAACTAGCTATCAGAGTCTCAGAGGTATACTGATTCTCAGTGTAGCAGTACCTTCAACCAAGATATGTGTCATAGGATTTTATCATCTTAATTTTAAATAAAAGAATAAAACAAAGTGGCCAAATGTCAAAAAAATTTAAATCAGCCAAAAAAGAAATCAATAAAAATTTCAATAAATTCATACCACTACTCTACTCCTATAAAAAGTTCTTCTACATTTTCTTTCAGTAGTTTTGTTCAATCTCTTGTGTAGTCCCAAATACAGTGGACTCTCAAGTTATTACCACCCTCACATATGAACAACTTGGGTTAAAACCAAAATTTTAGTTTTAACTTATGACCAAAGTCTTGAGTTACAAATCAAATGCTGGTCTTTCCTGTGTGGGGCTAATCAAGAAATCCTGGCCCAATGTCTCTCTAAGGACACTGAGATCTGCCTGGAAGAAAGTAAGGCCTAAAATTATAGAAGAGAGAGACTTTGAAGGCTGTGTAGAGGAGCCTGAGCCTTCAACTGACCCCCTGGTTGATGATATTGTCACTACAGCAGAGTCCATAGCCTTGCAGGTAGACATTGATGATGTTGAGGAACTGGCAGAGGAACACTTAGAGGAACTGTCTACAGAGGAACTTCAGCAACTTCTGGCTGAGCAATAGAGAACGGCAGGTGAAGAGCTTTCTGAAGAGAAAGGGGAGTATCAATAATCCGTGAAGCAAAGTTCTTCTGAAATAACAGAAATCCTGAAGAAATGGACAGTTACCAACATTTGTAGAGAAGACCAACCCAGACAGAGAAAAAGCCAAAATCATTGCATTCACTTGTTTAATAACAAAGTCATGTCATACTACAGAATAGTGTTAAAGAAAAGACAGAAACAGACAACCTCAGACCAGTTTTTAGTTCTGAGAAGGCTGAGACCTAGAGATCCAGAAGCAGGTTCCAGTGGGCTGCAGACTCTCCCCAGGAGAGAAAGGACACCAGGGAGCCAGACTCCTGATGTTCTTAGGAAGGGGTCTCTCCTTCCACACAGTAACCACCTTCCATCCAGCCTCCCTTCCTGAAAGCCAGAGATGTCAATGTGAATGGTGAGGACAGTATGAAATTGTCTTTTCTGGTAAACTAGGCACATTTTATAACTTTTTGGTGAATACACCAGGAAAATTATTGGTATTTCTGGTAAATTATGCACATTATACAACCCTTTTTTATTTTGAAAAGTTTAGTTAAGGAGTACCTTGGGAGGTTTGGAATCCATTATGGGTATTTCCATTATTTCTTAAGGGAAAAATAGTCTTAACTTATAACCAACTTAAGTTACAACCAGCCCTCGTGAACGAATTGAGTTTATAAGTCAAGAGTCCACTGTATATTTACTGGGGTTCTACTACATGCCAAAGATTCATTTAGTGCATATATATTTTATTAACACATGGGGATCAAAAAAGTACAGCGACAAACTTAGAAGAGATGATACTGCTGTCACTGGACACGTGAAAAAAGATCAAACACGGAGCAGCTAAGTAAATGCCACAGGCTTGGAGGCCAGCCCGAGTCCAGGGAGCCTGACCCCACTGTCCACGGCAAGTGCACTCACCACACACCTCTACGGTCACTAATGCCAACCAGGAGCCACAAAAGCATGAAGAGCAGAGAATTCAAAGGTTCTTTCTAGCTTTCGTGATTCCGTCAGCGTTTCAATGTCGACTGCCTTTCATCCGGAGTTGATGCCTTGTACGGTAAGGGGACAGAGACTACAAATTGCAAGCTCTCAAATATTTAACAGGGCTTTACATCTGGGAGTGTGATTCTGGATAATTTATACTCTTTTCTTATTTCTGTATCATTTTATCTTTAACCATAAGGCCTCTTCCTATCCCTAATACACTATCCAGGCTACCCACCCTCAGGGAGGACAGCACTCACAGCCCAGGGCGGGGCACCCTTCCTCTCACCAGTGCACTAGGAATCGATCCCAGCATCACACAGCCTAGATCCAGCCACCTCTGAAAGCCCACTTCTGGCCCCATGAGGCTTTGGGGGCCATCTAGACACAGCCATACCAAAGGATCCCCTCCATCTGAACACAGCCCATCCACATCTCTTCCCAGCCATTCCCTAAGCTGCTCATCCTGTTCATTCAGGGCTCGTCCCACCCATCCCACTTATCCAGGCCGTAACCCTAAATCAGTGGTGTTTGACTCGGCGCTCACCGAGACCCTAAGTTTGATAACCACATGGAGGACAAATAAGCTTCTCTCACTTGCTAAAAATTTAAATATAGTGCAGAAATTACTGTCCAAAATCACACACACACCCACCATCACCACCACCACCGATAACAGCAACAGCAGCAACAAAAAATACTAAGCACTTACACGGAATGCTGCAAGAATGATTCTTGTTACTTTCTCTTTGACAGACTCTTGAAGGATGTCAGAGAGAACAGGGACGATGTTGTAGCGCCGCAGGTGTTCACACATTTGAGGACTGAATGCCAGGAGCCATATTGAAAAAATCATTTGATATTGGAGTTGAAAGCCACATTTGTTACTCAAAACTCCCATTATGCTGAAAAGGAACACACAATTAGAAAACATTTAATGTGATGGCAAAAAAAAAAGAAATGAGCCATCATTCTCTTTGCAAATCTCTCTGAATTATGTCCTCAATTTCTTCTCTACCAGTAATAACTGAGAGGGCCATTCCCAGCACAGCTTCACTTACCCCTCTCTCCAAAAGCCATAAAACTTCATGAAGCAGAACCAGGGAAGCAACAAAAAAGGAAACCGAGATTTGCAAGAGCACAGGACATGAACAGAAGAAGGTGACAGACAACAGAGAATGGAAATCAACAGAAGTGGTGGCAAAACAAATGTACACCTTCA
Source organism: Heterocephalus glaber (assembly GCF_000247695.1). Next base: position 1,884,689 of record NW_004624735.1, on the reverse strand, counting down.
AGTCACATTTCACATCCAGAGTTCCAGCGTGGGCAACCTAGAGGATAGCTTTAAAATACAAAGGAAACTCAGAGAAAGGAGGGCATGGCTTTAGGGACCTACGGTGAGTCCAACTTTGACATATCCAATTGCAGAATCTGGAGTCAGAGAAAAGCCTCAGAAGCTTCCAGCTTTATCTCCTCCTTCACCAATGAGAAAATGAAGAAGCTCCATGGAAACGAAGGAAGTTATTCCAAGGAGATAATACACGTAACAAGACATCTTAGGAAATTTCCTGGGGAAAATGCCTATGTTCAGGCAATGAAAATCAGAAATGATCAAATAAGATCATTTAAAACAAGCAGCAGGGATAAAATGTTAACACAGTGACCTGTAATATAAACTATGGGCTTTTGTCAATAATGACGTGCCAATATTGATTCTATTGGAACAAACATATCATATCGTACAAAACTTTAATAATAAGGAGAGTTTTGGAGGGGAAGGACATCGGGCACTCCCTATACTTTCCATTTTTCTGTAAACCTAAGGCTGCTCTATTAATAAAAAGTGAAAGTTTTATGAAGTCTAATTTTACAATATAAACCTACTATTAACTTGGTAGAAGGCTTGTATCTATGCCAATTCTCCATTTTTGTGATTTATATATAGTTCTAACTTTACTAAATTTGCCTTAATTGTCTCATGCATTGGTTCTCCCTTGAATCTCCTCCAGATTGGGTTATTACATAAAACTTACTTTTTAAGATACTGATACCAGTAGCTCAAACACATAAAATCATCATTTCATGCTATTGTCATTCTACTACCTAGTCTCTTTGCTCTCCAACTTTTCCAGTTATCAAATGTCTGCACTCGGCTTTGTGATTCTATGTCTCAGACCCTGAGAACCACATCTCTGCTGTACCTGCTGCTCCCGTGAGGCTCTGCCACGGCAGTTTGGGGCTGGCTGCAAAGATGGAGAAAGAAGGAACTTTCTTCTCTTAGCTTCCTGTTCCTGTGAGCTTCACCTCAGCAACACTTTTTAACCCCAGAGGGTTAGTTCCTTCCCATGGAAGCAGCCAAATTCAGCTTCTTTTTCCAGTTCTAGCAGAACAAACGTTTTTGTGTAACTTCAGATACCAGCTGTAGTCAACTAGGTACCTTGTCAAAAGGCCTGAGTCCTTGCACTAGGCCCTTCCTCAGAGTCAGAGACATCACCATCAGAGGAGCAGAACTTCCTCCTCAGAGCTCTGAACTTCCGATTCCCTCACTCCTTGTCCAAGCTTATAAGTGTCATTGATCCAAGCCTCTGACTTTTGCTCCTCCCAGCTTTATGGGTGGTATCTGCACTTGCTACTTCCCTGATATTTCACTTATGCTTTTGTTTTGTTTTCAGAATAAATTAGTTAGCAAATATATACCTAGTTAATATTCTTCACATCAAATTATTTGTTAAAATTTTTTCTAATTTTTAAATGAACATCAGGGTAAAGAGAGCTCAGAAACAGTATACCACTGCTGAAGCCAAAGTAGAAAGGTTTCAAAGGAGTAACTGCTAACCCAATGAACACTGCAGATAAGTGTAAGGAACTTCACTGTTTAAATATAAGACAGGATTTTACTGAAAAGATGAGTCTTCTAATGGAAATATTAACCACAAGAAATACCCTAATGGAGGGATCAGGATCTTTTCCTGAAAAGGACAAGGAAGAGAAAGAAAAAAGAATGAAAATGTGTTACGTAAATGTACCAACTCCCCATAATAAATGTGATCATTATTTATTGGAAACATGTACTAATAAAGACAAATTTTTAAAAATTGTTTTAATTATCCTAATGAATCAAAATAAAGTAAGCGCCCTTTTACCAGAATAAGGAAGGGATTCACTTTAGGACAAGAACCCTGAAAACAGTGGTGCAGGAAGAAATACACACTGTAGGGACATAAAGATTCAAGATGGGGGGCCAGGGATTTAGCTCGGTGGTTCCGCCACTTGCCTCACAAGCACAAGGACCCGAGTTTGATCCCCGGTATCAAAAAAAAAAAAGATTCAAGATATACCTAAATATAGTGGCTTAACAAGTATTTGCTGAGGAACTATGTGGAGGTACAGTGCAAGGCATGGGGGATATGGTGAGAGGTAAGAATGCTGTCAAACAGCTTACAGCTTCAGGCAGTCAGAAGGCAGGTTCCCTGAGGAGGAGGCCTGTGGTGTGAATGGCATTCACCACCGTTTAGACCTCTGCTATCCCTCTCAGGACAAAAGCAAGGTACTACAAGGGGCATCACAGGGTGGGTGAAATACACTCCCACCTATGAAAAGTTTCATTTTCCAATGAAAATATGCACTTTAGCATAATGGTTGCCGACTGTGTGGCTCAGTAGCTGAGCTGGGGAATACAGGAAGGAATATTTGTGTTCAACCAATCGGCATGATGAACAGAAAGGTGTACTGACATATGTCAATGTGTGAGTTGGTGAGTTTTATTCCTTGTATGCACCGTGTTACACTTTTGTATGTTTATAATTTTTTCTATTAAATGTTTTCTTTTGATTTTTCTTGCAGAATTAGCCCAATTCGGTACAATATCACATGAAAACCCGCTTTTACAACTTTGGGAGGAGGTTAAAAGTGAGTTATCAGGTGACTTGGCTACCAATGATGGCTTGGATCATGTGAGCCGAAGAAGTTAGCAAGATATGACAGATAGAGAAGTACAGAATAAAGATCTTGATTCAGATGACGAAGAAAACAGTAATGTAAATAAATATTTGACTAGTCAAAATGCTACAAAATGGTCATGAATACCTCAATGATCCAATGCTAGAGGTAAGTCAGAAAATGTGATTAGGTTCTTGGCAGGGTTTGAAATTTACTGGATGGAAGGCCAGCACTGTGATTCAATGTTGGAAATTGTAATAGATGATATGCTACAAGATGTTGTGAAACACCCAAATAACAAAAAAGGCAAGTAAAATATTCTACATGCATCAATACTCATACTCGAAAATGTATTTATTATGACATCTCACTATTTGAAATGAGCCAGGCATGGTGGCACACGCCTGTAATCTCAGCACTCAGGAGGTGGAGGTGTAGTGGATTTTGCTGGGAGTAACCAGAAAAACTTACAGGAGACAGAGGAGCAGGGGTAAGACAACAAAATTCATTTGCTAGCAGGCCAGCCTCACAGGAACATGCCTTCAAAGACTGACCCCAGGTCACACTGGAGGTTTACATTTATTCTTTAAACTAGGTCTAGTAATGTGATTTATAGAAAGCTTAGGGTCTACGTGTACTTTTGCTCAAGAGGCATGGAGATTATTATCTTGGTGTGGACTTCTGGCTTCACTTAGGTGGGGGTTGTGGTTAGACAATGTTACAGACCTTTCCTTATCTAGTGCTATGTGTCTGCAAGTTTATGGTGGATGAAACTTCTGGTATTGTTACTCCGGGAAGCGAAGCAAATGAAGCAAGTTACAGAAGCAGAATGAAAGCAAGCAGTTATTTTACATTTTCCTTAACAGAGGCAGTGAGCTCAAGGGCAGCCTGAACTATATAGTGAGACCCTATCTCAGAAAAAAAAAGCATTCCTAGGACTGCTGTACTTAGCAAAGCATTTCTCATGGTTATGGAAGGAATGTAAAAGATTTATGGAGAAGTTGAGGCTTGTAGAATAACAATGACATTGAGATTTGGTTTCCTTCAAAATTGCCTTTAGTTTGATGACAAAACTACCCACACAGAAAGAAAAGGAACTGATAATCCGGCTGCTATCCCCTCATTGTTTGACAGCTTTGATTCAAACTGCCAAGGAATTTACACACCATCTGAATGCATGGCTACTGATGAACAGCTTGCAGCATTTCATGGTCACTATAGCTTTAGGCAGTATTTGCCAAATAAGCCTTCAAAATACAGTACAAAAATATATGCCCTGGTAGATGTGAAGACATATTATACTTTCAATTTAGAAATTTATCTTGGAACTCAGCCACCAGGTCTTTATTTGTGCAGTAATAAACCAAATGGACTTTTTGCTCCCATCTCTCAAACTAATCAGAATGTGACCTTCTACTATTGGGTTTGCCAGTTGCTCCTTGATGTCACATTTGCTAAGAGAGCACCAACTGACCAGCATAGGAACTACATGCAAGAACAAAGCGAAAATTCCCAGTGAAATGTTGCAAGTTCAAAATAGAACATTATATAATACAGTCTTTGGATTTCAGAGAGACACAGCATTGGCCTCCTATATGGTGAAAAAAACCAAACTGGTACGGCTGATGGCAAGATTGAGAAAGATACCTCAACACAAATGAAGCTAGAGATGGGAACTTTTCACAGCAAAACCAAAGGCAGGGTGGATGTTGATGAGTTATACAGCAACTATGATGTCATTCCAATACAAAGCACTGGGCAAGTGACTGTGTTTTACTGGAACCTAAACATGTCTAGCATAAATAGTGTCACAGTTTACAAAGGAAATAAGTGCAAAATATTGAGGAGAAATTTTCTTAGAGGGTTGAAACTAGAACTGATACAAGATCACTTACAGCAGAGGAAAAACAAAATGTTTTTGCCCAAAGAACTACACAAAAAAATTCTGAAGCAAATTGGAGAATTGACAGGTGAACAGGCAGGCACAATGTCACAAAGACTTACTAGGACAATAGAAGAACAAAAAGACATCAACCATGCCCTTAAAAGAAGGACAAGAAAGCAAAACATATATGCATGGAACGATGTGTCAGTGTGTTGTGTATAGAACATGCAGTTTTCATCTGCGAAGACTGCCTTGAGTGTGGCAATTGAAGCAAAAATGATTTCTGTCACAGGCTTTCGTTTGTATTTTATTGCTGTTCACATAGGAATTTACTTCTGCTGTTTTTTAAGTTTTGTAATCAACCATGCAGTTTACCCTGAAAATGCTGATGTGTATTCTAAACACTCACTGCATATTAAAAATTTAATATTTTGATATTTTATTTTCCTGTTAAGTACACATTGTTTAATATAATAAAACTCATAAAATTAAAATTAATAATTCATCAATAGAAATACTTCTAAAAATAAACATATGCACCATAATGCACATATCACAGACATTTGCCGTGATGTCCCCCATCAGCAGACTACATATCTGCAAGCGTCGTGTAACTTTCTAAATCAACTTCATCACAAAATGAAGTTGTAGAACCCTAAAGGCTAGTTTTGCTGGGTTTTAATACTTTCTGACCAGATAAATAAACTTCTTAAAAAGAAAGGACATACACCTTATATCCCCTACAGTTAATAGCGTGACATTATCCAGAAAGCTTAGTAAGTAAAATAAGTGTCACCTTCAAGATTAAAAAGAAATCCAAAATCACTATTAGTATTCTGCTTTATTTTTTAATTACAGATTTTTCTTTTAATCAAACCAGCTTAGTGAGGAGAGAGACAGAATAGCTGGTTTACGGCTAACAGACATTTTTAGTATTAGAGCTGCTACCCTGCAAAGCCATAAGCACCTCACACCTCATCCTGCAACATCGCCCAGCAAGGTAAAGTTTCAACTATTTTTTAGAAGTTTCACCTTTAAACTTTGTGTTACTTTATACTTTCAAAATACTTAAAATTGAAGGGTATAAATGTTCACGAATGCTGGATAAATTTGAGGAGGTAATTACTCCCAGGAAGCACCCACCTTTGGCTCTAATACTTTTTTTTTTTGGTACCGGGGATCGAACTCGGGTCCTTACACTTGTGAGACAGGCAGCAGAACCACTGAGCTAAATCCCCGGCCCTCTAATACTTTTTAATGGTCATACTATGACCAAAAAATGTAGTGAATGCTTAAAAGTATTTAATACTTTAAAAATGTATTACAGTGAAAGACACTGACATGAATCCCCCCACTCTTTCTCATGTCAAACACTCTTATCCCAGTGCTCTTGCCACTTTCTGAAGCAGTTCTGGAAGTCTTCTTTCATGAATGTCTTTAGTTGCACTGTTATGGTTGCTTTGATGTCCTGAATCAATTCAAAACACTTACCTTTCATGGTCATTTTTATTTTGGGGAAGAGCCAGAAATTGCACGGTGCCAGATCTGGTGACTAAGGTGGATGACCACATATAATGTCTTTATGACCTTGCCTTTCCATTCAGCAGCACTATTCGCTGTACTGTTTAGGGCACACCTCACAAAGACACAAAAGAGCACTTCGAGGATTATTTCAGAAAGTACCAAGAATGACAGGATAAGTATACTTGAAGCAAGGGGAAGTATCTTGAAGGGGATTCATGGCAATGTGTCTTTTTACTGTAATAAATTCTTTTTAATTTAAACATTCACCATATATTTCAATCACAACTCATAAACCTTTAGTCTGCCTAGAAAAATCAACAATATACAACATAATGAAAACTACAGTTTTCATCTTACATAGGTACATAATTATCCAGAAACCGTATTGCATTGTGCATATAATAGGCTAATTCACCAAAAAAGTGTTAGCAGACTAATTTTGGGGGGGGGGGGGTACTGGGGATCGAACGCAGGACCTTACACTTGCAAGGCAGGCATGGTGCCACTGAGCTAAATCCCTGGCCCCTAAAATGTACTGAGATTTTAAAACATTATTTTTCTTTCATCAAACAAGATATACTTGAAATTTTTTTTCTCCTCACATTATTCCTGCTTGTTATTTGAGAAGCCCAACGAATGTTTTCAATGCAAAGCAAAAGAAATGAAAAAGTAGAACATATATTTTATTTCTGAAAAAATGAAAAGATTATGTGGCTTTCTTCTAAATTGTTACCTATCAGCAAGTTAAGACCTTACACCTGTATTAATACCTGTTCACAACCTTGATCTTGGTACTAACCTCCAGATATATAAGAAATAAATTTCTGCTGTTTATAAACCACCCAGGCTATACTATTTTGGTTCAGAGAGATATTTTCCTCCCAGGAGTCTGGAATTTTAATGCACTACAGGCAAATGTGCCTATGTAACTAATCTTCAGTAAACCCTTAGAACATGAGTCTGTAATAGATTTCCTAGACAAAAACCTCACACAAATATTGCACTTCCACTGCTGGGAGGACGATGCCCTCAGTATAACAAACCTCATGGGAGGGAGAGAACAGGAAGAAGCCTGCACACCTACACATGGATTCTTCTTAACTCTGCCTGTGTCTTTGTTCCTTATGACCCTTTGTCCCTTATGACCCAGCTATGAATCCTTACTATGTCTTTATAATATTTCTTAGCTGTAAATACCAGCTGCTGATGCCTATGAGTCTAATGAATTTCTTGACACAGAATAAACATAGCTGAGAATTCAGAACTTTTTGTTTGCTAACCATAATGCCAATTTACAAAGGACAATATCTCCATAATTAAGTAAATTAATTAGAAGATGAAAGCAAAGAAAGAAATAGCATTCTATTCTTTAACACTAATGGTGAAATTGGTCATATAAATGAATCTTAAACTGTAAATCTTTAGATGACTGCATAATACAAGTATTTTCTCAAATTCAAGAGTGAATGATTGAGTAATATATTTTTCTAAGTAGAAAAAGAAAATACAATATTCTCATCAAGTTGACATTCAACAAGAAAGATTTCAAGAAAATATTTTGTAACAAGAACCTGGACCATTTTGCTCAAGGACATGTAGTGATTTTCTTTCATCGTTTATGATTTTATGCATCTAAGCTTACTTATTACAACAAAATTTGCTATGTTTAAATTCTTACTAAAATTTCTAATAGTTTCACTTTCTCTTTATTCGTCATTCTGTTAATTTTTCATAAAAAGACAAAATATTCATTTTTAAGGATCTATTGGACTAGATAAAAACTATAATAAAAATTTTTATTGGAGACTGAGGATTAAATAATTATGAATAGATTGAAAATTTGCAATTAAAACAAGAATAATTATTAACTTAGTCGATGAAAAAAATTATTTGTGACAATTTAAATCCAATTCCTAAGAATAGCCATTTGCATAAGTAACACACTCTAAGAAAGTGCACACACATGTTTACCAAGGAGATCTGGAATATTCACACCCTTTCACAGCCATTTCCCTACACTGAAAGACTCTGATAATACATGTATCATTCAATCACTTCTCACTCTATATCCTTGCTCACCAGGCAATCTACTATCAATACTGTAGCTTCCTGTACAGACTTTCCAACAACAAAAAAAACCCCTCACTAACAAAAGGGCATTTGGAAAAAAAAAACAAAAACAAAAGGGCATTTGGTTTAAAAAACAGTTAAGTCTCTCTTTATGAAATAAATTGGCTTTCCAGTGATGAAACAAAATCCAATGTTCATTTTGGGGTTTTTTAGGGGGGTTTTTTTGGTTGTATAAGTTTATTAATCCTAGTAGGCAGCTCCTCAAATTTTGTATACCTACCAAGGACTCTACAAAGAATGGGCTAAATTATATGGCATTAGAAAGTTTATACTCATTCTTTTCTGGGTAAGATCTTTCCTTACGGATATTACCAACACTGACTGCAAAATAATTTTGTAATTGTTATGTATCCTGAGTACATGGAATTTGTTCTGTCTGGTATTAGGCTCTTAGGAGGCCTTACACAGTTAGACAACTACAGCTCAAGCAAGGGGGAATGTTCAGTTTGATAGTAATTGGCTTCTAAGAAGGGTAGTATAGTTCACTGTTAGGCAGATATTTAAAATATACTTTTACATGATTAAATGTATTAATTTCTTTGAAAATGTCAATGAGGAATACTTTTACATGTTTTTCTACATTAAAAGTAAAAGGCACTCACCAGTTTACCCCATCTGCTTCCACCCAGGCAAAGCGGTACTCATTGACCCGGAGCATCAGCTGCAGACATCCGGCAACACACTGCACATATTGAGAACTCTATACAAGAAGAAGTCCACAGTTTTAAAGTTGGAAACTATTCCAAGTTATGAGATCATAACACATATTCCTATATGAAAAGTTTGATTTTTCACCAGAATTTGCTAACATTAGAGCATCCAAAATTCCCTTTGCAAAAGCTGATCCTCAAGTTTGCTTATATCTCTACTTCTTACAAATGAAGATGATTTTGTCTCTCAAACCAAATCTACATGATTCAAGACTACTTAACACACATATTTAGGAAAATCAAGGAACAAAGTAGTTAATATCTTGATGTAATTTGATGAATAAGCACATTGCCTTGTATCATTTCACACACCTCTGAATAGCAGCACTATAGAGAGAAATCCAGCTTCTACATAATCATACAAATATAAAAGAAAAACAATAAAAATGACAAAAGAAAGAGTGGATGCTTTGAGACGGGCTTATACCTAACTTTAGCCAAATTAACCTTTCCAATACAATACTCAGTTTCTTCACCCTTAATGAGGACAACACTGCCAAGTACACTAAAAGAATATTGCTAGTAAGGCTGGGGATTTAGCTCAGTGGTTATGCCGCCTGCCTTGCAAGTGCAAGGACCCAAGTTCAATCCCCGGTACCAAAAAATAAATAAATAAAAATATTGCTAGATTTAAGGAAACTAATTCATTTAGCATACAACTAGACATATTGTGGGAACTCAAAAGAAACTTCCAAAATGTCTAATTAAACACTTGTAAAAGGTAATCCATGATTTTTTAAACTGTTCATTCAATAGCACTGTCTCACAGAAATTGTGTTATGCACTATCTGAAACTTGAAATAAATAGGAATCATATTCCTTAAAATTGCAATCCCCTCCATTTTATCAAATCTAATTAGAAACACCAGGCCTGGACCCTTCTCTAAATTTTTACAAGGAGCCTTATGTCTTTAAGAAGTGGAGAGACAAAAGGAAATTTCAGACTCTAGTCTTCATAAAGAATATGGTAATAGAGCTGGGGATTTAGCTCAGTGGTTCTGCCACCTGCCTTGCAGGCACAAGGTCCCAAGTTCAATCCCCTGTACCAAAAAAAAATATATATGGTAATAAAAAATTTTAAAGAATCACAGACATTATAAAAATTCACAAAACCTAACATACCCAATTACCACTACTAAACTTTTCCAATTTAAACATTTTTTTAAAAAACTAACACTTCCAAGAAATTCTGAGCACTCAAATACAAAAACATAATGATGTAAGTACATTTGGTAGAAACAGTCAAATGTTATAAAGAAAAACTCATCTTATGCCCTATCTAAAAGTAGTAAACATTGTTTATACAATACATCCACATATTGCTTCTCAGCCTTTTTGGCTAAGATCAAGTGTAACATATCCACATAACTCAAAACATTAGCAGAACTTAAAACATTAGCAACAATTAATGACAAAAAGAATGGTGCATTGGGGGGCCAGGGATTTAGCTCAGTGGTTCCAGTGCCTGACTCGCAAGCACAAGGTCCCGAGTTTGATCCCTGGTACCAGAAAAAAAAAAAAAAAAGGTGCATTTTCAGCTGTAAAATAATTTTTCGTAATGTAAAAAATATGCATTTTTCAATTAAGTCAGAAGAAAGAAACGGTTAGTGAAGAAGAGGAACTCCATCTTTCTTGTTTAGAAACAACCTGAGCAAGAGTTCTAGACATAAATGAATAAAGAACCAACCGAGGACATTCTCTTATTCTATGTATCATCAATTTCCTAACTCAAAAATATCTTGGTCCACTGTACGTCTTTTCTGCACCCATTCACCATGCTACGTTGAGGTGTGTAGTACAAGTGTGGATTCTTGGCTGTCAGTTACAGCATCAATGTTCACATTATGAAAGAACTTATGTAAAGTACCGACCGGTCCTACAGCTGACAGTACTCTTCTATTGGGCACAAAAAGAAAGTTCTCATAGCACTCCAGAGATTATTCTCAAAGCATAAAGTGACATAAGCATGGCTGACTAAATTCTAGTAGAGTCCATCAGTTTTTGCCTTTCACTTAAGTCTTACTAGTTTCTATCAACTATTCAATGATTTTTGAAAGAAAATAACCAGTCTTAGAGCAAACCACCAGTCCCCATCTCTAATCCTACAGAAGTGCAATTTAATAGTGCTAAAGAAAATCACACAACCATGCAAAACCATAGGCATTCTCTGTCATTCCCAAGACACACTCATTACTCTCTACTATTCTCTTCCCTCACTCTCAGCATGTAACAGAAATAGAGACCATTTGTTAGAGAGATTCATTCAGCTACAAACATCTCACCCCCAAGCTGATTCACATTTCCAGCCCTTGTTACTGTTCCCTCACATAAGACAGCCCTTGCTGGGTCTATATCCTGCTTCCACATCATGCTCCACCAATCAGACTCTTCTCTTATAGGTTCAGTCCCTTCTTCCTTACACTTTCCCAGGACAGCCTGAGCAAACCTGAGAAGCCATATGAACCCCTTTGTCGTACAGTATCAAAGGACCCTGTGCTTCTCTCTTTTAGGTGGCGTACTTTACTGAATAATCAACTGTGCAATTACTTATTTAATGTCATCTTCCCAGGCACAATGTTAGCCCTCTGAAAGTAGGAATCACAACTATCTTGTTCAGTATTATACTTTCAGCACCGTGTATTATAATTAGGAAGCATTCAAAAAATTTTTCTTGAATGAACAAACAAAAGAAAGTACAAATAAACTCTGCCTTACACTAATTCCAAATGAATGGCATCATTATAGATAAGATGAAATGGTCTAAAGGTCTAAAAATTTGCACAAAACTTCTATACTGACAATAAGCAATACTGCAGAAATACACACAATATAGCACTATTACCATATCCCATTTTAGAGCCAAGATTTAATCCAATTGATTGTTAAAAGTATTTCCTAAAGCAATTATATACCTTATAAAGTTGCCCTATTTTTTTTTAAATTTAAGTCATCTAAATCTGAGAACAAATATAAATTACTAAATCAACTCTGAGTTTACTCTATGTTATCCTATTTTACTAGGAAATATTTATGGTGGTAAGGGCTCATTTAGCTAATTTCCATTCAAATCACTAACGTAATTTATTTCTTCAGTAAGAAATTATGATCTGTATTTGAACTGAATTATCTAGAATATATTCAAACAAAAAGATGTAAAGTGTTATTGAAACCAGAAAAGGACACAAGAAAAAAAAAAGTCTAGATCAGTATCCTTGATGAATACAGATGCAAAAATCGTCACTAAGATTCTTCCAAAGAGAAGCTAACAACACATTAAAAAGAACATATACTATTATCAAACTGGTTTCATTCCACGGATGCAAGGGTGGTTCAATATATGCAAATTAATAAACATAATACACCACATATATGCAATAAAGATAATAATGACATGATTATCTCAATTGATTCAGAAAGATTTCAACAAAATTCAATATACCATCATGCTAAAAGCCCTAAAGGAACTAGATATTAAAAGATCATTCCTCCATATAGTAAAGACATATGACAAACCCACAGGCAATATCACTTTGAATGAGGAAAAACTGAAAGCATTTCCTCTAAAATCCAGAAAAAGACTAGGATGTTCACTTGCGGAACAAAATAATTGTTCAGTTTTAGCTAGAGCAATTACAGAAGAAAGAAAGAAGAGATACAAGGAAGAAAGAAAAAAGTCAAATTGTCACTGTTTACAAATTACAAGATCCTATACTTAGAAGACCCTAAAGACTCCACCAAAAGACTTTTAGAGCTGATAAATGAATTCAGCAAAGTTGAAGCGTATAAAACCAACACTGAAAGATCAAGAGCTCTGCAATATACCAATAATGGACCAGCTGAGAAATCAGGAAAACAATTCCATTCAGAATAGCTTTGAAAAAAATACCCACAGATTGATCTAATCAAGTCTTTTTATTGTAAGACTTTTACAATAAAAATTTCAGAATACTGAAGAAAGAAATTGAAGAAGATGATAGAAAGACCTCCTACACATGGACTGGCAGAATTAGTACTGTCAAAATGAATACATTACCAAAAGCAATCCATAGATTCAACAGTTCCTGTCAAGATACCATGATCTTCTTCACAGAACTAGGAAAAACAATCCTAAAATCCATATGGAAACACAAACACAAAAGACTAAGAATAGCTATAGCAGTCCTAAGCAAAAACAGCAAGGCTAAAGGCAACACAAAACCAAATTTCAAATTATAAGATAAAAGCATAGTAACAAAAAACAGCATAGTACTGCATTAAAAAAAAAAAAAGACACACAGAACAATGGAACAGAATAAAGAACATAGAAACCCAGCGAACTTCACCCATCTAATTCTGGATAAAGGATCCAAAAGTACAGGTTGGTGCCTCTTTAACAAATGATCCTGGGAAAACTGTATAACCTTAATTTTTTAGTCAATGGTAAAAAGTAGCTGTCAGTTACTCTTATTTTTTTCATGTGAGCTTTCAAAGTTAGCAATTACAATATTCACTATTCTTCATTTTTAAAAATAGTGAGTCTTAAGTGGGCAACTTTTCTCACCCTTGAGCTAGTGTTCTTCACACTGTCTCATGTCGGCTGAGAACTTGTCACAACCTGTGCCCCTGTTCAATAAACCTCAGTGATAGAGAAAACAAAACTATTTTTACTTCAACACACTTAAGAGAATATCATTACACAAATTTTCCAATGTTGCTGAAAGTTCAAACTCTTACTGTATTACAGTAGCGCAATTACATCATACGGAAACTACCAACTGACAGAATTCCTTTCTTCATGAATATGATCTCAGAGATCCATAATCTGCAGAATTACAAAGTAATTCAAGAACTGAAGAATCAAAAAATAAATAGCAATTACAGATAAACATAAAAACAGTAATACTGCATCAAACTACTATTCTGAAAGTGTTTACAATTTTCAATATTCACCTTGATAATGCTACAATTTAAGTGCAAATCAAATTAAAAAGAATGGGAAAGGGATCAATAGATGGAGGGAAGGGAGAGAGAAGAGAAAGAGGATGAAAAAAGGAATTAAGATGTTTTACGTACATGTACCAACTCCATACAAGGAATGTAATCATTATATACAGCAAACACATACTATTAAAAAAGAAAGACCATAATGATCTAAATTTTGGATTTGTGAGCTCTTGAGAAAACAAGAGCTACACTGTAGTATAGAGTACAGTCCTACAGATACACAGTGAAGGTACTTAGTACAGAGGTATCATTCAAACATGAATTCCAGAAACATATAACTAAAATAAGTTTCAGAAACCAGTTTTGCATAAAATGGAAGGATGCTGATTAACAGTCCCAGGATGTTTCATGACTATCAAACGACTCTTTCCTCTTAGACCGAAAAGGCAAGTATGCATATATGACCATAAATGTGATTTTTTGCTTTTATCAGTAGGACAGTCACTTAATGCCTAGAAAATGAAAAGTACAGAATGTTCACAGCAAAATTATTCACAAAGACAAAAGGAAAGGAAGAAGAAAACGAGGACGTGAACACTGAAACAGGAATCAGAAGTTCTGCTGCATTATCTTGAACAAATCACATAACCTTTTCAAAATTGTTTTACTATCAACAAAGGAAAATAATGCCAGCCATAGCACTACCAAACTAAAATAACAGAAAACAATGCCAGATAATTATGAGGTATTCATCACCTGATATTCAGGAACTAAAATGCATATAGCCAAAAATTCTCTTGAAGTTGGCTTTCAAAGCAGATCCTACAGTCAATATTCATAAAATACCTACAGTAAATTAAGAGATAGTCTTACAAAAAGTGATTTCTAAAAAAAAAAAAAGTGATTTCTATAATTGAAAAAATATATAAATCTTCAAGTACTCCTTTCAATATAATTTTCTTAAACATAGTGCAATTACATGACTATTGGGAAAGTTTATTACAAGGAACAACTTGTTGATACAACTAAAGGAACATGATTTTCTTTAAAAATTGTTGCTTTATAAACAACTTCCGAGAACACATCAAATACCTGGTATTAGGTTCCTTATTATTATCTTACTACTTTCAAAATGGCATGTAAAAGAAAATCTTGTACTCAATATTTTATTTAATTTTCTTTTCCATTCCCAGAATGCATCTCCAGGCAATCCTTTAAAAGATCTATCAGAAAAACAAAAGTCATAGGTTCTTATCTTTTTTCTTTTCTTAATATTCATTCTGTACTTATACAATTTAAAGATTACCAATGTATAAAAGTGTTATATTTGTGATAACAATATACAAATGCAATGAAACACTGTAATGATTAGTGTTGGCAACTTGGTTTGGATTGCAAAACGTCTAGAAAATTAGTAAAGGACACTTCTGAAATGTCTCTGAGGATGTTTCCTGTGATTACTGGTATATGAAATAGTAAACTAAACAGAGACCCTCCCTTAATATGAGTGGCCCCATCCAACTAAGGTGAGGGCTGAGACAGAACTAAAGCAGAAGGGCCTGGGCATGGTGGTACACGCCTGTAATCGCAGAACTTGGGAGGCTAAGACAGGAGGATTGCTCTGAATTTGAGGCTACCCTGGGCTCCACAGTGAGTTCAAGACTAGCTGAACTACATAGTGAGACCCTGTCTCAAAAAAATAAAAATAAGCCACACCTGCCTCGTAAGTGCAAGGTCCTAAATTCAATCCCCAGTACAAAAAAAAAATTAAATTAAAATAAAAGTTAATTAATTAATAAGAAAGCAGAAGGAAGAAGCCCAGGCTTCTTCCTACAGGCTAGCTCTATGCAACCAAGAGATGAGCCCCTTAGCTTCAACATATCTTTTTGCCATGATGTTCTGCCTTGCCTTAGGCCCAAAGAAATGTAGTAAGCCAAACATGGACTGAAACCATGACTCAAAATAAACTTTTCCTCCTGGCATTTAGAACCCCAAATAGACATGACAGAAAAGAACCTCCCCATGTGTATTAGTTACTTTTCTCATTGCTGAGACAAAATACCTGACACCCAAAGTTGAAGGAGGAAAGCTCAAAGTTTGTAGAGGTTTTAGTTCATAGTTGGCTGGCTCCAAGACAGGGTGGCATGGCAAAGGGGCATCAAAGAGGATAAACAGTTCATGGCAGGCAGAAGGCAGCAAAGAAGCAGCAGCAGGCTGACTCTCCATTTTATGCCTTTCAGGCTACCTGCCCTTTGGGTGGTACTACCCATACCCAGGGTGGGTCTTACCATTATCCACACCCAGAACTATTTCAAGCCAATAAGTGAACTAATTTAGTAATCACACATTTAATCCCAAAATCACACACCTTCAATCCAGCCACCTCTGAAAAACCCCACTTATGACCATATGAGGCTTTAAGGGGACATCTAGACACAAGTCATAACACCATGTGATACCATAGTTCAAACATAAAAAGTACAAAACAAAAAAAAATGATATTAAAGCTGTAAGAAAAAAAACACAAAATCATTTATACAGGCAAACTCCTTAAAATAACAGCAGATTTCTCAGCAGAAATTCTAAGGATCAGGAGGACATGTATTTGGAGGTATTAAAGAAAATAACCATGAACCTAGAATACTATATCCAATAAAGCCATCTATCAGAATTAAAGGAGAAATAAAGACTTTCCAAGATAACCAGAGACTAAAGGAATTTATAACTACTAAGCACTGTATAAGATCCTTAAAGAAACACTACACATGAAAGGGAAGAGTAGGCTAACAAATGACTATCAGGAAAGACTCAAAACATCACAAAAATAAAAAATCAGGAATTAGTAATACCTTTCAATAATAGCCCTAAATATAAATAGCATTAATTCTCCAATTAAAAGAGACAGACTGGCAGACTGGATTAAGAAGACTCACTATATGTTACCTTCAAGAAACACACCTCACCCTCAAAGACTTAGACAGAAAGTAAAAAGATAGAAAATTATACTCCATGCTAGTAGAATCTGAAAGTAAGTAGGAGTAACTATACTCATATTTGATAAAAGAGACTTCAAGTCAAAATTATTCAGAGAAGATAAAGAAGGTCACTACATATTGGTAAAGGGAATTCACCACCAAGGAGAGAAAATTGTACTAAACAGATAGGACTGAATGTTAACACACCAAATTTCATAAAACAAACACTACTCGACATAAAAGGTCCAAAAGATCCCAATAAAATTAGAGCAGGTGACTTCAATGCTCTACTTTCAGAAATAGATAGATCATCCAGACCAAAAAAAAAAAAAAATCAACAAAGACATATCAGTTAAAGTACACTACAGAGCAAATGGACTTTAATAAACATCCACAAAATGTTCTATCAAATAACAACAGAATTCACATTCTTTTCAGCATCTCAAAGAACTTCCTCCAAAACAGAACGCATCTTAGGGAAGCAAGTCTTAACACATATAAAAATGCTGAAATAAATTCATGCATCCTATCAGATCACAATGAAACAAAACTAAAAATCAATGAGAGAAACCATAAAAACTACATAAACATGTGGCAATTGACTAATACACTCCTGAACATTCAGTGAAAAATTAGTGGGTCATTGAGGAAATGGCACGAATTAAAAATTTCTAGAATCAAATGTTAAATGGAAATATAACATAGCCAACATAGAGACCCAGTGAACATAACTCTAAAAGAAAAGTTTATGGCCATGCATGTCTTCATCAAAAAATCAAAGCAACTACAGATAAATAACCTAATGATGCATCTCAACATATCCAAAAAGCAAGAACAAGCTCAACAGAGAGAAAGAAATAGTAAAGACCAGAGCTGAAATTAATGAAATGGAGGCTAAAAGAGCAATACAAAGGATCAATGAAACAAAGAGTTGGTTAGCCAAACTAACCACAAAAGAAAAAGAGAAAAGACCTAAATGAGTTAAGCCCCAAACAAAAACCTTCTTAATCTTAGTAGGAGGTTTAGATTTTAAAGCTGTAGTCCTATTAAGTCACTGGCTCATCCCTGGCTGAGAATGACTCCTCAGTTTCCAACACAGTCTATATAACACACTCAGTGACACCATATACGGGATCCCCCTTCAGGATCAAACAAGGCTTCTACCTTCTCAACCTTCCCACATCCTTTCCCAAATTGCAATTATTCTTCCAAGCCCTTGTTTTTATAAAGTTACATAATGATCATGGTTGTACAACTCCATAAATATATTTAAAAAGCATTTTACTGTAAATGGGTGAATTTTTATCATATGGGTAATATATTTCAATAAAGCTATTTTTTAAACCCTAAATGAAATTTTTTAAAATTTACATCTTCACTTACACTAACCACATTTCCAAGTGCTCTAGAATCACACATAGCTAGTGGCTGCCATAATGGGTGGTGCAGACACACAGAACCTTGCAGCCATCCCAAAAAGTTCTACTGAACAGAACTGCTCAGAAACACTAAGTGGCAAGAAAATAAGAAGAGACTCTCGCAACTTAAGTCACTACCAGTGAAACAATATGTATCTAGAAAAACTAATGCTAGGCTACATATGCAGCAAAAGTAGCCAGAGAATAGGATATAGTCAAATGCAGAAGCTAGGAGTCATTTTCCTCTCCTATTCACTGATATAAGTGAAAGCGGTCTGAAGAAAAAGGAAAGCAGAAAGAGAAACAAAAATTCCCATATTCTGTCTTTTAAAGTCTGTGAGAGATCACAATATTCTTTGTCACAGCACTGGCCCAACAATCCACTGCCCAGGCTGTGCTGCTTCCCCAGAAGATAAAATTTATAATTCACAGTCAAAAGTCAGAAAAAAATTGAACAGATAACTTAAAATAAATTTATATAATTTAAGGTTGTCTATTATTTCTGCAACATAAGACATCTAAAGGAAACTCCATTTATATAATGTTAATTAAAGTGGAATTATTTACTCAGAACTTACAACAAAATTTCTACGGACATTTTAAGACAATGAATCATGTTTCTCATTTTGCCGAGCGCAGTTTTTTGTTTGTTTGTTGTACACTGCCATCAAGTGGCAACAATATATAATGCAATTTACCAAACGCTTTTCCCCACTCTGAAAACAGAAAGGGACTTTAAAACAAAATATTGATACATTAAAAAGTCCATGGGCCAGGGATTTAGCTCAGTGGTTTCATCGCCTGCTGCGCAAGCGCAAGGACCCAAGTTCAATCCCCAGTACAAAAAAAAAAAGTTCAAGCAAGCAGTGTGACATGAGAATGCCTAAAACTTCAATTACAGTTCAGATGCCTCAACAATAATTCTCTTACTAAGAAATTCATTTCGTTTGGGTATCTGCCATTGAGGAGCTGTGTGACTTTGAACATGGTCATGACTTCTCTGCTCAAGCTCACTGCTCATCCACAAAATATGGCTAATATATGACCTACACTGAAGAGTTAACTATTTAAGGTTATTTAAATATGAGTTAAAACAGTACCAGGCACAGAGTAAGTGTTCAATAAATACTGCTTTCAGCTTAAGATCTACCCATTAAAATACAAGCATCAAAAGAAGGGATGACATTGTTCTCAACTTGAGATTTGCTTTTCAAGTTTATAGCCATCTGAAAAATAAGCCTCCAGAAAAGTCAGAGAATAGATTCAGATTTGAGGGGCACTAAAGGGAACCAAGTGGAAATCAAAGGTGATCTTCACCTTACTCACAATTAGCTCTGATGCTCATCCCATTTGCAATGTATGTACATAAATCTACTAGATAAACCACTGACACTGCCAACTCCATTAGTTTTGTTTCTCCAACACGCTTGACAGAAAAAAGCAAAGTTAAGAATACTATGTCAGCAGACACTGCATCTCATCTAAGCTTTAATAACTTGCAAATATTTGGAACAAGTACTGAAACAATTTTATAAGGCAAATGATTATGAAAATATCTTCTTTTAAAAAAAATCTACCACTATGTCTAAAATACATAATTTTTCATAATTTCAAACTGGCAGAAATTTAAATCATTTTCCAATTGTATAGCTGAATAACAAAACTTCTTATCTACCACTTCCTCTCCCCACCCTGGCCCCAAGTTTGTTCATCTAGTTCTACACCTAATCCTGACTCGACTTCAGATTCCCTTTCCTGGCCCAACATTACTTGTCAAAGCCTGAATTCAACCCATGTCCCAAAGGGAAGGCCAGTTTTTGTCTCTGAAATGAACTCCTTCACTCTAGCCTTAGAACACACATACAGGTAGGGTCTATCGATTACAGAAACTCCAGTAATAAATATAGATATTAAATGGTTTCTACAAGCTTCATTTACATCTATATTAGGCAGCTTGTAGACACTCTTCTCTAAAGATGCTAATGTCCCTGAAGTATTTCCAACAAATGAAGCTAGACGTACCTCACCTTCATTTCTACCTTTTTCCCTGTCTTTCTCTCAACTGGCTCCAATCATGCTCATGTTTACTTGTTGCCAGTTTCTAAGCTATTAGAGTACAGCAAAGTTAAACTATTCCCAAATGGGGAAAGAGGACACTAGCCAAAAACTTGGGGAGCCATGATCAGTCTTAACCTTCCTCTTCACTCTAAAAATATGTAGGAAGAGACCAGTTGAAAAATGGGGGTGAGGAGCAGAGGAGGCTTCCAGGTCAGCAAGACACAGCTCCCAGTGCACAGGAGGCTTCTGGGTCCACATGCCAAAGCTCCCAGTGCAGAGTAGGAGGCTTTCAGGCCAACCTACCACTGCTGCCAGCACAGAGGAGGTGAGACAGATCGGTGTCAACATCAACCACCCCCCACCCCAGACCCCCACTGAAATGAGAAGACATGTAAACAAGCCTCAGAACCACACTTCCAGATCACCTATGGCAACCCCAAAGGGAAACAAGATGGAACACTCTGATACTCAACCACCTGGACTCACTGAATGGGCAACAAAAGAGGATCTGGAAAAAATGAAAACAGAAATAATTTCTCACATAACAGCAGAGATTGTGCCCACAGTGCAAGACATGAATAATAAATCTAGTGACAACACAGATAAAAAAATAGAGTAGCTCAGAAACATGATGGAATTCCAACATAGGAAACAAATGGAATCCATAAAACAGATGCAAACACATTTCCAGGAGATTAAAAACTTCACTGAAAGTCTATGCTGCAGAATGAGCAAATGTGAGAACAGAATTTCAGATACAGAAGATTTAAATTAGGGACTAAGAAAAGAAAAATTGCTTTAAAATTGTAAGGGACCACAAGAAATCAATCCAGCAGCTGCTAGACAATGCAAAGAAGAATAACATAAGACTGATCAGAGTCAATGAAGAAAGAGAAGAGAGTTCAGATGACATTAAAAAACTGTTCAAAGAAGTAATGGCAGAAAACTTCCCAAGCAGGGGAAAAGAACTTGACATACAGATAAGGGAGGCATATAGGACTCCAACTAGACTTGATCAAAAACACTCTACACATAGGCATATAATTGTTGAGATCCCAGAAACCCAAAAGAAGAACAAAGTTCTACAAGCAGTTAAGAGAAAAGAAACAAATTACATACAAAGGAAAGCCCATCAGAATCACAGCAGACTTCTCAGCACAAACCCTCAAGGCAAAAAGAGCTT
>NW_004624735.1:1828523-1854347 GCF_000247695.1 Heterocephalus glaber | reverse complement strand
AAAAAAAAAAAAAAATTAATCAACTGGAAACTGGATAAAGAAAATGTGGTTTTTTTATAAAATGGAGTACTACTCAGCCATAAAGAACAAAAAACTAGAGTCATTTATACCTAAGTGGATGCATATCGAGGCCATACTCCTAAGTGAAATAAATATGACAAACATGTGTAAATACCAAACAGTTTCACTAGTGTGAGAAACTGATAGTGTAAACAAGGGTTAAAATGATTAAAATGAACAACTGATAATCTGAAATAGGAAAAAAGGTCCAAAGATGAAGGAGTGAGGGAAGGGGAAGGGGAAAGGAAAAACTATGAGAAAAGAAAAAAAAAATGGAAATGAAATCTATGTAAATAGGGAAGGGCAGAGGGGGTGAAGGGCACACAGGTAATGGGGAAAAAAAAAATAAGAACCAAGATACATCGTGTGCAGGTTCAAACACCCAATGATAAATGTAAACGAACTGTATACCTAAAATGTACCAATAAAAGAACTAAAAAAAAAAAGATTACAACATGCTATCTATCAATACTATCCTCCTAGTTTCATTCTCCTATACCACCCACCTCCATACCAAAATCTCATTCTCTTCTACCTTCTCTTCCCCAGAATACTCCTCTCCCACTCACTTCCACTACTGTCTTTTTCTGAGCATCACACCACCAAACTTTACCCATACCCCCTAATAGTCACTGCAAGCCCAAAAGAAGCACTCTAAAGAGCCACCATAAATGTCCTGTCTTTTGCCCCATTCTGAGGAACCAAAAAGATAAACACAGAAAACTTGTCATTTTTCTAGTCATTACATAAACTCTCTTCAGCCATGGAGAAGCAGAGCTAGACAAACCCCAAAGTAAGCATGGCCTCATATCTGACATAAGCAGGCCTCATATCTGACACTGGCCATAACTGGTTCAATCCCACAGCCACACTGTGATGTCATAAGAATGAGCCATTGTGTAAAACAGAACCATCTTGCAGCTGGACTGGGCAGCTCCAGACTTACCCAGAGACGCCTGCAAGCCTGGTACAGACTCTGGCCAAGACAAGGACAAGCAGATAGACTAACAAGCTATATAATGTGCTGTTCACAGATGGAAGCTCCCCAATGGCACTCAGAACCAGTTTGTTTATTGATGCATCCAGTTAGACAGTTTGGCCTGGTTACGTAATCAAAAGGGCATAAAAGACCTCACTCTGAACATTCAAAGAGCTGTCTTAAAAGCAAGATTTCTTGCACAAATCCCAGTGGTTTGAAATTCCGAGGCAGAAGTGTGAGCTGCACCTTGGAAGTCTCTTGGCCTGGAGCTTCCCTGCACGCTCTCTCCTGTTGCACTATTCATTTCCTTTATGAGGAAGAGCTCCACATGAGCATGCTCTTTGGAGGTGCGTAGGTACTTTCAGGTCTCCAAGCTGTATAATCTTGCAGCTACCTAGAAGGAAAATACTCCCTGACCACTGAAAATCAAGGGTGGGAAACAACAGCAGTAGAAAAGACAGAAAGGCTTGAACTGAAGACAGGTAAAGAAAGAATGAAGCATGCTACCACACCCAGGAGTAGTCTGGCTTACTTATTAGCAAGTACAACATTTTAATGTTACTTTTTTAATAATTTAACACATTTACTGTAAATAACTTAAGAGAACATGTATGTTACATTTCTTTCAAAGATACTAAAAGAAACTTGTTACCTGTGAACTTAGTTGAGTTTTTATCCAATTAAAATAGTAATTTAAGTCACTGCCTTCCATCAATTCTTTTCCCCAAGCTGCTAATTTGGCAATAATTCTTGCTGCCTGGAAATTAATAAGAAATACATTTGAATACCATATTGATTCTGAGAATCCTACCATATACCTTAAAAGCCAGAACTTATAACCACTTTGATGCATGATTTTTGTAACACTCAATATCTGCAAAAATGTCTATAATTCATTTTTCATAATTTATTCTTAAATACAAACATTCAAAATATATTTTTTAATATTTCCATTAAAGTGAACTGAAATTAGCTGTGTTTTAAGATTTTCAGGACATTTACCAGATTTCTTTTGCATTTCAAAAGTAAGATTCAGGATTAATTTTAAGACCAGCAAAAAACTTTCAGAAAATAAACAATCTCCCTAAAAGGGGTCCTGTGAGGAACTCAGAGATTGAAAATATTATCAACAGGGCATGCAGAAACAAAAAGAAAAAGACAAAGGAACAAGAGACCTCACATTTATATTTCTAGCAAAAGCTCCATCAGCTCATGATACTCCACAACAATCTGATCCTCAAAATTTTAAAAAGATTGCCCAAAAGTAATTTAAATCATCAAGAAGTTAACTTGGGTTCAGCAGCACACTTAATAATAATAAACTCTGCCCTGACTGTGTTTGTTCTTTAATATATTTGTTAATTTTACTGTACGCTAGGACGTTATTTAAATCTGGCACCCAGACAGTGAAAACAAGCCTTTGCAATTTTAAAGAAGAAAATACATCACTGATTCTTAAAAAATGATTCCAAAATTCTGTTTATTTCATGAATCCTTTTTCTTTTTATAAATGTTTAATAATATACCACATAATATCTGAATATACTAGTGTGTAAATATGATATATGTGGAAGAGAAAGAGACAGAACACAAATGTGCAAAAATGTTTCACGACAGTGATCCTTAATTTGAAAAACTGAAAGACATGGACTGAAATGAGCAGCCTAGAGATCTCCTGCCTGCCCAGATGCAACCCACTCCACACTGGAAATGGAGAAGGCTCTGTATGCAAAGGTTTATTCTCACAATTTTCCGCTAGTCCCTTAAGAATCCATAAAAGATTCTTCAGAGTTAGAGCTGCCGAACGTAGCTCTTCAAGCTAAGTTTAAAACAAGAGAGTTTAAGATATTGAAAAGCAATTAATTAAAATCAAATGAAACAATAACTGCTTCAAAGCAAAATTTAATTTCTACATATAAAAATGTAGTTAATCCTGTTACAGACAATTCTGAGCTGTTTGCACGTGTGAATTCACTATAAAATTTAATGTTAATGAACTCATCCAGTAATCTACAAAACTGCCTCAGTTTTAACTGCCCCAGAGCAGCCCTATCTTCTTACAACTCTCCAATGTTCCCTTTTTTACAGAACATCATTAAGGAAAGCTAATGTCACAGCAGTTATTCCTCTGCAAATAAGAAGCTTACCACGTCATAAACAGCCCAGGGTTATATCTGTCAATTTAAAACTAACAATCTTTTTAAATCCCCTTCATATATGTTATATATATATATATAATATATATATAGTATTTTCCAACAGTATGACCAATATAAAATTTACCATATGAACAGTAAAGGGATCTTGGCGATTCAGCATTGGCAGAAAGTAGGGCCAGGCAGTGTTCTTGCTACGTTTTGCATAGTCAAAGAAAATGCTGACACGTTGGTGATTTTCCTAAAACAGAAAAGGAATTTTATCACTACTCTAAATGAATTTTACTAAAGAATGTAACAACTGATTCTTAACGTTTCATTTTATATTCCATCCGTGTATGCTCTTTTTCCATTACTTATATAATTTGTGTTTCTGTCATTATTGTTACATTATTATTACATGGTAGGGATATGTATATTACAAATAAAATCACCACTAATAACTATGATTACTTTAAATCACAAGGTGTGGAAAGAAAAGCTACATTTATTCTCAACCCGTACCTGAGCTAACAGTCTCCACACTTCTACCAACAACAAAGTACATGTACCTACAGCTTAAAAAAACAAAAAAAAGTAAATACCTATGAATCAACCTAACCAAGGAGGTAAAAGACCTCTATAGTGAAAACTATAGAACTCTGAAGAAAGAAACTAAAGAGGACATTAGTAAATGGAAAGATACACCCTGTTCCTGGATAGGTAGTATTAGTATCATTAAAATGGCCAAATTACCCAAAGTGATATATAGGTATAACACAATCCCTACTAAAATAACAGCAACATTCTTTATAAACCTAGAAGAAACAATCTTAAAATTTATACAGAACCAGAAAAGATCAGAATAGACAAAACTTAAGCAATAAGAAGAGGAAAGGGGAGGGCATCACAATTCCTTTTTTTTCCCCATTAAGTTTACTGGTCCATTTTAGGTATAAAATACATTGACATACATCATTGGGATCTTGTACCATTACATGAGTATCTTGGTTCTTATTTTTTTCCCCTTCCCCTGCCCTCCCTTCACCCCCTCCACCCTTCCCTATTTGCAAAGACTTTGTTTCCATTTTTTTCCTTTTCTCATGTTTTTTCTTTTCCCTTCTTTCCTTTCCCCTACCCCTCCCACTTCCCCTGCTCCTTTAGACCTTTTCTTCTGGTTACACAATATCAATTATACATTTTTTAAATTACAATATCAAGATCTAGGAGCCATTACCACAGATTTTACAGAATTTAAAGGATATAGAAAGCATATTATAAAAATCTTTTTTGAAATAAATTTGACAACTTCTAAGTACCTTGGAAGACAAATTAATGAAACTAACTCTGGAGGAAATATAAAATTTGAATAGCACCTATTTAAGAAAGTATATTCCTAGCTTGAAAACCTACCTATATGACAACAACAGGCTCATATACATTTTCACTGATACATTGTATCAAACATTTAAAGCAGAAACAAAAAGGAACACTTCTCCCCTCATTTTAGGAACTCAACATTGTGCTAATCCTAAAACTGGATAAAGATAATAGAAGAAAAAGGTATGAACATAGATAGAAATTTGTTTAACAAAACAAACTCTTAGAAGTCAGATCTGGCAGTATGTAGAAAGTGGTTTTATTATAGGGATGGCAGTGTTGGTTCAGCATTGGAAGATCCACTCCCAAAAGTCATCATTTTAACAGAGAAAAGGAAAAAGCCATGTGATCCTGTCATTAGTTGGAGAAAAAATATCAGACTAAATTCTACTGCTGTTCATGGTAAAAGCTATCAGGAGACTAGAAGTAGAACAGAACCTTCTCAACAGATAAAAGACATGTATTCCACACTTCCAGCAAAATGCCTTATATGAATGGAGAAGATACAATGCTTGCTTTCTCCCTAAGGTGAGGACCAAGGGCAGATATGCCTACTCTTCATCTGTCCATTAAACTTTGAAACATAGGATTAAACCAAAATAGTCTGGCAATAAAATGACATAATTAGGATAGGATTGGCAAGGTAGAAGCAATTCTTGATTTTAAGTTATACTACAAAGCTACAATAACAAAAAGAGCATGGTACTGGCACAAAAATAGACATGCAGGCCAATAAGATAGAACATAATACATTAGTACAGAAACAACTCCATGTACCTTCAGTTATCTGATTTTTTTACAAAGGGGCCAAAAATATACACTGGAGAGAAAATTAACTCTTTAACAAATGGTGCTGGGAAAACTGGTTACCCATATGCAAAAGAATGAAACTAGACCAATACCCCTCACCCTATACTAAAATCAAATCAAAATAGTCAAGATATCAATATAAAAACAAACTTTGAAACTTCTAGAAGATAACATAGGAGCAACTCCTGAAGCAACAGGCACAAGCAAGGACTTCCTGAACAGAACTCTTAGTAGCATATAAAATAATACCAAGAATCAACAAATGGAACTAACACAAATTAGAAAGCTTCTGCACAGCAAAAGAAACAACAGTGAAGAGACAACCTTCAAAATGCCAAAAAATTTGCTAGCTGCTCTTCTGAGGACTAATATCTAGAATATACAAAGAACTCAAAAATATCAACCTAAAAAAACAACCTAATCAAAAAATGGGTAAATGAACTAAATAGGCACTTCTCAAGAGAAGTAAAAATGGCCAATAAATACATGAAAAAATGCTTCCCTTTACCCATTAGGGAAATGCTTAACAAAACAACTCTGAGATTCCATCTTATTCCAGTCAGAATGGCTATCTCCAAAAACACACAAAAAAACAACAAATGGGCTCAAAACTTAAAACTGGAGCTTGGAACAGTGGCACCCACCTCTAGTCTCAGCTACTCAAGAAGCTGATGCAGGAGGATCTCTTGTGCTAAGGCATACAAGGCCAGCCAGGGCAACATAAACTCCATCAGAAAAAGAAAAAAAGGGCCAGGGATTTAGCTCAGTGATACCACGCCTGCCTTGCAAGGGCAAGGTCCTGAGTTCAATCTGGTACCGGAAAAAAAAAAATAGATAGATAGGGCTTGGGGGGATGCACAGCTTAGTGGTAGAGCACTTGCTTAGAATGCAGTAAGTCCCTAGGTTCAATCACCAGCATTGTATTATTTATTTAAATTATAAGGTACTCAAGAAAGAACAAAGTTGAATGTAAAAGAATTGTGAACACTAATAATTCTATGCCAATGAAACTATCCTACAAATTTACAGACTACAGAAAAAGAATTAACACAAAATTTAGCAAATACTGTACTTTTCCTGAGGAACCTATTGGTTTCATCCAATCAAGAGACCCCTGGAAAAACTTTAGCTAAAGTCCAGTGGTGAAAATTCAATATATCAAAATAAAATTAATATATAAATGTTCTGACATAGCAAAAAAAAATTATAATTCTAGAATGAAAGAAGAAAAGGAGGAAGTAGAATAAGCTCATTGACTGTTGCAAATCAAAGACACGATTAAAAATGGCCAGGGCTGGGGGTAAATGTTATGGCTTGCGTCAGGATGTCCCCTCAAAGCCTCATGTGGTCATAGGTAGGGCTTTTTCAAAAGCGGCTGGATCCAGAGTGTGGCACTGGGATTGATTCATGGTGCAACACTAGGATCAAGGGCACTAGGATTAAGGGTGAGTGCTACCTGCCCTAAGTAGTCTGAATAAGATAAAAGGGGTAGAAAGACACCACTAAGGTCTCTTGTTGCTTTTGCTGTCTTTGCCTGCAATGAACTGTTTCTCCTCTGTGACGTCCCTCTGCCACGTGCCACTGCCTTGGGGCCATCCAACTACAGACTGAAACCTCTACAACTCCACAAACTAGAAGCCAAATAAACCTTTCCTCCTTTAACTTGTTGGTGTCAGGTATTTTGTCTTCAGTGATGAGAAAAGACAGTAAAGTTCAGGAGTGGAACACATGCTTAGCATGTGTAAAACATGTTCAATCCTAGCAACAAAAAATTACTAATAAAACAGGAATTTACAAACATTCCTAAGACACAAACACATATTTAAACAAATGGAATGACATTTCTTATTCTTGGATAGAAAAATCAATATCATAATGAAGTCATTTTTCCTTAAGTTAATTTATAAATTTTGGGCCGGGGATTTAGCTCAGTGGTTCCACTGCCTGCTGCACAAGTGCAAGGACCCAAGTTCGATCCCCAGTACCAAAAAAAAAAAAGAATAGAAAACAAATTTATAAATTTTAAAATGCCAACAAACTACTTTATAAAGCCAGATAAGCTCGTGTTCAAGGTCATACAAAAGAAAAAGCTAGGAAAACAATGAAGGTTAAAAAAAAAAGCTATAAAGGGAGACAGGCACAGGATCCTCTATGATTAAACCTGGGTGGTACTGGGACATGATGACACAGGCCTTCCAAAAGAACGGGGCAGAATAGTGATGGCAAGCCTCTGAGAGGTTTGCATGGTAACAAACGGCCTGCTGCATGCCAAAGGCTCGCCACTGCTGGCACAGAAGGTCCAAATAAAACCTAGATGCAGGGAGGCTTAACCTCAAAGGCAGCATCGCACCGCCACGAGAAAGACAAACATTTTAATCAAACACTGCTAGGACAACTGGATGGTCATTTGGAAAAAAATGAAAAATTACGTTATACCACACACAAGAACCAACTCTAAATGAATGAGACATCCAAATGCAAAAAAATGAAACTATATAAGTACTAAAAGACAGCATTGCTGAATTCCACAATAACTTAGCTATAAAGAAAAACTTTCTCTCAGGAAGCTTAGGCAAGAGGGTCACCAAGAGTCCAAGGGCTACAAAGTGAGGTTCAAAGCCAGCCTGAACTACAGAGAGGCCCTGTCTCAAAAAAAAAAGAAAAGAAAACTTTCTATGATCAAAAATCCAGACAAAAAAATATTGATAAATTACACTAAGTAGTAAAAATAAATTTTGCCATTCAAAAAATATCATAAGCAAAGTAAAAAAGTAAATAAACCTGGAAAAAATTTGTTCTATACATTACAGATATATCCCTCTATATAAAGAATTCTTAAAAATTGGCCAGGGATGAAGCACAGTGGCGCCACACCTGCCTGGTAAGCGTAAGGTCCTGGGTTTGATCCTGGGTACCATAGGAAAAAAAAAACAAAACAAGGGGTAGGGTTGGGCATGTGGATCAATGATAGGCCACTTGCCTAACTGCACAAAGCCCAAGGTTCAATCCCCAGTATCACAAAAAATAAATAAATAAAAATTACTGTGGAGGGATAAACAATCTAAACCCTGACAGAAAAAACAAAAACAAAATGGTCAAAGACATAAATAATTCCAGAGGTGAAAAAAAGATATAAAGGTACCTTTTAAGAACATCCAAAGGTGCTCAACCAAAGGTGGTCAACTTCAGACACCACTGTGATTGGCAAAAATACAACAGCCAGACATTGCCCTATATTGTAATATGATGTCTAACTCTTTCTGGAAGATACCCAGAAGAGGTATAGCTAGGACAAATGGAATTTCTATTTTTAGTTTTTTGAGGAATATCCATACTGATTTCCATAGTGGTTGCATTAGTTTGCATTCACACCATGTAGAAGAGTTCCTTTTCCTCTACAACCTCAACAGCAATTTGTTGCGTTTTGAGTTCTTGAGAGGCATTCTTTCTGAAGTGTTGTTTTAATTTGCTAGAAATCAGAAAAATACAAAATGCAGCAGTATTTGTGTCAAGAGTTTATGAAATAATGTTAATCATACTTTGTTTCCCACAATGCTGTAGAACAATTGTGTCAAACTATGCAAGCGTTAAGAGAAAATTATACAAATACAATTGTATCGGGTCTCATAAATGAAAAAGTGCAAATGCAAAACTATAAGTCTTTTTGCACATGTGTTCTTGAAAAGCTATGAGTAGAGTGAACTTTTATATTTGAAATCATATTT
Source organism: Heterocephalus glaber (assembly GCF_000247695.1). Next base: position 1,845,258 of record NW_004624735.1, on the reverse strand, counting down.
TCATTGTACTATGAGAACATTTAAAAAGAATATTATAGAATAACATTTTGAAATGTTAAGAAATATAAACATTTTAGGGGTTGTAATCCAAAAATTCAGTCTCTGAAAAAAAATTATCTTTCACTTCAAATGTAATATTCTTGCAATATTAGGTATTCAGATAGGTAAAAGATAATGATAAATCTTGTAAGCTTGAGAGCAGAAATTTTGTTTTAAAATAGTGGTCAATTGCTAGGAAATAACTGTGAATATAGGCATTAAAATAATGTACCCATAAAAGAAAAAGAACATAACCACTCAGCAAGAAACAAACACAATACTCTAACTACATTATCAGTTTAAACACAAAAACATGCAAATCCAAAATTCTAAATAAAAGGCTTATGTTCCACAGTCTCTGGGTGAGCAACTCTGAAACTACTTTCTATATATCATATGAATAACAAATGAGAGAATTTACAATGGCACTATTACAAAAACAGTCACAAAGAGGTAAAGAGGAGACTAGAATGAACCTTATGGTGCTGACCTGAAAATGCATGAGGAGATATCAATGTAAACTCATCGTTTTTATTTATTTATTTTTTTAGCCAGGTATATTGCTAAGTGCTTTATATGTATTACATTTATAGTTTTTAATTTATAGGTAAATATGTAACAACTGAGAATATATGTATGATATATAACCAAGATAACTAAGACAGACCATGACATTTCTGTTTTTCTTAACTTTATTGTTTCAAGGGGATAGTTATCATCAGGCTTACATCTGCTTAGATCATTATCAGACAAGTTTGCATCAGCCTAGGATTGATAGTAACCCTTCCTCACATTATAAAATCACTGCCTTCTTGATATGATGGCCTCCCAGCACCATTTTTCCTTTCATCCCCAGTAATGGCCACAGTGCAAGTCAAACAGTAGGCCATCAATAGCATGTGTATTTAAACTGACAGAGCAACGCTCCCAAAGTAACCAGACTGACACTTTCGTTCAAGTCTTTTGACTAGGTACTACACTCAGCAGTTGGCCTGTCTCCTAAGACTTGTTCTATATACCAACAATCTAAGCCTAGATTACCCTCTGGTATAAAATACAAATTATAAACAGGCCCCTCTGTGTTCAGAAGCAATTAAAGCAGTAAGCAGAAACTTTATGTAAAAGTTTCAGATGATAAGCAAATCTATTCTCAAAAGGAACAAAAGTACTGAATCCCTTGTGCCTGGCACTGGCCCTGGAACATACAGGAAAGAAAATCTGTTGACTGAAAGACAAAGAGCCACATCATCTGGAAGCACACAGGGTATCCAAAAAGCCTCACGTGATTCACTAAATGTTGCTGGTACAGTATTCAACAAAAAAACAGGTATCTCAAGAAAACATACATATTGATTATTGATATTCTCAAAAACAACAAAAAAAGACTATGTATTTCCATCTTTAACACTATTAGCAAATTACAACTAAATTTGCAACTAATTACAACTAATTTTCACAAAATTAAGAAAACTATATCATTGCGCCCTTCAAGAGAATAAATGCCATAAGTGAAACCTTACAGAAATGTTGTTACTGTGAAGAACCCAAAAAGATGAACTCATCAAAGGTATTAAATAAAGAATATACAAACCTGCAACATGTCATCAACCATAGTTAGTATGTACTGCACTGTCTGTTCTTTGGAGATATGAGTCATCAGATTTATAAATGTTTTAGCACACTAGAAAAAAAATGAAATTACTGTTAATTATTGTTTTCATTTGCAAACAGCATTTTAATGGAACTTCAGTAAAACATTATTTCCCTTTTATAAAATAGGATACAAATGCTACTAGCTAACAGAATTATATAAAATGTATATCTTTTACAAATATTGTGATGAAGTATGGGAGGACCTAACTATGACCTACGTAAGTTTTTGAGCATTTCTAGTGATAAACTTCAAATGTTTACTTTTTTTTTCTTTTGAGACAGGGTATCACTATACAGTTCAGGCTGGCTTTGAACTTCTAGTGATCCTTCTGCCTCAGCCTCCTGAGTGCTGGGATTACAGGCATATGCCACCACATTCAGCAAAATGTTTGCTACTTTTAAACAGATACAACTAGGCACTATCCATTCTTTTTGTTTGTTTGTTTGTTTGTTTTGTTGGTACCAAGGATCGAACTTGGGTCCTTGCACTTGCAGGGCAGGCAGCAGCACCACTGAGCTAAATCCCCGGCCTCACTATCCATTCTTGATACACATGGCAATATAAAGTTAACATAAACAATTTAAATTATCATTGGATTTGAATATTTTACCTGATTCTCTGTGTGTGTGCTTACTGTGAAGTAGAAACAGAACATCAGAACAAGGGTACTACTGGAGGCCAGGCACAGCAGGACACATCTATAATCCCAGCCACTCAGGAGGCTGAGGCAGACTCACAAGTTCAAGACAAGCTTGGGCAATAAAGTGAGAACTTATCTCGAAAACAGATAGACAGACAGATAGGGTACTAGAGATTACAATCAGAAGGCTTTGATCTGTGTCCATTCTACAGCACGTGACAATGACTGTGGCATTCAACAAAAACTGTTGCCAACCACAGGTTACCTACCAATTTTCCCAAGACTGTTGTGAGAATCAGACCAAATTGTATGCGGGGCCCTTCAGCCAACCAAGGCCCTATATCTGAAAATCTGATGGGCAGTGGAACCGCATCTTATTTGGGGGAACAGGTTCTAAACACAGCATATAAATCAAATAGGGACAATCAAAATTATTCTACAAAAATCCTTTAAATCAAAAAAAGAGTATTATAGCTTTATGCATACAATCACATTCAGTAATAGGTTTGGAGTCATACTTTGAAAAATTTTTCCAACCCTAACAAGATATAAATTAAAGTTTATTTCATTCTGTAATCATTCATTCAATAAATCCTCAGTGTAGTAAACAGCAGGCAATAAGGTCATGCTATAGGAAAATGTATACCTTGTCAAAGTCATTCTCATTGCAGAAATTAGGATGTATCTAAGAGTTACGTCTTCTATGCATAGACAGTTCATTTACCGTACTGAATGGAATTTTAAATATTACAAAATATATCAACAACCTTCATATCATTTAGAAAGTTAATAGTAAATAATTATTTTTATTAAAAAACATTAGAATAGAAATATTCTCATCTCAGCCAAAATATATATATATATGACTATATATATATATATAAATATATATATATTACCCATGGCATTTCTGTCATAACTTTTCTTTCAGATATATGTACTGCCATTTTATTTCAATAAAACCAGACATATCTGTTTGCATAAAACCTAGCAATGATCCACAAAAATCCCATCACACCAGACAGCACAATTAAGAAAGAATCCATTTAACTCCTTAAGAGAAGAATCTTATTAACACCATTTCCCCAGTATTACTGTGCACATGACCAGGACTCAACATACATGTGTTGAATAAATACTGAATGAGATAACTCTTCCAATGCACATGCATTTGGAAACAGAAGTTTTTTCAAAGGATGATACCAATAGCAGACTTCACAAAGGAAAGAAAATAACAGATTTGATTGCACAATGAAATCTCAAAATGGAAAAGGGACTCATAAGCCAAATTTAAAATTGAACAAGCAAGTCGGAAAAACATGGCATATCCAGAGTGAGTGCTAAAACCGGACCCTGGGCATGTTCATATACTGCTGGTAGGCATGACAAATTGGTACAAGTCTTACAGAATGGTGCATGCCTAAAATCCCAGCTGCTAGAGAGAACGAGGCAGGGAGACTGCAAGTTCTGGGCCAGCCTAGGCAACATTCCAAGACATATCTCAAAAAGAAAGAAAAAAGGTACAAACTGGTATGACCTAAGAAGAGGCATCTTTATAAAAATTTTTTCTTTTGGTACTGGGGATCAAACTCAGGACCCTGAGCTTGTGAGGTAGGCGGCGGCACCACTGAGCTAAATCCCCGGGCCTTTATAAAGTATATTAAATGCTTGGAAATGTTCAAATTCTTTGATTATCACATTTCGAGAGTTTATGAGGAACTAATTAAGAATGTTCACCTTAAGATGGCTTGTAATAGAGAAAAAATGGAAATAAAATATGCAGAGTACTAGCTTAGAACATTATGGGCTGGTTTAGAACATCCATTAAATAGAAAATTACACAAGTAATAGCATTACAGGTTTCTTGGGGGGAGGGATATAATCTGTTAAGTGAAAGACCCAAAACCATTTACATATATCACCTTATTTTGGCAAAAACTTCAAATTTGCATTAATAAGTAGGTTAGATATGCAAAGAAAAATATCTAGAGATATTAATCTAAGTCCATATTAAATAGAGAAATATATGGTAGAATAATATTTATTTTCTTCTTTTTGATTAATAGGATCTTATTTTTCTGCAACTAATGTATTACCAAAGAAGAAAAAACTACAACAGATACAACTGGATAAACATTTAAGACTATTATATATGAAAAACTGCAAAACAATTCAAAGATAAGTAATAAACGGGGATGTAACTCAGTGTTAAGCGTGTGGTTAGCATGTGTAAATCCCTGGGTTCAATCCCTAGCACCCAAAAGAAAGAAAAAGGTTTAAGTTAAATATCAAAACCTTACAGATTAAAATAAAAAGACCCCCAAAAAGTTTAAGAAGCAATATAAAAACAATTTTTTAAAAAATGAATCAATGAGAAAAAATGCAGTCTCTTTTAATCAAAATAATAAGATATCCCTTTTAATCTATAAAATTCAAATATTTTTAATTATATCAGGCATTTCTAACATTACTAGTGAGATTTTAAGGTAGGAAAATAATCATTTTAAAAATGTTAAGTAAGTTTTAAAACTTCCTATACTTTAAAATAATAACTTCCCTTCTAGAAATCTAAGAAAGTTTCAAAAATGCAGAACAGGATAGAAGTATCAACACATCCAAAATGACATTTTTTTCCAAAGTCAAGAGAAACTTGAGATGACTTGAATGTTTTCTGATGAAATAATTTTTAATTAAAATATGGTGCAGGGCTGGGGTATAGATCAATGATAGAACAGTTGCCTACCATCACAAGGCCCTGGGTTTGAAGCCCAGCACAAGAAAAAAAAAAAATTATAGTACATATCTACAATGTAATATCACGTGGTCATTAAGATTTGTCCAGGATTGGAGGGAGAAGCTTGCTTGTGATTGAACTCAGAGGCTTGTACGTGATAAGCAGACACTCACTCCACCATTGACCTATACCCTCTATCCTTCTAGAAATTTTAATGGCATGGGGAAGAACTCATGATAAAATGTATGTATGGATCACCTGGCTGCCTTCAGCTTGAAGCATCTCTTGCTTCTCTTCAGGACTTCTTTTCATTTCAAACCTTTGAATAAATTCACAATCTTCAGCAGAAATCATCTGCCCTCTAGAAAATAAGAATAAGTTATTTGGTTTAGTAAGAGTTGAATAGCCACTGTGAGAAAATGAAAGAGGAATTCCTAGCCTTTCTTCTCCCTCTTTAGTAGTGTTCAATAAAAATTGTAGGAGGTCAAAGTTTTGGACTAGGCTCCTGCACTGGGTTCCAAAAAACTGACTAAAAACCTAAACAGAGTTACTTATACTACAGATGTACACCACCAAACTGAAATTAAGTTATTATTTGGCCTTGAGAAATCAAGTCAGATAACAGCCAAATTTCCCAAACAGACCAGTTTCAATGGGCATAATGAAGTTTCCTCTGCCTTAATCCTTAACAGAAAAGTAACAGAGTAACTGATGTTAACCAGTTATTTCTCTATTATTCTGGCTTCCTACCTTAGAAGTAAGCTCGAAATGACTCATCAGCTTTTTGTCCTTTGTTTCTGCTTTCTTCAGCCTTTTTCTATAAAACCAGCCTCCTCTGCTCTGCCCATATTGTTTTACGGATGAAGAGTTACCTGATTCTTGTATCAGAGACAAAGCCAATTTAGATCTTTAAATTTGTTATAATTTTGGGGTTTGAACACAATGTCTTTTGTCACAAGAGTTGACATGAGGGCCCTGCCATTCAACAGACATATGTTCAAAGCTTAGCTCTACTTATGATGGTTTGACCCTTGAACCTAAATTAATTTACCTGCAAAACGGGAACAATAACCATTTGCTTTCAAGGGGCTGTATTGAGGATGAAATTAAATAATTCATATAAGATGGTTAACATGGTACCTGGCCCACAATAAGCAGTCAATGAAATGTCACCTTCTTAGCATTATCCAAAGTCTCACCCTTATGTCCACTCCAAACAATTTACTTACCCTTCTAAATCATCACAAACCAAAATCACTTTACACTGAACATCTACAATGAGGTCTTCCAACATACTCTGTCACTCCAGATTTTGAATAAAGCCATCTTCCCCTCTCTGAAAACCTCTCTATTGTGAGCCCTATCCTTCCAGTAGTCATTCTTTGCTATCCTGTTTTCCTCCCCACTCCTCGGGGATCCTTGCTTCACTGGGTTTTGGTTTTTTTAATTTGGCTGGGTTTTTTGGTACCAGGGATCAAACTCAGGACCTTAGGCTTTTGAGGCAGGCAGCAGAACCACTGACCTCCATCCTGGCCTGCATCACTGGGTTTTGGTTCTCTGAGACGTCTCTCCATGGCTCAACTCTTGGAAACTTACTTTTCTTTCCCAAACTCTTTGCTTCAGGGAGATTCAAATCAACAGAGTTCCATCTTCCCTCGCTCCCATATCATCACTACCTCCGTGCAAAAACACATTTTCACAAATGCAGCAGCATCACCACTGCATCTGTCACCTTCAGTTTCAAGCCTGACTTGATCTTCCAACTTTACTTGTCAATCAACACATAACCCATTCTAATTTTTATATCCAGATTCTTCTTGTTAAAAGACATTTCCACAAAACAGCCTTGCTACCCTCTGTATCCCTCTGGGCACATCATCCTGACCGTAAGGAGAACAAAGGGAACCACAACAAACTGCCTGAAACTCCCCGAACACTGCACATTGTTCTAAGCTTCAGCTCCTGCCCAGGGCTCCTTTCACTAACAGCCCCTAGGCTCCTCTGCTTGGATGACCCCTACAGTTTCTTCCAGTGTTTTGTGAAAATTTCCCCAGTACTCCCAAGAAATTATTTGTTTCCCCCTTGTTACAGCTTTCTTTCTGTTACATATATTTTATATTCAAAAATTGCAATTGCACAATTCATTATCTAATTTGTTTTACAGTTTCGTTTCCTCATTAGACTTTAAACTCAAGTTATGATTCTTGTACCCTCAAGATACAGTTTTATTGGATTCCAGCTTGACTGAAACACAGTCATACCCATTCATTTCTGTACTGCCTAATTAAGAAAAAGTTTAATCAAATGTAAACACAGTATTTCCGTAACATGTTAATATATGTGAGCCAAAACCAAACAGTCATAGCTTGGTACTCAAGTACTCTGAAACTCACTGAATTTGGAACACATTTTTTTTGATTAGTACATGTTTGCAGTACCTAATGATCACATTTATTGTGGGGTGTTGGTGTGTGTATATTACACACCTTAATTTTTTTTCATCCCCTATCCCTCCTATTCCTCCCTGCTTCTTCTGGTTCTTGGTTCCTTTCCCATTTGCAAACACTGTTTCCATTTCATGTTCTTCACTTCTTTTTTTTCCATCTCCTTTCCCTCCTCTCCCTATAGCCCTTGTTATCCTTCCCATTTGAAAAAGATCCCCCACTTCCTATTATCTACCTTTATTTTGCTCCTCATTTGTATTTTGGGTTTCTCATTTAAGAAGAACCATATGGTTTTTAAACGTGTGTACCTGATTTATTTCCCTAAACACTGTGATCTCAAGGTGCATCCATTTACCCACAAACTCTCCTAGCATTCATTCTGTTCACAGGTTGTCGGTGAGAGAGAATTGCCTTGGGACTCACTACCCTTTCCAGTCAAACAATCTGCTTGGTATTCACTGTTGGTACTCCTCACGCCTCCCAGAAGCCATTAATCATGAGTACTGAGGCACCACTATATTGGCTTTTTGACAGTGGAAAACTCTTCCACAGGTTTTATCCTATCAGTGCAAGTGTGATACAAGATTTGCTCATTATGCATCTGCCGGGTCCAGCCCCAATAATCCACCTGTAACCTCTTTCAAGGAAGGCACGCTGCACACCCACCAGTCTCTGCACATCAACAGGCTCAACAGCAGGCACACGGTTCACATTTGGTGAGCATTTGCGAATAAACACATAGATTGGCAGGGCCCTGTAAAAGAAACTTGTAAAATGGACAACATAATAAAGAACGAGGGAAAAGAGAGAACACAATGTGTGTAGTACAGGGGCCATGAAATGAGAAAAACACCTGAAAACTACGACGTCACTAAAAACATTCCAAATAGTAAGACTAGAGAAAGTACTGCCAGACATCTAGGGTTTTAGGATCAACAATATTATTCTATTTAGGTTATAAACAGATATACAGGCTTTATAAACATAAAACTCCTTGCATTTAGTCTAAACACTCTGGAAAGGTAAGAAATTAGGAAACAGAGCTTGGAATCCCAGTTTTGCAATCAATTTAAACAATTACACAGACACTGATGAACAGGGTACACATCAATAAGCGCCCTCCTTGCTCCTTCCACCCTTCAGCCACTGGCCCACAATTATCCAGGTCTTTCAAGTGGGAATCAAAGTCATCCCTAGACTTTTTCACCCCCACAAATCCTATCAATCACTAAGCCTTTCTCAAACCTCTCCAACTTGGTCTCTTCTAACAACCTTCACTACTGCTACTGACTTTCCTCACCTCTCAGTCTGTTACCCACAAATCCACTTTACACTGTCAGCAGAACAACCCAAATGAGATAACATCTGATCTCGTAATAAGAACTTCAACAGCTATAACAGTAGTTTTGTTCCTTTCTTTTTTAACCCCAGTACTGGGGATTGAACCTGGGGTGTGATGGTTGATAATCTGAGTAAGAGAAGCTCAATTAAATTGGCTCGGCCATTCCACACCCTAAGGTGGAAGACCCACCCAAGGGTGGCTTGCTGCCTGGATGGTATAAAAGAGAAATGAAGAAGGATGGATCTGCTTCTGTTTCTTAAGATAAGTCCCAGCCTTCCCCTTCACTTTGGGTGTCATCTCCTGGCTTCCAGGGCAGACTACTCAGCCTTCCATCGCAGACCTATAGGCCTCCTGATACAGACTCACATGGGACACTGCAGTGAGCTCTTTGACTGAATCATTCTGTCTCCAGTGTTACACACAGACCCTGTGCACCCTTCCACATCTGACTCTGTGGGCGGCCACTGTAAGTCAATCTTGTAAATTCTTACATATTTTTATATCTTGTGCTGTACCTGTTTCTCTAGTAAACACTGGCTGATACAAAGGGCCTCAGGCATGGTAGGCAAGCACTCTAGCACTTAGCTACATCCACAGATCTTTTTTAAATTTTATTTTGAGACAGAATCTCTCTAAGTTACCCAGGCTGGCCTCAAAATTTTGAAACCCACCTCCTCAGCCTCCTGAGTCGCTGGGATTACAGCCATACAGTACTACATCTCGCTACAGCAGTGCTTTTGAACCTACTGAAACCCTAATAAGGATGGTGATGCTTTTGCTCACAATTTCTTATATGTGGAAGGCTGTTCTTTGTTGCCACATGGATGAATACCATGCATCCTTGAAAACTAAGTTCAGGAACCATCCCCTTCAGGAAAACTTCCTCAGACTAGGAAACACTGTCCTTTTTCTGTGCTCTCGTCACACCCTGGGCATCTTTCTATTTTCACAGTTAATACACTAAATTAAAATGACTGTTTATATAGTATGAGTTAATTTATGGATAGTATTCTACATCTTTTCTGAAGCCACAAAGCCCCCCAAAAGCCTTAAAATTAGTGATTAGTCAATAAACATTTGATGAGTGACTAAATTAAGGCTTTAAAAAAACATTTGTATACTGTAGATCCTTCCTACAACAAAGTAAACTGCTAAATATAAAACTACAGATTCCTCAACTTGTTCTTCAAACTATATATGCAAACTGAACTGATTTCCTTAATGATTCATTCATAAATATGGCAAAACAGATAGGAAATCAAGTCAACATGATGAAATCAAGTCAATATGATAAAAGATGATAAAGAATAAATGAATGCTAAATTTATAAACATAAAATACTATAACACCAACACAATAAATCTTAATATACACAAGAAAGGAGAAAAACAAATTCATTGAATATATTCTGTAGCAGACACCTCTGCCCAGTATTAGCAGGCTATAGTGGCACAAGCTTCTTGCCCCTCCATAATTCGTCTGTGTTACATTGAAAGTAGTAGAGCATGGCTGAGTTCACTCTGAGTCAAGGTCAACTAACTCCACATAAATTTTTCCCCTCTAAATTAACCATCTGTTCTCTTCAGCAAAGATATGCTTGTGCCCTCATTCGACAGTCCTGCCTACTTGATACTTGTTATCAGCCGGTATGCCAAGACCTGACCAGTTTTCCCCCTTCCCATACTTGTACTGAATAAACACTGGATGTCCTGAGAGTCTGTCTTTGCTGCCCAAAGAGGCTTAGATCAGCCCAAGACTCAAGTTTCTCTCAAGTCTCTGCCTCTGTGTTTCTTTTAATTCCCACTTTCCTATCTCACAAACGTCACAGTGGCTTTCAAGAAGCCAAGACCACTACAGAAGTCTCTAACAAAGTTCCATTACCCTTTCCTGATAGTATTCAACATTCTAGTGCTTGTGTTCAATTGTGCTAACACTTGAAATACACTATTTCAGCAGCAAGCCTAAAGGATATGTATGGATCCCTACTTTACCTCAGAGAAGTTAAATGATTTTCCCAAGATCACTAAACTAATAGAACCAGAATTTAATCCCAGCTCTCAAACCCCAGATTTCCAATATTTCCTTTTTTTTTGGTAGTAGGGATTAAACTCGGGACCTTGGGCTTGTGAGGCAGGTGCCAGAACCACTGAGCTAAATCCCCGGCCCAAATTTCTGAGAGCTATTTTTCAACTACATGTCCCCACTCTGACCACCAAGGCATACTGGGCCCATGGAGCACATTTTGTCCCTCATCTCCTTCTTCCCTCCACAGCCACGAATATTCCTCCTGTTTCCCACTCATTCAAAAAGTACTTTTTCTAGACATGAGGTCAAAAACACTATGTATGAGCAGCCCTACTTCCCGTTAGAAGCACTGTTTCCACCACATTACACTAAGACTGTTCTACACTGTTCTAAAAAGGAAATGTTGCTTCCACATTCATAAGTATTTTTCCAGTGTTTCTCTCATAGATGCATGACCATGAAAGAGTGTGATGTAAAAGCACATGATTATTCGTCATTCACAGCAAATCAGTACTTACTGGAGATAAGACTGCCAGTTCACTTTATTGGCTCGAACTTCTGCAGCCTTGGCTGCGATAACATTGGTAGGGACAGCAGCATCCACAGCACCTCGAATATCCATTTTGGTCATCTACAGTTCGCGATCTTCAATGTTTTCCAGATCTTCAATTTAGATGTAAGGTAAAAACAGAACACCAAGTGTTATTTTTTTACAACTACTCCTATTATTAGTATCACTACTATCACTTTAATGTCCTCAGGCATTCAGCTCAAATATTAAATATTGTAAGTCTGCAAACACTAACATTGTATTTCGAATCTTATTTAATGCTCTATAAAAGGGTTCTATATAGCTTTTCCTGTTTCAGGGAACGTTTTTTAATTAGCCCTAATATTACAGTGAGATTTTTAAAGTGGCCGTTTAAGATACTGACATCAGAAATCATGACTAAATAAGACAGGAATACAAAATAGGGAAAAAAATTTTTGGTGCTCAGGATTGAATCCAGGGTCTTATATATGTGTGCTTGGAAACTACTTTAAGTGTATTTATTTGATCCATTTTCCTCCTCTGACAGGAAAAATACAAACCTACGTAATACAGATGGAGGTAATTACTGTGGATAATTAATGTTTACTAAGTATCATTTTGAAGGAACACATTAAAAATTGTAAGTCCCTTCTAAAACAACGCATTCAAATTAAAATATATAAAATGGGAACGTGATTCTCAGAGGCCAGCACTCTCCTTTTTCAACATAAATTTATAATACTGTATTTTCAAAATCAATTTTGAAAAAAATTTTGGAACAAATGCCTATTACAATGTAGGTACAACCAGCAATGAATGGGAGTCTGGTCTGATAATGAGAACTTAACAATAATGAGCTTTTAAGTCATTTTTCACTCCTAAACTTACAGATAAAAGCTTAAGCCTAATTGTTATCACGACACAAGATATATAGGTCTCCTCCACTCGCAAAATATAAGCTCCTGGCCACCACCACAAAAAAAAAAAAAAAAAAAAGCCAAAATCATACCCAAAATTCATTCGGAGTTCCCAATGACCTTAGTCGATTCGGAACTTAATCTCTGTATCTGAGGACTGCTGCCTAAACAGGTAGTTTAATGAGGACTGCCTGGGCCCTGGTAAAAACAAGCTCCGTCTGGGACAGGCTGGAAATCTAGAAACCAGCAGGCTCGGCCCCAGCGGCACCCCAGGGCTGTCACCTAGTCCCTGAAGGAGTCGCAACCCGGGAGGCCAGGGCCGTGGCCCAACCCTGGAAAAAGTATGCTTTCTTCCCATGCCCCTGCCCTCCTCTGCCCACCCCTTCAAGTTCCTTCCCCCCGGCTCCGAACGCTGCGTCTCTTCAAAACCCTGGCTGAGGCCTGGAAGGAAGAAAATCTCGCAATCCCCGGGCCGGAAAAGGACCGAAGAGGCCGACGGGGAGAAAGCAGCACGCCCCAGGGAAGCTGGAGAAGCCGCAAGGGTCGCCTCACCGGGGCAGGTGCCGGGAACGAAACAACCCTGGGCGCCCTACAACGCGCCCAGAGGAGGCAGGGTGGGCGCGAAGGGTCGGGCCGTCCAGGCCACAGCCAGTCTGGAGCGCCGAGTCAGAGTCGAGTTGGCGCTTCCTGCTGGACCGAGGCTTGAGCAGCGGCGGGAGATTCGGAAGCCAGAAGGTGAAGGAATCCCGCACCAAGGAGACGCTGAGGGCGGCACAGGCTGGAGGAAGCCGCCGCGGCCACAGAATGACAGGAGCGCCGGTCACGTGAGTCGAGGCACGTGACCGCCGCGGCAGGCGGAAAGCGGAAGCCGGGAGGGCCCAAAACAGCCGAACGAGGGGCGTTGCCCTGAGGAGGGCCCTCTTCGGTGCTGGGAGCTGGAGGCCTGGGGATCACGACTTCAGCCTCTGAAAGACACAGCTTGGGACCCAGCCGGCCTGCGGCAGGACAAAGCCAAGACCTGTGCCTCCAAACCCCGCCCTCGGCCTGGCACAATTGAGGGCCTGAGTTTGGAAACCAAACCGTATTTGTGGAAAGGTTAATTCAGTGCCTTTAAATAGTTTGATTTTTGTTTCTCCAATGCTACAGCAAAACCCTTCTGAGTTCTGAGTACCCAGCATCTTGTAAATGTTTCCTCTCTGCACTTTGAGAACAGGTTTATTCCCAGCCCTGTGTGAGCTCTAAAGATTTTTTTTTCCTCTTCTTCTACCCTGGGCAGGTCTTTTCCTGGCCTTAACCTATCTCCTCCCGTCAATATACTGATCGGGGCTCGTGAATTTTCAAGGGACCATCTGGAGATTATCAGGTTTTCTCGCTGTGCCCTCTTCCTCTCCAGTGCTCTGCGCTGTGCAACTGTAGCCACTTGGGCCTCTTCAAACTCCCTGCTCGGTCTCCTCACCTCTGGGAGACACTAACCTCCACCTGGACCCCCTGCCCTAAGCCACATACTGGACACTTTATTCAGGCGGGAACTAGAGCATTCACCGGGCTCATTTCACTTGTTTTCATCCGTTGGGAATCACCGCCCTTTGCCGGTAATGGCCACTGTCTTCGGTACCATTTTTTCATAGGCTTAGTTAAATTTATTAGCTATTACAACTGGAAAGGTAAAATAGATTACTGTCACAATCCCTTGACAAGAAGTGGAAATTTCAGTGTTCTTTTGAAAGCAAATCTAAGGGGGAAAAATCTTTCGTAAAGGGTGAAGCAGAAACTGATTGTATAACAATCATCTCCCCAAAGTGAAACAGAGGAAATGTTATTTTAAAAATCAACAAAATATTTATGGTGTGTGTAGTCCCAGCTACTTGGAAGATTGAGGCAGGACGGTCAGTAGTTCAAGACCAGCCTGGGCAGAACAGGAAACACAGGTAACATATCAAGAACCTGCCTCATTTTTTTAAGAAAAAAAAAACCCAGCAAAATATTTTCTGCTTTACTTCCAAACCAAGAATCAGGTGACAAGCTTTCATCAAAATGTATTCAGGTTCTTTATTCTCAAAACAGCCTTTCTTTGGTCATCCTCTAGAATTCTGTATTTGCCCACATTATCGTTATTTTTAGTTCATATATAAGGAAACTTGTTTTCACTATTGAAATATAAAATGTGTGCCTCAGTGCCTCTGATGTTGGAAGAAGTCCTCTTGCACTTTGCAGTAGTTTAGATGTTGAATGTCTCTCAGAGGACCATGTGTTGATGGCTTGGTCCTCAGGGTGGTGCTATTAAGAATTGCTATGGACTTTTAGAAGAGAAAGCATTACAGGAGATCCTCAGATCACTGCGCTTGTACTCTGCAAGAGAATGGTGGGGCCTCAACTCCTTTTCCTCTTTTACTTCCTGGCCATGAGGTAAAGAATTTTCTAAAGGCCGGAGATTTAGCTCAGTGGTTCCGGCACCTGCCTCACAAGCTCAAGGTCCCGAGTTCGATCCCTGGTACCAAAAAAAAAAAAAAAAAAGCATTTTCTATATCACACTCCCTGTCTTTGCTATCCAGCATACTTCACAGAGGCCCAAGGCAATGAGTCTACCCAGTCTTGAACTGGAACCCCCAAAATTGTGAGCCAAAATCAACATTTCTCTTTATAAGTTAATTATCTCAGGCATTTTACAGTGAGGGCACACAGTTCATGTCATGGTGGGTGCCATGAAGACAAAGAATAAATGTCAAATTCTGCACTTTATACAATATATGAGAAATGGTGAGATGTCAGAAACATCTGAAAAAAATAAAAGGACTTTAGGCACGTGGTAAGCCAAATAACAAAATCTTTCTTACCACTTTTGTTAATAATGTATAGTTGATATGAGGCTGAAATAGGATCATACTGGGATAAATGTTGTGATAATGTTCAGAGGTTGCCAATAATACAGATGTAAAGTTTCTTTCTGTAAGTAAGTTTGAAAGCAAGACTTTATTTTTTTCTTGATGCCTACCAACATAAAAAGGTTAGCAAAATATATTTGAGTAAAACCAATGTCTGTTTTCTGGAAGCTTATCTGGGAGTCTAAATAAAAACCCAGTAGCCAGGGATTTAGCTCAGTGGTTCTGCCGCCTGCCTCGCAAGTGCAAGGTCCCAAGTTCAATCCCCAGTACCAAAAAGAAAAAGCCAGTAATATATATATAGACGTGTTCAGTTTGAAGTTCATATAAAATAACCAGGGAGGGCAAGAATCAATCTTTCTAGAGTTTGGGATGGACGTGTAAACTGGACATAGGATTTGAGTATCTTCAATGTGGAAGATAAAATTCAAATCTTGAAAATGGATGTTGTCAGCCATAAGAGTCAGAATTAAAGGAGGCTGAAGGAAGTATCCTGTGGAATATACCATTTATAGGTCAGGAAGAGGAAAAAGAAAGAAAAGTATTTTTCATATAGGTAGGAAAGATATGTGTGTAATACAGCCTTAAAGAGAGAGTTTCAAAAAAATAGGTCTGACTTACCAGAGGTGTCTGATTTACCATATTCAGTCACTCCTGGCTTTGATGTCGGAAGTTCCAGGGCAGCACTGGAGACAATACAGGTTTGTAGAATTTTTTAAAGGTCAGAGTTAGCTGTGGTCTTTATAAATGATCAAATAGCTATTCGTTTCACTTAACTTGCCTGATAGGACTTTTAATTCCAAAAGCCAATCTTGTAACTTCTTTTATATATTTCAAAGGACTAATACCTTGCCTATTTTCTCTCTTAAATTTTGTGACAAGATAACTTGTTACTAGCATCAACTAAAGTTATTTATTTACAGGGGAAGTTTCAAAGTAAACCAAGTGAAAAATCATGAAACATTTTACTTCATTCATACAGAATTTTCTCCTGAGGCAATGGGGGTTTTCACCCACATACCTCATTACAGGAAATTCCTCTAATTGTCCAATTCGTTCTGATGATAGAAAAATACCCAACATTGAGAATCCAATGTGTATCCTCATCATCAAATTACTCTTCAGATACTCACATGTTCAGATATAATAAAAAGTTCTATACCATTTTACCGAATGACATTTAGTGTTGTTGGTAGATTTAGGTATAACTCTTACCTGCTGTATGTCCTACACTTATATTTTATTGGCTAGAGAAGAGAAAAAAATAGACCCAAAAAGGAAAAGTACCATGAGTAATTTTCATAATTTGATGAATTAATCCAAAATTAAACTTTGGATTCAAGTATTTTGATTATAGCAAAATATCATTGGCATACCCTTACAGATAAGGAATATGAGCTGTCACTTTAACACATAGTTCAATTCACTGGCCTTGCTGATTTGTAAGGCTGAGAAGAGATAGTGTGAAAAAACACTGCATCATGTTTCTTTTAAATTGAATCTGAAAGTATATAAGTGACAGTATCAAT
>NW_004624735.1:1785140-1807303 GCF_000247695.1 Heterocephalus glaber | reverse complement strand
GAACCAAGATGCATTATGTAAAGGTACAATTCCCAATGAGAAATGTAATTGTGCTGTATACCTAAAATGTACCAATAAAAGAATTTAACAACAAAAAAAGAAAATGTGGGTTTTTAAATAAAATGTAGTACTACTCCGCCATAAAAAATGAAAAATTAGAGACATTTATAGCTAAGTGGATGCACATTGAGGCCATACTCTTTAAGTGAAATAAATAGGACACACATGTGTAAATACCTAATAGTTTCTCTAGTGTGAGAAACAAAGGGTAAATAAGAATCAAAAGGTATAATAGATGTGAAATAGGAAGAAAAAGGGGCAAAGAGGAAGGGGAAGTTTGAGGGGTAGGGGAAAGGAAAGAAGGGAGTGGAATTAATATGAGAAAATGGAAAACTGGAAACAAAGTCTGTAAATAGGGAGGGGTGGAGGGGTTGAAGGGAGGGCAGGGGAAGGGGGAAAATAAGAACCAAGAGATCATGTAAAGGTACAAATTTCCAATGATTAATGTCATTATATTGTATACCTAAAATGTGCCATTTAAATAAAATTTTTTAAAAATGCAGCCACAGTAAATATGGACGAAATGTGAGTAAATGTGTGCGGCTGTATTCCAATAAAACTTTATAAAAACCAAAGGACAATACTTTGCTGCCACCTGGCCTGCTTGGCCTTAAAATACCTTTGAAGACCTGGAAATCATATACAAACCACAAGAGGATCCTTAGCAATCATTTTTCACCTTTTCTAGAAGTAGCTTTTGTCTAACTTATAAATTGAAACTTGAGACGTTGGAAGTGCCAATTTCATGCAGAAATTATGACGCTGAGTAAGCTCTATCAATGATTCTGTCCTAAAATACTCATTAGGAGGAATCACGGGGAGACAGGAGGGGGTGACGGGAGGAGGCGGTATAAAAAATTAGCTATCAAAAGAGAGGGTTGTTATAAAGACACCTACTCTCGCCCCCACACCCTTTTGCTGGCTAGCTCTCTTTCACCTTCCACGTGATAGAAATGCAGCATGGCCGATACCAGTGCCATGCCCTTGGACATCCCAGCCTCTGAAATCATGAGCCTAATAAACTTCCTTTCCTTAGAAATCAGCCAGTCTGTGGTATTCTCCAGTAAGAGTAGGACAGGAACCCAACTCAGACAACCTGTCTATAACTGTCAGGTAGGCCACATTATGCTATCATAACAAATGAACCTCTAAGCCAACACAGGGTGGTGAATCCCTCTACTCATAATGCGCATTCACACTTTGACCAGAACCAGGCCCTCAACCAATAATCTAATCACAAAGGTGGCTGGGAATTGTAGAGAAACTGAAGGTACCAGTAAGCATTTATAGACTCCACGGCACCATCCATTCGACTCTAACCTAAGCACCTGTAAATTCAGTTGAAAATTCTGACTGGGACTCTGACCAAGAAAAATGGAAAGCCATTAAATCAGCAAGACATTAGCACTTTCTGAGACCCACCAAGGATGCCTGAAAGCCCAGACAGTACAAAACATTTTATGTACTGTTCTCTCCCATACATACATACGGAGGATAAAATTTAAGTCATAAATGAGCACAGTAGGGCTGGGGATTTAGCTCAGTGGTTCCACTGTCTCAAAAGCAGAAGATCCTGAGTTTGATACCTGGTACCAAAAAACAAAACAAAACAAAAAAACAGCACAGTAAAGGGATTAAGAACAATAACTAATAATGACTTCAAACAATTGTAACAGTATATGGTAATGAAATTTACATGACTGTCTCTTGGAAAGAGTCCAGACAAATAAGATTTTTCAGACTACAGTAGGCTATGGGTAACTGAAAGCCCCATAAACAAAACTGCAGATAAGAGGGCCCATGGTAAAGGATCCTTTACACATCAGAAAGTACTGTGTATGTATACATTCATAGATGCTGATCTTTTTAAAGATTATGTACATATCTACATACATTAAAATGTATCACATATATCTGTGATTTTCATATATATCTTGAGTTTAAAAAGTCATGGCATGGCAAGACAACATCACAAGACTCCACAGAGTGTGTCACAAGATGTGGATAGGGGACAGGATATGGTAGCTGGGAGTACTTAGTTACAAGCATATGGATACATCCTGGAGACTTCTCAAAAGAACTAAGAAGACTAGGTAAGGAAGATGGTCAGCGAGGGCAAGCTCATAAGAGTATTTACTGCTGCTCCATTTTTTAACCTATAAGTGAACAATGTACAATGCCTACCTGTCTCAAGAACATTCAGCTTATATGGGACTGTGGTTTTCATGCTTTTTAAAAGTCCTAGAGAAAACAGGAAGTCACTTTTGGCTTTGTGACTTTTGGAAGAAGCAACATGTGACCTGCAACGTATGTTAAAATAATCCGGGGGAGGAGAGATTGGAGATGAAGAGATAAAGCAGAATTGGAAATGTGGTGTTGATTATTAAAGCTGGTGATGGATACGAGAGTTCGATGAGCATAGGAAACTCTGTTTCCTTTATTTTGAAAATTAACAATATTTTTTAAAGAAGCCCAAAGACAAACTTAGAATTTACCCTTTAAGATTAAACAATAAATACAACTTTCCATTTTCTCTTTATATACCATGAAGGGAGCTATAGAGAATGCTTCCTAACAAACAGTCAGTGCACAGCACAATTCATCTTGACTATTAAGAATCTTTTAAAATGGCAAAAAGTCCTGTACATCCCCGACTGCAAAATCCTGGTTGTCCTTAGTGCAATCTTTGTTTTCTTTATAAATATTGTAACTCTTAATTTTTCAGTACTAGAGATCAGTCCTAGTAGGTAAGTACTCTACCACTGAATTATATCCCCGGACCTCAACTCTCAAATTTTAAACTAATGATTAAAATATATATATAATATATATAATATATAAAATATATTTAATATATATTTTATATATATATATATATATAATTGGCATTGTTCAAAAGGTAGCAAAAACCATACTGACCTCCCTGCCAAAATCCAGGCAACCTTCACAAAGACATAAACTCACTGCAAATACCTTAGAAAATTTACATTAAAGTATTACTTTCTTGCAATGTAAAAAATGTAGATGAACTTTACTAGAAACCTTAGCAAAAAACTTGTTATAGTTTCCATAAGAACCATTTACAAGCTGGATACGGTGGTGCACACCTATAATCCCAGCAGTATGAGAGGCTAAAGCAGGAGCATTTCAAGTTCAAACCCAACAACGCAGGCAGTTTAGTAACTTAGTGAGACCCTGTCTCAAAATAAAAGAGACTTGGGAACATAGCTCAGTGCTAAGGCCCTGGGTTCAATCCCCAATACTAAAAAAACAAAACAACAACAACATAAAAAGTAGTACTTTTATTTATTGTATTTTAGTAACTTCTGCAATACGGGTTTTTGTTTTTGTTTTTGTTTTTGGTACCAGGGATTGAGCTCAGGAGCTTGCACTTGCAAGGCAGGCAGCAGCGCCACTGAACTAAATCCCCGGCCCTGCAATATGGTTTCAATAGCTACTGCATTTAAACTATTTAAAGAAGACTTTTTAATATATGAAAAAGATATTAGTTTAAACCATGTAGTGACGACTGGAATATATTAAAATACTTAGAAATGAAACCCAAATCACAGACTATACAAGCAATTAAATGACATCAGTTATGTAACCAAATATGTTTTTCATAAGAATATAGTTTGTTTATATGATTTTAAATTCTCAACACTAAAAATTGTCAAGGTTCCTTTTCAAGTGATAAACCATTCTAAGAACATTTATTCAAAATAAGCCTGAAAGTGAACTAAAACATTATAAACATAATCTCAACACATGTTCTAACTGCCTGTTGAATTTGTGTGAGTAGAAGACAAAGAGAAAGCAGAGAAGCAGGAGCCTGGGTGCTCATGTGCCTGAGTCCAGGAGTCCATGGAAAGTTCTAGGAAGACAGCTCAACACCAACAAGCCTCTAATCACTGCATCTCCATGCTGTCATTTCAAATTTGCTGAAAAGACAATCTGGCCCAGTGGGGATGTGATTTCTCCCCTGGATCAGTTATCCCTGGCCATTCTTCAGGTTGTGAAAACCTTAAAGTTGTACCGCACATATTCTGAGGAATTGCAACTTTTATTCAACTTATGATAAGAATCCCAAAGCAATCACAGCACTCAACAAAGAAAGCCCTGGATGCACATTGAAGCGATACTCTTCAGTAAAATAAATAGGACACACATGTGTAAATACCTAATAGTTTCTCTAGTGTGAGAAACTGAAAGTGTAAAGAAGGACTAAAAGGTATAATAGATACTGTGAAATAGGAAGAAAAGGGGCAAAGGGGAAGGAGGAGGGGTAGGGGAAAGGAAAGAAGGGAATGGAATCAATGAGAAAATGAAGAAATGGAAACAAAGTCTTTGTAGATAGGGAGGGGTGGAGGGGTTGGAGGGAGGAGAGTGGAATGGGGGGAAAAAAAACAAAGAAAGCCCTGATTTGGATGTTTGAGTTCTAGCACTTCTATATCTACACTTGATCTTAGCCAAAAGACCGAGAAGCAATGAACACTTTTATATCTATTACTCAGAAGCTTTATAATCATACCTAGCAGATAAATCATACATCTTCTCCTATCCCTACGGCTCTATTCAGCAGAGTCAGTGCCATGAGTCTTCCTATCAGCTGAACTCTAGAGTCACAGATTCTGCATTCCCTGGGGGATGCGTATGTGACCCTCCAGGTCCCATATCTATCCAGTGCAGATCATCTGAAACCCGGCCACACTAGTACATGGATATTTTTCCCTAGGACTAATCAATAAAGTGTGTTGATTTTTGAAAATGGGTGAGCAAAATATGACCAAACAAAATTAATTTAAAATTGCTTGAAAGAAATAATCAAAGAAAGCATTTGATATTAACAATTTCCCACCACACTTTTGGATTCTATAATAAACATGCTTTCTCTGCTTTTGGAAGATGGATTTGAGACTTTCATCAGTGACCTTTGCCAGAAGCTTGTATGTCCAGAAAGATTAAGGACTGTTTTGGAAGTTTTCTGTTGAAGAGAGAACTTTGCTGCCCCCAGCATCACTGTGTGAGGACTTGCTCCTAACTGTACAGACAGTTTTGATGTAGAACAAGGTTGCAGAATGGAAAAAAAAAAACATACAATTGTCAAATAAAAGCCAGGTAATAATACTTCCTTTTTTTGTTTTTATCTTTTCTTTTTCCTTTATTTTTTTCTTCATTTTTGCACTTCTGGTGAATGAGCTCAGGATCTGCACACTGAGCTAGTGAAACCCCCAGCTCTTACCTTATTTTTTATTTTCAGAAAGGCTTTCACTAAGTCACTAAGTTGTCCAGGCAGGCTCCAACTTACAATCTTCCTGTCTCAGCCTCCCAGAGTCTGTGAGCCTAACATTACAGGTGCACACCAACACACCCAGCTGTGTCTTTTTAAAAAAAAATCTGTAAACTGACATTTTTTAATAACTTATTTGTGTCACTCAAGTCTGAAAGCTTCCTCTTCCCCTGAGCTGCAGTCCTGTAGAAAAATGTCAGACGTCACCCACTGTTGGTCCGGGGACTCTATGCTTTGAGTGTTCAGTCGTTGTCCTGTGAGTGTTCCTTACAACACATAAGATAAGGCAAAGATGAAGAAGTGAGGGCAGGAGACTCCAGGTCCACAGCACCCAGCTGGGAACTATCAGGTCTGCCCCGCCCACTCTTCACCTCAGGCCCTCCCCGCAGCCCCAGCCATACCCGACTCACCCCATTTCCTGTCTGTTTCCTCTCTGTGGGGAAAAAAACATGCTAAAGTTCAAATTCATATGCACTTAGAGGAAAATGAGTTAGTACATTGCTCCTACTCGTGGAATCTACAGGGACTGAATGCTCATATTGGACCCACAAGAATGAGCCCCCAAGAGTGTACTCTGGGCTAGTAAATCCGAGCAGGACAAAGGTGGGGTGTGGAGCTATTTGCAGCTCCTCCTCAGTGTAACACTCGCCAGCCCAAGTCCCAGGCCGTCAGGCACTGGTTTCTTCTGTTGTCCCCTCTTTACCTGGAAACATTCTCTCCTTCTAAGCGATCTTGGCCAAAGGCCAGGTCACAACTCTGCTTGGCTCATTCATCAGGAACTGGGGATGCAGGATTGCTCAGACACATGAAATCAAGGGGGGAAAAAAGAAGCGAATGCTTTTGGATTTTAGGAAATTGAAGGCCAGAAGGCTCACTACATTTTCAATTTTTTTTCTCCTCTTTTCCCTTCTTGCACACAGCCCTCCAGCTCACGTTCAGCTACAAGGCTGGCTCGGAGCTGCAGGGAGCCAGCAGGGCTCTTCTTCTCCAGTACAGCAGGTCCCTGACTTAGGAACATTCGAGTTGTGACCTTTCATAGATAAGAAGGGACCTCACATTACGTAGCCGCGAACAAATTGCGGAAGTAGCTCACGTCTGCTGGACATTCACAATTGCGCTGCTGTGTGCTTGCTGTCCAGTGAGAGAGTGGACAGCAGTACAGGATGTCCGGAAGCAAGGGGAAAAGCACTGGTGATGTAAAAGTTTGATTTCTTTATGCTTTACATTGTCTATTTATGTCGAAGGTGTAAGGTAAGACTCACTTTGTCTGATTTAGCAACCATCCAACTTATGAACATTCTCCAAGTACAGAATTTATGTCTAAATCGGGGACTTTTTGTACTAGGCTCTTTAAAAGCAGAGAGCAAGGGCCAGGGATTTAGCTCAGTGGTTCTGGCCCCTGTCTCCGAAGTGCAAGGTGGCGAGTTCGATCCTCAGTACCAAAAAAACCCAAAAAACAAAACAACAACAAAAAACCCCAAGCAGGGAGTGAAAGAGTGGTGAATGGCGCCATCTGGTGGCCGCAACAGGCTCTCCACACAGTAAAAATTCACTGAAGGCTGGTTATGTGAAGGTATCCTTTTTTATCAGATAAAAAAGTTCAGGAATGTGAATCTATTTGGTACAAACTGCCGCCAGATGACATAAATAATAATATCTGGAATCGCAAGAACTGGATTTTGAATTTAGGTCTAAGTTGGATGTCACTGTTTGAGTCTTGGTTCATTTCTTTTTCTTTATTCATTTAAGTTTTTTTGATCGGGATCTCTCAGTTTAGGGTGGCCTTGAACTCACTCTATCGCACGGGCTATCCTCGACCTCGCAGGGATCCTCCTGTCTCTGCCTCCGGAGTGCTGAGACTACAGGCATGCACCATCACACCCAGACTTTGTTTAGGCGTCTACCAAAGACACCTCATAGACAGGATAAATTTGTGAAGTTTCCTGTTGAAAGAGAGCTTTGTGGCCTCCAGCACCATCTGAGGAGGACATCCTGCTAATTGTATAGACAACTTTGCTGGAGAACAAGTTCACAGGATAGAAAAAATAAGCATAGGATCAGCAAATAAAAGCCAGGTCCTGGCACTTCCTTTATTCTGTTTTTGTCTCTTCCTTTCTTTTTTTCTTTTTTGCAGTACTAGGGATTGAAGTCAGAGCCTTCACACCAGGCTACATCCCCAGCTCTTATTTTATTTTTTATTTTGAAAGAGGATTCACTAAGTCATTTTTTGAAGAAAAAAAAGAATAATACTGTGTATATATACATATATGTGTGTATATATATATATATAATTCTAAGGCTGAGGATATAGCTCAGTGGTAGAGCACTTGCCTAGCATGTGTGAGACCCTGGGTTCAATTCCCAGCAATAAAACACCACTGGTAAACTCTAAAGATGTGAGCTCTGTGTGTGTGTGTGTGTGTGTGTGTGTGTGTGTGTGTGTACCAGGGATCAAACTCCGGACCTCACGCTTGCCAGGCAGGCGCTGTGCCATTGAGCTACATCCCTGGCCTGTGAGCTCTATTGTAAAATCAGATATTTTAATGTTGTTTAAAGCCTGAATCCCTGGTTCCAGGTTCCCATTAATCTTGTGCTGCCATCCTGGGGAATCCCTGGAGGCCAGTGTTTGGTCTGTAACCAGCTTCTCTTCAGTAGTCGCCAACCTAGTTATCATCTTCATTTGCAAGTGGGCCTTGTATTTACTGGGCACAAGATACGAGTCACTATCGATTGGCCAACTGATTAGTTCAAATGCATTTTCTCCTACTTCATTCCCACCACATAGTTGAAACCTTAACAGTGATATTAGTTTTTTACTTCTCCAGACTAAAATTGTTAAAATTTTCCTTCAGATTAATGTCTTATTTGCCCTGAAATTAATGTTAGTTATGAATCCCAAATGACCCCTAAATTGTGTAATTTTAAAGCAGTGCAAACCTCCAACTTCCCCAAGAAAAACATCCCATTTTAAGATCCCAAGCAAAGCAGTCCAGTTCAGTCACATCCGACTCAAAGACATCAATGACCACTTACAAGTTCTCCCGGCAGCTGGGCCGGAGCGAGAAAGCCAGAGTGTGCCAGGGCCCTGCACAGCCTAAGTGGGGCTACACAAAGCCTGGTTTATTAGGAACCACTGGAAAAGCTACAAAGCCCAGACAGCTTTTCTAAGCCCTGTCATAAATTGTCCACTTTGGTTTTCGGGTTTTTTTGTACCGGGGATCGAACTTGGGACCTTGCACTTGTGAGGCAGGTGGCAGAATCACTGAGCTAAATCCCCAGCCTGAAAATTGTCCACTTTGGACAGAACAGTGTCTTCCTTGTTCTTGGCATCTTGTTTGTTGATTTTCAGGCTCCGCCAGTGTGAGACTGGAAGATCTGGCCTAGGACCATGGAGAGGAATGGAATGTTCCCTTTTACATCAAGCCGTCCTCAACTGTCTATTTTAACAAACTTCTTACCTGCAAGGCTGCCCATGCAACTGTGGCAGCTTCTATACAAGTCTTGTCTATTGCAATGGAATGAAAAATGAGATACAATGTTTAGAAATTTAAAAACATATCTACAAAAATCCCTTTATTACCAGAAATGTCAGCATATATAAAAGTAGGGAGAATGAGCATAATAAAACCCATTGCCTGTTAACTTGATTCAATAATTATCAACTCCAGATCACATCATTTCTAAATGTATTCATTTAGCAAATATTCATTAAATACACAGTATGTCCCAGGACCGCCTAGGATTTTGAAAACTAGTTGTGAATAAGGCAAAGTCCTGACGCACCTGGAGCTTACTGTCCAATGGGGAAACGGACCATCACCATGCAGTGCAATCAGTGCTGTGATAAGAAAAAGCCCAGCAGGCAGCTAAAATACCTTGAAGAGCTTCCCATGGAAATGCCATCTTTGCTGAGCCTCGGAGGGTAAGTAGGAGATGGCCAGGGAGAAAAGAAGACGAACAGCCCCGAAGAGGTGGGGGTGATCCAACAGAGGCAACAATTCATACTGAGTCCCAGGGTGAGAATGAGCAAAGCAACTTTAGAGAACAAGGAGCCACTAAATGATTAAAAGGAGGGAAGGAACATGGTCACAACTGCCTTTTAGAAAGCTCGCCTATCTGGGCAGAGTAGATGGAGGTGTTGTGAGGGCAAAAGGCACAAGCTGTTTAGGAGGCCACTGTAATTTAATTACCAGGCGTTGGAATGTTCCTAAATGCGCGCCTGGGGAGGAAGTTCAGCTATGGAGCTGTCCCTGGGGATTCTGCTCTGCTTCTGCTTTAAACCAAGGCTGAGGCTTGAGTCTGGGCTGTGTGTATGTGTCCCAAGAGAGGGCACTGCAGACCGATGATGCATCAGAGACTGAGAACAAAGCTGAACCTGGAATAAGCTGGTTAAAAGCCCTGGAGAACATTTTCTGTAAGTCCCTCCTTGTAAGGAAGAGGAAACAAAGGTATCCAGAGTCCCAAGGTGAACTTGTGGCGGGGGTCAGTGCCTCCCATCCAGGGTTGTAACTTTTGGGTTGCTGTGCTTTTGCCAACCCTCTGCCTTCATTTCAGTAGCACCTCAGGAGAGCAGCAGAGACTGAGGGAAACCTTTGTTGTATGCACACACAACCGGAGACAAACAGAAGACTTTTAATCTGAGGCACCTCCATGCCTTGCATTTTTCATGCTTGCATTTGCTTCTACCAACTCCTAGGGTTTAATAGGGGATTTTTCATTTCTCACAGTCTCTGATAACAATCTTTGAAAACACTTATGATGAAATATCACAATATGAACCCTTGCTGAGCTGCTTTATATTTTCCTAAAAGAAACTATATATTAAGGGGAAAACGAATGATTTCCGGGCATATTAAACTAGGACTGTCAGTAGTCTTGTAAAGCTTTGCTACACTTCTTCGTGTAGTACACGTCTTTGCTACTATTCTTATAGAAGATTTCTTATAAAAATGAATAATTAAATAGAAACTTAGGAAATTACATAAAGTTTCAGCTCATTTGATTTCAGAATAACAATAATCCGGATTCCATGGATTTAATTTAATAAAGGCGCATGATGCTGTACGAGGCAGCTTGGCGCACTCCCTTCTCTTTGGCATGTGTTCCTTACTCTCCGAAGCGTCAGTGCTTCTGTGATCTCTGACGTCATCGATAACTAAAATGTTCTTCCCTAAGTTAGGCAGAACTCTTGAAGATATTGGTATAGGAAAAGACTTTATGAACAAAACCTCAGTAGCACGGGAACTAGCAGAAAGAATCAACAACTGGGATCTCATCTTATTAAAAAGCTTCTGCACTGCAAAAGAAACCACCAACAGGGCTAACAGACAACCTACAATGTGGGAAAAAAATTTTAGCAGCTGTACCTCAGACAAAGGACTACTATCTAGAATATAATAAGAACTGAAAAAAATCAGACCCCCCCAAATTTAAAGACCCAATTCAAAAATGGGCATCTGAAATGAACAGACATTTCTCAACGAAGGAAAAGCAGCAAATAAATATATGAAAAAATGTTCAACATCACTGCTCATTCGAGAGATGCAGATGAAAACAACACTGAGATTCCACCTCACCCCACAAAGAATGGCTGCTATCAAGAAATCAACCAATAACAAATGCAGGCAGGGGTGTGGGGAGAAAGGAACCCTTCTCCATTGTTGGTGGGAGTGCAGACTGGTGCAACCACTGTGGAAATCAGTACGGAGATACCTCAAAGAACTAGGGCTAGAGGTCCCATTTGACCCAGCTAATCCCCTGCTGGGTATCTTCCCCAAAGAATTAAAAGAATCATACCACGGCAATAAATGTGCACCTATGTTTATAGCGGCACAGTTTGTAATAGCTAAAGCTTGGAAGCAGCCCAAGTGCCCATCAACTGGAAACTGGATAAAGAAAATGTTCTTTTATAGGTGCAGCTTTTTTTTTTTGATGTGGTTCTTTTATAAAATGGAGTACTACTCAGCCATAAAGAATGAGAGACTAGAGTCATTTACAGCTAAATGGATGCATATTGAGGCCATACTCTTAAGTGAAATAAATAGGACACACATGTGTAAATACCAAATAGTTTCTCTAGTGTGAGAAACTGAAAGTGTAAATAAGGATTAAAAGGATTAATAATGAATAATTGATACTTTGAAATAGGAAAAGGTCCAAAGGGGTAGGAGAAGTTGGAGGGGAAGGAGAAAGGAAAGAAGGGAAAGGAAAAATGATGAGAAAAGAAAAAAAATGGAAATGAAGTCTATGTAAATAGGGAAGGGTGGAGGGGGTGAGGGGCCCACAGGTAATGGGGAAAAAAATAAGAACCAAGATACATCATGTACAGGTACAAACACCCAAGGATAAATGTAAACATATTGTATACCTAAGATGTACCAATAAAAGAATTTAAGGAAAAAAATTTTTAAAAATAAAATGTTCTTCCCTAATTTTAGGTAAATCAAACCATTACAGAAGCTGCATTATTTTTTTAAGACCGCAGAGACCTAATCAATTTACTAAGGAAAGTGGAGAATTAGCAACCAGGTGACTAACAAGCCTAATCCCTCTGGAAGTAAAGTCAGTAATGCAATCTCCAATGTAGGTTTGGAGCCCTAACTCATTATGAAATTCTCATGACTCACTGAGTATGAGAAGAAAGAAAAATTGGAATTATAGTCTAAGATAATTAATTGGTCAAAGGGGTTTAATGACACCTAAAAATGATCACAAGCATTGAGAGAACAGGAATCAATAATATCACTGTCATCCATTACCGTCATCAGCATAAGTGAATAATGACAGTGTTTCCTAGCTGTGGTGTTGAGAAGCATCCATCAGGAGGCAGCGCATGGGATTTCAATTCTGCAGAATTTGTCTCACTTCACTGGTCTTCAGTTTACTCATTGAAGAGCTGAGGTATTCAATAAGTATGGAGGGAGAGAGGAAGAGAACAATTACTGAAATAACAGATAGGGTTGTAAAAGTACATCCTGGAAGGTAAAAAAGTCAATTCGTTTTAGGATAAAGATAAGTGAGCAAACTACAGTAGGGTTTTTGTTAGGAATGGCCTGTTTTGGTAAAAATAGCTTGTTTGGTAACTACTTTTTAAAATTTTTATCAGCTGTTCTGTGTTCTTTCAGAGATAGTCCATATATATATATATATATACACACAAATGTAAGTGTATGTACACATACATGCGCGCACACACACACACACACACACGCACACCTGGCTCCACTTACAAAGATTAAAGGGGAAGAAACCAAGTAAATCTGAGGTTGCTTCAGTTCCTTCAAACCTGCTCTCCTATTTTTTAGATATGACTACTTATTCAAATTATTTCACCTTTTATACTCTCTTTGTCCTTACAGTCTTCTGTAAAATACAGATGAGACTAATACCTGCTTGGAGGGTTATTAAAAAGAATAAGCAGCACATCATATGAAGAGTATCTATAATGTAGTAATTGGTATTGCTTTTGTTTTCCTTTTTCTTTATTTATTGGCCTCGTTTGCAAATTCACCTTCCTTTATTGGCTCTAAAATATTGGACTATTTCCTAGGTTTTCATGCTTGGCTCTTCTCTCTTGATTCATCCTCCATGGCTACTCTTGGCTGTGTCTATGGCTTTGAGACAGCCTTATGGGTTGATGACTCCAGCTTTATCTCCTGCAGTCCACACACGGACGTACAAATAACTCCTAAACATCTCAGTGTATATGTCTAACAGCCCTTCAGAACCAGCCTACGTCTACCTCTCTCCAAACTCTCCTTTCTCTAAGTTTTCTGGCTCAGCACGTGGCACTATCATCCGCACAACTTCAAACTAGAAACTTGGCGCCATCATCCTTGACTTCACTCTAACCCTCATTCCATGCCTCTGCTCAGTCCCCACAATATCATCACACAGCTCAGAATGCTCTCTTGGTGTCCTCACTTATCTCCATTCCATCCCATTTGACACTCTCCCAGATCAAGTCATGATCATTTCTCAAAGAATTATTCCAACACCTCCTCTCTAGTCTCCTCTTTTTACTCATGCCTGCTTCTAGGTAGCACCAGAGGGCAGAGATAATTTTCTAAAAGACAAACACAACTGTGTTAGTTTCCTAATTAAATTTCTCCAGTGGATCCCCATTTCCCCTTGGATTTGGTGGCAGGGCTGGGGATTTAGCTCAGTGGTTCGGGCGCCGGCCTCACTTGGATTTGGTCCAAACTCTGTAGATTAATTCAGCCCCCATTTCCCCAACCCTACCCACACCAGTCCTCAGGGATCTCAACCAATCCCATAGTTTTGAAGACAGTTTTATGCTAACAATTCCCATGTCTACATTTCCTGGACTCCTATCCAGACTCCACCCTGAGCTGAGCCTCTCTTACTGTAGCCAACTTAACATCACCTTTAGAGTGAGTGATAGGTATCTCAAAAATCTGTCCTTCCCAGAACTCGCCTTTCCCTCCTAGCTTCATTTCAGCAAGCCACTCAAACTGTTGAAGCTCCCCAGAGTGCGAATTATCTTTGATTAATTTTTTCTCAGTCTGTCCAATCTACCTGAAGTCCTATTAATTTTATTACTAAAACATATCAAATATGCCATTTTTTATATCTTTACACCCATTACCTCTCCAACATCACCTCACCTAGACCAGTGCAGAGCCTTCTGTCCCATTGTTTCTACCTTTGCCACATCCAGTTCACTCCAATACACAACAAAGGAGCCTAAAATCATAAACCACCTCCCTCTCTTGCTTAAAACCTTTCAGTGACTTCCTATTGCTTTTAAATAAAATCTAAAATCCTTACCATGATGTACTTGCCCTGTCACCAAACCGAGTCCAGGAGGTTACTGAAGCAGTAATGAGAAACCTAACCCACTCCAACTGTGAGATAGGATTGCAGGTTTGCTGACTCCCATCTCAGAACATTTCAGGACACATCAGTCCGAGGGTTGGGAAGAGTTTATGAGGCAGAGATTTTAGCACACACTGAAGAGTGGAGTGTGGGTGTTCAGAGAGATGAGATACATTATTTCCTGGAACATTTATGCTACTCTTGAGGGGGTGGAAACCCCAGGGGAAAGAAAAGGTAGCTCATCCCCTGGAAGGATACTAACCCATTTTACAGGTATAGGCTCAGTTTTGTTTTGTTT
This sequence comes from Heterocephalus glaber, assembly GCF_000247695.1. The sequence continues at coordinate 1,792,817 of NW_004624735.1, read as the reverse complement.
TTTTAGATAGGTAATTTAAACATTCTTTGGATTCACTCAACCTGTTTCTTCATCTTAAAATCTGGTCCCTGCTCTTTATTTTCTCAATTAAGCCAATTCATGGACTTTCAGGGTCCCTGTAGGATTTGGGGTATGCTGGGTCTGGAAGGAAAGGACCCTAAATTAAACAAGGGGGATGATGGGTCACCTTGGGTGACTTTGGGTCCCAGAATTTCCAGTCTTCTTAAAAGTACAACTTTTAGCTATGATTTTCTTATCTTCTTTCTACCTGTCTTTGTTTTACTCTATCTCAGCCCTATTCAGTCTACATAAACTTCCTACCCCCTGATTCACTGTCCAGGAGAGCACCATTTCCTCCCTCACTTACTTTGTTTATTTTTTGGTACCGGGGACCGAACTCAGGACCTTGCACTTGCACAGCAGGTGCCAGAACCACTGAGCTAAATCCCCAGCCCTCCTCAATCACTTTGAATCCCAAGCATCTAGGACAGGATCTGGTATACAGGGAACCTGCAATAAATGCTTGTTGAAAGAGTGGCTAAAAAGTGACTTGCTAGAACCTTCTCGGTCTGGCCGCCACTGCAGCTATGCCCTTTCTACCTCCCCATGTCTCAGTGGTCCCTCAAATGCTAGAAGCTGAGTGAGCGAGGTGGTGTCTACCTTACAGTGGGAGCAAAACCCTAAGTGAGAGAGCTCCCAGAGTTAGGTGAAACTTCATGACAGAATTAGGGTGACTGAGTCAGCATCTATCCCTGGCGAACCTCTAGGATCTCCTCTCAGCTCACACCTTGAAGAATTTTTAGATTTTTTTTTTTTCTGTTTTGGTTGTTGTTTGTTTTTCCAATGCTCAGGATCAGACTCGGGGCCTTGCATATGCTAGGCAAGTGCTCTATCACAAAGGTACATCTCTAGCTCCTCCTGAGAAGATGTGAGATGCTTTTGTTGTTGTAAAATGTAAATAACATAAAGTTCACCACTTTGAGCAAAAAATTCATTGGTATTAAATTCATTCCCAATGTTCCCTGTTGCCATTCTCTACTTCCAAAACTTTTTAAACTTCAGAAACAGAAATTCTATATCCATCAAACACTAACTTCTCAACTTCCATTTCCTCCCCTGGAAACCTCTATTCTACTTTCTGTCTCCTATGAATTTGCCTGTTCTTGGTACCTCATACCTGGAATCATACAATATTCATCCTTTTGTTTCTGGTTTCTTTCACTTAGTGAGATATGTTGTTAAAGGTACATCCATGTTGTAAAGTATGCCAGAATCCCATTCCTTCTTATGGCTGAATCATATTGAGTTTGCTAACTTCATCTGTCCACCAAGTACTGAGCACTTTATTAAGGACCAAGCACTCTTTTAAGCACTACCAAGAAAACAATTACAAAACAGAAAAAATTATTGCTCACTTCTTATAAATAAACAAGAGAATATATAGAGTGCCTGATGGTGACAAGTGATTTGGAAAAAGTAGTACTGCAAGAACAACTGTATAGGTAGAGATCTTGGGAGCAGGTGGAACCATTCGTATAACGCTTTGAGGGGCAGGGTAAGAATCCTGGGTTTTACTCTCAGTTGAAAAGCCAAGGGAAAGTCTGACATGATGTAATTTGACCTACATTTAAAAGTAATGGTGGCTTCGATCTCAGAACAAGACTATAAGGGGAAATACCCCAAAGCAGCAGAAGAAAAATCAGTTAAAGTCTCTTCAGCGGGACAGAACCATCAGAGTGTTAAGTATCCTGGGGCTATATTTTAAAAGGTTAGCTCATGCAGTTTCAGAGGCTGGCAAGTCTGAAGTCTGTGGGACAAACCAGCAGGTTGGAAATTCAAGTCAGAGTTGATGTTGCAGTTTGAAGTCTGAAATCCCCAAGGCAGGCCAAGCAGGCTGGAAACTCAGGGTTTTTATGTTGTAATCTGAAGGACAAATTTTTTCTGAAGGAGAATCTGTTCCATGCTTGTTCTTACCTTCTGGTAGTTTGCTAACAATCTTTCACATGCCTTGGCTTGTAGATGCTGCACCCTGCTTTCTGCCTTTGTGTTCACATGGCATTCTCCTTGTGTGCATGGATGTGTTGCCCTTTATAAGGACACCAGTCATACTGGAATGAGGCCATCCTACTCCAGCATAACCTTTTTTTTTTTTTTTTTTTTTTGGTACCGGGGATTGAACTTGGGTCCTTGCGCTTCCAAAGCAGGTGACGAAACCACTGAGCTAAATCCCCGGGCCAATGTATTTTTTTTTTTGGTACCGGGGATTGAACTTGGGTCCTTGCGCTTCCAAAGCAGGTGACGAAACCACTGAGCTAAATCCCCGGGCCAAAGTATTTTTTTTTTTTGGTACCGAGGATTGAACTTGGGACCTTGCACTTGTGAGGCAGGCAGTGGAACCACTGAGCTAAATCCCCGGCCTCAGCATAACCTCATTTTTACTAATTACATCTGCAGCAACCCTATTTCCAAATAAGGTTATATTAAAGGCACTATGGGCTATGATCTCAACATATAAACTGGAGGGAAGTGCAAGCCAGCTTATAACACAGGGTGACAGCTGTGAATGTGAAAAGCCATCATACTTGGCTAGTGGGTATTGAAAAGAGAGAGTCACTGATAAATGACTTTGACCTGAAGAAAAATAATGCAGTTGCCATTTGCTGATGTGACAAAGACTGCTGGAGGAAAAGGTTTGTTTGTTTGTTTTTTGGTACCGGGGATCGAACTCAGGACCTTGCACTTTCGAGGCAGGCAGCAGAACCACTGAGCTAAATCCCCGCCCCTGGAGGAAAAGGTTTGGAGGAGAAAATCAAGTTTGGTTTTGAATATTGTCTTAGTCCATATTCTATTTCTGTAACAAAATATTTAATAGCAGGTAATTTATCAGGAATAGTGGTTTAAGGCTGGGGATTTAGCTCAGTGGCACCGCACCTGCCAGGCAAGTGCAAGGTCCAGAGTTCAAACCCTGATACAGAAAAAACAGATAAATAGATAAATAAATAAATTTTAAAGAATAGTGGTTTATTTGGCTCACAGTTCGGGAGGCTGAGGAGCCTAAGAGGTGGCACCAGCATCTGTTCGGTGAAGCACAGGGCCTCACAGAGAGAGGTAGAACACAAGCCTGAGACAGTCCAGAAACAAAGCCAGTCCAGAAATAGCCCATTAATCCATAAATGAGGGCAGAATCTTCATGATCCAAGTACAGTCTCACCTCTGAACACAGGGACCAGGGAGGGACCAGGTTTTCAGCACATGAACTTTTGAGTGATGCATTTAATTCACAACAGACAAAATAAGTATTCAAATAAAGCCCTGCTCCTACCCTAAGCCCTTCATTTTGTTAGTAGTACTGGTGGGGAGAACAGAGGTCCCAGTTATTTGTGCTATAACAGGGCAGACAGAGGCTTCCAGTGGTGCCCCCGAGCCCAGACGTATTGGCCTCAAAGTAGCTCTCATTTCTGGCTTGCTCCACTTCTGTTCCCAGGCCCTCTTTCCTCATTACCATTTCCTTCATTATAACAAGATCTCTATGACTTCTCAAAATAAGCTTTAGGTGTATTTACATTTTAAATGTTATTAAAAGAATGGATGAAGCCAGAACTAATTATGAACTGCAGAGATACTCTTTTTAATAATAATATTTTCACTAGGAACATTGAGATTCTAAGTGAACCATAATAGAAACATGTTATTAATAGTTTGGTTGTCTTGCAATTAATAATAACCTGTAACTCTAATAGCCATGCTCTGTTTAGTGTATTTATTGCCACCTTCTAACCTGTATGATTTATAGTCAGTGCAGGCAAAGAGTTCCCTTTTTTTTTTCTTTTTTTTTTTGGTACCGGGGATTGAACTCAGGTCCTTGTGCTTGTGCAGCAGGTGGCAAAACCACTGAGCTAAATCCCCGGCCCAAGAGTTCCCTTTTTTGATCAATGTTAGCTAGATTCTTAGATCCTAGAGAAAGAACTATGACTCTAAATAACAAAATGAAAATATATGATTAAATCACTTCAAGATGGAGTTTAAAATTAAAATTCAGGAGAAAATAGATCAATTCGTAAAATTAAGTCTAATCTCAAATTCTGTCCTGTGATTTAAACCCTAAAGGTGCTTAGAATGTTTTGGTAAAGTAGTTTAATTCTGCTATGGGTGTTTTCTTTATGAAATGGTTCTATTTAGGTAGGAATGAAAATCTTCAATATGCCTTTGAAAGAGGTGAGACATTATTTATATTGGTCTGGGGTGCGGTGATTGTTCTAGTTCTATAAAGGCTTTCTGGTCATTGTTCAATAGCCAGCCTGGTCAGGGAATGGCTATTCGATCAGAATAAATATTCCCTAAGTAAGATCAGTGCTGTCCATGATTGTTTCATTTTGTGGCTATAATTACTGAAACTCCCAGACTGCTATCTAGAATCTGGCCCAAAAGGCAGACAGGGCCCTCTTCGGGGCAGCTCAGGCCAGCTGAGGGTCTTTCCTCAGATAACTGTTCTCAGATCAAATTCTGTGGCCACATTTATACTGTGGCAGGCCCTTGCTGAGAGGCCTGAGGAAGCCAATGGATTCCAGCACCCCACACCCACCAGGCTTCACACTGGTTCCCACACCAGGGCCAGGCTCACAGAGAAAGCAGGCCTGAGCCAGAATGGCGGCGGGAAGGCCAATCCAGGCAAAGGCAAACTGTGCGTATCTCTGGAGCAGCAAAGGAGCGCGAGCTCTGCTTTTCCGGGATCACTGGGACTTTTATTTCGTCGGAACATTTCCACCACTCCCCTCACTAGAGGCTCTATCTTGAACTCCAGGACCGAAGCAAAATGCCTAATGAGGCAAGGGAGGGGAAGGGGCTTACAAATGACTTGGGAAGAAGGGCTGGGGAGAAAAAAAGAAGGGTCAGGTTACCGGCTGTCACAAAATCTTGTGAAAACAGGAGCTGGAGACGCCAAATTCCGGCACCCACGGAAACCCCTTGCAGCAACTTGTGACCCCCTCAGAGTTGAGTGTGAGTCGCAGAAGAGCGCAGGGCGCTCACTTTCGGAGTTTTCATCCTCACTCAAGCTGCTAGGCGAGGGTGAGCTGAGAAGGTCTTGAGTGTGCACAGTCAGGCTCTCGGTCGACGGGGACCTGGCCAGTCCTTTCTTGACTTCCTGCAGTAGGGTTCCTCTGGCCCACACGTCCAGGCCCGCTGAGGTTCCTGCACTCTCGCTGGGCGGCGGAGCCGGGTCACCAGGCCGCCGAGCCTCGAGCTGGAGCAGACTCTGGGGTGGGGCCGAAGTTCCCTGCAGGTGGGTGCGGGTGAGGCTGTGACCCGCTAACGTCCAGCCGCCCAAGCTAGCCGTGCACGCTGGCCAAGGGCCGAGCCAGTGCTTTATTCCCTGCCGGAGAGTCGCCTCCTTTGCCCTCCTCCCGGGCAGGACGACCCTGGGCGGCTAAGTTGCAGGTCGTCCCTGCCGGCTCAGAGTTTTCCAACTCGCCCATTTGCCCCCCTCAAGTGAGCTACTGGCCCTCCTCCAGAAGCCTTCCCGGCTCCAGCTCCTAAAATAAATGCACCATGCCAGAAAAGAGGGGAAGAGGGATCATGTGACCCAAAAGAACGAAAATTCTAGAACGACCCCATTCTCCAGGAAAAGGTAATGAGGGGAAGCGAAACAGTGTGAACTTACTCGGAAATGCAAACCGAGCTCAACTCCGCCGGGCGCAAACAAGCGACCGAAAGACAAGTCAGCCAACGCGCTCGGCGGCTTCCCAGAAAGGGCCTCATGAATGAGAATGGGTTGCTAGGTTTCCTCCCTTCCTCCTGACAATCGCTTCCCACAAGATTTCCACCGCCGAAAGAAAACAGGCAGGGCCTAGTGACAGCAGAGGGGGGAACGCTGCCAGCACCGCCCACGAGGGCGCCTGGGGCAGCTCCCGCCTTCAGGACCCTGGAGAGCGTCCGTCGCGCCCCCGGGACCCGCGCCCAGCGGTGCGTGGCGCGCTCCCCTCCCGTGCTTCCCCAGGCTGTCACTTTTATCCGCTGCTTCCCGCCTCCACCTTCGTTTTTCTTGGCAACCACCACTCTTGTTTTTCACACAGATTAAACTGTTTTTTTGTTTTGCTTGAGGGGAGGTTTGGGATTGGCCGAGTTAGTTTTAACTACACTAAACTTGCGCCCCAAGAGGCACTGAAAGTGAAGACTCAAAGAAAAGGCCAAGTGGCTTTCACAAGCCACTGAGTTCAGCTCCTTTATCAATGAAGATGAACTCAGACTAAGAACCATTCACAAGGTTAGCTGTGAAGTTAGTAGCAATGCTCAGTCTAGAAGCTTGGGTTCCGGACTTATACTGATTCCTAAGATACTTTTTATTCACTCTCCATGACAAAAAAAATCTACCTTCACCCTCATCACTTAGGTCTCTTATGCAACAGGTGGAAGGGCAAAAAGGCTGCGTTCCTGAAAATAAGACAGACACACGGAATTCAGAAAGGATCCGTAGTGATCGTCCCAACCTGAGTGCTGGTCTCCGCTGCACTCAGCTAACCCTAAGCCGAATTCATTAGTCAGTCCCTTTCTGCACCCAGCGGGAGCCAGGTCTGGGATCCCTCGGGCACCGGCGGCGGCTACTATCCAAGCCTCCCTTGAACAACTATCCCAGTGAAACCTGGTAGCCAAGTCCAGCTCTGCGCAAAAAAGACAGCTAGAATGAGGACGGATCAGAGGAGGAAGGGCAAGATGGAGGGGTGAAAAAGTGAAGGAAGATTTTTCACCCAAAGTCTAAAAGAACCAAGAGTTGTGAGCACAGACTTTTGTACACACGTGTCGCATCCAACGTGCAGACAAATTCCCTGAGAAAGTTAACGTGCGGATTCTGGTACTGGAGGTTGGAACAGGGCCAGTGACTCTGCATTTCTAAGGAGCTCCTAGATACTGGAAACGCAGCTGGTCCCCTGGCCACGCTGGAGCGGCACCGAGTTAGAAAGGGGGGAAGAAAGAAGGGGGGGAACCCAACACGAGGCCTTTTCTCCCGCTCTCACTGACCTCCTCTTGCACCCCTAAGTAACTCTCGCAATGCGGTGGTAAGGGCCTCATCTAAGCGGCTGGAGCCGACAGTAGCGGTAACGGTGCGCTGGTTTGTTTCTCTTTCCCCCACCCTGCCCTTCCCACGCCCGCCCTGCACGGTTCCCAGGCTCGCCCGCTGCCCGAAGCTGCTCGGCCTCCTTCCTAGCCCGATCCCCAGCCTCACGCGGTTCTTCGCTCGCTCACCTTCTCCGGCGCCCGCCTCCTGAACCTCCCCAGCGGCGCCCGGACTTCTCCCCTCTGCTTCCTGCCCCGTGGGCCGCCCGGCTCTCGCGGGGGCACGAGGAGCTGCCCGGCCGCCTCTCGCTCCTGCTCGGGACAGCGCCGGCCCTGCCCGGCCGACCCCCGGGGGTCTCACGCCGAGGCTGGCTGATCGGGTCGCCCAGCCCGGAGAAGAGGAGGCCAGCGCCGGCAGGGTTTGCCTGTGCCGGTAAGTACTGAGCTCCTCCCGGCCCCCCGCGCAGCCAGCCTCTCCCACTCGTTCCTGGCCGCTACAGACCCGCTCCACCTGGGGCGGGCAGTGGGAGGACGGAAGGTCGGGGCGCAACGCTCCCCCCCCAACCGGTGAAATCACCCTAAGCTACTTTTTCCTGGGCCATTCGGTCCCTGCCCGCGGTCTTTGGA
>NW_004624735.1:1769876-1784998 GCF_000247695.1 Heterocephalus glaber | reverse complement strand
CTAGGCGGCTTTTCAAACTGGGCGCGAAGCGTCCGAGCCCTCCTCCGAGCCCCCCCCCCCACGCCTCCGCGCGCTCCAGGCGCTCGCCCTCCCACTCCCCAGCCCTCTCCGCGGACCAGGGAGGAAATGACGTGATGTTATTTTTGTGTCAGGTCAGTTATTCCAGTCCTCGAGCGCTGAGGCTTACTGCCCCGCCGCGACCGCTCCCTCCGCGCTCGGCGACCTCAGAGCTGGGCGCCAGGGCTTCCCCGCCGCCCAGTCCGTCTCCCCTCGCCGCGAACTCGGCAGTCCCTGGAGAAGGGGGGGTTCGGGGCGTCTGCCGAGGGACTCCGAGGCATCCTGCGTCGGGGGTTCGTTTTCTCTGCGCTCCACTCCTCCCCGGGTCTCCGGCTGCCGCCTCCAGGCTCTGGCTGACGGGGACGGGGTGAAGACCCCCTTTCCAGAGTGGGAGAACAGAACGAGAGGCGGAGGCTGCCCAGGGCCCGGGCGGGGGCCGAGCGCAGAAGCACCCGGGGCGCGCAGTCCACAGGCGCAGTTTGGGGGACTGAGCGCCGCCCGCCTCGCAACATTCACTAGGTCCAGGCGCGCGGTCCCGCACGCGCTCGGCCCCCGCACGCTCGGCGCGGGATGGAGAGCGAAGGTTTTGCCGACGCTGCCAACACTGGCTGGGCGTCGCACCCTCCCCCTCAGGGGTGAAGGAGGAGAGCTCAGGTCGGGGCGCAGGACTCGCCGCTGGGGGCCTGGGGAGGTGCCCCCAACCGCCACCGCCGCCGCCGCCGCCAGAGGGAGGCGAGCCCGGGATTGCCCAGCCCGCGCAGGAGGAGGGAGGGGGCGGGGAGCAGGCAGAGCGAGGAAGGAAGAGGAAGCGAGAAGTGGGCGAGAGCGAAGACGGAGCTTCGGGTAGGGGAAAGCCGAGGAGAGCAGTCGCGGGCGTAGTAAGGACCGCACTCGGCCTTGCCTTAAAGTAAGGCACACGCCGGACGCATGCGCACGGCCGGCGGGGGCGAGCGGGCGGGAGCCTCTCCGGCTGGTCGGGCGGACGGTGGGATCGTGAGTACCCGGCTCCCTCAGTGTCCCCGTTTTTCCTCTCGGAATCGCGCTGAGGCTTCGGGCTGGGAAGCGACAGCGTCGGTGCGGGCGCGCACGCTCGGCGGCACCCGGGGCTCGTACCCACCGCGCAGCCGGAGAGGGTGCGAGTCTGTTGCCCCTTTAGGAGCCCACCCCGGTCCGGTCCGGTCCGCTAGTCCGTGCGTGTCGGGAAGCGGTGTGGGCCGAGGTGCGTCTGTGTCTGAAGAGGGCCGTCGAGCCGAGACCAGTCTCTACCTGGTCCGCCAGGCGCCCGCCCGCGCCGTTCCAGCTCTGCTGCCCTGGGTCTCGGACAGGGTGGGGGACGCGGCAGCCGCTTATCGATCACCCCAGCACGTGTGGGAGCCTCGGGGCGGGAGAAAAGTGGGCGTCCGCACGGGATGGTGAGAAGGGCGAGGAAGGGAGCGGGCGTCTGAGGCGGGCCCTTTGAGCGCCGGTGGGAAGGGGAAGGCGCCGCCCCCGGAGTCGCAGCACCTCCCTTTCGGAGACGGCGGCCCGGGCGGGGCCCGAGGAGCAGGGCCGGGGAGCGTGGCCCGGCGGGGACGGTTTGGTGCCCGAGTTTACCCAAGACGCTCTTCTCGCCCCCGGAAGCTGCACGGACAGATCTGCCCCTTCAGGTGCCGGCGTCGTGGAGACTGTCTGTGGACAAACCCGGCGCTTGGTCTTCCCCACTTTCGGAGCTGCGCTGGGGAAGTTGGAACGAGTCCGGGCGCCCGGCGGCGCGGTCGGAGGGTGGCGAGGTGGGCCGCTGGGCGGGACGGAAGCGGGCGCTGAGAGGAGGGTCTGGGTGCGCGGCTGCCCTCCAGCGTTGGCCGAGAGACGGCAGGCAGGGACAGCGTCGGCCTCTTTGGGGTAGCTGTGTGCACAGCGATCCCCCCGTCCACTCGTGGGGGGGACCATAACGGGGTGAGGGCTTGAGAGAGCGGCTCATCGGGATAGCGCTGGGCCTTCGGGGAGGGGGGGAGAGGTCATTGTGCTCCGCAGCCTTCTTGCATCGGAAAGAAAGGGCGAGAGGTGGTGGGCGTTGCAGGGAGGTTGTCAGAGGGGGCCACCACCTGCCCACCCCGCCCCCACCTGTGGAAGAAGCTTTGGGGAGAAAGGGCGAGAGGACTGGATTGGGTCCTGAGCTTCCCAAAGTCTCCAGCATCCGAGCAGTTTGGGCCAATGAACAATACCAGCAGCGAGCAGGACGAGGTAGGAAAAGTACAGGGCCAGAAAGGGAGTGACGGCTGCTGTCCTGCGCCACCCGCGGCGGACAGGATGGAGAGGTCTGTGTGGTGGTACAAGATTTCTATCCCGGAGGGGGAGGGCGAGGGCGAGGGCGAGGGCGAGGGCGCTAAGTCTCTCCTGTCCTCCCTTCTCAGCAAGTGCAAGAGGCCAATCCTTCTAAGTGAATCCCTAGTCCACACCCTATTAGGTGTCCTGCTGAAGTTCTCGAGTTCCCTGTGGATCCCTCTCCCCTGCTAGCTATAGCGCTCGGAGGCATCAGTCATCTGCCCTTGCATGACTTGGCTTCAGTTTCCTTCTGGTGGCTTCAAACCATAGAATTAACCAAACAAAGATCCACGTTTAGGAAACGATTTGGCTTCTCCCCGGACTTGCCAAGGACACTTTAAATGAAATGACTATCTTTAAATTCCTTGGCACAATCATGATTTGCGTTTTACTATTTTTGTTTATTTTATTTTTGCACAAAACCTGATTTTCTGTTGGGTCTCTTCCTATGTATCTTCTGTTCATTAAGTAGCATCTTTTGTTGTATGTATAGGTACCTCATGGAATAGGCAACATTATCTCATGGATAAGAGTCCTGGGATCTTTAGCTGTCAGTTCAAATCTCCAGCTGTCTGTGTGACTTTAGGCAAGTTACCTAACTTCTCTGTGCCTTAGGATAAATAGAAGTGTCCATTTCATGGTGTAGTTACTGGCATTCTATAGATTAATACAGTAGAGCTCTTAATAACTTCCTGGCACCAAGTAAAAGTTATCATGAAGGGCTGGGGATTCAGCTCAGTGGTTTCCCCGCCTGCTGCGAAAGCACAAGGACCCGAGTTCGATCCCTGGTACAGAAAAAAAAAAATTATCATGAAGATGATAAGTTTGTTCAGTGGACTTCAAAATATAAAAGAACAGGAATAAAAGGTGTTTTCGTCTCTTTAAAGAGTAGGTACAAAGAAATAGATGTCCCATCATCAAAATCAGAAGAACATTTTCTACTATTTAAATGTAAATAACAAGGCCTTTTATAGATGGACCTTTTATGAGATCCATACAAGCTTCAAAGAGCATTTGAAGGAAATTCTCTCCAACCTTCAAAAAGAGTTCACTTTACAAAATAGATACATTTTTAAAAATTTATGAAGTTTGTTGGTCCATTTTAGGTGTACAATATGATGACATTCATCATTGGAAATTTGCACCTTTACATGATGTATCTTGGTCTTATTTTTTTCCCCATTCGCCTGCCCTCCCTTCAACCCCTGCACCCCTCCTTATTTACAAAGACTTTATCTCCGGTTTTCCTTTTCTCATATTTATTCCTTTCCCTTCTTTCTTTTCGCCTAGCCCACCTTTCCCCTTCCCCTTTGGATCTTTTCTTCCTATTTCACATTATCTATTATATATTTTCATCCTTATTTACACTTTTAGTTTCTCACACTAGAGAAACTATTCGGTATTTACACAAGTGTGTTCTCTTTATTTCACTTAAGGGTGTGGCCTCAATGTGCATTCATTTAGCTATAAATGTCTTTAGTTTCTCATTCTTTATGGCTGAGTAGTACTCCATTTTATTTTAAAAATCACATCTTTATCCAGTCTCCAGTTGATGGAAAATTGGGCTGCTTCCAAGTTTTAGCTATTACAAACTGCCATTATGAACATGGGTGCACATATACCACTGTGTTATGTTGCTTTTAGTTGTTTTGGGAAGATACCCAGCAGGGGAATAGCTGGGTCAAATGGGACCTCTAGTCTTAGTTCTTTGAGGTCTCTCCATACTGATTTCCACAGTGGTTGCACCAGTCTGCTCTCCCACCAACAGTGGAGAAAGGTTCCTTTCTCCCCACAACCCCACCAGCATTTGTTATTGGTGGATTTCTTGATAGCTCTGGGGTGAGGTGGAATGTTGGCATTGTTTTCATTTGCATCTCTCAAATGACTTTCAAAGTTTTGTTGAAAGCGTTTTCATAGGACAAAACATACATTTTAGAAGCACAAGTTAAAAAGGGCTGGGGAAGTGGCTCCATGCTAAAGCATCTTACCTGACATGCCCCAGGCCCTAGGTTCAATCCCCAGGGGCCCTAGGTTGGAGGTGAGGGGAAGGAAAATATGTGCTAAAGACTGCTCTGTGGGAAAACATAGTGCATGTGGACATAATATTTACAAAAATTCAGCACCTTTACTGAAATACTGTATTGAGTCCATTTTATTTAAGAGAATCTGCAAACTTTCTTGGGAACTAGAGGGGCTAATTTTTCTGAGAGCATTGTAAACATTTCTCTATAATGTTTATTATGTCAGAAATGCAGAACAATGACAACTGGATGACTTAATCTACCCCTACATTTTGCATATGAGGAAACATTCAGATTAAGCCCCCAGCTCATTAGAAGCTAAAATAAGGTTAGAATTATATGTTCCTCACTCCCCAGGGCTCTTACACACCACTTTTATGATTTCCTATTTTCTGCCAACTTGTAAACCTTTCACGAATAGGACACCAGAAGGTCTATATAAGGAGAAAATATACAAGTGTGTGTTACAGGCAGTAGTGGTGTGGCTACTGTTGTCCACAGCTTTGTCATGGCCTTTCACAGAATTAGGCATGACCACATGATTTGCCTCAGCTAAGCTGAGGTCACAGATCAAGCTAGAGAAAATTTAAAGCTCTCTAAGGTATGCATTCAGTTGTATGTGTTATTAATCCCTTGAAAAAGTTTTATATTACAAATCATTTTTAAACTCTTCTTAAAATTTCCTTCCTGCTACCTTTGCTATGAGAAACGCTTTTAGGAAAGGCTTTCAAAATTGCACTAATTTTATTTTTCCAGATTTTGTGGACTAGGAAGAGTGAAGAGAAAAACAAAAAGCTTTCTTATTTTAATTCAATAGCCTAGTTAATGGTTTCATTCCAGGCCCTTGATTTTCACTTCCTAAAATCCTGTCCACTGCTATATGTGGCAATCCAATGACTTCCATCTTCCATGGGTGGTGCAGATTGTAGGTTATAGATCTAGCCCTCACATGAACAGTTTAGGAATTATATGGCAGAGACTTGTGGGTAAGCGTATGGACTTGCACAGTTATTTATAGGAATAGTGTGTTTTCTAGGGAAGGTACTTCTAGGAATTGTGCCTGCATCCTGGAGGAAGGAAACTGGTTCTTCTCTAGTGTGTGAACTATTTATCTTACCCTTTACTGCATCGGCTACTCCATGACCTTGAACAGAGATAGAGGGTGTGCAGCAGGGATTGACTTTTTAGCTTGCTTTCAAGCTAGTTTAACAGAACTGAGTTTTGAAATCACACTAAATCCAATCCCAATATGATTAGAATGTTAATCACTGTCCAAATGGGAGTCTTTCAGATTGGTTCTCAGTGCACCACCAGGTGACTCACCATTTGGGCTTCTATTCAACAAGTACGGTGTCAGCAACAAAGAAAGTTCACTCCGAGTCAGAGCTTACCATTTAGTACAATAAGTGTGAGTCATTGTCTAGGGCACCATCTGAGATGGTCCCTAAATGTGACCTTGAGCAGCACACTCCAGAGTTGGGACTAGAAGCAAGGGGTTAGACAGTTCATAGAACAATTGAATGAGCTCTTGCGGAGGCCATTCACCATAAAGTTTGGTACCACTGAGCGCTCAGTGTAATATTAAATGATTAGGAATCCATAGACTAGAGCACCTTGATTCTAAACCAGCTGATGGTATTTTAACTAAATTTGCATGGATCATTTGTGAAATATGAATAATCTGCTCAATTGACCATGAGTGATATTCCACATGAATTACTTCCAAAGTCATTGAAGCCAGTTGACTTTTCTGGTTTCTCGTTATTAAGTAATTTTACTCGAAATTGTAAAATCCTTTTTGATAGGTATGTATTAGTATTTGGATTTTAGACAAAGACATCTCATGAAAAGTTACCCAGTAGTTTTACCATGTCACCTCTGAAGCTAACTGAACAGTCATTCTCAAGAATGCTGTAGAAAACAAGTTTGAGCTGCTGCTTTAAGGATAACAACATTTACCCCACCCCCACTGTTTGGTTTTTTTGGTGCTGGGAATTGAACCCAGGGCCTTGCTCATGCTAAGCAGTGCTGTCTACCACTGAGCTACATCCTGGGTGCTAGATGCAGGACACTTCTACTCCTAAGTCTGTATGGCTAGAATCGATACAAAAACAGAAAGAATTATGCAACTTATTCCTTACCCTACCCTTGAAAATTACGTTTATGTCTCAGGGTGGGGTATAATGAGATTTAAGGGACTAGTAAATTTCTTAATTCGTGCAAAAATGTCATTGATAATTAGAGATGTTATATCCTTGCAAATAAGATACTGTATAAGGGATCTACCATATACCTTTATTGTGTTTTTATATGTGTTTTAGTGATAACCTGGCTACTAATTCATATATCTCCTGCTCCATACAAAAGTATAGATACTTTGTATTTAACAGAGACTTTACATAAAGAGTCAACTCATTCTCATTTATTGTAATTCCTGGAAAATTCAGATTGTTAAAATTCTTTAATAAATTTGACTGTTTTTTATAACTGAAGCAGAAGTTCTACATAAATGTGCTAGGTTTCAGTGAGGAGCAATTAGGTACTGTTGTGAGATTCACAATTACTTTCTACTTTATTTACTTACAAGTGTACTACACATCTTAAACATACGACCCTGATTCCCCAAAAATAAGACCTAACCAGAAAATAATCACCCTTGAAACTAGAGACAAAAAATGCCAGCCCCAAATCACCTTGCCTTTCCTGCCCATTACAAAGTAGCCACCAAATAAGAGAATGGTGAGGTGTAATCTTCTGCATGACACTGGTCATCACCATGGTAACACCCACCGCTTGTTTTCCAGTTGTCTTATTTTGGGGGAAATACAGAACTTAATAAACTTTGCATAAGTGTACTACTGTATAACCACCATGGTGGATCAGGGTTTTTAATCTTAGCATTATTGATGTTCTGTTAACTAATTCACTGGGGGAGGGTACTGTCCAGCATGTTTAGCGCCATCCTTGACCTCTCTACCCTTTGGATCCCAGTAGCACCCCTCCCTGGATATCATAACGAAAAAATGTCTGTCTTTAGATATTGTCAGATATTCCATGGGGGACAAAAACATCACTCACACTGATTTGGGTCAAAATACAAAATACTTCCAGGCATGGTGATGCCCGCCTGTAATATCAGCTCCCCAAGAGGATTGCAAATTCAAAGCCAGCCTCAATGACCTTGTAAGAGCTCATCTAAAAAAATAAAAAAGAGAGCTATAACTTGGATCCCCAGTAAGATGACAGATACATAGATACATAGATAGATTGATGGGAATAGATGCTGATTGATAGATAGATGAAATATTTTCAGCTCTTTCACCCTGTAAAACCCGGCCTTGCTTCCTCTCAGGCAGCGCTCCCATATAGCCTCTCTCACCATATGTCAGCTATGCCTGTTTTTGAATTTCACATTGTACAGTACATACTCTGCCTCTGATTCATAGTTCTGCATTGTGTTTTTGAGATGCATTCTTGTTGTTGCCTGGACTGATTTTTCAATGTGCAGTGTTCTTTTGTGTGAGTACACCACAGTGCATTTGGAATTGTTGCTGATGTGGAACTATTATGAGTATCACTAGAATGGACAGTCTCATCCATGTCTTTTGACTGGGTAAAAGCACAGAAGCGATATTGCTGAGTAATAGGTCACTGTGTGCTTAGCTTAGTAGATGCTGCCAGTTGATACTTCTACTTGCACAGTATATATTGCTTCATATCCAGTGAAAAATGGGCCATCAGTCTTTATTATTATTATTTATTTGTAGGAGTTCTGTGTGTGTGTGTGTGTGTGTGTGTGTGTGTGTGTGTGTGTGTGGTACTGAGGATTGAACCCAGGGCTTTCTCACTGACCTAGATCTCCAGCTCACTCTTTCTTTCTTTCATTCATTCATTCATTCATTTATAGGCAGGGTCTTGTTAAGTCACTAAACTGCCCAGCCGGGGCTCAAATTTGTGATCCCTCACCTCAGCCTCCCAGAGACTGGTATTACAGGTGTGCATCATCACATCTGGCTTGTAGGAGTTATTTATATATTTTGAATACATGTTGTCAGTCAAAAATGTATGTATTTTGATGACTGTGTGCACTGCAGATGTCTTCTTTGAGTCCGTGGCATGTCATTAAGCTCTTATCCATTATCCATAACATATTCTGTTTAAAAGTCATGCTTCTTTGAAGGTAATTTCTTTTTTTCTTTGGCTGGTTTAAAGTTTTTCTTTTTGTTTTTGGCTTATCACAGTGAACATAATATGCATAGGTGTGGTTTTGTTTGTACGTACCATCTTCTGGGTGCACTGAATTTCTTGTATCTGTAGATTTATGTCTTCTTATTTTCTTCCTTCTTTTAATTTTTATTTTTATTGGTACATATTTGCAGTACATAATGAATCTATTCCTGGTGGGGGAGTTGGTATATGTACATAACACACCTCCTTTTCCTCCTCCCTCCTCCCTACTCCAGGTTTGTCTTTCATTAGCTTTGAACATTTTTCACTCTATCTGCACCTTTTGTCATGATTTTCGTCTCTTTCTCTTTTTCTTTCCTGGGACGTATTTTGGAATTTTTTTCCTTTTTCTCTTACTCTCTGCTCTGTTTAGTCCACTTTTTCCTCTCTTCTTCTATCCAAACCAAGCTTGTGCTCTGTCAAACCAAATGGTGAGTTGTTTGTATAAGAACTTTATTTTTTCTAAATATACTGTGTTCATTTGTTTCTTTTAATAAATTTAAATTCTAAGATGAAATTCCTCATCTTTCCATCAATTTAAACCATTCCGTTCTTTTCTACTGAATCCAGTATTAAGATTGTCTGTGCTCCTGTATCTGTCGTTTGTTTTTTAAACATTGGTCACATTCTTCCGTCTATTTACCTATCTAGTACTTTTTACTGGATGTAGAGACTGTACATAAATAAACTGTGTAGGTTCAGATCTGCAGGATTATTTCTTCTCCAGGATGAGGCCCTGATCATTAAATGCCTAGCAGGTAGGAAATGCCAGGGGCAGTTTTTATAAGCTGAGGACTAACTATGTTCATTCTTGTTCCTCAGGAATTGTCTCCTGGGGATTGAGAGCCTGGTGGATTTCGAGCTCCTCAGTCTTAGAAAGGGAGACTCAGCATCAGCCTTAGAAATTAACAGCTTTGCTTTTTGCCTCATTTTTTTCCCACATGGCCTCCTCCTTTGGTAAATGTCTTGCAGGGGTTGGCCATGTGTGTGGCATGTTACTAAAGATTCTTGTTCTCCTTTGTGTGATGTTAGTTTCTTTATATCCTCAGCTCTTGCTTAGAGTTACTAAAGGCCCCCAGGGGAGGAAAACTGCTGGTGACAGACTGCTCACCTTAAAAGGGCCTCCCTCCTGGAAACCCTAGTTAAATCAGTCTTCTTTGCTTCCATAGCTCTCTGGTTTCATTAGAAATATAACTTTAGCTATTTATCTGGCTTTTTAAGTTGTTTTATAGGAACAGCAATCAGCCTTGACTTAGTAAATTTTTTTGAGTTAGCTTTTCTCTGTCTTTGAACATTTTCATCTTTCTGGGTTTTGTTTTTGTTTTTGTTTTGAGGCAAGGTCTTGCTATGTAGCTCAGGCTGGCCTTAAACTCACTGTGTTGCCCAGGCTGCCTTCAAACTCATGGCAGTCCTCCTTCCTCAGCCTCCCAAGTGCTGGGATCACAGGTGTGCACCACCACGCCCAGCTGTTTTATTTGTTTTGTTGTTTGTTTGTTTGTTTGTTTGAGATAGAATCTCGCTGTGTAGCCCAGCCTGGTCTCGAACTCACAATGGTCTTCTTGCCTCAGCCTCCTGAGTGCTGGGACTATAAGCATGCAAAACTATTTCCAGCCTTATCATTTCCTTCTTTTTTTTCTTTGTTTTTGTTTTTTGTTTTTATTTTATTTCTATTATTATTTATTTCTAATGGAACTCAAAAATGACTATTCCGAGTTAGATCACCGGTACCAAAAAAAAAAAAAAGAATATTAATATTTTCTACTTGTAAAATGAAATATACTGTATGTCCTTTCAGATTAAAAATGTTAGTAGGAAATAAGTGTGTTATAATTTTTGCAATCTTTATCCTTCACACTGCAGCTGTGTTTGAAAAACGTGAGTATCAGAATGAAGCAAAGATGAGCTCAAATTTTGGCTTTGCTCAGTCCTTTTGTGAGCCTCTAAATCTGAATGTGTACAGTTGCGATAATAACACTTTTGATATTAAGTATCCAGTAGAAGGTTCAAAAGAAAAAGTTAGTGCCTGGTACCTATTATCATTATTCCACCAATATTTATCCATCATTATTTTAAACTTCTGACCATGGATCATTTTACTTTAAACATTATATTTTTGAATAATTCTATTTGTCACAGATTCCAAAATGTTTACCACTCAAAAAACATTCTGAGAAAAGTTGTTTTGTGTTTGTATACCTGTACCCATAATCTAATGTCTAAGAAAATTCTACTGATAATTTATACTTGTCCAAATATTTATCATTTATAAGTTTTTTTAATTACCCCAAAACTGGAGAATACATATAGATAAAATTTAGTTGCACAAAGAATTGCATTCAGAATAATCACTCTCAGCAAGATTTATCTAATTGGGCTGGGGATGTAGCTCAGCGCCGTACAGTACCTGCCTGGCAAACGCAGGGTCCTGAGTTTCGTCCCCAGTACCAAAAGAAAAGATTTATCGAACTACTTTGGGTTATTTCCAATAAAGGTTTTTTTATATTAGCAATAAGAAAACAGTATTAAATATTAGGAAAAGATGAAGAGTATTTTCTAGAAAAAGAGCTGGTTGACCTTTGAAGAGGAGCATCTGCATAATTAATTTTTACATTAAATTTCCTTTACCAAGCTTCTCTTTTATTTTGACGTTGGCAATCATTTCTGAAAAAAAATATATACTGGACTAATATATGGGAACAACTAGATTCAGCTCTAAATCTGAGGTGAAAATAGTGATCCCGGAGACAGTTCAACGCACAGGGCTCTCTTGTCTTGGGCAAGAAGGTTGCTTCTAGTTTGTGTCCCAGAGGCCATGTCTCAGCCTTCAGTTCCTTAATGCAGTGACCACTAACTTCACTGCTCTAACCTTCATATTCTGAGAAGGACTGCACTCCTTACAATTTGTAGCCAAATTCAAGTCAAAGCACAAGATTTATGAAGCCCTATTTCATAATAACCTGGAATTTATCAAATTCTCCCTACAGCTAAATTTATGTTTTGTTTTGTTTCGTTTTATTTTATTTTGAGATAAAGTCTTCCTGGATTGCCCAGGGGGCCTTCACACTTAAAATCCTCCTGCCTCAGCCTCTCAAATAGCTGAGATCACAAGTATATGCCACTGTACCTGGATTTTAGAATTAAATGTTTGCTATAGTAAGTCACTTCTGGCCCTTTGAATAGCTTTTTAGAGAGTGCTGTTCTTTTGGAAAAACTAAGTATTTGTTAATAAAAATACCAGAACATTATAACTCAACCATGCAAACACATTTGGGTTTAAAGATGAATGAATACTGGGCCAGGGATTTAGCTCACTGGTTCCGCCACTTGCCTTGCAAGTGCAAGGTCCCAAATTTGATCCCCGGTACCAAAAAATAAAAATAAAAGATGAATGAGTACTAAGTATAAAAAAGGCAAAATTATGCAAAATTAAATAAGGTGAAAAACTCACCTTAGGGCTGTTGAAAAAAAATAAACGAAGGATTTTGTTATTTTCCTTAACATCTAATTTTCAAAATCATGAAGGCATGAGAACTATATATTCTGAGGTAGACAGAGAATATACTTGATTAAACATATAAAATCTGTTCTGAAAATCAAGAAACTACATACAGGTTTTTTTATTGGAAGAGATTCTTTTTGATCCTTTTTACCTACACCTTAGTAGTAGGGCTTTCTTCCTGGGTCTCTGTATCTAACTTCTTTATATTATATCTCCCCCAAAAAAGTTACAGATTGCTATGGTTCCATACAACAAATCCAAAATACATAACCACTAAACATGTCAATTCTTGAAAATCTCTTGAATTTTAGATCTTTTTTTGTTTATTTTTGTCTACCTAGTTGACACTTCAGCCAGGGGAGTGGAAACCTAAAATTCAGTAGATACTTTGATGCAAATTGTTAAAAACTAAAACCTTTAGGAACACAGATTCTCTGAGATGTTCCCTAGGCACAGCAAACTCAAACATCCCATCAGCTCGGCCTACAGAGAACATCTTGAAAAAGCTAAGATGGTGGAATAAGTAATGCACTAGAGTTCTATTAGCCTATTCTAATCCACAGCTGACCTGCTGGCAAAGGGACTCCAGAGGCACTTGATGATGGGCATCCAAAAATAGCTCAATTTATCTAATTGTGGCTTATGCACAGCTGGGGTGTGAACAGCAAAGTTCTGTGGGCAATATAATCCCAAACCTCAAGCCAAAATACTTAGGTTCAAGTCTGTTTGGAGGATAACTTAGAATGTCAGGTACATCTATAAGTCTGATTTTTTCCATTGATTAAAAAAAATAGTGTCTTGAAATTTCCACAGAAACATTTCAAAAATTAAATGTAAGATATGATACATTTGCTCATGTAGACACGGGGGGAAGTTGTGCATTTGTTGGAAATTATGAGTGGAGAGAGCAGGTTCTAATAAAGAATTTTGATTTACACTATCATGGATTGCCACTGGAGGTCTCAAGAGGGGACTAACATAATCCAGGCTCTATTTCAAAACAGTAAGATGTTTTAAAAGGCTTTGCAGGCCATGTGTTCTGACATTAGTCCATTTTGTATTACTGTAATGAAATACCCAAGGGAGAATAATTTTATAAAGGAAAGAGGTTTAGGGGGCCGGGGATTTAGCTGAGTGGTTTCGCCGCCTGCTGCCAAGCATAAGGACCAGAGTTCAATCCCCGGTACCAAAAACAAGAAAAGAGGTTTATTTTGCTTAGTTTTGGAGGCTCAAGGGCATGGTACCTACATCAGCTTAGATCTTGTGAGGGCCCTCTTGGGTACAATATCATGGGGGGAAACCCTATTTTCGGAAGAGATCACATCTTGAAACAAGCCAGACTGGGATCCCACAGTCCCTTCCAGGGACACACCCCCAATTAACCTAAGCATCTTCCACTAATTCCCACCTCCTAAAGGTCCCATCACTTCGCAGTACTGACAGCCAGGGAGAAAGCTACAGACACTTGAATGCTGGAGGATAAACCACATCCATAGCATTGCAGCTGTCTGTGGTTACTACTCTGCCACCGTAGCAGGAAAGCTCAGAGAGAAGAGGGTGGCTTGGGGTCTTACTGGAATAATCCCAGCAGGAGGCAGGGCCCGCCTGGCCTAGGGAGGGAGCAGCACAAATGCACTGTGTAGATCTGATGTAGCTGCTGCGGCTGCAGCCAGCAGATGGCCAGGATGGGAGAGGAGTGACAGTCACTGTGTGGATGGGAGTGGATTAGTGACCACGTACGACCATGGGGAAGACAGGAGGAAAAGCGGAGGCTCGGGACAGGGAGGCCCTAAAGCCTGGGGTATCCACCAGAGCCCCAGTTGTGGCATCAAGTAGGTCGTTGGATCACCTGCTTTTGCTTGGAAGGCAAGAAAGGTCCTGGGCTTGAGGCAGAAATGTGAACTTCTTGGGCTACTCATAATGTAGCTTTCCGTGCTGTGACTCGCTAAAGCCTTCTGAGATTATGGTAGGAAATGACTGAGCATAAGCCGATAGGGTACTGCCACTTAGAATCTGCATTTCCTTCAGTTATCTGTAAACAGTCTGTTGAGAGTTTCTATGTATTTACTCATACACATGGAGCAAATACAGCCCACTGTTTTTGTATGGTCTGAATACTAAGGATGGTTTTTACATTTTTAAATTGTTGGGTGAAAACCTCAAGGGAAGAATAATATTTTTGTGATATAATGAAATTTTACAGAATTCAGATTTCACTGTCCATAAATTTTTATTGAAATACAGCTCTGCTCATTTGTTTATATCTATGGCTGTTTTGCAGGGCAGAAGCAGAGTTGAGTAGTTGCAGTAGAGACTACGGGCCCTCATAGCCTACAATATTTATTCTCTTGTCCTCAGTAAAAACTTGCCTACTGTCTCCGATCTATAACATAAATACTCATATGGAATTTTACCAGGTTCCTTCAGGAAGTAGAAGTACAAAGGGTGTCTTAGTTACTTTCCTTGTTGCTGAGACAAAATACCCAACACCCAAAGTTAAAGGAGGAAAGCTTTATTTGGCTCACAGTTTGTAGAGGTTTCAGTCCATAGTTGGCTGGCTCCAAGGTAGGGTGGCACGGCAGAGGGGCATCACAGAGGAGAAACAGTTCATGGCAGGCAGAAGACAAAAAACAAGCAAGCAACAAGCCTGTTTCTGCCCCTTGTATTGTAACCAGGTTACCTGCCTTAGGGCAGGTAGTACTTACACCCTTAATCCTAGTGTTCTCAATCCTGGTATCGCACCATGGATCAATCCCAGCGTCACATACTCTAGATCCAGCCACCTCTGAAAAGCCTCACCTATGACCACATGAGGCTGTGGGGGCACATCTAGACCTAAGCCATAACAGATGGCCAATAAATACATGAAAAATGTTCACCATGGCTGGCCATTAGAAAAATCCAAATTAAAACAATATGACAGGGGCCAGGGGTTTAGCTCAGTGGTGCTGCCGCCTGCCCCATAAGCGAAAGGTCCTGAATTCAATCCCAAGTACCAAAAAAAAAAAAAAAAA
>NW_004624735.1:1757584-1769776 GCF_000247695.1 Heterocephalus glaber | reverse complement strand
CCTCGTAAGTGAAAGGTCCTGAATTCAATCCCAAGTACCAAAAAAAAAAAAAAAAATCAACATGACATATCCTGTTACTCCAGAAAGAATGGTCATCATCAAGAAATTAGGGCTGGGATTTAGTGCAGTGGTGCTGCCGCCTGCTTCAGAAGCACAAGGTCCCAAGTTTGATCCCCAGTACCAAAAAAAAAAAAGATAAAGAAATTAAATAATAGTGAATGCTGGCAAGGATATGGAGAAAAAGAAGCTCTTCTGTATTGTTAGTGGGAATGTAAACTAGTAAAACCACTATGGAAATCTGTGTGGAAATTCCTCAAAAAAATAAAAATAGAAATCCCATTTGACCCAGCTATTCCCCGTTCAGATATCTTCCCCAAAGAGTTAAAGTCATCATATTACTGAGATACATGCATACCCATTTTTATAGCAGCACAATTTATAATAGCTAAATCTTGGAAACACCCTATATGCCCATCAACAGATGAATGGATAAAAATATGCAGTATTCATACACAATTGAGTACTGCTGTGCAAAAAATAAACTTGAGCCATTTGTAGGTCAGTGGATGCACCTTGAGACCATAATATTAAGTGAAAATAAGTCAGACACAGTCTTACCTATCACATGGTTTCTCTTACATGAGAAACTGAAAAAAAAAAAAAGAGAGAGAGACAGAGAGCATATGCGTGCAGGAACTAGGGAATCTTTTTCAAATGGATGGAGAAATAAGAGACCAAGGGAGGGAAGGGAAAGAGGTCGGGGGAAAAAGAATTGAAGAAGAGAAAAATGAAAATAGAGCTTTTGCAGATGGGAAGGGGACTGAGAGCTGGAAGGAACAGAAAGGGGAGGGTGGGGAAGGGGGTTTAAAAACAAAGGAATTGGGGGCTGGGTTTTAGCTCAGTGGCACCGCACCTGCCTCACAATGAGTTCGATCCCTGGTAACAACAAAAAAAAAGGAATTAAGATGTATATGTGCCAGCTCCCTACAATGAATGTGATCCTGGTGTACCACAAACATGCGCTAATTAAAAATAAAAGGAAGCGCAAGAAAGTAAATATGAGATTCAACCAAGAAGAGTGTTTTTGCTTATAGAAATAATCCATTCTCAAAAAAACAACAAAAATTTTTTTGGAAAGACCAAAAATCCAATTAAAGATAATTTCCTATAGGAAATTAAATCAAAGAGCCTAACTTAAGGTCCCTTTGAGGATCCACTAAAACCTTCAGTATTTTCATATTACCCAGAAAACTTAACGGCAGTTAACAAACCCCAAAAGTGCTAATGAAGAAGGAAATAACATGCACAAAGGTTTGTATAGAAGAGAGCTCAGATGACTTTCAAAGAATCAAATTACTTGAACCTGAAAGTTTTAAACATTATAACAGGATCATCATCTCCGCATAAAACATTCTAGTAATGGACACAAGGCAGAATTTGAGAAGGCAACACTGCTGTCCACAAAGGATTATTAGAAATTTTCTATGGGGAAAAGTAGATTTTTTTGAGAAAAGAAATGCAGAGGGGAAATTTGCCCCCTATAAGGAGTATGGGAAGCTAGTTAGTTACTTATGAACATACCTTTTCATACATTTTTTTTTTTTTGGTACCGGGGATCGAACTTGGGACCTTGCGCTTGCGAGGCAGCCGTCGGAACCACTGAGCTAAATCCCCAGCCCCCTTTTCATATATTTTTATTAGCCTTAATCTGCATGTACGTTAACACATTTCACAACCATCTTCTGTGATCAAGAGATGTATCAGTATTTACTAGAGAAACATATAACACAAAATATATAAATATATAAGAATTTTCAAAGATTGCCTTATAATGGCCGTCCACAGAGCCAGATGAGGAAGAGGGCAGAGGGTCTGTCTGCACACAGGAGACCAAAGGATTTAGTTGCAGCTCTGGAGCTCACTGCAGGGTCCCTGCAAGTCCGTATCAGGAGACTGATGGGTCTCTGATGGAAGGCTAAAGAGTCTACACTGGAAGGCTGTAGGATCCGTGCCAGAACCCGAAGTCTAAGCTGGAAAGCAGGAGATGATGTCTAAAGGAAAAGCTGGGAGCTCCTTCAAAGAAACAGAAGCAGCTGAGTCCTTCCTCATTTCCCCTTCATAACATCCAGGTGCCTAGCCACCCTAGGGTGGATCTCCCAGGTCCTGAGCTGATTTAACTAAGCTTCTTTTAACCAAACTTCTCAATCCATCAGCAGTCATTCAACCATCACAATAGAGAAGTTTTTTGTCAGAATATTCTATTCCATAGCTAATGTCTGTAAGGTTTGTGCCCAACACAGATTAGGTTAAGGGAGTCGCAACAGGATGAGCTAGCTTGGAGGGAGTCTTCCGGCAGCCAAAGGTGAGATGCTACCCTCACTTCTTGGTTTAGTTACCTTTTTGTCACTGTAACAAAACACCTGAGGATGACTACTTAAGGAAAGGGTTATTTGGGCTCACAGTTTCAAAGGGTTTAGTCTAGGGTCACTCGGCTCCACTGGCAGAAGCACCATGGCGAGCAGCAGGTTGTAGAGCAGACCTGCTGACTTCATGGCCGGAGGGAAGCAGAGAGCAAGTGCCAGCCTGTCTTCCACATTCTTCCTCTTTTTTGTTCCATCCAGAGCCTCACTCTATTGGGTGGTGCTGCCCACACTCAGGTCAGAGTGGGTCTCCTGACTCAGTTTACTGTTCCACATGCCCTCACCTCTGGAGACACCGTCAAACACACCCAGACACACCCAGAAGTATGCTTTACTAATCTCCTAGGCATCCTTTAATCCACTCAAATTGACAACCAAGATTAACTGTTACACTTCTGATCAGGAGATGCTTTGTCCATGAGTTTCCTTTGTTCCAGCTATAAATTAGGGTACTAACAGAAGTGTCATTACAAATGTTAGTTTTATGAGACATCATAACTGTAAGTACATCTTATAATATCCGTATAACAACTACAATAATACTTAAGTTCTTAATTAGTATAATGTAATATCTAACTATATCACATTCTTTCATGCACCAACTTGTCGAAAGAAACTGGATCCCCTCCTCCAACCCCTGAGGATTGTCCCAAGTCCTGAATTTGTTTGCTGCTTCCTCTTGGTGCTAATTTGTTTCTTTGTTCCACAAATTCTTGCAGGCTAAATGCTAGATCTAAAGGCTTGAATGGACTTGAGCTCAGCAATTTGGCAAGATTTGCTGGTTGGCTCTTGCCCTTTCTACCATGAAACATCAGAGGGACACAGTGTCTCATGATTGGCCCGCTTGTAGTTATGCATGTAACTTTATTTCTAAGAGCTGGATAGGTCATTCAATACTTAGAGTGGCTCATAGGTCCAAGGTGTGTCTAGACACACACTGCAAAGATCTTGACAGCATCCACTCCAGGCTGGCCCTTGGGAGCTCTGACCCTCACCAGGGCTGCAAAATTTCCTTGATGCCTGTGCAGTTGGATCCAACACACTCTCTGCACCACCAGGAGCTACTACCTTACCTCTTCTTTGCTGTAATTTTTCTGCTGCCCTGGGAAATGGAGATGATGATGACAACGATGACAACAGTGCTGTTAATTTAGAGAATGTTCTAGGTGAGCAAAGCAAATCACCTTCAGAAATGTGTCTGAGAATATCAGATGTTGCCCAGCTCCTTATCCTTGTATGAGGGTACTCAGAGTATACCTAAAAATATCTTCATGTGTGGCAATTAGAGAATACAGAAGGGGCTTTATTTTTTTCTTAATCTTGGGGAGGTTATGTCCCTTGTATCACACCAGCACCAAAGGGGAATTTGGCTTCTTTCTTAATGCTCCATTGCTTTCACCTTACTCCAGGAAAAATAGAAGCCTGGATTTATAGAGGATTTAAATTCACATCAAATTTCAATTCACATTCTTATTGAAGCATGCATAATACATGATAACCCCTGAGCTCTAGATTTACTTAGATGTCAAAACCAGAGATAGCAATGAAATATGTAGGAGATTGAGCACAGTAAGGTCTTATGTAGCATTAGTTGCACGTATTCGTGATCTTCTTTATTAAGTAAAACCTGCAATATAATTAGTTAAGCTTTTTGCATTGTTGTCTCTTCTGATGCACCATGAGAATTCACTTCTCCACCAGTAAATGTAGGAAAAATTACAAATACAATCATTCTCCAGACCAGTGAGCACTTCATGTGTTTTTTACCAAGGAAAGAGCTTGTGCTGCTGATCTTTGGAACTGACTTATGTCTGTAAAGGAAAATGAGGAAATATTACATAATATTACTCATTTTCATGTGCATTTTCCACTGTAACATGATATTCAGGGAAAGTACTTTCATGACACTTTTTTTTTCAAATACAATCATCAAAATGTATATTAGTCAGCTTTCTGTTGCTGGGACAAAATACCTGATATACACAGCTTAAAGGAGGAAGGATTTATTTTAGCCCGTGATTTCTGATGTTTCAGTACATGGTCAGCTGGCTTCAAGGAAGAAACATCATGGTGGAGGGGATGATGGGGGGCGGGAAACAGCTCAACTGATCACAGCTGGGAAGCAGAGCGAGCAAGGACGGAGTCAGAGAGGAAGAGGGCTGGTAGGGACAGGATATACCTTCTTCAAAGCCATGCCCCTGACGACCTACTTCCTCCAACCAGGCCCCACCTCCTCACAGTACATTCAGCTATGTGCTGATTAATCCTTTGATGAGTTTAGTGCTCCCATGATGTTATTATCTTCCTAAAGCTCCACATCTGAACATATACCCCTTTTGGGGGGCATTTTTTATCTAAACCATAATAAAATATCTGCTAAATATCAGGAAGGAGACATTGTCCTGGGCTTGACGTAGCGTTTCCCCTAGGAGTTGGGCTTCTCCTCCCCACACTGCACCAAGTGATACACAATGCTGATACCGTGTGATGCTCCTGTGTCCCTTGTCCCATCACCATGTGCCCGTGTGCCACTTGTGTTTGTCACAGTCCTCACCCCAGCAGTACATGGCCTCTGCTATTCTCCACTTTCTTTTTCCTTATTCTTTGCGTATTTTTCCTTTCTTTTCTGATGTGTCTCAGCTTTAAGTCACAGAATTATAACTTTATGGAACATAAAGGAAGAATGGCTCAATCAACAGCAGCTCAAAGGGGCCAGATAATTTATGTAAAGTCACTAAGTTGATGACAGAACTGAAGTCACATACTGTACTCCTCTTCTTGTTGGTATTCATTCTAATCCACCTGGCTGCCTTAAAAGTAAATTAAAATACCAGAAATTAGGCTGGGGGTGTCCTCAGTGGTAGAGTACTTGCCTAGCATGCACAAGGTTCTAGGCTTGATCCCCAGCTACACACACACACACACACACACACACACGCACGCACACACACAATATTTGACTATTTTATTGATATAATTCACTTACCATACAAAATAATCATTTAAAGTATATACTCCTAACAGCTTTTAGTGTGTTCACAGAATTGTGTAACCATTATCACAAGCAGTGATAGAACATTTCATCACTCCTAGAAGAAACCCAGTACCCCTTAGCTAATTATCCACTGAGTCCTTTTCTTCTGCAGCCTCTGACAATCACTGTGCTTCTTTCAGTTTCTACGGATTTGCCTGTTTTGGATATTTACAAGTTGGAGACATACAGTGTGTGGCCAGTAATAACTGGCTTCTTTCACTTAGTGTCTTTTCACTGTTCGAACATGTTATAGCATGTAGCAAGGACAGCATTTTAGAATGAGGAAAACTTGATGATAATCTTGCCTGCCTCAGTTTGCAGATGAGAAACCTCAGGCCCAGGAAGATGGCCTCACTGGTAAGGCCACAAAGCCTGACCGCAGAAGAGACAATAAAGACAAACTGGACTGTTTGTTGTTCACTTCACCCAGTGGATTTCCTAGAGCTGCCAGGCATGCAAAAACACTCAACTTGGCACAGTGGCAGACTGATATCCTCCTTCCCTAGCCTCTTCCTTCTCAGCTTCACAGGGTGATTTTTGTCACTGCTTGAATGCTCTCA
The DNA here is from genome assembly GCF_000247695.1 of Heterocephalus glaber. Next base: position 1,763,762 of record NW_004624735.1, on the reverse strand, counting down.
AAGGCATTTTGGGGGTTACGTCCAGATTTGTGAATGGTCAGTGGATCAGATGCCTGAGCATGTATAAATGGGGGCCCTGCTATTCACTCTACTGTGTATAGATGTAAAGGTACCGGACCAGTTTTATGATTTTAAAACACAATACAAATTAATTATCCCTTTCTAGAAATGCTTGGGACCACCAGAGTGTTTCAGATTTTGAATTTTTTCCAGCTTTTGGAATATGTGGATATATACAATGAGATACCTTGGAGAGGGGACCCAAACCTCAACAAAAAATTTGTTTATATCTCATGTGCACATTTTTAAGGAATTTTGTTTATATTTCATGCATACCTTTTACACATAGACTGAAAGCAATTTTATACACTATTTTTAGTGCACATACATTTTTTACTGTGATCCATTACATGAGGTCAGGTGCAGGATTTTCCACTTATGGTATGTGATTGCTTAAAAAGCTTCAGAGTTTGGAGCATTTTAGAGTTTGGATGTGGGGATTAGGGATGCTTGACCTCTATAAACAAGGTTTTTCCATATTATTCAGTTTATCTTTTACATTAAATATCAGTAAGTACTAAGTTTAAATAATAATACTGGCACTAGAATAACAGTTTTCAGTGATTTGGTTTTCATATACATTATCTCATTTAATACAGTAATTTAAACAAACTTTAACATAGTGAATATTACACAAATGAGGAGGTGAGACCTTAGGAAGGTGAAGTAATCTGGCCCAAACCTGACAGCAGTAGACATCAGAATGGAGGGGTGCCTCTAACTTGACACCCCATGCTCTTTTTTGTATAGCACAGTCCACTCACCTAGACTTCTATTTTTTGTTTGTTTGTTTGTTGTTTGTTTTTGTCTTTTTTGGTACCAGGGATTGGACTCAGAACCTTGCACTTGCGCGGCAGGCACCGGAACCACTGAGCTAAATCCCTGGCCCTCACCTAGACTTGTAGACATTCTTCATCAATTGCTCCTTGTTTTTCAACAATTCTTCTGTAGGAACCAACAATGAGATGCAGCTATGAGTTGCAGGAGTCCTTCAACTATATCCCGTATTCCCATTCAGGCCCCGCTGCCCCAGTCACGCGAAGACAGATGCCCGTATCCTAGTGTGACTTCCAGGGACACCTCTCCATCCCCACCACAGCTGCTGTCCAGAATTCTGTCTACTACAGCAGTGCCCTGGTCCTTCACAGTCTCTTCCGGCCCTTCCCCCAACCTCTCCCACCAAAAACTGTCCTTCCCCATGGTCTTGAGTCATTGTAAACAGGCTTCCACTGAAATTGCTCTACTGACTTTTTTTTAAGCCATGGTCTTTCTATGTCGTTTAGGTTGATCCTGAACTCACTATGTAGCCCAGTCTGTCTCAAAATTTGCAGTGATCCTCCTGCCTCTGTCTCCCAAGTGCTGGGATTGGAGGCATTCGCCACCACACCTGGCTTCTATTGACTTCTGAACTTAGAAATAAGGCAGCTATCTCTTTGCTGTTGCCACTCCCAAAACATTTCTTCTCCAAAAATCCCCACCTCCTAAATACTGACACATGCTACAACGTGGACAAACCTGGAGGACATTATGCTGAGTGAAATAAGGGAGGAAAGGGGACAAAAAGTAGGTGAGTTCACTTATATGAAGTAGCTAGAATAATTAAATTTATAGACAGAAAGTAGAGTGGTAGTTGCTGAGGGCAGAGGGTAGAGAGAAGTGAGGAGTTAGGGTTGAATGGGCCTAGGGTTTCTGTTCTGCAAGGTGAGGAGTCCCAGAGATTGATGGCAGTGATAGTTACAGAACAGCGTGAATGTACTCAGTGCCTCTAAACTGTACACTTAGGCATGGCTAAAATGGTAAATTTCATATTAGGTATATTTTACCGGATTTTAAAAAACACCTACATTTTACTGCACATCTTTGGATTTAACCTGGATGCTGCTCCTTTTAGTTATCTGCTCACCCTCAGGTCCCTGCCTCTTACATGGAGTCTCCAGCAGGCAGGCAGACATTTCCTCTCCAGCATGGTTCCTGACTGCTCTAACACTTCTCACTGACCTGAGCCACACCTTGGCCTCCCAGCTGCATGCATCTATTCCTCTACCATGCCACGGCCCTCACTCACACGGTCTTCTCTGGAGTTAGCCATTACCAACTGTACCTTCTTGCAAACCTAATGCTCAAGCCCCACCAGTGACCTGTGCCTCCCTTCCCTCCCACTCACTGTTGTCCCTTAGCCTCTGGTCCCAGGGGCGTCCAGCCCGTCCATCTCCCTTTGTCTCATGTATCCTCAAAGCTCTACCTCTCTTCTTCCTTTACCACATTTCCAGAGTGTTCTGGGACACTGCAGTCTCCTGTGTATTTACAGTTCCGGGTTAGAAGCTCTATCCCCACATCTCTGTATGCCTACTTCAGCTTCATTAGTGTTACTTCCTCAGAGATCTACTCCACTACCCACTATAATGGGACCCTCCCCTCATCATTTGCTCTTCAGAGCCCTTCTCAGATCCCAATTCTTACCTATTTCCTTAGTGGTTTTGTCTGTTTCTCTCATGAAGACATTAGTCCTTGCAAAAGGCTGTCTAGCTCACCCTCGTAGCCCTAGTGCCCCAGTGGTGCTCAGTAAGAGCTTGTGGCCGGTACTATAAGAAGTCCTCAGAAGACAAACCAGAATCATAGCTTTAACCTCATTTCCCTAAGTTTATAATCAGGTCATGTCTGAATAGATCCCTCCTGATAGTCATCGAAGTCTTAACCCATGTTCAGTATTTGAAAAATTGTGAAGCAACGCATCCAGAAAGGATGTATTAGGGACAGATCACTGCTACCACTTTTCACAATGTGCTGGTGATCATATCACAAGACCTTGAAACATAGAAAAGTGTTTTGACAGTTCTTCCTCCATCATGTTTTGTAGCTCTTTGAGTCAGGGATCAAAAACATCATAAGGACAAGGTAAACAACTTGTGGAAGGATAAAATTACAAAGGGCCAAATACTTTTAAGTAGGAGGAGCCACGTATCTTAGTCCTCAGTGTAAGCTCTCAGAGCTGGAAGCACTTCTCAGGCCACCTTGTTGCTCATTGGCCTTTTTGGCCCTACACCCTGGTGTGCTGCAGACATCCTGGTCATCCTTAAGCCCCTCTTCCACCCCTCTAATATGTTGCCTTCCAGCCTTGCCTGTTCTTATTTTGAGCTTTTAAAAAAACACACAAATTAGGATTTAGCTCAGGGATTTAGCTCAGTGGTGCTACGCCTGCCTGGCAAGCACAAGGTCCTGAGTTCAATCCCTGGTACCAAAAAAAATTAAAAATCAAAATTAAAAAACATACAAATAGATACATGCACGCCTTAATCATTTTTACAGACTGAACACGTCTATGCCAACAGCACCCACATCGTGCACCCTGTAGCCCCTCACCAAGCAAACACTATTCTGATTCTTCACAGCAGAGAAGCATTTTTGCAGGGTTTTCTGTTTTCTTTGAATAGAGTCATACAGTATAGACCTTTTTGCATTTTGTTTTAGTGCTGGGGCTGAGCCCAAGTGTCACAGATGCTGAGCATGCCCTCCTACAACTCAGCTACAGCCCCAGCCGTCTCCCCCATTTGTGTCTTTCATTCAGCTTTGTTGGGGAGAGTCATCCTCACGTTGAGGTCACTGTGGATCTTTCATTCTCATTGCCAAATAGCATTCCACTGTAGGGATATACCATCATTTATCCATTCTACTAAAGATGAACATTTGAGTAGTTGTAAGCTATTATACGTAGCACATCTGGGAGGATTTTAATGCAGGCTTCTGGTGGAGCTTTTCAGGGAATTATATACCAAACATTGGGATGTTCCCAAGGGTTGTGCTAATTTACATTCCCATCAGCAGTAATGTAAAAAATATTCTAGTTGCACCACATCCTTGCCATCATTTGGTATTTTCTTCATTCTTTTAGCTGTTCTGCTGTGTGTGTCCAGGGAGGGTGGCATGGGTGCATTTCACTGCATATTCACAATTGCAATATTTGCACTGGACCATTAGACTATCATGGATACCTCTAGGAAAATGAAGAAAAAAATAAGCTTTTTTTTTTTTTGGTACTGGGGATTGAACTCAGGACCTTGTGCTTTCAAAGCAGGTAGCAGAACCACTGAGCCAAATCCCCAGTCTGATAACCTTTTAAAATATAAAAATAGGCTGAGGATGGTGGTACACAGCTATAATCCTAGCTACTCAGCTAAGGCAGGAGGATTGCAAGTTTGAAGTTAGCCTGGGCAACCTAGGGAGAACTTATCTCAGGATTTTAAAAAGAAAATAAAAAGGCCTGAAGATATGGCTCAGTAGTAAAGCATGCACAAAGCCCTAGGTCCAGTCCAAGAGACTTTTATATTTTTGTCCCAAGGATTAAATGGATTAGTTCATACGTTGACTGTTAAATTTATTTCCTCTAAATCAAAATGGTCAGGTTAATTTATTGAGCAGACACATTAATCTTGTGTGTGGGCATGTATGTTTATATAGATATGTATTATGGACACATAAATATGTATTTTGCTTGACATAATATTTCAAATGCTTGCTATATGCTAAGCACTTCTGCTATCATGAAAGAAAGTATGACATCAATATTTTAATGTAGTTTTCTTTTCACTTTTTCTTTCTTTCTTTTTTTTTTTTTTGGTACCAGAGATCTAACTCGGAACCTTGCTCTTGCAAGGCAGGCACCAGAACCACAGTGGTTCCGCTGCCTGGCTTGTAGGTTTCTTTTTAAAATATTAGGAAGTGGGGTGTGGTGGCGTATGCCTGTGATCTCAGCACTTGGGAGGCTGAGGTAGGAGGATCACTGCAAGTTTGAGGCCAGGCCGAGCTACATCATGTGTTCAAGGCCACCTTGAACTACATAAGGAGACTGTCTCAAAAAAACAAAAGAACTATTCTGAATACGGTGAACAAATACTGAGAGATCTAACAATTGTTACAGGAAATGAAATATCAGTTTCAGGAAGTGTATCAGATCTGGCTAATCTGGAATGCTAAAATTAATTATAATCTTATCAAGGCTACATCTGCACTCTAGCAGGCCACCTTCTTCAGTAGCTAGGTCTCTAAGGAACCTCAAGGAGCTACAAAAATCAAAAAGCATCTGTCTTCTTGACTGGTGTCTACCCACAGTCCTTGCCGGCTTTCTCACCCTGGTGACGTAGGTTGGACCACCCAGCCATCTCGATGCTTGTCTCCTGGTTCAGAAACTAAGCAAAGCAGCCCCAGGGAGCCTGTTCCTCTGCCCTTTGTCCTTGCTTTCTCGGCTCTCCACAACGAAAGGTGTTTCCGAAGCGATACACACGCCCGCTACAGCCGTCTTCCTCCCCACCAACAGGCTGCTTCAGAAGGAGGAACAAAGGAGACTGCAAAAGGGAAAGGACTTGAAGAATGTTCACATAGCTCTTGCCGGAATTTTACCTTTTTTTTCTAAATAGTCAAAGCGATAATTGGGGCAGAATGATTGATGTGGAGACTTTTGTCAAAATCCAGACCAAAGATGTCAAACCCAGAAAAGACTTCTGGGAAATATAGGCTTCATTTGGTTTTGCCATGAGTTAAAAGTGGGAGAAGTTGAGGATAACTTCTGATTTCTTAAATAACTGGACAGATAGTTAATTAATGCTGCCTACCATGACAGAAAATGCAAGGGAACAGGTAGATTTATCTAGGCAGAGTACAAGTTCCATTGTAGGCATTAGTTTTCCTGTTGTAAGTATTTTGCTGTTTTTTCCTACACTTTGCAGTGATTGCTTTGAAATCTCATCAGGGAGTCTTCCTTGCTGAGGAACACTAAAAATCTGACAAACATTCTCGAGCAGACTGCTAATGACTGCCTGACACAATCTGTAGCAATTGAAGAGCCCAAGAGCAGCCTTACAAAGATCAAAGATTTAGGAAGCGCTTAATACTTTCAGAGATGCCCCAACTGCAGCCTCCATGAGAAATTCCTGTTGTTTCCTGGGATAGAGAAAGCATGTAATAAAGGTTTCCATCAGTGCTTACAAAATGCTTTTTGATTATTGGTTGCTATTTAAAAAGAACAAGACAAAAAAAAAAAAGAACAGTTGGGCCGGGGATTTAGCTCAGTGGTTTCGCCGCCTGCTGCGCAAGTGCAAGGACCCGAGTTCGATCCCCAGTACCA
>NW_004624735.1:1691219-1740344 GCF_000247695.1 Heterocephalus glaber | reverse complement strand
AAGCAATTTTTCTTTTCCTGGTCACTAATTGCAATCTTACCTTCTAGATCTGAAATTCTGTCCTCACATTGGCCCATTCCCCTGTGTAAACTATCAATGGAGTTTTTAGTCTCCTGGAAATCTGTTTGTAGCTGTTTTATGGATTCCATTTGTTTCCTTTGTTGGGATTCCATCATGTTCCTCAGGGCCTCTATTTTTTTATCTCAATTGTGTCCGCTCTCAATTTATTAATCATGTCTTGCAGTATGGGCACAATCTCTGTTGTTATCTGAGAAATTATTTCTGATTTCATTTTTTCCAGATCCTCTTTTATTGTCAGTTCAGGGAGTCCAAGTGGTTGAGTTTCAGATTTTTCCATCTCGTTTCCCTTTGGGGTTACCTTAGGTGATCTGGAAGTCTGGTTTGGGGACTTATTTATGTGTCTTCTTATTTCAACAGATGCATCCTGTTGTGCCTTTTTCAGGCAACTTTTTGCTCACCCAGTGGTCTTCAATTCTCAGCAAGCCACCAAGTGTCCTTTACTCTGCTGCTCACTAGTGTACCAATTCCTGGGTTCAGAGTGGTTGCCTTTTGGATCCCTGAGTTGACCTGTTGTCTAGGAGGGCTTCTGTTGGGGGGCTCTGCACACTTGGGATGGTACCTAGGTGTGCCTCTGGCTAGGGCTTGCCCCCCTATGTAGCTGTTATCTGGGAGGGCCTTTGGATGGGGGCTGTGCACCCCAGACCCTGGTGTATTTTCACGTCTTTTTAGATACCTCAGTAACTAAACAAGCTGGACTCAACTGAGTGTACACAGGCAGTGAATTTATTCTCCTAGCACCACTTCAAAATACTGGATCTCCCTCCCTTGACTCTGTGTCCAGCAGATCTCACAGCTTTGGGGTTCAGTTGCAGTGTTTGAACAGTCTTGTTTGCAGGCATTGACAAAGACCCCCCACCCCTATCCTTCCCCCCTCCCTGAGTCTAATCAAACTTAACTGCATCTGTTCATTTCACCTCACCCAGCTTAGGCATCTCCAGAGATGGATCAGAGCCACCATGGGGAGGAGAAAGAGAGAGAATATCCCTTCTCTCCCCTCTTCCTTTGCTCTCCTTTATTAGTAGCTGTGGGTTGCAGCAAGCTCAAACCTAGAGGCAGTATTGGTAAATACATGCAAGTTCAGAACAACCACCTGTGCAACTGTAACATTTCTAAACATACTGAGATTTCTTTGTGGTCTTATTTCATGGTTTTGCCTTTTCCAGAATGTTGTATAAATGAAATTATATAGTATATATGTAGCTAGCCTTCTTTTACTTAGCATAATGAAATTCACCCATGCTGTTGTGTGTATCAATATTTCATTCCTTTTTATGTCTAGTAGTACTCAACAGTTATATGTGCAACTATATATAGACATAAAATACAGTTATAAACTGTTATAATTGATTATTCGGGTACCTGTTGGTGGGTATTTGAGTTATTGTTATTTTCTGTTTTGGGTGATTAGGAATGAAGCTTCTATAAATATTTGTGCATATATTTGTGTGTGTGCATGTGTGTGTGTGTGTTCATTTTTCTTGGCTAAATATTGGCTCATGCATGCCTATTAGCTTTATAAGAAAATACCAAACTGTCTTTCAAAGTGGATACAGCCTGTTCTGATTCCCATAAGCAAGGAATAAGAATTTCAGTGGCTCAGCATTCTTCATGAGGACCTCCCTCCTTTCATCTGACCTCTAACACTAACACTGCCAAAAGACTGCTGTCCCCGTAGCACATCCCCAGAGGTTACTAACACTCTCTAATATTTTTGGATGGAGTCCTTTCAAAAACATTCAAGTTTGGCCACCTTATATTTGTCTCATGAAAAATATCACCCAGGCATGCAGTTTGATTGTCCCCTTTTTTCTTAGACCTGACTGTTGTGATCAAAATCTCCCATTCTGTGCTTTCCAGGTGAGAGTGAACCTCTAGTCTCTCTACTCCTCAGGCCCTGCCAGGCTCTTCCCAAATCTCTCCCTCTGTATATGAGGATCAGGATGGGGTTGGCACTCAAATGCCCATCCAGGGACTACGAGATGAACCTTCTGTTCTGGCAAGATGCCTTCGTATCTCTTCTGCCCCTTACAGGTGGTTGGGGAGAAGGGAGCAGAAAAGCTACTGGGCTTTCTACTTCTGCAGATTTCCTTCAGTGACATCTTTTCCTCTAAAACATTCTCAAGACTAATGTTATATGAGTTTCATTAATTCTCTTAGTGAATTTCACATAGACTTATCCGAAGCTTTCTATAGACATATGGGCAGACATCGCTCACTGTGCTACCTTTGGAGACTCAAGAGACTTTGGAAACCCTCCAGAACAGAAAAGTTTCCATTTATTATCCTGCTCAAATGACATTGTCTAGTTCTTGGCTACATAAAGTTCATGTGACTTTTCTAGCCACTTTCAAAGTATTTCTGCATTGGAAACATACACTCAAGGCCCATTTTTGCAGGCAGATCTTAATTAATTTGACTGACATACTGTTTTCAATTCCAGGCTCACTGTTGTATCTTATGTTCTGTACTTCTTGGGTTCTACTTTTCTCCATGAAATATATTTCTTAATAGTTTTCTTTGCAAGGGTCTAGAAGAAATAAGCTCTCTGAGTGTTTGTATTTTGGAAAATAACCTTTTATTTTAGACATTCACTTTGATTACTAGTATGAAATTCTAGGCTGACAACTTCTTTTGCATAAGGAAGATACGATCTCTTTCTTCTGGTCATCTGTCTTGCTGAAAGCCAGTCTGGCTGATGGTCTAATGATCATTTCTTTTGTAGAAATCTCTTTGCTCTGGTGGCTTCTTCACTTACCTTTTAATCTTTGATGTTCTGAAGTTTTACCGGGATATTTCTAGTTTTGATTTACCCTTTTTTGTCCTGCATGATACATAGAGAGCACTTTCTATCCAAGTGTCACAATTATTTGAGGCTGCTGTAACAAAATATCCTAGCCTGGGTGGCTTAAACAATGAATTTATTGCTCACAGTTCTGGAGGCCAGAAAGTCTGAAATCTAAGTAAGTGCTACAAATTGACTGTCAGTGCTACCAGACTGGGTGTCAGTGCTAGCAGATTGGGTGTTGGTGCTGGCAGATTGGGTGATGACTTCTGTCTTCTACTGTACCCTTTCATGACTGAAAAAAAGAGGGTCAAAGCTCTTTTAAAAGAGCACTAATCCCTTCCATGAGGCTCCACTCTCATGTCCTAATCACTTCTGGAGACTCCACCTTCAAATACCGTCACATTAGGAATTAGTGTGCAGCATATGACATTGCTATCATTATTGCTTTATATAATCTTATCTTTTAAAGAATCTAATAAAAAATAAGAGTAGAAATGCATAGTTTCCTGTTTTTAAAAGGTTTAACCTTCTTATTTACTGTATCTTTTTCTTCCTCTCTATAGATTTGAGTTCTCTCACATTGCCATTTTCTTAATGCAATATGACTTTTTTCCTATGTACCTTCTCTCCATTGTTATTGTCAAATAGATCACCTTTTTATATGTTATTAGTTCCAACAGTGTAATTTTATAGATACTGTTTTATGCAGTTACTTTTAAAAGCAAGAAAAGAAAGAACATGTAATCATACTGTCTTTTATCTTTACCTAGATAATCATGTTTTCCAAAGCTGATGCTGTGTGTGCACGCATGGATGCGCGCGCGCGCGCATGCATGTGTGTGTTTCACTGTTGTCACTTCCTTTGAAGAACTTCCTTCGGTGTTTCTTGGAAGAGAGATTTTCTTGCAACAAATTCTTCCCATTTTTGCTTACCTGAAAATATCTTTATTTTGCCTTCATTTTTTTTTAAACTGGCCTTGCTAAATACAGCATTCTTGAGAAACAGATTTAGCGCATTTAATATATTGTCCCACTGCTTCCGGATCTCTTGCTTGTGACAAAAAGTCAGCTGTTAATCTTCTTGGGATTTACTTTGATGAATCATTTTTCTTTTGCTAATTTAAGATTTTCTCTTTATCTTCCAACATTTTGACTGTGGTATGTCAGGTCATAGATCATGTGTTTATACTACTTAAAGTTGATTGAACCTGTTGGTTATGTAGATTAGTAATTTTCATCAAATTTGAGAAGTTTATAGCCATTATTTCTTCAAATATTTTTTCTATCCCAGTTTTGAAAATAATGTACATAGCAAGCTTTAGACTGCTATCCTTAGAATCTTTCTAGTCCTGCTTGCAATATTGACTGTTGGCTGGTATCTTGGGACCTGGTAGAGTGTTTTCAATCGACAGTTAAGTGAGAGTTGTGGTTCTCTGTGCCTAGAGTGTTGTACAATCAATATGAAGAACCCGACTTTCTTCTGGAGGTCTGGGATATTGGTATGTGCTGGCCAGAATGGCTAGGTGACCAGCTCTCCGTCAAAAGCTTGGATGCTGCATGGCTTTGTGGGCTTCATGAGCAGAGATAGTGCATACATATTGCTGAATTGTTGTTGTTAGGGAACATGTGCTCTGTGTGATTCCTCACGAGAGAAGGGGACCTGGGGAATCCTCCACCTGGATTCCTCCAGCCTCTGCCTGTGTCTTTTCCCCTTGCCTATTCTGTCGTCTATAACCTGATTTGCCATTTTTCTTGTTGCTACTAACATCATGGAACTACTAGCCTTCTCCTACTTGCTTGCCACTAGAATCTCCATTGTTTTTGACAGTGCCCTTACCCATGAAATGTTCCACTTGGTATACAGTTATCCCTCAGACAGAGTTTCACAGGTCTTTGTCTTGAAGGCCTGAAAGAACCTCAACACCTCAGCCCCATATGGCTTGCTTCCCTGCAGCTACACACCTCTCAAGTTGGCTCAGAGGTGAGGTGGATGGCAGCCCTGGGTCTTTCTGAGCTGGCTCCTCTTACTCTAGAGTCTCCCCTGCCAGCAAGTTCAGCTTCTGTCCTACATGTGGGGACTAGGAGCAGCAGGGGAGCCCCATTCCTCTTGAGCACAATAACCCAGAAGAGTGTCTGTGACACTGTGCCAGTGAGGGATCTGATGCTGGTGGCCTGACCCTCCTAGGGTAAAACAAGCACCCTGCTTTGGAAGCTGAAATTGTGGGAAAATGGGAGCAGAGCTTGCCTTAAATGCCATAGACTTTCTATCTGTTGCATATAAATTTACCTGCACTATATCTAAGTCAATTTTTCAGGCCTCAAATAATTGATTTTGATTGTGTGTGGTGGTGCATACCTGTAGTCCCAGCACTTGGGGAAGCTGAAGCAGGAGGATTGCAAGTTCAAGCCCAGCCTAGGCAGTTTAGCAAATTACCAAGACTTTTTCACAAAATAAAAACTAAAAAAGTAAAAAGGTCTGCAGGTAAGCAGATATAGCTCAATTCAGAGGTCCTGGGTTCTATCTCTAGTACCACCAAAAAAAAAAAAGTCAGCAGGCACTCCTAAGAAGATTTTTAATTCTGTAGGCACATTCTACTAAATTCAGGCAAAAATAATTCCTTTGTCAAGATGGTAAGTAGTAGATATACTTGTAAGTAGGTAAACTAAAAAACTCCTTATAAACTCTAGATCAATTTCAGTAACATAATAAAAGAACAGTTATCTTTTAGGGCTAAGAAGAGTTTTCTTACTGAAATAATAGTGACTCACTCTACTGGCTGGCAGGATCTGATGGCAAGATGTCTCACAGGAAGTTCTCTGCTCTTAGACATGGATCCTTGGGCTTCTTGCCCCAGAAACACAGCAGCAAGCATCATGGGAAGGTGAAAAGCTTCCCCAAGGATACCCTTTCAAAGCTGGCCCACCTCACAGCCTTTCTGAGCTATAAGGCTGGCATCACCTACATTGTGCACACAGTGGCTAGGTCAGGATCCAAGCTGAACAAGAAGGAAGTTGTGGAGGCCATGACCATGATGCTGCCCATGATGGTTATACCACTGTGGGCTATGTGGAAACCCCTCAAGGCCTCTGGGCCTTCAAGACTGACTTTGCTAGGCATATCAGTGATGAATGCAAAAGGCCCTTGTATAAGAACTGACATAAATCTAAGAAGACCTTCACCAAATACTGCAAGAAATGGCAGGCTGATGTGAGCAGGAAGCAGCTGGAGAACTTCAGAAGCATGAGAGGAAATACTGCCGGGTCACTGACATTATCACGCACACCCAGATGTGCCTGCTTCATTTACAGCAGGAGAAGGCCCACCTCATGGAGATCCAGGTGAACAGGAGCACTGTGGCCAAGAAGCTGGACTGGGCCTGGAAGAGGTTGGTGCAACAGATCTCCATATACCAGGTCTTTGGGCAGGATGAAATGATCAGTGTCACTGGGATGACCAAAGGGCAAAGGCTACAAAAGGGTCACCAGTCGCTAACACACCAAGAAGCTGCCCCACAAGATCCACTGAAGGCTGCTCAAAATTCTCTGTATAAGAGCACGGAACCCTGCCTGTGTGGCTTTCTCTGTGGCATGTGCTGGGCAGAAAGGCTACCATCACCGCACGGAGATCAACAGGAAGATCTACAAGATTGGTCAGGGCTACCTTATTAAGGATGGCGAGCAGATTAAGCACAACGCCTCCACCAATTATGACCTGTCTAGCAAAAGCATCAACCTTCTGGGTGGCTTTGTCCACCATGGTGAGGTGACCATTGGCTTTGTCATGCAGAAAGACTGTGTGGTGGGAACCAAGAAGTGGGCGCCCACCCTCTGCAAGTCCTTGCCAGTGCAGACAAACAGCAGGCTGTAGGGAAGTCTGACCTTAAGTTCCTTAACACCACTGCCACTTCCAGAGATCATGAAGGAGAAGAAAGCATTAATGCACCACTGAAGAAAGACCAAATTGCCAAGGACAAAGGCACTTAATGTTAGGAACACATTCTGCAACTGGTGGAATCTCAGTAAAAGTTGTTTTTCATTGGGAAAAAATAAAATAATGGTGACTCAACATGAAGAAATGTATTGGTACAATTCACTTCACAGACTATTCAAAGAAGGAAATTCACATTCTTATCTCAGTAAATTTTTAAAAACCTAACAGACTTAAACATTTGCCTCTTTTCTTTTCGGTGGTGCTGGGATCCAGTTTGAGGGCTTCGCTGCATAGTAGGCAAGGACTCTCCGCCGAGCTTCACCCCAGCATTTGCTTCTTTTTAACATTCATACTCTGTTAACACTTTTGGCTTCCTCTCTGGCTCTCATATTTTCCCACAGCTCAGCAGAATGTGGTATAAATGATACTTCTGCTGGCATGTAGTAACTGCATGAAAGCTATGCTTGTTCATTTAGAATTTGGGGGGACAGAGAGGTTCGATGTTGTTAATAAGTTTTTATAGGAATGGTATGTGTTTCTGTACACTTGTATATAAAAGTTTTAAATGTTTTAAGATGTTAAAATTACTGAACCATGTTTAATAAATCTGAGAAAGTAGGGCCGGGGATTTAGCTCAGTGGTTCCGCTGCCTGCTTCACAAGTGCAAGGACCTGAGTTCGATCCCCAGTACCAAAAAAAAAAGAATCCTGAGAAACTATACAAAAAATGCTACCTTGATTCCAAGGTAAAATTAAACAGATGTGGCCAAATCATAACTCCACAAAGATGGACTGAAACACAAAACACTGGGAGAGGAAGAGGAGTGAGGAATTGTAAATTAGAAAAATGATTAACAACTAGTAATTAAATAGAAATACCAGTGAATGTAATTATCAAGTTATTCCATATGGAAGGACAAGTCACAAAAATCTGTTGCAACTGTATACAGTGCAATAAATTTGAAGACAGCCTCAGTAACAAACCTCTCTCATCTCCTTTAATCTGGTAACTTTCATATTTAAAAGAAGAGTCTAGGGCCAGGGATTTAGCTCAGTGGTGCCACCACCTGCCTCGCAAGAACAAGGTCCTGAGTTCGATCCCTGGTACCAAAAAAGTAAAATTAAAAATAAAATAAATAAAAAGAGTCTAATCTATTTAATATTTTTCAACAGATATCAAAAAGATATATTTACTAATACGTGGGAGGATAAACAAATTATGGTACATCCAGGCAATGGAATACTGCTCAAGAATAAAAAGAAATGAGCTATTGATAGATGCAATAGTCTCAAAAAAAATATGCTAAATTAAGGAAACTTGACCAAAAAGGAGATGTTGTAGGATTCTATTTATATAAAGTTCAAGAAAATGCAAATTAATGGACAAAGAGAAAGCAAATCAGTGGTTGTTTAGGGCAGGGAGTGCAGAGGGTAGAGGTTGTGTGATGTATTCACCACCTTGATTGTGGGGATAGCTTCACAGGTAAATGTCAAACTTATTAAATGGTACACATTATACATATGCAGTTTATGGTGTTCCCATTAGACCTCAAGAAAGGAGTTTCCAAAAAATGTGTAAGGGCAGACCTAGGCAGAATTTTTATTTCAGTAACCTTATGATGTTCTCTCAGAGTTTGCTCACTAAGTCACCAAGATTCTTTAGGTATTTACAAAGAAGTAGATGTGTATAAACAAATAAAATATGTTAACTACTGGTGGGATTATAAAGATATCTTCTTCCAGAAACCTCCAGCATACTACAAATCTCCAACATATGACATTGTACAAGCATTACAAATCTTCTCATTAAAGAAAGCACAATGACAAAGATATCTAATAGTATTTCCCTTATTTTATTTATTCATTTTTATTTATTTACTTTTGCAGTACTGGGGATTGAGCCCAGGCCCTTTGTACTGAGCCATACCCCTCCTTTTGGGTTTACTTTTATTTTGAGATAGGGTTTCACTAAGTTGCTGAGTTGCCCGTGGTGGATTAAACTTGTAATCTTGCCTCAGCCCTCCCAGAATGTTGGATCCTTCTCAATATTTACTGAATTTCTTGGCCAATGAAATAAGACGCTGGAAGGACAATTTTTGATCCCTTAGAAAGGAACACCAAACAAGAGACAAGTATGATTATTTATACACAATATGATTATCAAACTAGAAAATGCAAGAGAATCAACAGGAAGACTGCTAGAACTATAGGATAATTCAGTATAGTATTCTTAACCTTCCTATACTCTATTTAAAGAACAGAGGTGGGAGTGAAACAGAAATGTTGTTTATGACAGCAGCAAAATCCATCTAAAGGAATAAACCTATCAAAAATGTGCAAGACTTTTTTGAAGAATACTAACACTACACATAAGAGATTTAAAGAAACAGCTATTTCGTGTACTGATGGTGAAAACTGGATGTTAACAAAGATATTAAAATAAGAGTCCCTGGGGCCGGGGATTTAGCTCAGTGGTTTCACCACCTGCTGCGCAAGCGCAAGGACCCGAGTTTGATCCCCGGTACCAAAAAAAATAAAATAAACTAAGAGTCCCTTGAAACCCCTGGACGGTACATATCACAGTCTTCTGGAAAGCAGTTGGGTTTTGGTTTTGTTCTTGTTTTAATGAGACAAGTTGCTTCGACATCTCTTGGAAGACAGTAGCTACCTGGAGCATGTTTTGTTCAAAACATCTTCGCTTAGAGATTGTGCTGCCTTGTCCTTGGACTTCAGTTTCCTTGAATGAAGTGAACAGTTGCTGGTCTATGCCTCCACTGAAAAGTCACAGATGAGCTAAAAACCTGAAGCCCGGAAGCACTGGAGCCCCAGGTTTGTGCGCCACACGCAGAAAGGGACTCGGAACTCTTTCTGCTCTCAGTGCTGCCATAAAACGTGGCTAGGACTTTGGTAGATGTCTGTACCACCACATTTTGACCAAGAAGTCACTCCTGCTTGGGAAGCCTCACCAGCTCGGGCCAGGCTAGGCGCTGTGCACAATTTCTGGGTGTTGTGACCATGGCATCACTTTGAATGGGGAGGGACAGTAAAACTCTTTTATGCGTCTCTGTTGCTGTCCTGAAACTCAGATGCCAGACTCATTAAAAGAAACTCAGATATCATTCCTCACTAGTAAATCTGTAAATTTATGTAATTCTAATAAAAATGCCAATATGATTACTTTTGGAACTTTGACAAGCTGATTCCAAAATTTGAAAAGGGGGAGAGGGGACAATAACAAGTGGGCAAGAACACCTCCCTCCCTACCTCTAAAAAGACAAAACAAGAAACTTCTGAGTAAAAGACAACATGACCTACTCAATATAAACAAATATAATAAAATCAAAATATCCCAAGTGGCGATGCACACAGGCAGTGGCAGGTCCCTGGGAGGCTTGAGGTAGGACAACAACGATGCATTGAGGCAGCTAGGGAAACTTTGCAAGACTTCCTCTCTTAAAAATAAAGGAGTCGGGTGGCCCCTGTAATGCCAGCACTCAGAGGCTGAGGCAGGAGAAGCACCATGTGCAGTTCAGTCTGGGCAATTTAGTGAACTAGACCTTATCTGCAAAAATTCTAACAAGGGCTGGTGATTTGACTGCCATTGAGGTGGGCAGGAGGGACTGTCCCTAAGATGGCAGCAGATCTGGGAAGGCCACAGTCTAGCTCAGTGCCTTGCTCCTGGGAATAACTGAGTAACTACTGTGAAGCAGGCTATGTTCTAAGTGCTTCACAGATACAGCATTGAGTTCCTTTTCATGGTGATGAAGCTGGTAAAGATTTATCTGAATCTCGTGGGTCTGGCCTCAGACACAGCCTGCCAGGGCCACCTGCTCTTCTGACCTTTCAGACGGCTCTGTTAGCGTGGCTGATCTTTTGGCGTGGCTTCTTTCGCTCTCTGTACCCTGGCCTCCTGGGCAGCCCTAACTAAACTGTGAGCTACAACTTGCTCCCCTTCGCTTCTGTCTAGAGGGACCCTGAAGAGGAAAATGTGCCTATTGTGGCATCTTACTGAAGTGTCTTCGTGCTTGTATTTGTCTGTCTCTACCAAACTGTGACGCCTAAGGGCAAGAGTCTCTGTGAGCCGTTTTATTCCTGGGATTTATCACCCTGTTTGGCAGATGCTAGACATTAAATAACTATTTGATAAGTTAATGGAGTGTAAGTCTAAGCAGCAGTTTTTACCAGAATTAGTATAAATGACCCTGGATATAATTCCACTGCGTCTTAACAGCCAAATCCCTGTGCATACATTTTCATAACTCTGCACCCCCATCCACCCACCCTTCTTTCTCCCTCTCCCTGTGGCAGCCTATGGGATCCGAATGCATGGAGATGCGACAGAGGCAGACAGCCCCACAGGGGGCTCCAGGCTCCACCTCGGACCAGAGCGGAGCAGGGAGTCAGGGCTCCAATGCTTGCTGCTTCTGCTGGTGCTGCTGTTGTAGCTGTTCGTGGTAAGGTTTGGGACTTTCTCTTTTAAAAAAATAATAAATAATGTGCTACTGATTGGGAAGTGTACCCTCGAATAGTTCCACTTATGATTAATTCAGTGTTTTTTAAAGCAGCTACTATACGCCAAATACTGAAGAACACCAAAAAAATCTTTTAACTAGTAGTAATAAGCAACCATTGTCAAGTTCTTAAGGAATTTATATTCATATACTAAAAGTCAGGCTAGCATAGGTTAAACAACTACAGAACAATGTAAGGCTGTTAGGATCACATTAGAAAGGCACTCCTTTAGGGGCGGGGAATGTAGCTCAGTGGTTTTGCCACCTGCTGCGCAAGCACAAGGACCGAGTTCCATCCCCCTACCAAAAAAAAAAAAAAAAAAAAAAGAAAGGCACTCCTTTGATGTAACAGTTTGGGGAGGGAGTTGGGATTTAAAATGGGTCTTCTAAGTGCTCTGCTCCCAGCCCTAAGAAGAGTCTTCAGGTTTAGAATTATGAGGCCCAGATTTTATCTTCTGCTACTTCCATTTTAATTTTGTTTCTTAATAGAGAAATGTCAAAATGTGTGCTTAAAATTGAGACAAAAATCTAAAAGCATAGGCTAGCTTACTGGTAGAAGAAGGTACACAATCATTGTTTAAAAAAAAAAAAAGATGTCTGACTGACTTGAATGTAAAACATTCATGACTGAATCACTGCTAAAGTTGTGGAGTAATGGATAGACTTTGCTCCTAGAAATCATAAGCACGTTAGGTTGCATCTTTGAAATCCTGGATATGAAAAGTGCTTAGTGCCAGCCAAACTTATGCACTGCTTTAGGCAGTTAAATTCCTATAAATGCATGGAGGCTTGGCCCTAAGTAGACCAAGACTCGCAATGCTGTAGAGAAGACTGAGACTGATCACGAACAATGATTACAACTATTGGAGCGTCCCTGGGGAAGAAGTCAGAGATTGGAAATACACATCCAAGATTAGGTTTGGTCTGCTCCTCCTGCTTGACTTGGGCTTTTGTTACTTTCCAAGAAATTCCAGTCTGGTGGCCAGGGCCCAGCAATAGAACACTCCAAGGACTGATGGGATCATAAAGCTGGTTCAGGGTGGATCTCAGGCAGGAGGTGGAACCTGTTAGGCGGGCTTCCCACATGGGTAAGCAGACTGGCACTGACAAGAATCACAGTATCTCAACAGGAAGCTGCAGGGCAGGTGTGGGCAGTCGGCTGAGTAAATGTGTGTGTCCAGGGCTTGCTCTTTCTGGGGAAGATACCCAGCCAACCATTTTAAGGCCCCTTCCCCATTTTTTCACTCTGCCTATACATCACTGCTCGATAGAGATGATTTTCTGAGAGATGCACACGAATCTGAGAGTGTCACAGTGTCTTTGAGACTGCAGCTGGTATTTCTACTGTCTCTCACTCCCTTGGGCAGGGCCCAGGAGGCTCAGGTCATGCTTAGCAGGTGGGGACAAGTGCAAGAGCAGAGTCTTCCTACTAGTCGTAAACACCATGGGGTAAATGGGATGAGAGTCAGTACCTGCTTGACATCACTACCACTTATACAGCACCTATCATGTGTCTATAAAAAAGCAATAGAGTTGTGTCTTCAAAATTCTAATTGAAAACTCAAACTATACATTTCCAGACATACTGGAATTACTACTTACAGACCTCCCTAAAAGAACTAAGAAAGGTTCTTAGTGCTTCAGGAAATAAAAAAAGTAAACCCCGAGGGAAATCACAGAAAGTGTCAGTATAGACACAAAAAGGATCAAATGTGGTATCTAGCATCTAATTTTGTGTTAAAAGGTGTAAAACCCAGCTGTAAGCAAATAATCTCCTCTTGGCGATGAATAAATCAAATGATTAAAAGTTTTGCTTAGAAAAAAATTTAAGACAATTTTCTTTCAAAATGAATGACATTTAGGGCCAGGGGTTTAGCTCAGTGGTTCTGACGCCTTCCTTGCAAGCGCAAGGGCCTGAGTTCCATCCCCAGTACCAAAAACAAACAAGAACAAAATTAATGACATTTGTAATTAGTGCAAAAATATAAAGTTGGGCATGGTGGCACACACCCATGATCCCAGCCTTCGGAAGACTGAGGCAGCAGGACTGCCACAGGTTTGAAGGCAGCCTCGTCTACATAGTGAGTTCGAGGCCAGCCTGAACTACCTAGCAAGACCCTGTCTCAAGGGAAAAAAATACGTTGTTTTAACATCAGTGGAAGGCAATCTACTTTCCCTGATTTTTTCTTAGCATTCTTTTGAGATTTATCTAAGCAGGTATTCATAATGCAGTCAATTTTCCATAAAGATAAATTGCAAAATGTTTCCTGACCCCTTTGACATCCTTCTCAAAATTCTTCTCCACAGCCTTCTGGTATTAATGATATAAACTAGAAATCACACAGACTCTTACTCTTTTGAAAATGAATTTTTTATTTATAGAAGGTTGAAGAATTTTTTCCTGCCTTATAACTCAAAATATACCTAAGCATGGATCTTTACTGAACATTTCTAAACCATGGTGAGCATCTGCCTTGGCTTCTATTGACATTTTCTTTTTCTTTGTTAACAATCACAGTCGACCTTGATAAACAAAACTTGACCAAAAATATATTCTTCAGTCTTCCTAGAATTTATTCTCTCTTAAAAATATTTCTACTTTAACATGATGAGGTGGAAAAAATGTCAAAGCTTCAAGCAAATTTTGCATTATTTAGTTCACAGTATAGCTAGCTTCCTGTTCTCTTAAGAATCTTGTGTCAAATTCATAATTCCTTTCTCTCTTTGCTTTTCCATACCCACTGTGCAGCAGTGTGTTTAGCTCACAAAAGACGCCCAGCAAGTCAGGCGGTGTTAATGCCCATGCAGAGGATAACACCCCAATGCCACTCAAGTCTTTTGCTTTGTTTTGTTGCATTTTAAAGAAACCATTATTTATTGAAACTTTTTAGTCCTAGCACCATGAATAAAAAAACAAGTCAAAAGGGTTCTTGCATTTTTAATGGTTTTTGCCTTTAAAGAAAAATACAGCTATACGCACATACAGTGAAAATTCATTAAATGGATGTGCTGAAAATAAGCTTTCGAAAACTTATAAAATGGAGTGGAAATGTTAAAGAAAGACATAATAAGATAAATAAAAGTATTAATATAGTAGCAATACAAGATAAAACTCAAATCATCAATGATAAAAATCTATGTTTTAGGGATGGGGATTTAGCTCAGTGGTTCTGCCACCTGCCTCGCAAGTGCAAGGTCCCGAGTTTGATCCCTGGTACCAAAAAAAAAATCTATTTTTTAGGGATCAGAGATGTAGTTCAGTGGTAAAATACATGTTTAGCATGTTTGAGGCCCAGAGTCCAATCTCTAGCACCCTCCCCACCACCAAAAAGCCACTCTTAAATTGATGAAACCCTAAAAACATTCCTGCTAAAGTCAAGAATAACACAAGAATATCCACAATCTTTACTACTGTTTAACATTGTATTTTATGTATCAGCCAATGCAATTAGACAAGAGAAAACAACTAGTGGACTAAGAATGGGGAAAAAAGAGGTAAAATTCTCCCTATTTGTAGAAGATGAAAGTCTGCCTGGAAAGCTTAAGAGAATTGTTTTTGTTTTTGAGAGTTGTTGCTAAAGCCCAAGCAAATATAAAAGAATTCAATACAGTAAAATATAAATTAACATTAAAATTGTCTTTAGGACTTGTATCTAAAGTATATTTTTAAAACTCTACATGTCAAAAATGAAAGACAGCAAGGGTCTGAGTTTGATCCTTGGTACCAAAAAACATTAAATAAATAAATAAATAAATAAATAAATAAATAAAAGACAAACAAATAACTTAAAAATAACTAAAGGATAGAAAGACATGTCTCCAAGGTGTACAATGGTTAAATACTTGAAAAGATGCTCAATATTATTAGTCATTAGCAAAATAAATGCAAATCCAACCACAATGAGATAACATTTCACATTCACCTTGGAGGCTAGAATCAAAACGACAGTAGGCCAGGGATTTAGCTCAGTGGCACCATGCCTGCCTCGCAAGCATAAGGTCCTGAGTTCAATCCCCAGTACCAAAAAAAAGACAACAATAATGTCTATTAACAAGGATATAAAGAAATTAGATCTCTCAAATATTGCTTGAGGGAGTGTAAAATGGTACAACTGCTTTAAGAAAAAGTTTGAGAGTTCCTCAGGATGTTAAAAATAGTTACCATATGCTGTAGCAATCCTACCCTTAGGCATCTAACCTAAGAGAAACAAAAATATTTATCCATACAAACTTGCATGTGAGTGTACATAGCAACATGATTCATGCAACCGAAATGTGGAACAACAAAAATATTCATCCACTGATGAATGGATAAACAAAATATAGTACAATGTACAATCATATAACATGATATAAGCATATAATGTAATATTATTCAACCAGAAAAGGAAGTATTGATGTATGCTACATACAATACGAGTAAACTGTGGAAACATTATGCCAAAAAGAAAGATGCCATTCCCAAGAAATCACATAAGTTATGATTCAGAATTGCCAAATCTATAGGGACCAGAAGAAGATTATCAGTGTTTGCCTAGGCCTATTGCAGTGGGGAGATATGGGTAATAAAGAGTGACCGCTAACAAGTGCGGGGTTTCTTTCGGTGACTGTGAAAACATTCTGGATAGTAGTGATGGTTGGTCAAGCTTTTGAGTATAACACGAAAAACCGTTGAATTATACACTTCAAACAGGTAAACTTTATGGGATATAAATGATTGCTCCATAAAACTATTAGGAAATCAATAGCCTTCATATGTACAAAAAATAACCACTTAGAAAATGGGATGTGAAAATTCCATTTACAATAACAACAAAAATGTGGGCCGGGGATTTAGCTCAGTGGTTCCGGCACCTGCCTCGCAAGCGCAAGGTCCCGAGTTCGATCTCTGGTACAAAAAAAAAAAAAAATGCTTGGAATAAAAGTACAGATACAAGTACAAAATCTAAGAAACAAACTTTCTTCAATGGTAGTAGGTTTTGATTGATTTTTCTCTAATATTTTTCTACATGTGTCAATAAATGTATTAAAAGCTCCATTTTGACTAGAAACAGCCATGTAGGATGTATGTTTATAAGGTGCAGAAAATGAAATGAAAACCCTAAATATTACTGGCAGTCTTATTTTTTTACTGTTTTCTTCATGCAGTTAAGCATGTATACATATATATTTTTTCAAGACAGGATCTCACTATGTACTTCAAACAGGCCTTGAATTCACTATGTAACCGAGGCTGGCCCCGAACTCATGATGGTGATTCTCTGCCACAGCCTCCCAGTTCTGGGGTATAGTTGTGCACCACCATGTTGGGCGATCATAATAATGTATAACCTTTCCTCATTGACTGTAGGCTACACTGTCATAAATACTTCTTTTTTCTAATACTGCTATAGTTTGCATCTTGGATGTTGCCAAGACTTGTATATTTAATGCTTGGCCACAGGGTGGCACTATTGGGAATTGGGCAAGGTAAGGCCTCCTAGGTGGTCCCTAGGCCATTGGGAGTGTGCCCTCAAAGGAGATGTTGGAAACCCAGCTCCTTTCTCTTCCTGTTTGCTCCCTGGTTTGTGATAGGAGCAGTTTTGCTGGACCATCCCCCCTCCTATGATGTGCTGCCTTGCCACAGACCCAAAACAATGGGGCAGCCAATCATAGACTGGAAGTCTAAAACTGTGAGCCAAAATAACCCTTCTTTCTTTATAAGTTAATTATCTCGTGTATTTTGTTATAGTGACTGAACACACAGATACCTTATTGTCATATTTTTGGTTTTCTTAAGAAAAGCAATCAAAATCATGTTTAAAAAAATTTTTACCTGATGATCTAAAATTGTTTTAAAAATATTCATTAAAAATAAACTTTCCTTGATACATAATGATGTTGTCTTTTTCTTACAGCCTCACTGTTAGAAACCAAGAAGAGCAGAGACCCACAAGAGCTACCCATGAACTCAGAATAAACTTCCCAGCCTGCGAAGAAAGGTGAACTGTGACGTTTTAGTTCACTGACTAACAAAAATACCAACCTTTTGCTTTTTGCATTTTATGTTTCAACTGAACTTACACAATTTTTCTCTAATTTAATAGCATCAAATCTCAGCACGGCATCACTTTCCCCGGGCAGAACCCCTTTTAATTCATTGTGTTAAGTGGGGTTAGAGGAGGTTAATTCCAAACTAGACAAGGTGGCACACAGCTCTAATCCCGGCACTCAGAGAAGCTGAGGCAGGAAGACTGCAAATTCGGGCCCACCCTGGACAACTCAGTGACTTATGCAGACCCTTTCTCAAAATGAAAAATAAAAATGGGCCGGGGTAATACACAGGCCCTCAGGTCAACCTCCAGTACTGAAAAAAAAGAAGTTCCATTAATCTAATCCCCTTGCTAATCACAAATATAAACTGATCCTTCTTGACAAACTACAGTGATATAATTTTATTCTTACATACTTTTAAAAATGAGACTATAATGAAATAACGTATTTGGTTGTCAGCAACACTTAAGAAGTTTGTTTATTCTCAATTATTAATTTATACTAAATAGCTATTGTTTTTAAATTTCAATACTTTGAAAAAACACATGAATTATTTTATTTAATACCAAACTTTGTATTTCTTTTTTTCTTCCTAATTACCAGTTGATTTACTTTAACTATTCTTATTCTTGATGTTAGGCCTTTATAATTGTGGACATTAGACAAATATCTTAAAAGCACAAATCAAATAAGTTTTATATTAAATTGCCTTTTTTTTATACTGGAGGTTGAACCCAGGGCCTTCAAACTGAACTACGTAACTAGCCCGTTTTTTACGTTGCAATGGATCATGCTACATTTCCCAGGCTGGGCCTCAATTTGAGATCTTCTGCTTCAGTCTCTCGGACTGCAGTAACTAAAGCATGTGCCATGATGCCTGGCCTAAATTATTTATTTTTGAGAGGAAAAAAAGCTAATAGTCTAGAATTTCTTAAATATTTTTCTTATTTATCCTTGCTCAGATTTTTCAGAGTCTGGGAGGCATGTTAAAATCTCCCACTGTGTGTGAGTCTGATAAAAACGGGAGGTAAGGCTGGGTGTGGAGGGGCACGCCTGTGGTCCCTGGTTGAGGCCAGCCTGGACTACATAGCAAAATCTCATTTAAAAAAAAAAAAAAAAGGTAGGTGACTTACTGATCCTGATGCATCATATTCTGGGCTATTTGGGACCATCGCATCTGGAATCAGAATGCCTGCATCTGGTCCTGGCTCTGACTGTCCTGCCCATAGGACCTTGGGTGCTTGACTTAGTAGCTGCATTCTGCCTCAGTTTTCCTGTGCAAAATGGGGATAATGACAGCTTGCTGTAGCTAAGCCAGTAAAGGACTGTTGTGAGTTTTGAGTACAACCAGGCACTCTGACCAGAGCCTGTCAAGAGGCGAGCACTCAGTGCACGCTGCCCTTTGTTCTCAGTCATAGCCAGTTAATATCAAGTGAGCCTCTGTCCAATTTAATGCCATTTGCTTCTGGTTCTACTTATACATTGTTATACTTACTTGCATTTATCCCGTATGTCTTGCCTCTTGACTCATTTTTAATTTTTTTGCAAAAATAGTATTATGACATATTTTGGCCCAGTTTGAGTCTGTCTTTCAATGAGGCATTAGATTCAGTTATATTAAGTCAGTTATTTTGATCATTTCTAATATGTTTAGCCTTTCAGCCAATTCTGTGGCTGACTTCTTGTAATACCTCCTAATTGTTTCCTTAGCTTTTCTTTTGCTGTATGAACTATGCTTTCTTTTTTGTCTTTAGATTCTTTATTAGTATGGAACATACCTTATGACCTCTCTTTTTAAAAATTCTACTGTCATGGGCCGGGGATTTAGCTCAGTGGCTTCGCTTTGCTGCCTGCTGTGCAAGCGCAAGGAACCGAGTTCGATCCCCAGTATCAAAAAAAAAATTCTACTGCCATTACCTTTAACTTTTTCAAAATCATTCTTCAATATATATTTCTTAAGTGATAGGAAAAAGATATCTTTTGAATTCGCATATTTAAGGATCATAATTTACCACACTTGAACCTTCTCCAATGTAATTAACTTTTGTAAAAATAATCCAGGATTAGCTGGGCAAGGTGGTACTTGCCTGTAATCCGAGGTACTCAGGGGGCTGAGGCAGAAAGGCTGCAAGTTTAGGTCAGCTGGGAAGTAGAGCAGAACTGTGCCTCAAAAAATTAAAATTAAAAAAGGTGGGTGTATAGTTCAGTGGCAGAATGCTTGCCTAGCATGCATGAGACCCTGGGTTCAATACCCACTACTAAAAAATTCACAAAAAAACCCCAATAACCCAGGATTCATATGTAGATTATTTTAAATTTTTATTTTAAAATTATAGTTTATATTTCAAAAATAACTTCCAGAGTTATGATAGATTTCTTTACACATCATTTTTCATGATGAATTCATCTGACTTCAGATAAAAACAAAGTCAACTAATATAAAAATTTTGTAATGAAAAAATTAGTTTTCGCTGGTGTGGCGTAGCTCAGATAAGGAATTTACATTTTGAACTCCTGTATATGGGAAAGTGTTTTTCTATAATTTTCAGGTAATCAGGGTAAGTTGTCCGCATATCCATTTCTTGATATACAACCTGTAGCCCTCAAAACCAGGGAGCTTTTTCTTTATGATGATAGACAGATGATCCTAAGGCCTCAGGGATACAAAATGACAGACGGGGTGTAAGCCTGCAACGTTGTCTGAAAGAAAATGATAAAAGACTTCAGAGACAAAACCAAGTTGAGAGTGAACCGAGCACTCAGTTAGGACTGCTAAGCATAGGAAAGCAGGATTTTTTCCAAAGGGCAAGTACCAAATGGTTCCCAGTTTAGGATAGTTCACCTTCCCAATGTTTCAGCTTCATGATGGTGTGAAAGCGATACATATTCAGTAAAAACCATACTTTGAGGGCCAGGGATTTGGCTCAGTGGCACCGTGCCTGCCTTGAAAGCACAAGGTCATGAATTCGATCCCCGGTACCAAACAACAACCACCATACTTTGAATTTTGAATTTGGATCTTTCCCCAGGCTAGCAATATATGGTATGATCTTCTCAGGATGCTGAAAGAGGAAGTTTTAAAAATGAAAAATTATTGTTCAAATTTTTAAATGTACTATTGGAATAGAAGATTAGATACAGCTGCTGGTGTGATGGTGCTTGCCTGTTGTCAGCTACTCAGGAGTCTGAGGCAGGAGTATCGCAAGTTTCTGAGGTCAAAGCCAGCCTGGATAACTTAGAAGACCTTATCTCAAAATAAAAATAAAATAAATAGGTAAAAGGTCTGGGATGTAGCTCAGTGTTATAGCACTTGCCTAGCACATGTGAGGCCCTGAGTTCAATCTTCAGCATTTCAAAAAAAAAGGAAAAAAAGAAAACATACAAACAAAACCTATGAAGATTAGATACAGCTAATGAGCTAGTTTGTGAACCTGAAGGTATCCAAAAGACCATGTGACAAGGAGATTGAACTATAAAAAATGAAGGCTAGTGTGACAGTTGACATAACATCAGGAGTTCCCGATTAAAGGTGGAGAGGCAGGAAATAATAGTTAAGATTTTCCAGATCTCATGAAAGACATGAATTCCCAGAAATGTGGTGTGAGGGGTGTGTGTGTGTGTGACCCACAATATATATCAGGTAAGATAAATGTACTGTACATCTAGAGCTAATTATACTGAAACTGAAGAATAACGAAAACAAAGAGGAGACTGAAAAGCAGCTACACGAGAAAACAGGTTACCTAAAAATATATATAATGAGACTAAGCAAACTTCTCAACTGAAATTCTGGGCACCAGAAATAGAATCATCAAATGCTATGCAAAAACAACATCCACCTAGAATTTTGTATCCAGCCAAACTATATTTCAGGATTAAGGGAGAAAGAGACATTTACAGATAAACAGAAATAGAGAGTTTACCACCAACAAATGTGCAAAGAACTTCTGAAGGATAATTTCCAGGAAGAAAAAAAAAATGATCCCAAATGGAAAGTCCAAATTATAAGAAGAAATGCTGAGCAAAGAAATTAATACAAATATAAGTAGATCTAAAAAATTATTGCTGGTATAAAATAATAATAGTGTGATACTGGTAAGCTAAAATAAACACAAAACTGAATTACTGTTGAATAACATTAGGCAAAAAGGTAGCAGAGACAAGCCCAAATAATGTTAAATCAAACATGGAAAATAAAAGGGTAAAAATAAAAATCTACCAGGCAAATAGCTGGAATAGCTAAGATAATTATAATCAATACATAGTACGCACCATGTACCAAAAACTAAGACCTTTACAAATGTTTATTTAACGTTCACCACTCTATAAAGTAGGTACTACTAGTATTCCAAAGAGATTCAGTAATTCATTCATTGTCTCAGAGATTCACACTCACATCTGTGCACACTGTTCTCCTCCCCCTAGCGTCTGGTCAGGGGCAAATGAGAGTTTATACACAGCCTGCATTTGTATGGGCAAGCTGTATCTTGCCTAGAAAAGAAACACCTTTTCCTGGTTTCTGGGAAGCGCCACATCAGCTAGTGGCAGCCTTCCACAAATGATAGTGGCAAAATCTAAATTCAGTCCACCCCAGAGTCTGCCTTCCCAATATTAATATCAAACAAAACCTTTACAAAAATTTAAAAGCACAAGGTTCGGTAGGTAGCACACATCTGGAATCCCAGCACTTGGGAGGCTAAGGAAGTAGGATCAGGAATTCAAGGCTAGCCTAGGCTACATAGTGAGTTCAAGGCCACCCTGGAATACATAGTGAGACCTTGTCTCAAACAACAAAATTTTGAGATTTTTTTCAAAAACCAAAAATTTAAAAACACTTTACAGATAGTCACTACTAAAATATTAAAGGGTTTGGTTCACTAGTAAGTTATAGCAACTTACATATAACTAAATAAAATGGTCCCAAACTATGTTTAAAAATTCACTAGAGCAAGCAATCTTCCAATCTGCTGCTACCCTAAAGATTCTGGCACTCTTCCCTGAGTTATATATGCTGCTAAGAGGCAGCAATTTCAAGCAGACCTGGTGATGCAAGGCTATAACTGCAGCGCTGGGGAGGTTCAGGCAGGTGAATCACTGAGAGTTCAAGATCAGCCCGGGCTGCATCGTGAGACCTGTCCTAAATAAACAAATAGACAAAGAAGTAGGCGAGTTGTATAAAAACCGCATCCAACCATTCGAAAAGACCTATTCTTCTCGAGCACATGTAAAACATTTATGATGACCGACCAAGCATTACCTCATAAAGTATCTTAATATATTTTTAGGCTCATTATTAAATAGACTGTTCTTTCTGACCCAATGCAATCAAAATCAAAGTCAGAATTTTTTTTTAATTCTAAAAAAATCTTCATGTTTGATACTTTAAAGATCACTTCCATGGAGCTCCTCAAAGAGCAAATCATAAAGTTAAAAAAAGTCAAGTGTGGGCGTGGTGGCCCATACCTGGAATCCCAACATTCAGGGAGGCTGAGGCAGGATGATCACTGTGAGTCTGAGGCCAGCCTGGGCTACATAGTGAGTTCAAAGGCAGCCTGAACTATACAGAGAGACTCTGACTCTAATAATAATAATAATAATAATAATAATAATAATAATAATAATAATAGATCTGCATGAAAGTATTATGTATCAACCTGAAGATGTAGGGAATCCAGTAAGTAGAGAAAAATACATAACCCTAAATGTTGATACGAAAAAACAACTAATCATTACTCAGTTAAGTGTTCCCCTTAATAAGCATAAAGTAGAAGGAAGATGTTAATATGTAAGCACAGAAACTAATAAAATAACAAACATATAATGAAGACAAGGCAAAAGCTGATTCTCTAAAAAGACTTATGAAGTATATATCCTCTGCTAGGATTGGTCCAAGAAACATGAGGAAAATTCAATGAAATGATATTAGAAATGAAAATGGACATATATATTTAGTGAAGAGTGACAATACAGTAACACTAGGAACAAGTCATGCTTGCGAACATGATCAGTAAGACTCCCTGAGCAAATTACTAACTTGGAGGCTACTCAAATATGGTACACTAGGAAGAAATAAAGGTTCAGAATAGTTCTACAAGTAAACTATACCCAATTAATAAACTTCTATATTAGTTTGCTAAGATTGCCATAACAAAGCACCCAAGCCTGGGTAACTTAAATCAAAAGAAATCTATTTTCAGTTTTGAGGCTCAAAGTCCCAAATCAAAGAAAGAATACATTCTTCATGGGTACCCACATAAATGTATGAAGACTGGGGGGGGAAAGGTAAAGGAAAAAGACATTAAGGATCACTATTAAGTGGACTTTGCTTTCTGATCTCACTATAATTTAAATAGAAGTAAAATATAACCCCCAAATAATGCCAGAATCCAAGTGTACTAGTACCCTCGAGAATGGAGGGTGAGAGGGTAGGTAGCACACGAAAGTGACCAGTCCAACTTGGTGAATGATATTCCCATACATGTGACATTCCCAGGAGTTGTCACTCTTCATAGAAAAAACTACTGTGCTCCCATTCATAACTTGTGTTTATTTTACATATATTCTTTACTCTTAATCAAATGTTACTTTTTTTTTTTTTTAAGTATTAAGTATCCGGGGATTTAGCTCAGCGGTTCTGCTGCCTGCCTCGCAAGCCCAAGGTCTGGAGTTCGATCCCTGGTACCAAAAAAAAAGAAAAGTATTAAATAGATCTTGCCCCTTGCTGTTCAGGAGGTTTAGTATTAAGTCTTGGTTCTGTCATAGATAATTAAGGAATCGGGGGCAAGTTATTGTAAGATTTTTTACTTCTATAATTTAAAAACATTGCCAGATCTGTCTAGATTAAACAAGTATAGTCGTAGCAGTTATTCTAGGAACTTGGTTTGCAGGCATTTTGGCCACAAAATTCAGCCAAACAATTAGAAAGTATCTCAAGTATGTTTTCGGCAAAGGTTCAAGGAAATGACAACAGGTCTTTCCTTGCCTAAAAGGGCCAAGCCTGTCCCCTTTTTGCACTGTCAGAGAGGGAAAGGTGATGTTACTAGGGATGAAATTCTCTAATGAACTACCAATAACGGCTCCCTCTTGCCTCCTTTCTTTGGGCCTCCCCTAAGCCCAACCCCTACTCTGGAGGAGGTCAGCGCCTGGGCTCAGTCCTTCGACAACTTAATGGTTACCCCTGCAGGAAGAAATGCTTTCCGGGAATTCCTCCGCACAGAATTCAGTGAAGAAAATATGCTTTTCTGGATGGCCTGTGAGGAATTGAAAAAGGAAGCTGATAAAAACATTATCGAAGAGAAAGCCAGGATAATATACGAAGACTACATTTCTGTTCTTTCTCCTAAAGAGGTTTGTGCCTACTAAGGAGTCTTCTCTCTGGAACGCTTAGTAAAATTAACCCCTTCTGGATTTGTTCATGTTCGCCTGCATGGTTATGGCTACTCCAAAATATAGAAAACTACTCTGCTCTCATTTATAGAATTCAAATCACTTTGAATGCAGTGCCCCAGATGGGCTCAAAGTGCCCTGTGAAATCTGTGAGGAATTGTAGGGTGACTCCTGCCACAAGATAGACTTGGGGGTGGGGGAGCAAGGAGGAACCTTTTTTTTCCTCCATCCAGGGGCTGGCGCAGGGCTCTGTGTTGCAGGGTGTGGGGAGGGAGTGACATCTAAGCCAAGACCTGAAGGTTAAGTAGTTAGGCAGGGCACGGGAAAAGGTTATCCCACACAGAAGGAACAGAAACAAGACAGTTCTGGCTCCTTCCTTCTTTAATCCCAAGTGGTTCGGGACAGCTTTTGAGTGGAATAGTGAGATGGAACTGAGAATTAGTAGAAGCAGATCGTCAAGGGCTTCAGAAGCTTATAACCTTGGAACTTGATTTCACGAGCACCAACAATCCATAAGGTAGAAAACTGGAACATTGGGACAGGGTGTCACTGGTGCTCAGACCCAGTGACTTTAGCACTTCTACTCCAAGCGTGTGCCCAGTCCTTCAGTTGGCCTGGTGCTCATGGGGAAAAGCCTGCAGCATCCAGGTTTTAGCCCTTAGTAATCTAGGAAATTAGCAAGGGTGTGTGCGGGCTCACTCATTTTAAAGAAGCAAAGCAATGCTGTGGTCTTCTAAGGCTGTGTGCTCCCTGCCAGCATTACTTAGAACCTGTGAAACTTGTGAGAAATACAAGGTCTGGCCCTTCCCCAAACTTCGTGAGTCTGAAACCTTGGGGTTGGGGCTCCAAAATCTGCTTAACAGCACCCCAGGGGATACTCATAGCTCTGAAGCTGGAGAGTCCTTGTTCATTATGCTTTTAGTTTCTTTTTTTGGCAGTTTGGATTTTTGGATAAACTTGTTAGGTTTGGGGTTTTCAAAAGACAAAATAAAGGGCCAGGGATTTAGCTCAGTGGTTTTGCCGCCTGCTGTGCAAGCACAAGGACCCAAGTTCGATCCCCAGTACCAAAAAAAAGTCAAAATAAGCTGTGGGAAATAGGGATGGGTTTATAAAGAGAAGTGTCTCACACAACTCTTCTGTGCTTCTGTTGACAGGTCAGCTTGGACTCTCGAGTAAGGGAAATCATCAACAGAAACATGGGCGAGCCATCCCCACACATATTTGATGACGCCCAGCTTCAGATTTACACCCTCATGCACAGAGACTCATACCCCCGATTCATGAACTCTGCTGTCTATAAGGACTTGCTTCAGTCCTTATCTGAGAAACCAGTTGAAGCGTAGGAGTCTTCAAATATATTTATTATTAAGAAAACAATAAAAGAACTACATGGACTACACCTAGCACAGGGAATTTAGAGGTAGTAATACCTTCTACTGGAGAAATACTCAAGACTATTTTAATAACAAATGCTTCCTTCCTCCAACAAAAGGCTATCTTTTCACAGTGTAAATTACAACCACCTTTAGTGATACTTTTGAGGAAAACTGGGATATGGCTGATTAAGAAACAGAGTATATTACATTTACAATAACAGCAGCATGTTCCCAATGGCAAAGTATGCACTGGAAGATACCGTGCTGCCCAGAGCATGTACATCCATCCACAGGAGCAAGCGGGACCACTTTGTTTTGCATGAATTCAGCAACCGATTATCCCCAAAGGAAAACATTCAAGTGCTTCTCAGCTACCTTTTCATTCCATCAAGCTGGGTCTGAATACTTCACTTATCATTGCCATGACAAGACCCAAATTCACATTTACTAAAGATGTAACCAGTACTGTAATCCACTATATATCTTACAGTATGTATGTACATAGATACATATGTGTGCACGTGTACCTGTACCTGGTTAATGTAAAGCACTGTGCTCTTAAGTGGATCAGTCTCCAATGTTTGGTAAGAGTAGCAGGACTCAGAAAATTCTTTTGTTGAAAGGAATTAACTGTTATTTTATGATCAGAATTTGCCAACCTAAAGAACGAATTTTTAGGTTCACAGCTTGGTCATGTTCACAACAAACTTTCAAAATATGCATATTTCCATTTTTATTATTGAGAGAAATATGGGCATTTTCACTCTAAAAAAATAAAGCACAAGAGTTTTATCTCAATTTTTATGTTTTTCATAGGTAACTATTTGAGAAACATAACATTAAGTAGGGATACATGCAACATATTTTAGCTCCCAGACCAGTGTTTTGTTTTTAGATACCACTACTTTTAACACAGGCAAATGGAATAACTTCATAGTTTATAGGTGAAAACAGTTTGTAGCTCTAAACTACCCTGAAGAAACCTATGTATACAATTAATGGAAAAGACACAAAATCTGGGCTGATTTCAGTAGTTAGACATTAATTTGCAAGAGGCCCACACCACGTTTAAGCCTCATATGAGATAGCCCCTCCTTCCCCCTCCCC
Organism: Heterocephalus glaber; assembly: GCF_000247695.1. Next base: position 1,713,135 of record NW_004624735.1, on the reverse strand, counting down.
AGTACAGGGGATTGAACCCAGGGCCTTTCCACTGAGCTACATCCCTAACCCTTTGTTATTCCGAGCTAAATTCCTAAGTTACTACTCAGACTGGGCTAAAACTTGGGACCCTCCAGCCTCAGCCTCAGCCTCGTGAGTGCCTGGGATGACAGATGTGTGCCATCTGCCCGGCCGTCTTGGCCATCTGCCTCCCTTATCTGGCCCTCCAGAGTCTGACTCTGTCTTCACTATTCAACCCAAGCATCAAACTGAGGCCTCACTCTTGGGAAACCATCTACTTTACTGAGAAAATTGTGAGCCTAACCCCCTGCACTTCTTGTGTACCCTTACATATGTAGAGATCAGCATCTCTTCTCACCTCCTTCAGTCCACTCCCAGCGAACAGTGTGCTCTTTTTTTTTTTTTCAAGATTTTAGTCTTCTACATGGGCTTTTGATTCCACTATCTTTCCAATGTTTTTGGAATTAAGACACAAACACTGTCCTCTGGTATTTTACATCAGTAAGGAAACAGACAATTCAGTGACAACCACAGTACAGTGTAGTGAGTACAATAAAGGGATGAGAGCTACAGGAAACTGCAGGGTTATGGGAAGATTTGGGTGGAGGGGCCCACAGGGAAAACCACAGAACAAAGAGAATATGTACGTGCTGATGGGGGCCGACTGCAGATGAAAGGGAAGGTGACCAAAGTGGCCCCGGTGAGGCCAGTGATGGGCATGCCGAGGATGGGGACACTGTAAGACACAGAAAAGGAGATGACAGGAAATCCGCTGAGTGGCAGGACCTGGGTGGTCGGGATTCCGGGTGGGGCTATCGATCTGGAATGTTTCAGACAGACAGAGAGAGTGCCCGGAGAGGTGCAGCGTGAAGAGGGCCGAGGACAGACCCTTGTGCGGACGGATGGAGACGTGCCAGTCCCAAAGGAGACTTAGGAGGATCTGCCTCGGTACAGGTGAGAAGAAAGTCAGCGCTGGGTGGGAAGATGGCGCCGGAACGGGAGTGGGGGGCGTGGTGATCGTCCACTCTTACCCACAGTTTGCTCCATCAGCGTTCCCGTTCTCTCTCACCAACTTCTCCCTAACCCCGCACTGTGAGCATGCTCCATTTCCTTTAGGAAAAGCCTGTTTTCCATTGCAGCTGTTGATTCTTCTCCTATCTTACCAGCATTTTACCCAAGTGCACACTGCTGCCTCCATTTCTTCACCTCCTTGTTTCCACTAAAACCACTCTGAGACGCCAACCTGCTCTACAGAGGCTCCCACGATACCTACAAATCTAAATCACACTACTCCCCAGCCTAGTCTCACTGCAGTGTTCAGCTTCCTGGCATCATGGACAGATCCTGACTTGAAACCCTACTTCCCTGTCTTGGAGGCACCCTCCTAGTTCTCCATATTCTCTGTCATCTTTATCTACTTGCTCCCCAGGTAACGGAGCACAATAACTTGGGCTTGTGACATGTAGCAGTGGGTACTTAGCCTTCCTGGGTCTGTTTCCTCATTTGTAAAAACAGGGACAATAAATGGTACCTAGCCCTTAACACTGCTATGAAGATTAAAATTAATCCATGTAGCCAGGCATAGTGGTGCACGCCTGTAATCCCAGCACATGGGAGGCTGAGGCAGGAGGATCAAGGCAAGTTCAAGGCCAGCCTGGGCTACATAGTGAATTCAAGGCCAACCTGAACTTAACGACTTGGTGAGACCCTGTCTCAAAAAATAAAAAGAAAAAAACCCATGTCAAACAGAGTACTATGTTATTAGTTATTGATATTATTACTTGTTCATTAAGTGTGATAGCCCCTAAGATTTGGGCTTTTGTTTACTTTTCTTTCTAATCTATATGCTTTCTCTTGGTTTTTCTATCCTCTCCTCATTGCCTAAAATACCTACCAAATATACTGAAGACTACCAAACCAGGACCTGCTCTCAGCTGTCTCCTGAACTTGAGAATCAGCTGACATCGCCACTGATGCACCCCTCAGATGAGTGAGACTCAGCCTTCTTCACTTGGACTCCTCACCCCACTGCCATCCCATCCTCCAAACCTGCCCCTCGCTTATAATCTGGTCCCCGAGCCAGTCACCCAAACCTGTATCTGGGTGTCAACTTTGACTCTTCTCTTTCTCCTCCCAAACAGGCAAGGCTTGCCAATTATTAAATATTTTCCACAGTCTCTCTCCTTCCTTCTTCTGACTCTTAGATCTTACCTACACTATCGCCGAAGAACTGCCTCACTCCTGCATCATCTCAGCCCATTCAAACCTATCCTTCAGAATGTCATCAGATGATTTTTCTCACATACAAATCTACTTGTCACTAACCCTCCATTCAAAATCTTTTTTGTATTTGCTGATTGCTGGGAGTGCAAATACCAATTTCTTGACCTGGCATATAACCAAGGACCTCTGCAGACAGGCTACTGGCTCCCTAGCCAGCCTCACTTACATTTTAGACTAGATGTTTGTATGGGCTGGGGGATATAGCTCAGTGGTGCCATGCCTACCTGGTAAGCACAAGGTCCTGAGTTTGATCCCTGGTACCAGAAAAAAAAATAGACTAGATGCTTTTAGAAAAGTCATATATCACTCACAGACCTTCATACCTGCCCATGAAAACTTGGTTCACACTTTCTACTACCTCTGTCCTACTCACTCTAAAATACTACCCTTTATCCAACTAATTCCTATCAGTCCTTTAAGACTTACCTCACTTTTACCTACTCTAAAAAGCATCCCTAACCTGACAGGCTAAGACTTAGGCCCTATGTCATATTCAACATGTGTACTGGGTGCCATTCTTTAGTGTACCAGAAATATCCTCTGCAAATATTTATCATCTCAGTTATTACATATTCTGCTTACATATATAGTATATCATTTCCACTACACTGTAAACTCTATATTTTACCCATCATTTTATCTTTGATAGCTTAGAGCCATAATCAATTTAGAATTATAGAATTTGCTACAAAGTAAAAATTCCATTCCAAATTATTTCCAGTGTGTCACTACTCAGAAAGATACCATCATCACCTATGTGACTACTATGGATCGATTCAGCAGGTAAATCCCACAGTCCCTTTTATATGAATGAATCCCAAGTTATCCTGTAAATACAATTCCAAGGTTTTTGCTTTTAAGTAAAATCTGACAAGGTAATTTTGTTGGGATGGTTCTCTCTCCATTTGGACAAATGTATACATAAATATGAATGCTAAATGGCTTAAAGATCTGAAAGTTTTAAAAATAGGAACACAGAAGAATACTGGAAGAAAATACAGGAAATATTTTTATAGCCTCTGATGAAAATGTTTTCCTAAGCAAAACATAAACTTCAGAACCCATAAAATACTACTAAATTTGATTATTAAAAATGTTTAAATTTCATACCATAAAAATTGATATATGAACTTCAAGCTCTAAAACAGACTATAGATATATAAAACATTTATAGACATATATAGAACTTTTCACCCAACAGCAGCAGAATACATACTATTTTCAAGTACACACAGAATATTCTCCAAGACAGATCTCATGTGATGTCATAAAACAAGTCTTAACGAATGTAAGATTGAAATCATACCAAGAATCTTTTCCAACCACAATGGATTCAAACTACAATAAAAAAAACCTGGAAAACATAAATATGTGGAAATTAACACACTCTTGAACAACCAATGGGTAAAAGAAAAAAAATCAGAAAGGAAACTAGAAAATATGTTACGACAAATGAAAATATCACAAACATAAGGGGCCGGGGATTTAGCTCAGTGTTTCCACCACCTGCCTCAAAAGCGCAAGGTCCCGAGTTCTATCCGTGGTACAAAAAAAACAACAAAAAAAGAAACTTAAGATACACACCAAAAGCAGTACTAAGAGAAAAGTTTGTAACAATAAACTATGTGAGAAAGAAAAAAATCTCATAAACAAACCTTATACCTCAAGAAACTGGGGGGGGGGGGGGGGGGACTATGCCCAAAGTTAGCAGAAAGAAGAAAATAATAAAGATCAGAGTAGAAATAAAAAACTAAAAAATGAGGGAAAAAAACAATAAAACTGAAATTGGCTTTTTTAGATAAGCAAAATTGACAGACTTATGATGAGAAAATGCAAATATAATCAGAAATGAGACAGCTAATCCTACAGAAATAAAAGCTGTTACAAGAGTGTTATGAACAATTTTAGACCAACAAACTAGGTAACAAGAGAAATGGATAAATTCCTAGAAACATAATGTACCAAGGCAGAATCACCAAAAAAAATAGAAAATCTGGACCAACTTAATAACAAGTAAGGAGACAATCAGTAACAGTCTACCATCAAAGAAAAGCCCAGTGCAGATGGCTTCACTGGTGAATGCTACCGAACATTTAAAGAAGAGCTAATGCCACTGTCCCAAACTTTTCCAAATAACTGAAGAGGGAGCTTTTTTAAACTTATTTCATGAAACTAGAATTACTCTGAGAGCAAAATCAGAAAAGAGATATAAGATAACAAAACTCCAGGGCAATACCCCAATCAAAGTAGATGTAAAAAACATCAACAAACTACTAGCAAGCTAGTGCCGGGAGATGATGGGTAGAATATTTTGATTTGGAGTAACAAAAATGACCTGAGATGGACTGTGTTATAGTTGTCCAACGCTGTCAATGTGCTAAAATTTACTGAGTCCTACATTTTAAGCGTGTAAATTGTGTGGTATGGAAATCTTGGTTCAATAAAGTTTATATTTTTATAAATACTAGCTGACTGAACTCAACAGCACCCGAAATGAACCACACAGCATCACCAAGTGAGGTCTACCTCTGAGATGGGTGCAGAATGGTTCAATGGCAGAAGATAAATCTGCGATACACATTAAAAGAATCATAACCCTTTCAATAGGCATAAAAGAGCACTTAATAAAATGCGACATGATCTCATGACAAAAACTCTCAGCAAACTAGAAACAGAAAGAACTTACTTCAACATCATGAAGGTCATGTATGAAAGCCCACCGTGAGCATCACACTCATCAATAAAAAAACAAGACAAAACTGAGGGTTTCCTCTAAGACCAGGATAAAGGAAAACATGCCTGCTCCTGCCATGGCATAGAAGGCATTTTCTATTCTACACTGCATTTGGAAATTCCAGCCAGAACACTGAGGCAAGAAAAGGAAATTAAAAGCATCCAAATCATAACTGCAGGTGAGATTTTATATGTAGAAAATCTGAGTCTCAACAACCAACACACAAACCTGTTAAAACTAATAAAGGAATTTGAAATTCAGTAAAGCTGCAAAATATAAAATTCAACACACATAATTTCTATATATTAACAACAAATCTGAAACATTAAGAAAGCAATCTTACAGTAGCATAAAAATTCTTAGGAATAAATAATAAGGAAGTAAAAGACCTGCACTAAAAACTACAAAACACTGATGACTGAAATGAAAGAATACACTTCTTCCCTCATGAGTTCATCTAGCTCTGAAGGTTCACTTACTGTCACCTTTACCAGCCAACCATCTTCATCACAAGATTTACTGACAAGCCCTGGATTATCAACAAGTGCTTCATTAATTTCAGTTACTTCTCCTGATAGAGAACAGAGTTCACTGGCAGCTTTCATACTTTCAAAGTACCAAACTCATCTGTTCAATTTTGCCCCAACTTCAGGAAGGTGACAGTAAACATCTCCCAAAGCATCCTCTGCAAAATTGCTGATTCCCACTGTTCCAATACCATTTTCTGTTGTTACCTATTCGTGTTTGTAAATTTATGCATTGCGAGCTGCACCTGCCCAGAGCACAGCATCCACACAGCACCAGCCCACAGCCACCAAGTCCACCTGGGACACTGCATGCTGGGTATAGAAATGTGGCTAATTGAACAAGGTTATATGGTATATATAATCACATAGGAATGTTTCTCAGTTTGTAGTCATGACCGTTAAGAAAAAAAAACAATTATCTGTCTTAATATAGCATTCAAGGAGAGGAACCAGAACAAGGTGAATTATTTGAGGTAGTTACTTGTGCCTTCATTTTCCAACCTGTACATGGACAAACAAGTACAAGAAAACACAGGCTGATATGAAAAAAAGTTTTTTCAATTTCTATACTGTTGCTTCACTTTGCGGAATTAAAGCACCTAAAGTGATCATCTCCCAAGACTCTAACTCATTACATTTCTTTCTTTAAAGTTGGTAACTAAATTACCAACTTGTTATCCATTCCATCTTTTTAGGTCTCCAATCCATGGAATATTCTTTACATCCTAATTTCTGTACAGCCAAGAAGACATGTAATGCATTGACCACAAACATAACCAAGAAAAACTATTTCATGCAACTATTCTTTTAGGTGCTAAAGATATGGCAGTTGTCTTAGTCACTTTTCTTGTTGCTAAGACAAAATGCCCTGTTGGGGACAATCATTTTCCTAAGGACCCTATTTTTCAATTTTTTCTAAAACACTCTTGTGTAATACCTCAGATTACATGACTAAACCCCATTTCTGATGCACAGATTTATTTTACAGATGGTTCCTCTAAAGGAAAGGCAACTGTCTGGAGTAAGGATTTTCAACAAGTTATTTTAACTCCTAGCCTCTCAGACCAAAGATTAGAAATAACTGCTATTTTATATATTATAGAGCTTACTAAATTGATCCTTGTGAATATTGTTAGTGATTCAACATATACAGTATTTCTTACCTAGGAACTAGAAAACACCACCTTAAAAGCTTTCTTAGACCCTCCCTTGTTTAATCTGTTCCTTAGATTGCAGTGGGTGACCCAAAGTCGCTCTGCCCCCTTTTATATTAAACATATTAGGTCCCATTCTAACTTACCAGGCCCCTTAATCCATGGTAATCAACAAGCTGATTCTTTGATAGCTTATGTTACTCCTTTTGATATGGCAAGACAATCCCACTCATATCACCATCAAAATAGTAAGGGCCCAACAAAAGAATTTCAACTGTCTTGCTCACAGGCTAAAAAAATTGTTTTATCATGTCCTACCTGCCAAAGAATCCCTCATCCCCCTCCTGCTGAGGGATACAACCCTCAAGGTCTTCAACAAAATGAAATCTGAAAAATGGATGTTACTCATATTCCATCATTTGGGCAATTACAATATGTTCATGTCTCTACAGAAATTTACTCTCATATGATCCACGCTACCTGCCATAGTATCAACAAAGTGGGACATATTCAACAACATTGTTTGTCCGCCTTCATTGCTATGGGAGTCCCACGTACAATTAAAACTGGTAATGGTCCTTCATACATTAGTAAAGCTTTGTCCTCCTTTTCTCAGCTCTGATATATTCAACATGTTGTGGGCATCCCCTACAACCCTCGAGGCCTTGCAATAGCGGAGCATGCCCATCTCTCCCTACACACACAATTATAAAAACAAAAACGAGGGGTACGGCTACTTCCATAGGCTCAATTAGATCTTGTTACTTTCACTTTCAATTTTTAAAATCCATTTGTGGAAAGTAAATACACTTGATCTGAACTCCAGTGGCACCTAGAGCACGAGTTTCATGGAAAGATGCCCAAACAGGAAAACGGGATGGCCCAGTGTGGTTAATAACGCGGGGATGAAGGTACGCTTGTGTACTGACAGATAATGAGACAGTACAGGTGCCATCCCAGAACACGCGACCATGGAGAGATGAAATTCCCAGATTCGGGGTGGAAATCTGCCCACCCATGCAAATCTTCGAGCAGGTGACCCTAGAGGAGACACCTCAGCCTCTGAGGACCACACAGAAAGTAGAGCCTATGACATGGAGACAAGTAAGAAAACAAGCCAGGAGGCTGAAAGGCTGTTGGTGGGCCCCATATAGTCTCTGGGTTTGTGGATTCCAAATTACTCCAAATTATACATCACATTTTCTGTATTCACCCTTATGCACTGAGCATCACTCCTTAAAATCTAATTATTGTTTGCCGCAGTTTTGGATGGCCCATCATGATGAGCAATTGATATTTTTGGGAATGGGATCAGTTAACATCTCGGGAATATATTAACTCCTCTGCACCCATGTCCTTCCTTGTACAACATACACATCTTGGAGCAACTCAGATGACCATGCTCCACTACCATGGACCTCTCGTAGAGGAGAAAGGGGACGAAAAATGTACCTAAACCAATTGGAGTTTATAGATTGGGGCCCTCTAGGGAGATTAGAGGGCAGAGATAATAACCGTTGCACATGGCATGAGTACTCCAAACACCTTGGCTATGTACACCCTGCCTGAGGGTCAACTAGCCTGGTATGAAACCGGTTTTAGGCCCCCATTGCCCTAGCCCTTCTTTTTTTTGTACCAGGGATTGAACTGGGGTCCTTATGCTTGCGAGGCAAGCGGTGGAACCACTGAGCTAAATACCCGGCCCCCTAGCCCATTATTAATGGCAGGTCTAGGCCCCTATAAAAGACCTTCTGGAAATGGCTCTTCCTTATTATATACACCCCTTATTATGTTGGCCAGCAATGGAAGGATGTATAATTATAGTCACTACAAATACTTGTAGCATTCACATCAGAAAACCCATAACCACTCGGTTCTCTATATGCACATATAAGCCTTATGTTTTCTTATACTGAACTATTGAGTGGACTCTCACCTCTTTCAACTCCAGGAATGTTGGCTAAGTCATTGTTACTAGAGTGCTAGGAAACAAAACCTTACTGGTCCTAGGGCAAATGCCTAGTCTGGGTTCTGGTAAATCTTATGGAACCATGGACTGACAGCCCCTGCTGTTCATTTGCTACAATCTCTGATTAACCGCCATTCTTTTACAGAGGACAAAAAGGTTGTTAGGATTGCTTATTGCTAGAACTGTCTCTTTGGCATTGCTAATTTCTAGTGTTGCTGCCTCCTCTGCAGCTTTTGCTCATTCTATCCAGACTCCTCATTTTGCAGATAGACCAAAACTACAGACAGAGCCTGGAATATACAGCACTCTACTGATGCAAAATTACAATCACAAATTAGTGTCTTGGAGACCACTGTTATGTTGATTGGAGAGCAAATAAAAAGTCTGCAATTATAACAGAGCTTCCAGTGTCATTTTAATATTACTCGATATCATATAACTCCCCTCATATATATATAACCAATCTACCCACCTTGGGAACACATAAATACATATTTTTTAAAAAAGAAACATATAGCGCTGGGGATTTAGCTCAGTGGTTTTGCTGCCTGCTGCGCAAGTGCAAGGACCCGAGTTCAATCCCCGGTACCAAAAAAAAAAAAAAAAGAAACATATAAACAGAGTGCTGTAAATAATAATGTAACTACTGATCTAGAGACACTGCAAAAAGAGAAAAAAGAAAAAGAAAAAAATCTGTTTTAACACTCAAAATTTTGATGAGCAAATTCAGGATTGGGATAAATTTGCTGACGCCTTTGACCAACTTAGTCCATACAATTACCTCCAGGCCCATTTTAGATTTTATAACAGATTATACTAATTGATGTATGTCTTGTGCTGATATATGTCTTGTCTGCCACAGGGCAAACAAAACCTAACAATACCTAGACACCATTCAACCTTAAATCACACTGTCTCACAATTACCAAAAGAGAGGAATTGTTGGGGACCAGCCATGATATGCTTAGATTGGTGAGGAGCCAGATTCCAGGGGCCAAAGGCCCAAGGTGGATGTTAACTTGCCTTGGGAACGGAGAAGTATGACTTCCTGGCTTTGTGGGACAGCCATAAACACAGAACTCCTGAGACAAGATAATGCCTACTGAGGGCAATAAATTGTATGGGCATCCCAGTGGGAAAGGACTTTCAACTCTTCCCTTTGAGATGCTGAACTTGGTCCCTATGTGACTACTTACTACATTTGCTGTTCTTGGGATAGTATATTACCCCTTCCCCTACACTTCTTGGTCAATTATAGAAGTAGGCCTATCTTGGAGTTCAAGGAAGCCTATCCACTAGAGATAGATACCTCCTGGTCCTCCATTTCGAACTGAATACTGTGTCTGTGTCTCTTTATTTCTTGCCATTCTCCCAACAGGGATTTGGGAAGTTAAAGGAAGAAAGGTTTATTTGGCTCAGTTTGTAGAGGTTTCAGTTCATAGTTGGCTGGCTCCAAGGCAGGTTGGCACAGCAGAGAGGCACTGGGGAGGAGAGAGTTCATGGAAGACAGAAGACAGCAAAAGGAAGCAAGTGACCCATAACAAACCATTTTCTGTCCTTATATCTTATTCGGGCTACACACCCTTAGGGCAGGTAGTACTCACACCCTTAATCCTAGCGCCCTCAATGCTTGTAATGCACCATCCATCAATCCCAGTGTCACACTCTAGATCCAGCCATCTCTGAAAAGCCTCAGCTATGGCTGCTTGAGGCTTTGAGGGGAACATCAAGACAGAAGCCATAACAGCAGTGAACCAATTTCTCACAAGAATTTACTGGGTCCATCTTCATAACCAACAAACCATAGTTGTTGGTTGTCTAACATAGCCACAGATTTTTCCCATGCACTTGCCCACTCCTTTTGACTGACTTCATCATTTGCTTACTTTAAGGTTCTTCAACATAATGCTTCCGTTACTATCCCTGGAATTTGTCAGAAACTGTTCTATTTCCTGTATAGTAACACTTTAAATGTCTGTGCTTTACTGATATGAGACTTTCACTAATAATCTGTTGTTCAATTCCTACTAAATGACCATTTTCTACAACTAAATAAAAAGAGAATAACTTATTAAAACTCCATAAATCACAACTCTTTGATGGCAGCTTTTATTTTGGAACGTCAACTCCACCTCCAAATTATACTTTGACCTCTAAGAACAGTAACTGAGTAGCTATAAAAATTCAGAAGAAAGACCCACCTACTCGGGACCCCTTCTCTTAGAAGCTATTTTTTCTTTCAAAAAATACTTTCTACTCTCAACCTCTATTCTTCCTAGAATTCATCCTTCGATTTTAGAGAACATGAACTCAGCGTATCAGACATCTAGCACTGATGATGGACTAGAAAGGCAAAATGGTGCCTTCATCATAAATAACTTTTTTTTGGTACCAGGGATCGAACTTGGGTCCTTGCGCTTGTAAGGCAGGTGGCGGAACCACTGAGCTAAGTCCCGGCCCCATCATAAATAACTTAAGGAACCTGAATCTGTAATGTGTTCTTGGAATTTAAAAAAAAAAATTCAAAGCCTTCATGACATTGGACTTGGTGATTTCTTGGATATAACACAGAAAGCATAGGCAACAAAAGCAAAAACAGACAAACGGAACTACAACTTTTTATTCATCAAAGGACACAATCAGCGGAGTGAAAAGACAAGCTATGGAACGGGAAATAACATGCAAAAGCCACTTGTCTGCTAAGGGTTAATATTCAGAATAAAGGACTATATACCTGGGGCTGGGTGTGCTGGTGCAATCCCAGCATTTTGGAGGCCGAGGCAGGAGGGTCCCTAAAAGTTCAAGGCCAGCCTGGGTTACATGGTGAGGTGGCCAATCTGGAATATATAGTGAGACTCTGTGTCACAAGAGAACAGAACAAGTTTTTTCTGCATCTCTGACAAGTTTCAGAAATTTCTGACCAAATCAATGCTAACACTGCAGATTAATACTCCTAATATGAGTATTTAATAATCTCTTTAAAACACTAGGTATTCTTAAGGAAGACTGAAGAGAAATACACAGTATGTATGTTCAAAAAAGAACTCAAAACCATAGCCTGTTATTTCTTTTGCTGTCTTGTTAATACTTTAAACATTTTCCATTTGGAAGGTATATAGAGATTTAAATGTTTGGACATATATAAATATTTCAGAACTGTTGCTACGGCTTAGCAAAATTTATAATTCAATATTCATCAACACTCAAGTGAGCAAGAAAATCAAAACTGTTATTTTCTGCTTTTCCGGGGTGGTTCTTCATTGTTGCCACAATACTAGTCTAACTTAATTCCTTGGTATATCCATTTAACAGTTACTCTGTTCTGAAAGTAAATATTATATAAAATATTACTTGTGATAATGCTTAACTTCTAGTTACCATTTTAATAGGCCAGTATGTTTCAACAGGAAGCACTTACATGTCTGTCTACTCAGAGCCACACTCCATCACCAGAGGTCCAGGAAAAGAAAACATGCTCAATACTAGATTTTACTTAAGTAAGACTAAGCTTCACTTAAGTAAAACTATAATTTTAAAATATCTTAGTAGTAGTTAGTTGGGTGAAGAAAGTGGGAAATTCTTAAAAGGTAAAACAGGATTTAATGTATAAATACAATGAAAAAATGTGATACACACTTAATAAAAAAACTTTATTGAATTACAAATTTTAAAATGAATCACTTAATTTAAAAGTGGGACTATTTTAACTTTATTATTCTTAAACCCATTCTCTCAGAAAATGCACTTTATTTCTGAAATGATAAAGCAAATGGTTCAACTACAAACTAACAAAGAGAGGTGGATTGGTACCCATGGGCCAATCCTTATTATGGACATTTAAATGTTACTTTCTGGATTACAACAAAATGATTTTCAGTTAAGAAACAGGAAGAGGGGAACAAAGGAGAGTGCAAAGCATGTACAGAGGTCTTTCTGCAGGTCCAGCATGATAAATTGTAGACTCTGTACTAGTGGCCTTTAAGATGTGCTACAGCAACTATACCCAGGAACCTACGTGAAAACCATTTTTTCTTAATCCTAACAGAACAAATGGTATATAAACAAAAAGTAAAACTTAACTGTAAGATCTGTCTAAGACTACTTGCTATAGCCCACATTTCCAGTTGGTTCACAATCTTATCAAATAACAGAAAAAACCAACAAGTAAGACTCAGGACAAAAATATCTTCTACCAATCTCCATATGAAAAGACCACACCTTTAATGATTTATACAATTTTGATGCTTAATCCTTGGTCAGTACAGATTTCAAATCAAAATCAAGTCATGAACTGTTTACAATAATGACACTATACCAATATGCTAACAATCTCTTCCTAGGATGTCTTCCTATGAGGGAAAAAAATCATCAGCTTTTGTTCTTTGCCTGTGAAAAAATTTATGAAAGCCTACTACACTATTTTTTTTCCCCAGGGATCAAATTCAGGATCTTGTACTTGCAAGGTAGGCGTAGCACCACTGAGCTAAATCCCCAGCCCTACTACACTATTAATAGTGTTCTGCAAAACTAAAATACACTACAAAGTCAAACAGGTAAATAATAAAACCAAACTGATTTCAACAAAGCCGTATTTCCAAAAGTAGAATCTATTCGAACAAGTAATATACATATACAAGAAATGATGAGCATGGGTTACAGATGCAAAATAATATCCAATTATTGCAGGTTTGTGAACATAATAATAAAATCAAATTCAAATACTATTTCAAATATGTACAATTTAGATAAGCTGGATAAGTATTACTTGAATACATACCATATTTGGTAACCCTAAAATTATATTACCTTTTTTCTTCCTCTAATATTTGTACATACATGCCAATATGAAGAAAAGTAATTTCTATGTATTTATTAACAAAGAACAATTTCTTCTATGTATGCTTCAGACTGTAAAAAGTTAAGAACACTTCAAGAAGAAAAAAATAAAAATAAATTGCCAAAAGTTTAATTGATAAAAGATTAGTATTGACTTATAAAAATGAAAAAAGGAAAGTATTGAAACAGATATCATACAATTATTGTATTGTTTCCCTACTAATCTGAAACTACAGAAGGCATTTGAGGAAGGGATGTTAGATCGAAAACCAAAAACTAATTTGTGGGATGTGTGTCATTTAAAAAATCTGATTTGCAGGAAAACTAGTTGCTTGGCCTAGTTTTAAAGCTAATTACAAAATCCATTTTCTTAATGGTCCAGATCCAATTCTTCCAACTCAACAGAACTGTCAAAAAAGAAAAACATTTTTGTGAGACCTTTAAACCAATGTTCCCACTTAACATAGCATGTACCTTATAATGTGTTTTTAAAAGCATGTTTGAGAAGATACTGTATTTTTTTCATACATAGTCATCAGTGATCTTAAATGTCTAACTCTTCAACTTAGTAGGAATAGGCATGGTAGCACACTCCTGTAATCCCAGCTGTTTGGCAGGTGGAGGCAGATCACAAATTCAAACTGTGCCTGAGCAATACAGCAAGACTCTTTCAAAATAAAATTTTAAAAGGGCTGGGGATATAGCTCAGTGGTAGAGCATTTGCCTAGCATACACTAGGCTCTGGATTCAGATTCAATCCCCAAGACTGAGACAGAGAGATGGGGGGGGGGGCGGGGGCAAGGGAAGGAGAGAGAAAACAGGCAGGCTCATGGTGGTATGCGCCTGTAATTCAAGCACTCTGGGAAACCGAGGCAGGAGGACTACAAGTTCTAGCCCAGATAGGGCAACTCAGTGAGACCCTGTCTCAAAATTTAAAAATAAAGGGCAGGGATTTAGCTCAGTGGTTCCAGTGCCTGCCTCGCAAGCACAAGGTCCCGAATTCGATCCCCAGTACCAAAAATTAAAAAAAATTTAAAAAATTAAAATAGGGTTGAGATAGCTCAGTGTGAATACTACGGGTTCAATCCCCAATACCACAAAAAATAAAAAAATAAAAAATTAGTAGCTATAACTAAAAAAAAGTATAAAAGCATTTTAGTATTTTTATTAAATACCTCTTTTCTTAATGATTTTAGCTCTTAAAATTAATGTTTTCTACATTAAAATGAATGTTGTTAAATTCATCAGATACTATGACAGAACTTATGCTACAAACTGCTTATATTGAAAACAAACTATGTAAACATACTCATAATAAAAAAAAATGATCCAGCATGCAAAACAAATGGAGTACTAGCTGGAAAGCCAGGTTTGCTCATTTGCTTTTTTAAAAAAGGTGACTGAACTGAATTTTTGTATATAATAAACAGGTATGGGAGTTAACCCTTAGAGAGTATCTAGGGTCAAAGTCCCTAACTACATTCGTGGAAGATTTGTCTGGCTTAAACTACTCCCACCCCTACCCGGTACTAAGGATAAAACACAGGGCTTCCACACTAAACTACACCCTCAGCACTTTTCATTTTTACTTTAAGACAAGGTCTTGCTAAGTTGCTAAACTGCCTAGACTGAGCTCGAACATACAGTCCTCCTGTTTCAGTCTCCCAGAGTGCTAGGACTCCAGGCATATGCTACTACACCCAGCTTCAACTCACTTCTAATTCTCAAAAAATGTTTTAAGCTACATGAATAATTCGAAACGAGCATTAAACTGAAAAATCTGTAAGTATAAAAGAAAAAAATCTTATACAAACTTCACAAAAACTGACAAATAATGAGCATTTTTTTGAACACTAGAAGGTACTCTACATTTTCTTTCTTACAACCTTCAATGTATTGTTTACACTTAATATATGAGAAAATTACAGCTCAGTGATGGTAAGTGGCTGGTAAGTGATGATAAGGGAATTCAAAATCAGTTTGTATGACTCCAAAGAGTTATTTCTAACATGGGAGCCTCCCAATCCCACACTCCTTATATCCTCAACCTATATATTAATAATAAAAATGTTCTTGGGATTGATATGTAATTCTTCTCCAAGGTTAAATTTTATTTGTAGCTCACAAATCACTAAAGAATGAATTATTTAAATAACAAATTTTCCAGAATCAAAATCAATTAAAACAATGAACATGTACAGCTTTCTTAGAAGTGTAAGAGTGAAAACAAGTCAAGCACTGTGACAAACACCTATAATCCCAGGACTCTGAGAGGCTGAGGCAAAACAATTGCAAGTCTGAGCCTGGCCTGGGCGACTTGGGAACTCAGTGAGCCTCTGTCTCAAAAATTTTCAAAGGGCTGAGGATGGCGCTTAGTGTGCTAAGGTCAGTCCCCGACACACTGGCAGGGTGGAAGCAATTTAATGGATTACAGTATATATAGGACTGTGTCATGCAAACTAAGCATTTAAGACTCTCTCCTGCCATTCCTGCACCAAAACATATATATTAGTTAATAAAATCAAGTTAACTATTTCTAGTAGAGTAAAAAAATACCATATTTTGTTACAAGTAGTTAACCAAGGACTTTCAGAGTACCGAGCAGTGTGAGCATATGGATATACCTTAAACCTCTAGGTGGATGTATGAAAAGCCCAGAAGAAATCATTCTACTATAAACAAGTATGATACGGATCTAAGAAGGGGTCATACCTTCCATCGATTTCCACATTCATTACAGACAACAAATGTTGTCATTGGTTCATCAGCACTGCGAGTTTGTACCTGTAGCAAAATCAAGTAAAACGTATTACTTTTTGTAATATCATTAAAATATCCAGCATATTTTACACAGATATATAATGATCACAATAAACAAGTTCAAATAAGCTAGATAATATTAAAAAAGCATACATGTCCAAACTTCATTTTTCTAAATCCTTCTTTGTCTTTCATATTTAATTTATGCCAGATTAAGTGAAAAACTAATATTCTAAAGCCACCCATTAAATTGTACTTTTAGAAATGGCTAACAAATATGAAAAATATTCATCAGTAAGAAACACAGATGTTCAAGTTTAAACATGTTAATATTCCCTTAAAAATTAGCAAAGATGTAAAGAAAGAACATTTTATTTTGACATATGTAACTGCCATATAGTCCTTCTAAAATTAAATAAGGTAAGGGCTTTAAATACCCATTTTTCTGTAACTTATCCGACATTCTCTAAGATGGTAATTAGAAACATGAATAAATACATACAAAGATATTTGAAGAATATAATTTTATAATTGCATAAATACTGCAAAAATCTTAAACATGCAATAAGGAAATAATACACTAAATTGAATACATCCATTTGATTGAATATTATGTAGCTATTCATATACTTACAAAAGGATTTTTTTCTACAAATAAGAGGATAACGTTTACACTTTGCTAAGTGAAAATAAGTACATAGTATAGTTTTGGATTTAGTTACTATATTTAGAAAAAAATTTACAAAGTATCAGAAACACCAAGACACTGATAATTGTTCTCTATAGATGGTATACAACTGGATGATTTTAAATTTGTTCACAGGCTAGGAGGTGTGGCTCAGAAGTAGAGTACACAGTTAGCATGCATGAGTCTCTAGGTTCAATGCCCAGCACCCACTTCCCCCCCAAAATCCTTGTTTGTATTATTATGTGTTTTCTATAAGCAGGTGAGATAGCCAACCTGACTCGATCTGTGTGAAGTCCAGTGATTCTGGGTGGTCATCTCCCCCTTTCCCCCTTGGGAATCCTCTCAGTTAATGCATGACAGACCCCTGGATCCTGCAGTCTGCAACTATATGTTATCTTTACAACCTTGTAAACTGAATACTCTGCACTTGCGTGATATTTTGTTTCAACTAAACTGTCTGAAACTTCCCCTGATCCCCACTAACTTAGCAAAGTTCTGCTTCTGTAAAATTCCACTTCTGCTCCCCCTCTCCCTGAGCCCTCCCCAACTAGAAGAGCTGCTTAAAAGGACCCTGAAAGCTGCTTTTCCTTGTGGAGAGCTTTCGGGAGCAAGCCACTCTCGAATGCTGGCTGACAATAAAGGACTCAAATTTGGCTCAGACTGGTGGCGATTCTCTATAATCTCTCGCAATTAAGTATAACACAGGTATTAGGTTGCTTAAGTAGTTGTTATGATCATCGCGATCCAGAAATTCTTCTGCTAGATGCACAACCAAAAGAAATGAAGCAGAGTCTCAAAGAGGCACTTGTAAGTGCAAATACATTTACATACAAATCACAGCATCATAGCCAAAAGGTAGAAGCAACCCAAGTATCCAATGGATGAACAGATACACAAAATGTGGTATACACATACAATGGCATTCCATTAAGTCTTAAAAAGGAAGAAAATGCTGACACATGCTACACAATGGGTCAACTTGAGGACATTATGTTGAGTGAAACAAGCCAGTCACAAAAAAGCGAGCACTTTACGATTCCACTTTTATGAAGCATGCAAAATAGTCAAATCAAGAGACAGAAAGTTGATGGTTGGCAGGGGCTGAAGAGAGAGGGAGAGGGAAATGGGGAATTACTGGATTTTTGTTTTGGGTTTGTTTTGTTTTATGGTATTGGGGGTTGAACCTAGGGCATGCTGAACTCCAGCTTTATTGTTTTTAGACAGGGGGTCTTACTGAGTCACCCATGCTGGCCTCTAATTTGCAATTCTCCTGCCTCAGCCTCCTGACTAGCTGGGATTATAGGTGTGTGCCACCATGAATTATTGTTTAATGAGTTCAGAGCTTTAGTTCTGCAAAGGGAAAAACATTATGGAGATTGGATGAACAACACTAAATGTTTTTCTACTGAACTTTAAACTGATTGACAAGGCAAATTATCATAACTGAAATTTTTCTTTAAAAAATTAAAGAGAAGCTGATGGTACAGGCCTGTAATCCCAGTTTTTGGGAGGCTGAGACAGAAGAATCATTGCGAGTTCAAGGCCAGCCTGGGCTGCACAGTGAGTTCAAAATGAACTATATAACAAGACCATGTCAATCAATCAATCAATCAATAGACCAGGCATGATCCCAGCTACTCATGAGTCTAAAACAGATGATTGCTTTAGCTCCGAAGTTAAAAGCCAGCATGGACAACATAGCAAAATCCCATCTCAAATAAATACATTATATATATATACACACATATATAACTCAGCAAGAATAAAAAACTAATATAATTTTTAAAGATTTATACAAGATTACAGATTTCTCAACTTCACTGGAAAGAATTACTGAAATCAAATGTTTGAACGACAGAAAGGTTTTCTCTAAACCTACATTCCTGAATGAAGATATTTTTTAATTTAATGAAGTTGGGGGCTGGGGATTTAGCTCAGTGGTTTCGCTGTCTGCTGTGCAAGCGCAAGGACCCGAGTTCGATCCCTGGTACCAAAAAAAAAAATTTAATGAAGTTATAGCATGAGCCAAAATACTAACAATGCTATACTTTGAATATATTTCAATTTAATAGGAGATAGTAAAATCCTAGTTTATCACTTCAAAGATCAGAAACTTCATAACTTGTAAATTATCAACATGACTTTTCATTCAGTCAAAGCCCAAAGGAAGGCAAGGAAGCACCATTTTGAAAATAGCACCTTCCGCTTATTTAAGAGGCCTTCAGATAAGATAGTCCTTTTACTAGTCTTTATATAAACTGACTACTGCTATCTGAGGCCCTGGAAGTAGACATAAGGAAACTTTCATTCATGGAGAAAATTTGTAATCTCTTGGTGTTTACATGGTAACCAAGAGTCACACTTAATTCTTCCTGTCAGTTATTTTCCTGAGAACTTTGGGAAGTTTTTTTTTAAATCTAAAGACACATTCACTTCTAGACTAGGATCCAGGTTCTTTCTCTTAAAATAAACAAATGTGATATTTGCATTTTTTTCTTACCTGTCTATAATCTGATTATATAACTATATTACTACTATTTTGCTGAGATTTTTCTACCTAACAGAAAATAGTGCAAGGCCGGGGATTTAGTTCAGTGGTCCCACCACCTTCCTCGAAAGCACAAGGTCCTGAGTTCAATCCCCAGCACCAAAACCAAACAAACAAAAAAGAAAATAGTGCAACTCAAACTCAAATTTTTCTGAAACCACTTTCACCGTATGTTGATACATTTCAATAACTATCAGTATTAAAACTTCTACAAAATGAAACACTAAAACTTGCAACTATGACTAAATAAAGACTTCAAAAGGGTAAGGAGCTTTAAACAAGGTTAAATCAAGTATATCTGAAGACAGAGTACTATATGTCTGTAAAAAGTAAGAGGAAGAAGCTCATGTAACATTCTATCATATACTACTAAATCTGAGAAATGAAACATATCATGGTCTTTAAGGGGGAAATTTTTGAGTTCAGCATATTATATAGTACAAAAATCTTTTTGGCAAATGAAATTTAAGACTGCGATAAAATCATTTTTACACAGACACATGCACCCAAAAAACATAATTCTTTTCAACTGTTCAAGGACAAAAAAGTCAATCACATCATATTATGAATGTAAAAGGAATCAACATGTAACATAAAAGAATAGATATCTGGAGGCCAGTTGAGCCTGAAGTACCTGCATGCTGTGTGAGAGAGGGAAGAACTTTCTTTATATTATATAGGCCTACAAACTAAAAGGAATTATGGCCTTAAAGTTTACATACTAACCAGTAACCAACTGTTTATGAGCTGTTAGTAAACAACATGGTTATTTTTATTACCTCCTACATTTTATCAATTTTAATTGCTATAGCTTTTACAGAAACTTTTCATGAAAGCATAAATATATCAACTTATTTTCATTAACTGAAAATAAGAAAGTATTAAGTAAAGTATTAAGAAAGTACTCTTGGACCAGGGATTTAGCTCAGTGGCACCATGCCTGCCTCGCAAGTGAAAGGTCATGAGTTCGATCCCTGGTACCAAAAAAGAATAAAAGAAAGTATTCTTAACATATCTCTTGAAAAATATCACACAAAGTACTAGTAATTATCATTGTTACTTGTTCAAACAACAGGAGTTGCAAACATTCTTAATATGAAAATAAGAATCTGTAAGTAATCACAAACCTGTGTGTAAGTACAATTCTTCTTTTTACATTTGCCACATGTGAATAAATCAGTCTGGGTTCCTCCTGTCTTGGCCATCTGATGTTCTCTGATGGCTTCTCTGGTCAAGTTTTTCCGCATCTCTTTGAGCTCATCACTAGCCATTTCCTATGAGAGATGTGACAATACCACAAAAGGAAGAAAAAAAAAAAATATATATATATATATATATATTTCCATCCTTTATCTTAAATGCTTTTATGCTCAATTAGGTTAATATTAATAAAATTAAATCATCTTCAAAAGTTTAAAAAACTTTAAATTATTTTTCCTTAGAGTTACTTGTAAGAATATGCTTTCTTTAAAAATTTCTTCAAGGGCCAAGGATTTAGCTCATTGGCACTGCACCTGCCTCACCAAGCACAAGGTCCTGAGTTTGATCCCCACTACCAAAAAAAAAAAAGAAAAATTTCTTCAAATATTCACTAAGTTTGTGTTCACCAGTTGATGAACTCATTAGATAAAAGGCAAATGGAGAATTTACAATGGAGGAATCATCACCCACGTCCACTGACAAATGCTAGTATGCTAACAGGAAAGCAACAAGACATTAGGTGCCTCTTGATGTGAGACAACTGACGTAAAAAGCATCATTTATGAAATATTTAAGCCGGAAAAAAACTTGAACTTGAATGTAATCAAGCCTGCAGAACTACCTTCCAGTGTAGAGAAAACAGGATAGAAAAATTAAGTAACACCATGAAGAAGAAACACAAATTCATACTGTGAGATGAAGAATTACACAATGTGGGATTCAAAAGTCATCTCTTCAACAAGGCACCATAATAAAGGGGGGAAAAGCAGAAAAGAGGGATGCAAGGTGCCAGGAAAAGAGACTTGTCAATTAAACAATAAAAAAACATTCATAGACTAAACTAAAGGTAAAGTGTAGACTAGATACTGATATAAAGTAAATGTATAAACAGGAAAACATGAATATGAACTAGACATTACATTATACCATGAAATTATTGTTAGCTTTGTTGAATGTGGGATGACAATATAGTGTCATAAGAAAAAATATATTTTTAAGATGTATCCCAAATATATAAAAGTAAAGAGATATGTTTGTGATTCACTTATGAATAAATTCAAGAAAAAAATGGTAATACAAAAAAAGAGTTAGGGGCTGGGCATGGTGGAACATGCCTATAATCCCAGCATTTCATTCGGGAGGCTGAGGCAGGAGGATCACTGAGAGTTCAAGGCCAGCCTAGCTACATAGTGAGACCCTGCCTCAAAAAAGAAAAA